>CM060935.1:450211886-451461886 GCA_030765085.1 Allium cepa | reverse complement strand
ATATTCCAATAGTGGCCTTGCAAGGCCATCTTTTTTGCTAGGCTTTGTCTCCCGCATTGTAACAACCCGCATATTTGTCGATTTTATATTTAAATATTTTATTTAAATATTTTGTCATTAATCGGATATTAGTCCGAAAAGCTACTTTTTACAAATGGTCAAATTAGGACTCGAGACCACTTCCATTGAGTTCGAAATGCCGTTTACAACTTTTTTAAGTATAAACATCGATAGGTTTGGAGTTAGTGAAATTTCACTAACTTTTCCCGCTTTGGACTTTGGGTTAGTTTAGCCTATTAAGCCCAAGTTCCAACCCCCTTCTCCTCACTCTTCATAAATTCCTAACTAACTTGAAATTTGCATTAATGGTGAAGAGAATGGGAAATTAAAACTCCAAGCTCAAATTTAATTGCTAATCCAACATTCAACTCCAAATTCAAGTAGAAGATATTGGATTCAAGCTTTGGATTGCTTCTCCATTGGCTTCAAGCTTTATCTTCATCCATTTTAGTGAAAAGGTGAGATTTTTATATCGCACTCTTAGTTATAACTATCTTGGATTGTTGGGAATGGTTCCCTATCACTTTAACATTCACATTTTCATTTGGTTTGGATTGGATTGGCGAAAAACTCCACTTTTTAGTGTTTTTGGTGAATTTCCAGCCTTAGGTCGTTCTGGACCCTTAGGCCGCTCCGGTTCGTGGCTTGCGCGCGTGGAAAAGTCGCCTGAACGTTAGGTCGTAGGTCGCTCGTGAGTTAAGCCTTCAGCCGAAGGTCGTTCGCGAGTTAAGCCTTAGGTCGTTTGGCCTTTATAACGTTAGGTCGCTCGCGTGTTAAAACTTTAGTTCGCGCTGGCCTTAAGTCGTAGGTCGTCTCCGACCTAATATTGCCTCTGCTATTTCACTAGGTCGTGCGGGCCTTAGGTTGTAGGTCGTAGGTCGTGCGTCTCCTAGGTCGTAGGTCGCTCGGTCCTACTTTGGTCCCTAAGTCGCGTAACCCTATCACCTTTAGGTCGTTAGGCCTTTATGTCGTTAGGTCGTTACACCTATAACCCGTTAAGTCGCGAATACCTTTAGGTCGTGAACCCCATTAGCTCGCAAACCTCTTTAGGTCGTCTGTCCCTTAAGCAGTTAGGTCGTTCGACCTGTGATGCCTGAGGTCGTTTGACCCGTGTTACGTTAGGTCGCGTAACCCCTTAGGTCGCTTGACCTTGTTTCCTGTTAGGTCGCGGGACCTTGTTTTTCTTAGGTCGTGAACCTTGTTAAGTCGCTCGACCACTAGGTCGCGAACACCTTTAGGTCGAGTGCCCCTTTAGGTCGCTCGATCATATCCTTCCTTAGGTCTTCACTAGGTCGTACCGTTTTGGACGGGGTGTTGCCCCCGCACCCCAACCTTGGGGGGTTGCCAACCCCCCTGGACCCCCCCTCCGTAGGGGATCTTATCTGAAAAACATTCAACAGAACTTGCTTTGTTGAGATGCTAAGTTGACCATTCTTCGAGACAACTTTAGAAATATGAAGGTTTCAATACTAGTAGTAAATATCAAAACTTTTTGATCAAAATGATTTCAACTTTATTTTCAATACCAAACTCGTTTATAAAACCGTTTTCCAGTCTATTAGTATATACAAACCTTTACCTCACTCGGATGAGAAATCTAATTAAACGGCCTAGTAAAACAAGTGGTATGAAACGCTTGCGTTTGCTTCGTCGGTTAATTCTTGGACTTGTTCGATTGAACCTCTTGTGACAATTTTCTAGTAAAGATTTACAGTTTGTTCGTAAATATTTAAGTTAAGCAAGTGGTTATGGGACATGAAGCTAAACTTTTATATTTACTAGCTTAGTGTAATTGACACTTCTCGTTGATCATGACGATCACTCTTATGATTTAGACTAGCAGTTGTGCGATGTCTCTTGTTTGCTTGGTTAGACTAGACACCACTTGTGTGATTTCATTTACACATGCCTTTTTACCTTCTTGGTTAGTCTAGACACCACTTGTGTGATTTCACTCACACATACGTTTTTGTTTGCGAGGTTAGACTAGACACCACTTGTGTGATTTCACTCACACATACCTTTTTGATTTTTGGTTAGTCTAGACCTCATCTGTGTGATTTCGACTCACACATATGGGGTAGCTCCCCATGGTCTTCGGACCGTCATGTGATAGGCCTCTTTCTTTTTCATGATTTTCTGGATTTCTTGTGTTGATTTCTGGAATTTATGTCATTGACTTGTTATGAGTACAAGTTTTGGGTATGATACCCTTTTGGATCTTTGAGAAGATTCTTGTGATATTGATTAATCTCTTGTTGATTATCATTTACATACTTATAGTAGTATGATGTTATGGATATTATTCGCATATGCCATTTCTCTTATTTTATATCATGTCGTCTGATATTTATAGCTTGACTGATCCGTTTATTATTTTCTTATAAATAATACTCGGGTCAGACCGAGATGTTACAGGTGCTTCTGCTTGACTTCCCCCCAGTGATTCACTACGCAGACTTTTGGCTACTTGTTTAGATTAGCAGTTTTTGTTGTATACACTTGAGACATAGACTCATAGTTGTATTCTTTTGTATAGCACGTGTTGTTATTATTTTGTATTATTGTGGATCTTTTTGACCACTATTCTGATGTACACTTTCATGTGTTAGTTATATATTCATATCTTCTTCCGCCTTTGTGATATGGATGTCTATGACTGATTTGTGTTATGCTTATTTCTATGTTTCTTTCCGAAGATTATTTTTAGCCACCGTGTGATAAGTAATTACATGGATGGTCGCTGCTCATCAGCCTTATTCTCCACGCTAGTTGACAGCACTACACCGTAGTGTTCTTGGCTAGCGTGGGTTTTGAGGTGGGGCGCCACAGCTTGGTATCAAAGCCAAACTTCGGAACAATGTAGAATAACTTAACAAGGATCATCGTCCTAAGTCTATCTTAGGAGTTATACCATAGGATTAATTCGAGTCTTCGTACCGATTCATCCTATTTCCTTTATGATTCCTTGTTTTATCTATCAAGATTGCTTGATATTCATTGGTGAATAACCTTCTTTCTTTCTTAAAGGAAGAGAATGTCTAGACCAGGCCGTCCCAGAACTGGATCATCTAGTGCTGCTCCCCAGGATGGAGTTTTTATGACTGCTCAATAGCTTCTTGATTTAGTAACAAATGCTCAAGCAGCTAGAGCTAACCCGGAACCTACTCACCCAAAGTCGGGATTTGCACGCTTGTGCAGCGATTACACTAACTAGGGTGGGAAGCCCTTCAAAGGTTCGAAAACTATCATCGAGGTCCAGGCTTGGTTAAAATCATGCGATCGAATCTTTTCTCGCATGAACCTTATCGATCTCCACCGCGTTCAGGTGGCTTCCAGCATGCTCCAGGAGAGAGCGTTGGACTGGTACGAACTCCTTATTTCAGAAATTAATGAAGCGGATCTCACCTGGGAGCAATTTCAGGGACGCTTCGAGTTAAAGTTTGTACCAGAAGCTGGGAAAGTAACCTTGGCTCGACGTTTTATTGACCTTGTTCAGGGTCAATCCTCTGTGACTGATTACGTCGCAGCCTTCGAGTCGCTTTCCAAATATGGGGTTGAATACATCAACACCCCATTGAAGAAGAACCAGAGGTTCGTTTATGGCTTAAATAAGAATCTTAAGAAGCCACTACTCCTGAAACTAGAAGTCGCATTTGATCAACTCGTCGATACCGCTCTTCGTCTTGAAGAGGCTGATAGAGAGAGTGATGTTGAAGTGGAAGGCGCTAAACCAAACTTCAACAACAAAAAGAGGCCCAGTAAATTCAAAGGCCCTTATCCCAACAAAAAGGGTAAGCATGCAACCCCTGCGGCAAAGTCTCCTTCTTCTAGTGGTGCGAGATGCTTCAATTGTGGATCTGGGGGTCATTTTGCGAATAAGTGCTCTAAGCCCAAATCTTGTCGCTATTGTAAGAGCCCAGATCATTTCATGCATCAATGCCTCAAACTTGAAGCCAAGAAGGAGGGAAAGTTAAATGTGGCTCAAGCCCCTGGCAACACATCTCGTGGCCAAGGTATTTCTCATTCCATTCTTGATAGTATTATTTTATTTTATAATAAACCTATTAGGGTTCTCTTTGATACGGGTGCATCTCATTCTTTTATATCACTACAAGAAAGCTGATTTTTTGTAGCGTCCAAAAACCGCCACTAAGTATTTTTAGTGGCGTTTCGATAATCGTTACGAAAAAACATGCCACTAAAAATCCTCGAGTATTACTTGCACTTTTTTAAACGCTACCAAATTTTTTTTGATAGCGTTTTTATAACGCCATAGAATTCCTTTTTTGTAGCGCCTATTTGCCGCCACCGAAAAGGTTTTCTCCTCCATGATACTTTTTTATGGCGTTATCTAAATTTTTTGTAGCGTCTGTTTAACGCCACCGAAAGGGTTTTCTCCTCCACGTTACCTTTTCATGGCGTTATATACATTTTTTGTAGCGCTTAATAAACGCCAGCATAAGTGTGCTTGAGTTTTTAATCACTATTTTGTAGCGCTTAATAAACGCCAGCATAAGTGTACTTGAGTTTTTAATCACTCTTTTGTAGCGACATTTTAACGCTACCAAAATAAATAATATCCAGTAGCGTTTGTTTCTTTCCACCTGCTACTCCAGATTTACCACTGATCTAGCACGCAATTATATAATAACAGAATACGCAAGCACATACACTTTTGAACACAATATATTAAACAACTACAAAATACGTATACACATTGAAGATCCACAAGATGCATAGACATTCATACATCCACATACATAGGTGTCGACAAAAAGCTACCCGTACACATACACAACCAAACTACCATAAGTGTTATAACCAAACTACCATAAGTGTCATAACCGTACATATACATCTGAAATAAACGTCTGAAATAACCAAAGTACCGAGCAAAACCTGAACCACCATAAAAACCTGAACTACCTGTCATTGCTGATGTCTTCAAAACCTGAACTACCTGTAAACAAAGAACAGAACAAAAGAGTGAGAAAATAAAACCTGAACTTAAAACTGCATCACCAACATTCCACCACAATCTATACATAACTCCTCACCATCAATTATGCTAAAGTAATATCTGAATAAATATACAGACATATGTATTTTAAAAATATAAATTACTAAAACTTGCATAGATAAATAGGGATGTACCTATGCATAAAAGAAATGAAATCAATTCTACAAAATGGACAAGATATGATATAGTAAGAGTATTGTAACAGTGTAACGGTCAATTAAACAAGTCTAAAACATCAAAAAGCACAATAATACACCCCATGCACGTGAGATACACAACAACAAAACTGAAACTCAAATATATGAAGACAACACACAAACACACACAACATCCATTCAATATAAACACAACAGTTCTTACAATACATAACACTATATATATAGACACACAGACACAAATGCACTCACGCATAAACATATAGCATTTGAATGCACACACACAACACAATGCAGAACACACATTGCTTAATCATGGTTACATGGCCTTAAATGATAGTTAACCGCTTAAGACAAGGTTTATATATATAAAAAATTAATTAGTGAATAATATGGCACATCCAACACTTCTAGTTATAACTTGGAATTTACTTGCTATAAGTTTCTTGCTACTTTATGCTAATGTGCCGTAATAAAATTATTCGTGCTAGATACTGTGTTAAAATTATCATATGTTTACTCAGTAGTATGATATTGAGTAAACAGATGATAATTTTAACACAATCACACTCACACACACACAGTTGGGTAAGCACACATCCTCATAAACACAATAGCGCATATATACAAAATCGCGCACGCACCTACAGGTTACACACATACAAAATTAATCAACACACACGCTCATATGTACACCCAAAAACACAGATCGTACGTAAGCACACATATACTCCAGGCAACACACACCTATATGCACACCAATACAAAACACTAAAACACACACACACTCTCTTCATGCACATAGAAATTCAAGGCAGTAGCAACACATATACCTAGCAGGCTAGCATGCACACACTCTCAAACACCATAGTACTTGGGAAAACACAAAACAAAAGCATCTTGTCGTAGGTTTGTGAGTGGTAACACTCACCTGTAAATCACGTTCCACTCTGTCCCCTTCCACTGTTTTTCTTATCTTAGATTACGCACGCGACACAGGGCCCAAAATCTAGTAACGCGATAGATGGACTTGTGCCAGAAAAGCCTAAGAGTGTCTTAATGAACATGCTCGAATATCAGAATTTATAATAATTTCTTGGATTTTATTTTTAATTTAGAAAATGACAATAATAGGTTTTAATTAATTCCTGAAGAAGAATGAGTGAATCCTGTTAAAGTGAATATGCGTGAGATATTTTATATGATAGAGAAAGTTCTTAAGTAGATATGATATTGCATCACTAACATTCCACCACAATCCATACATAACTGCTCACCAATCACAATCATTCAATCACAATTCGAATATAACACCCCTACTTATGTACTTTTATCAGTTTACCAAAAATCTATCTGCACTTTAGCTGCTAGCATTCCTAATGTATATATAAAAAAAAATATACCTTTCATTTTGACTTAATAATGATTTTTTCCATTGTCCAAGCTATGGGAACGCCAAAGCAATCATCCATGCACGTCAGACCCGATGTTGGTCTCCATATCTCTGCATCTGGAACTATCACCAGTTCAATCCAAACTTTTACAGCATTACGTCCCAGTGGACGACAATGGACCATCGTTATCGTATCAGTTGATGCAATACTTCCTTCCGCTACTACGTCTGCTCCACCCAAATCGATCAACTGGCATTTGGCATCCTTTTGCATGGTTGTAATTGGCTGAAAGAAAAGAGATTATTATGCACAATGTATACATGCACATTAAATAAACTTTCATACACAGTTAACTTCTTCAAATTTGAAAATTAATACTTACATTTTGCAATTTATTCATGACCATATGTGCGGATTTCATGGGAGAATTCACAACATTTTCAGTATCATCACGACTCTCATCTAGTTTTTCTTGATCAGCTTCTACTTTTGATCTTGGCCATGCTATTTTCATACCAACTGCATCTCCAATGCACGACATATCAGATGTGGGTCACCACAAATAAGGATCTTTATTTACTACTTTGTCCACCCAAATCACAACAGCAGACGGACCGAGTGGAATACCATTAACAGTATATTTTAGATCAGTGGCATGGATTCTTCCTTCGGCAATTACACCTTCACCCTCAGTCCAACCGTAAATCTTGCAAGTGTCTTCGATGATGCTGGTACTCTAAAAATGAGAAGTGAAATTCAAGACTTTAGTATGCTATACAAAAACAACGAATATGTGTTAAATTTTTATTCAGATGGGGGGTGTGCTCGCAGCATTTTAGACATCAATAAGCTCACAGCATATTACACTAATATACTTAACGTGAAAAAAATTACTGTACTGGATGCACTACAGTTCAACCGTGTTCGCAGTGGGACCTTGATGCAAACTGATGGCCAAGCAACTACCTTATTCTTAGCGTCTGCTAAGACTGCCATTTCAGGTGTAGGCCTCTATAAATGAGTATCTTCTTTATCCACTGAATCTATAACAACGCTCCCGGCATTTGGTCCCAGACGAATGCCATTGACAACGTCATCTGGGTCCGTGGACAACACCCTCCCATGGGCAACAACTCCAGAGGTTCCATCCCAATTCAATAGCAAACATACTTCGTCGTCGCTCTACAATTAATCAACCGAAAATTAAATCAATTACTGGATTAAAAAATTAAATATAAATTTCATTTATTGAGTAATATAAATATTATTTTTACCGAATCAGGTGAGTTCCTTCTCGAACTTTCTTTACCCTGCAGCGAAGCATGAATATAAATTAATATTTTACGAATACAAATTAATTTCCAAAAATTTACCTTCTGGTCCATCAGAGTCTATATCATTCCCTTCAATTCTGCTATTTTCTCTCGACACAGAGACACTTGTCTATCTTTGGACTGGGCCAAAGCTAGCTAGGTTAAAGTGCAACCCCTACCCAATGCCCTTAACCGTCCCGGTTTATCTTGTCCCAGTACTGTACAAGAGCATCTTTTCCAATATCAGTCTGTGACGAGCCGGATTGGGATAGGCTACCATATTTTTTGATCTCCTCCTATATAAATAAATACACATAGATAATGTGCAATAGTAAAAATATCATAGTTTCAAAAAAAATATACCAATAAAATTAAAAACAATTTTACAATAGTATTCCTAGCTTCCGTGTTCACTGGTTCACCAGTTTTTTTAATGTGAGATCTAATCCACACATCAGCTCTACTTATGGACGATGGATCTACACTTTCTTTTTTCTAAAAATAGAATAACATTAAATTCATAAACTGACAGGTATAAAATAATGTTAAATAATGCTATAGTTAATTAACTTACCATGTCTTCGGTCTTTCTAGCCATTCCCCTACGACCGGTTGTATGCGGAATTTGTGTGTACCTAAGGGCTGAATATTTCTCACTTTTTTGCTGAAAATGTTGAAAGATGCTAGAATTTAACAACCAAAATCATAAAAAAAGAACTATCTAATATTTATAATGCAGGGTAAATATGTATTGTGAGGATTCCAATTTATTTGAAAATCAATTCATCATGGTCATATACTTATTTGGTATTATTAATGTTGGATAACTCAGTGACATATACAGCATTCCATATCTACTAATAATATTTATAGATTGAACTAACTTGCAAAGTGTTTTTTTACTTCATTCAAAATGTTCCTGTGCTTGTCATAACGCATTTGTATTTTGTGCTGTCATAGGTTCCTGCAGCTAATACCTAAACAGGAACCCTAAGCATCCACCAACACTTGGACTTCACTTCTAAAGAAATTTATCGGTTGCTAACTATGTAGATGGATTTGCAGAAACATGCCAGACGAGTTCAGTAGGAATGATTTACCTTAAACTCCGGACTTGTTTTCGCCATCACAAACTTCCTCCAATCGGTTATGCTTTTTATGTTCGTAGGTTTCATTTTAAGTCTTTCCTCATCGTTCTCTGCTTTTTGCAAATTTCGAACCAATTTGCTTTTTGACAATCTTCAAAGTACTCCCATTTGTTGAAATCTAGCTTTTCTTTGCCATTCCTCTTCCAATTTAAATCTAATCTGCAACAATACATCAAAACAAGATATTAGTAAAATTTATTTAATTTAAATATATGACAGATTTAATTAAATCTGAAAGGTTTTCTGAAGTTATTAGAGGGCAATTTCAATTTGTAATTGGCAAGAACTATTTTTCAATTTATCCAGAAGTTATTAGATGGCAATTTCAATTTATAATTGGCAAGACCATGCAATATTAGAAGTCATTTTCAAAACATATTAGAGTCAGAATGTTAAATAATAGATGCTTGCTTCATACCAGAACCGACTGCCACAAAACTTCTTTTAAGTCATCACTAATATTCCTCCAATCATCAATGGTGTATGGAACTTGCTCCCGCACAAGCGGTCCAAGAAAAGAGGATAAATATACCGACCCTTGCCCTACTGGTATACCTAGATCATTGAACTCAACTTCAATTCGATCCTGACTGCATGACGGGAGTCTTTTTGCTTTTGCTGGACCTCTACCGCCACTTTTCCGAGATGTACTTCCGATTTCAGCTTCACTTTGTTTCCCAATTTCCAGCTCGGCATCAGCAGTTTGTTCAGGACGGGTTTCATTTTCTGAGCGGAGTCCTTCATTTGGGTCAGAGGGGATATCATCTAGTGGTTATTCGTCTTCTTCATTGTGAACAGTGGCTTGCTTCTTAGCATTGTCTGGTTGTTCTTCTATTTCATTTATACTAGCAGGAACTTTACGTTTTCGCTTTGACTGTTTGTCCTTACCTTTGACTGCTTGTTCTTCAGCCTTTCTCTGCAAGCGGGTACGTACAGATGTTGTAGACATATTTTTCTGCAAGTGACAGAAAACACAGTATAAACCAATAAGCACATGTAAACAATAAGCAGCGATAAATATTAATAAACAACACTTAAATATCATCAACATGTAGCTGAAAAGAGATGTGGCAGTTTGCAAACCAAACAAGCAGGCCTAAAAGCCTTGAGATGATGAACAGATTTGTAATTTTATGAGAAAAGGTACATGCAATGCAAACAGAATTGATAAGAACACTACTCATTATCAAGCAATATATGCAAACAGAATTGATAAGAACATATAATGCTTTGTCTCTGGAAGTATACAAAGATCAAAACACAAAGAACAAAAATTGAATGGTACATGCATTTGCAATGGATTAGAAAATTAAATGGTGCAAACTAACAGCCATTCGCAACATTAAAAAAAACAAAGCATTAGTGCAGCAAATGAAAAACAATCACTAAAGAAAATGAATACAAGTTCAATGAAATTTCCAAATAGCCCGGATTTAATATATAAGTTCAACCATCACTAAAGCAAATGAACAACTATGCTCAAGTAGAACATATAATCTACTCAATTATGCCCTCGCAATCCTCTCTAACATAGCAAACATCTTCATCATCCGCTTCAGTTATTTCATCTTCCACCACTTGAATATCTTCCTCGATGCAATCGTGCTCCTCTATATCATTAAAACTTCTTGATGGTGCTTTCATTACAATGTACCAATTAGAAACATCGTTCTCTCTTGAATAAAATACTTGTTTTGCTTGAGATGCAAGTATGTATGGGTCTCGTGAAAATGATACTTGATGTAAATTAACAAGAGTGAACCCGTCATCATCAACTTTTACTCCATTTCCTTTATACGTCCAACGACACTTGAAAACTGGAATATAAAACAAATGATAATCTAATAAAATTATATCTGTCAATATTCCATAATAAGTGACCACATCAACCACTTGTGACATATCTTTAGCACTTGCTCTACACATAGTAGTTGCATCAAAAGTCACCCCACAATTCTGAGTTTCTCTCCCTAAATCTTTTACATGAAAACGTTGCTCGTTGATGATATATCCTTTGAAAGACATGGCATCATCCTTCGGACCATAAGCAATCCATTTTAACATGTCATTATGATCCTTGGAGGTAATAGGTATCTACAACAAATTTCATTTAGCATGTAAATTTATATAGTAATATTGATAGTTGAATGAGAATATATTTGAAATCTAACTAACCTTCATTTTAATCCAATTGACAAAACTTTTTGTATGTGTTTCCCAAAGTAAGGTCGCATTTTTTGTCATGCGTTGGTCTGAATTTTCTAATTCCTCCAAATACAAACTAGTATTGAACAATTGATTATAAGTTATATATATCATTGCGAACACATCAAAATATTTAAAACATATAACATAAACTTACTCTATAAACGGTTCCACCACGGCCATATTCATTAACACAGCTAAATGAGCACTTTCTTTCTCATTAACTGGCAATTTAATTGTCTTCGATACTGAAATTGGACGTCCCTCTAATATTCTACTACTTTCATAATCTTCATTTCGAGCTCCTTTCTCCTCTATATGTCCTGATTTCTTCAAAAATTCATTGAAAAACAACATGCATTCTGTTGCAAGATACGATTCTGCAATACATCCCTCTGGTCGTGCATAGTTTCTGACATAATCTTTGAGTGTCTTCATATATCTTTCGAATGGGTACATCCATTGAAAATGAATAGGTCCACACATTTGTGCTTCTTTTCCAAGATGAATGGATAAGTGTATCATTATATCAAAGAAAGATGGTGGAAAAAAATTTCAAGCTCACACAAAACGTCAATAATTTCAACACTGATTTGTTCTACCTTCTCTCTATCAAGAACACGTTGACATAATTTGTTGAAAAAAGAACATAAGCGAATTATCGCTTTTCTTGCCTTCTTTGCCATGAACCCTCTCGATGCTACTGGCAATAAATGTTGCATTAATACATGGTAATCATGTGACTTCAATCCACTAATTTTGCAATCCGACAACGAAATCCGATTTTTTAAATTTGAACAGTAGCCATCCGGTCCTTTGAAATCATACAGTCTTTTGCAAAATATTTTTCTCTCGGATTTTGTCAACATATATGGAGCCGGTGGAAGATATGTTTTATTCCCACGAGGTTGTGTATGAAGCTCACTTCGAATTCCCTAATCCTCTAAATCCTTTCTACAGTTGGTTCCATCTTTGGATTTATTTCCATGCAACATTGTGCCCAATAGGCTTTCACCAATGTTCTTCTCCACATGCATCACATCTAAATTGTGACGTAATGGAAGTTCCTATGAAAACCAAAACAATAATGCATTATTGGGTTTTTCTTGTATTAAAACAATGAAAAATAAATAAATTAACCACTAACCTCCCAATAAGGCAAATTAAAGAAAATTGATCGTTTTTTCCACCTTGATAGCTCTACTTCTGTAGAACTGTTAGTATCATCATATTCATCTTCTTTATCATAGATATGCTTTCTCTTCTTACTTTTCTCCTCTATTCCTTTTCCAAAATCATTTGGATAATCCTTCAATAATGCATAGATGTTTCTCCCAGAAAGCATTCTAGGATCACCATCTGTCTCTACGGTATTATCAAACAATGCCTTTTGTTTCCTCCGTGAATTTGAAAGAGGTAGAAATCTTCTATGACCCATGTAGGCGAACTTTCGACTATGTTTCAACCAACGAGAATGGGTATTGAGACCACATAATGGGCAAGCTTTTTTCCCTTTCACACGACATCCAGCAAGATTTCCATAAGCCGAAAAATCATTAATCGTCCATAACAAAATTGCATTCAGTTTAAATAAAGTTTTACTAAATGCATCATAAGCAGTAACTCCATTAGACCACAAGTGATGCAAGTCTTCCACCAAAGGAGCCAAATATACATCAATATCATTCCCAGGTTGCTTCGGGCCTGGAATAAGTAAAGTTAACATAATATTTTCTTTCTTCATACACAACATAGGCGAGAGATTGTATGTCACAAGCATTACCGGCCAGCAACTATATTTCGAACTCAACATGGAAAATGGATTGAATCCATCTGTAGCAAGACCAAGCCTAAGATTGCGTGGATCAGATGAAAAAGATTTATACTTTTCATCCACCATTTTCCATGTCATAGAATCCACGGGATGACGCATTTTTCCATTGTTACTTTTATTATTAAAATGCCATCTTAATTCTTCAACATCTTTTGAGATCTATACATTCGTCTAAACCTCGGAATAATTAGTAAATATCTTAATACTTTAACTGGAACACCTTGTATAACCTCTCCAATATCTTGATTTTCTTCCATCTCGAGGAACCACATTTTGGACAACTTTCTAAATTTTTGTATTCTTTTCTGAAAAGGCAACAATCATTCTCACAAGCATGTATCTTTTCAAAACCCATGTCGAATGCTTTAAGAAATTTCTTGACTTCATATAAGGTTTTGGGAAGCACGTTATCCTTCGGCAGAAATAGATGTTGCACAGCTAAAAGCTTATCAAAACCACTATCGGGCAAGCCAGTCTCGCATTTAAGATTATACAAGATGGTGATGGAAGATAATTTTGTGTGATCTGTGCAACCAGGATATAATGGAGTTTCTGCATCTTCCAAGTTCTTGACTAACTCATCCTCTTTTCTTCGAGAATCAACATCGTCTTTATCATCATCAAAAAAATCTTGATTCAAAAAATCTTCATCTTCATAGTGAATCATCTTGAATAGTTCATATACGTCAAACGTATTTATTTTATTCTCTACATTTATCTCTTCACCATGGTCAAACCATACACCGTCAATGTATTTAGGATCCATTCCTTTTATAATTAAATGTTCAACGATGATTTGGTCATCATGACGACTAAGATTCCGACAATCCTTGCAAGGGCATAAAAAAATTTCTACACTTCTTACATTCCTCTTTGCAGCATGCACGAAATTCATTGCTCCTTATCGGTATTCTATACTAGTTCTATGAAAAAAGTAAAAAAAAAGTGAGCTTTAGTATTATATTATATGTTCTAATTCTCAAATTACATATTAAGTTGATCATGGTTTTATCACCTGTTTAAAAAAACCCAGCCTTTTTCCATTATCGACATTTGAAGGCAAATAAGTTTCCAATCTTTGACGTATAAATTGGTTATCTGTTGTAATCAAAAAAATAACTATACGTGCATATAACCATGGTGGTTTAGTAGACAAAGGCAAAGAATACTTTTCCAAAAATATAAATTTTACACTTATATTTTGCATTTAACCTCAGATTTACATGTATTTATAATTAATCCATGCATAACACCACACTCCAACCCACACATAACTGACCAAGTCACAACCCTCCAAACTGCTGCATAACAGTTACAGCTATCTGCCCCTCCTTTGTCAATCCATCCACAAACGCTCCACTTCAACAAACAACATTCCAGTCACTCCACTTCAACAAAACTTTTGCAAATCTCTGCACTTCACCATTACACACAGACCACTGACCAAACTTCCTCCCACCTATCACCAACAAACGCCGGTGCATTTCCGCTGCCACACATTGCTGCAACTTTCAAAAAACGCAGCAACCTCTCATCACCATACTACTCAATCCTCCTATTTTACCACTTCTCACAACATTGTTTAATTCAACCACTTCCATAAATATACTTCAACACTGCAATCACTCCCCCACTCCACTGTTAAACAATTCATTCACTCCTCACAACAACACAGTTTCATACCAGCCTATAACAATACCCACTTTCATCTCATACACACCACATTCATTCATATCACCAAAGAAAATATCCACTTGCCTACATTCCTGTAGCCTGCTTCAATAACCATTCCACAACCTACTGACTACTGCACTGATACAACCAACTGCACCATATTCACACACTACAACAGTGACCACTCCAACTACAAACCCCAAGCAACCACAGACCATCCTCCTTCCCATTTCTCCAACCTGCAACCTGTTCGCAACCGCACTTCATACTACAACTCAACAAAACATCAACAACCCAGCCTCCGCAGCAAACTACCAGAGACTCACGCAACATTCATCAACTTGCCCTCTGACATTCTACCACTCCTTACGAACACATACTCACATCCTTCCCCCAGCCTCGCCCCCTCTTACCAAACCAACCGTCAACTTCACCGCCTCCTCTTCACTACCTCACATCCACACAACTGACATATTTCCAGTGCCTGCCACTCCACAAAAGACTATTTATGCTCCAACATTTACCACTCTCAACCATCCAGCCAGCCAATACCCAATTGCAAACAAAACCGCGACCTCCATCAATGCTACTTGAACCCACCAAATTCCCGAAACACGCAACCTCAACCTCCTCTCAGCAAGCAACCATTGATTCACTGAACCACTTCAACAGAACATTCATATACTCAAAGAAATCAAAGCAGATATCCCAACAGATCATTGCAATTAGGGTTAAATCAACCATTTCAGTAATAGTTTAGGAAAAAATACGAAAATAAGATGCATTCAAATTCATATAAAATCCAAATAGAATCACAAAGTCGATTTAACAGATTCATACCTAAATATACCTAATCGATTTAAAAGATTCATACCTAATTATACCTAGATCTGCTGGCTGCCGCGACTCGATGTTGAGTAAGGGGAAAACGACGGAGTTGAAGATGATACTTGAGTGCGATGAAAATTTAACACGATTAAAAGGGGGAAAAAATTTCTGAAGAAGAAAGCAAATTAGGGACGAGAATTTTGTTAAGTACGAGAGTAAAATGATAGGTTACGTTTATTTAGTTCGCGCGAACTCTTTTTTTTAGAAGCGGGAAACGTGAATTATTTTTTTCCATGTTTATATTATTTGGTAATCTATTTTTTGTTGCATTTACAATAAAACGCCACCGATTTTTGCAACTATAAATGGTTTTTCTTGTAGTGTATCAAAGGAACTTGTCGATACTTTTTCTTTAAGTGTTGATGCTTTAATGACTTCTTTGAGAATTGCGAATCCAGTTGGTGGATCCGCAACTCTTAGTTTGCTTTGTAGAAATGTGGAGATTATTTTATGTGATTTTTCTTTCCTAGCCGATTTGCATGTTATGCGTTACTTAGGCTTTGGAATGATTTTGGGTATGGACTGGCTTAACCGTTATGAAGCTCATATCCTGTGTCCTGTGCGGACTATTTATCTCCGACATCCGCAATCTGTAAATCAGATTTCTATTATTCTAAAAGATTCGGATCCCACTTTGACTGCATCTTTATATTCTTTAAATCCTCGTGATGATGATAATGATGATGAGGAGGATGTCATTTCCCGTATCCACGTCATTCGTGAATATTCCGACATATTTGAGCCCGTTTTAGGATTACCACCTAAGCGAGCAATTGAGTTCCAAATTAATCTTATCCCTAGAGCTCAACCTATTACTTGTCCTCCTTATCGCATGTCCAATAAGGAGAATGAAGAGATGCGTAAACAATTATCTGAATTGGAGACGAAGCAATTTATTCGCTCTAGTTCCTCACCTTGGCGAGCTTCAGTTATTTTCGTAAAGAAATCCGACGGTACGCTTAGGCTTTGCGTTGACTATCGCAAGCTTAACGATCTTACTATTAAAAATAAATATCCTTTACCTTGGATTGATGATCTATTTAATCAGCTAAGTGGTGCTAAGGTCTTTTCACAATAAGACTTGGCTACCGATTTTCACCAGCTTCGTATTGTAGAGGATAGCGTTCCTTTGACATCGTTCCATACTCGGTATGGATCTTATGAATTACTAGTTATGCCATTTGGTTTAACGAATGCTCCGGCTTATTTCGTTGACCTCATGAATCGAGTTTTCAAAGATTTCCTCGATCGGTTTGTTCTCATTTTCATTGATGGTATTCTTGTGTATTCTAAAACCGAGGAGGAACATGAAAAACATCTTCGGGTTGTATTGGAAACTCTTAGGAGTAATCAGTTAAAGGCAAAATTTTCTAAATGCCACTTTTGGCAATCTCGTGTGAAGTTTCTCGGTCATATTATTTTCGAATCCGGAATTTTCGTGGATCCTTTAAAGATTGAAGTGATTCAAGATTGGAAAAGACCTGAGAGTGTGACTGAAATCCGTAGCTTTCTCGGGTTGGCGGGCTATTACCGTTGTTTTATTAAAGACTTTTCTAAGATTGCTGTGCCTCTCACTGGCTTGACTAAGAAGGGAGTTAAATACATTTGGTTGGACAAATGTGAAGCTTCTTTTCAGAAATTGAAAGAACTCCTTTCCGATGCTCCTATTCTCGTTATTCCCCAAGGGAATCAAGATTTTGTTGTTTATACCGATGCTAGTCGAGTTGGTTTGGGTGCCGTTCTTATGCAAAAAGGACGTGTTATTGCTTATGCTTCTAGGCAATTGAAGTCGGCCGAGACTAGATATGCCACACATGATTTAGAACTCGTGGCTATTGTTTTCGCCCTTCGAATGTGGCGTCATTATCTATTGGGAGAGAAATTTATTCTTTACATGGATCATAAGTCTTTGAAATATTTATTTTCTCAAAAAGAACTTAATTTACGTCAACAACATTGGCTCGAGTTCCTTGCACCTTATGATCTTGATATTCTTTATACCCCCGGTAAGGGTAATCGTGTCGCCGATGCTCTTAGCCGTAAACAACAAGCTGTTGTTTCTATGATGATATACGAATGGAACGATCTCGAGATTTTATCCACTTGTGAGATTCGAGAGCGCGTATCCGATTTATGCTCATCACTTCTTTTATGTAGCCTTGAGGCCCATCCTTCTCTTTTAGACCGCATTCTTGAAGCTCAAGGGCTAGATCCTGAATTGGCTCTTCTTGGCCAAAATGTTAAGGATAAAATTGATATTGAAGGTTTGAAAGACTTTGATATTGATTCTCGTGGCGGCACTCGAAAATTTGGTAGACTTATCGTACCAAAATATTGGTGATCTTCGTAAAGATATTTTAGAAGATTCCCATCGTTCTAAATTCACCATTCATCCCGGTAGTAGTAAAATGTACGCTGGTATGAAGCGACTTTATTATTGGAAGGGAATGAAATCTGATATTGCTAACTTTGTTAAGTGTTGCATGACTTGCCAACTTGTCAAGGCCGAACATCAAAGGCCTGGTGGGTTATTGCAACCTTTAGAAATTTCGATTTGGAAGTGGGACCAAATTTCCATGGATTTTATAGATGGCCTTCCCCGTTCTCGTTCGAGTCATGATAGCTTATGGGTGATCGTTGATAGACTTACTAAATCCACCCATTTTATTCCCGTTCGATCTAACCGAACCGTTCCTCTTTTGGCCAAACTCTTTATCAAAGAAATTGTTAAATTGCATGGAGTTCCTACTTCTATTGTTAGCGATCGAGATCCATTGTTTACTAGTGGATTTTGGAAGAGTCTTCAAAAAGCTTTAGGAACGAAGCTTAACTTTAGCACTGCTTAACACCCCCAGTCCGATGGACAAACCGAGCGTGTGAATCAAACTCTTGAAGATCTTCTTCATACTTGTGTGCTCGATTTTGGTGGAAGTTGGGAAGATCATATTTCACTTGTTGAATTTTTCTATAATAATAGCTTCCAATCTAGTATTGGTATGGCACTTTTCGAGGCACTCTATGGAAGGCCATGCCGATCTCCTTCTTGTTGGCTTGAGGCCGGTGAGAAGCTAGTTTTAGGTCCAGACTTTATTCGTGATTCCACAGAGAAGATTGAACTTATTCGACATAGGATGAAAGAAGCCCAGTGTAGACAAAAATCCTATGCCGATAATCGAAGAAGGAAGTTAGAATTTTCTATGGGAGATTCTGTTTTTATTCGTGTTTCACCTATGAAAGGTGTTGTACATTTCAGTCAATCGGGAAAGTTAGCACCCCGATATATTGGGCCATTCCCTATCACTGAACGTATTGGTTCTGTGGCTTATCGCCTTGCATTACTGGCTCAGTTTTCTGCTATGCATGACGTGTTTCATGTTTCTCAATTACGGAAATGCCTTCGAGATTCTGATTCTATTCTTGAGCCTGGTGTTGTGGAAGAAATTGAAGTTTCACCGAATTTAACTTACGAGCAGCATCCTATTCGAATTATTGCTTCGGAGGTCAAACGACTCCGAAATAAAGATGTTCCGCTTGTGAAGGTTCAATGGTCCTCAAATCCTAAGGATTTCTCTTGGGAATCCAGAGAATTCATCGAGCGAACACATCCGGACTTGCTTACTCCTGCTCTTTGAGGTGAACTTCCTATTTCAAATTTCTTTTGTGTTAATATGTTTTTATGGTTGTTACTTTTTATTTCCATCTTATATTGTGAGGATGCAATTTCTTTAAGGAGGGGAGTCTGTAACAACCCGCATATTTGTCGATTTTATATTTAAATATTTTGTCGTTAATCGGATATTGGTCCGAAAAGCTACTTTTTACAAATGGTCAAATTAGGACTCGAGACCACTTCCATTGAGTTCAAAATGCCGTTTACAACTTTTTTAAGTATAAACATCGATAGGTTTGGAGTTAGTGAAATTTCACTAACTTTTCCCGCTTTGGACTTTGGGTTAGTTTAGCCTATTAAGCCCAAGTTCCAACCCCCTTCTCCTCACTCTTCATAAATTCCTAACTAACTTGAAATTTGCATTAATTGTGAAGAGAATGGGAAATTAAAACTTCAAGCTCAAATTTAATTGCTAATCCAACATTCAACTCCAAATTCAAGTAGAAGATATTGGATTCAAGCTTTGGATTGCTTCTCCATTGGCTTCAAGCTTTATCTTCATCCATTTTAGTGAAAAGGTGAGATTTTTATCTCACACTCTTGCTTATAACTATCTTGGACTGTTAGGAATGGCTCCCTATCACTTTAACATTCACATTTGCATTTGGTTTGGATTGGATTGGCGAAAAACTCCACTTTTTAGTGTTTTTGGTGAATTTCCAGCCTTAGGTCGTTCTGGACCCTTAGGTCGCTCGGGTTCGTGCCTTGCGCGCGTGGAAAAGTTGCCTAGACGTTAGGTCGTAGGTCGCTCGCGAGTTAAGCCTTAAGCCGAAGGTCGTTCGCGAGTTAAGCCTTAGCTCGTTTGGCCTTTATAACGTTAGGTCGCTCGCGTGTTAAAACTTTAGGTCGCCCTGGCCTTAAGTCGTAGGTCGTCTCCGACCTAATATTGCCTCTGCTATTTCACTAGGTCACGCGGGCCTTAGGTCGTAGGTCGTAGGTCGTGAGTCTCCTAGGTCGTAGGTCGCTCGGTCCTACTTCGGTCCCTAAGTTGCGTAACCCTATCACCTTTAGGTCGTTAGGCCTTTATGTCGTTAGGTCGTTACACCTATAACCCGTTAAGTCGCGAATACCTTTAGGTCGTGAACCCCATTAGGTTGCAAACCTCTTTAGGTCGTCTGTCCCTTAAGCAGTTAGGTCGTTCGACCTGTGTGCCTTAGGTCGTTTGACCCGTGTTACGTTAGGTCGCGTAACCCCTTAGGTCGCTTGACCTTGTTTCCTGTTAGGTCGCGGGACCTTGTATTTCTTAGGTCATGAACCTTGTTAAGTCGCTCGACCACTAGGTCGCGAACACCTTTAGGTCGCGTGCCCCTTTAGGTCGCTCGATCCTATCCTCCCTTAGGTCTTCACTAGGTCGTACCGTTTTGGACGGGACGTTGCCCCCGCACCCCCACCTTGGAGGGTTGCCAACCCCCCTGGACCCTCCCTCCATAGGGGATCTTATCTGAAAAACATTCAACAGAACTTGCTTTGTTGAGATGCTGAGTTGACCATTCTTCGAGACAACTTTAGAAATATGAAGGTTTCAATACTAGTAGTAAATATCAAAACTTTTTCATCAAAATGATTTCAACTTTATTTTCAATACCAAACTCGTTTATAAAACCGTTTTCCAGTCTATTAGTATATACAAACCTTTACCTCACTCGGATGAGAAATCTAATTAAACGGCCTAGTAAAACAAGTGGTATGAAACGCTTGCGTTTGCTTCGTCGGTTAATTCTTGGACTTGTTCGATTGAACCTCTTGTGACAATTTTCTAGTGAAGATTTATAGTTTGTTCGTAAATATTTAAGTTAAGCAAGTGGTTATGGGACATGAAGCTAAACTTTTATATTTACTATCTTAGTGTAATTGACACTTCTCGTTGATCATGACGATCACTCTTATGATTTAGACTAGCAGTTGTGCGATGTCTCTTGTTTGCTTGGTTAGACTAGACACCACTTGTGTGATTTCATTCACACGTACCTTTTTACCTTCTTGGTTAGTCTAGACACCACTTGTGTGATTTCACCCACACATACGTTTTTGTTTACGAGGTTAGACTAGACACCACTTGTGTGATTTCACTCACACATACCTTTTTGATTTTTGGTTAGTCTAGACCTCATCTGTGTGATTTCGACTCACACATATGGGGTAGCTCCCCATGGTCTTCGGACCGTCATGTGATAGGCCTCTTTCTTTTTCATGATTTTCTGGATTTCTTGTGTTGATTTCTGGAATTTATGTCATTGACTTGTTATGAGTACAAGTTTTGGGTATGATACCCTTTTGGATCTTTGAGAAGATTCTTGTGATACTGATTAATCTCTTGTTGATTATCATTTACATACTTATAGTAGTATGGTGTTATGGATATTATTCGCATATGTCATTTCTCTTATTTTATATCATGTCGTCTGATATTTATAGCTAGACTGATCCGTTTATTATTTTCTTGTAAATAATACTCGGGTCAGACCTAGATGTTACAGGTGCTTCTGCTTGACTTCTCCCCCAATGATTCACTACACAGACTTTTGGCTACTTGTTTAGATTAGCAGTTTTTGTTGTATACACTTGAGACATAGACTCATAGTTGTATTCTTTTGTATAGCACGTGTTGCTATTCTTTTGTATTATTGTGGATCTTTTTGACCACTACTCTGATGTACACTTTCATGTGTTAGTTATATATTCATATCTTCTTCCGCCTTTGTGATATGGATGTCTGTGACCGATTTGTGTTATGCTTATTTCTATGTTTGTTTCCGAAGATTATTTTTAGCCACCGTGTGATAAGTAATTACATGGATGGTCGCTCCTCATCAGCCTTATTCTCCGCACTAGTTGACAGCACTACAACGTAGTGTTCTTGGCTAGCGTGGGTTTTGAGGTAGGGCGTCACACGCATGATCCCAACAAAACCGTTCGTGCAGCTCCTGGCCGGCTACCCGTCTATGATATGTAGTAAGGAGCATGGTAAAGAATCTTTTCGTATGTTTTACGGTTGGTAGGAAATTCCTCACTAATCAAGTACTTCATAAGTAGTGTCATCCAATTGTCAATGGATGGCGCGTCGATTCCATTGTTGTTGCCCCCGGCTCACAACAAAGGGTGCTTCGAATTTCTATGGAGGCTCAACGAGTGACTTCTTCTAGGTCACTTGCTTCCCTGACTAGCAGATGGGCCTTAGCACTTGTGTTCTCTAGGTATCTGCTCTGCTCAATATCGACAAACATGATGATTATCTTATTGGCTTCGGCAACATACAAAACCTGTCTCTTACCTTTAACCTGAATGCACTCATCAATTTGATTGATGACAACTGACAAGTCATCGAATATGTGATGGAATACACGTATAACACATTTTCCATCCTAAGATCGGTCAAGATAGTTTCATACACTTCTTAATTATTGGTCACCTTGAAAGCGAGGAAGACTGCAAAATACGGTTCTCTTCCTTCGTGAGTGCCAAGGACTATGTCGATCCCTGCTCTTTCTCATTTGATGCATCATCCACATACATTCACCAAGCTTTACTGCTAGTGATAGATTTTTCTTTGCCGTTGTTTGATCTTGAGTATTCTGCACTTAAATTTGTGATGACTTTAACTTTGATAGAAGGTAAGGCTACAATAAGATGTGATGCTCCCCAAGCTCGTAGACTACTTCAGTAGCCGGCCCGCCTAATCAGGTCTGCTAAGGATTTACTTCAATGACTGGTTGGTCGGGACTTTGATGGTATGAGCCTAAAAATATAGATGGAATTTTCGGGCTACCATTAGCAGACAGAAGGTGAACAACCCATATTTTTAACCATTTAATAATATTTAATTTTATATAAATTTTGAATAAAAATGGTTGAAATAAAAATTGGTGTTTATCTATGTAGTTTAGTAAGAATTTGGGTAAAAGTTTGAAATAACCAATTTCGAAGATTTAAGGAAATATTATATGGGAATGAAGTTCGATATATTTAATGTGATTATAATCAATAGCAAGGATTGAATAATAAATATTGAATTATTTAGTGGAAAATACAATAATTGATTTTATTTTTGCTAAAATTCGTTTGAAATCCAACATTGGAATTTATCGAATTTCTAATATTGATATACATCAAAATTGGATTATGAAAGTGTTTTAATTTATGAAGTGAAACATAAGTGTAATCTAGGTATATAGTGTAATAATATCTCTGGTGTAAGATTTGAACGAACATTTTAATTTATAAGGTGATATTTGAGAGAAATTATAAATGTACATTTTATTTGACTTTGGCTATAATTTTATAAATAAGGGTAATAGTTGTTTATAAATATAATTTGTTTAAAGCTTGATATTAAAAAAATTCTCATAAGCATTGTAAGTGGAAATTTGCAAGTTTATGTTAGCGATGTTGTTTATGTTAATTTGTAGTAGTATTTTAATTAAATAAAAATGATTTTGGAAACCTATTTAATTTTTATTTGAATAAGAAGGGAGATAGTAAAGTTTTAATTTGGATTTTAAAAGTGGTTAAATTGATTTTGGAAATTTCTCGTTTTAATTAACGTGTAAAAATAGTATTTTTGGTCATTATCTCGGATTTCTATGAAACTAATTTCATCGGATCCGTAATAATGAATTATTATGGGATTTCAAGTTTCGTAGCGATCGGACGTATCGTTTGGCCGGGTGAGCTTGAAATGAGTAGAATTTGTTTTCAAAACTTTAATTAATATAATTCGATTTTGAAATGTATCTTCTGAATATGGTGGAATTGGCTTCCGATATACGTTTGATTGCATTCGAAATAAGGATACAACATATAAAACGCCAAGAGGGATGCTTAGTTTGGAGTTCGAAATTTTATCGGATGAATAGTGCCATGAAATTTTTTTTATATAAGGCTATCCTAACTTTCATTTTCTAACTAAAAATCCTACCTTCTATTTCAACCGCCATCAAGCTTATCAATCCAATGACCATCATCGATGGGAGTTCTAGGGGCTGAATTGGCCTTCGACTTCAACTACGGAAATGTAGAGAGCATCGATATGAAGCTATCCAATAGGTGGACCGTCTAATGGTCGACGATAGCGGTGGAAAATTGCTCACATTCACGAGAAGCTCCATCTTAATTTTTTCACATACGCATGTGCGGAGGAGGGTTTAGCTGCGCAAGGCGGGGCGGCTTGCTGGGAGGTAGCGCACCCGGAGGCAGAGGCGCGACAGCAGTTCATGGTGATGGGCACGTGATGGATCAGATTAAAAAAAAGAAACCTGTAGCATGCTGGAAAGAAAGCGAAAATAGATAAAGGAAGGAAGGTTAACAGTTAAATTATCTTAAGATTATGTTAATTATAATTTAATTATATTCGAATGTTAATTAATCCATAACTTTTTCGCACGAGGTCGGATTCGAGCGAAACAAGTCATGTTGGGTTCGTATCGTCATCGTCTATGACATAGAGCTGGATTGGAATTTATCCGACTCTGGAATATTTTTATTTTCAAATAAAGGTGAGTGGTTAGACCCATTCATGAAGTACTAAATTTCTTCTAGTTAGTTAAACCAATAACGAAGTGATAAATTTATATTGATTGCTATTTGGAAATTTAATTGACTGAAATTGAGTTGATTAAATTTGAACATTTTGAATTTAAATTGATAATTAAATTTGACCGTTAAATTGATAGTTTGAATTGATATTTAAATTAGACAGTAAATTTGACAATTAAAATTGATAGTTAATGTGATATTTAATTTGATAGTCAAAAATGTGACATTTAATTTGATAGTTAAAAATGTGAAATTTAATCCGGTAGTTAAATTAAACTTTAACTTGATATTAAAATCGATGTTGGCAACTGAAATTGTTGAATATGCTAGTATATGATTTTTGTTTGATGATAATAAACATATATATGTATATATTCATTTGAATGTATTTGTCATTGTACTATTTTATTTTCACATAATTAAATAAATATTTGCTGAATAAAGTAAATAATGCAGAATTTAAATTCAAACAGATATTTTATTCAAGCAAATATTTTATTATAATTTTGAACAGTACAAATTTGTGCTCTCTCTATATATACAAAACTTCAATTACAATACAATTTTGACAACACAATTTTCCATTTACAATGTTCACCTCACTACATTTCACTCATGTACTGGAATTTAATCTTCAACTCTATTCCAGATTGAATCCAACATCTAAGTTACATGCAACATAAACACTGACGTAGTAAAACTGAAAAAGAAATTTTTTTGCAGTATAAAATAAAATGTGTTTTGAAAATATTATTTGCCTCACTTATTTGGTTTATTCGTCATCATTTATTTTTGAATTCATCATACACGAACAGCTTGTGACATGCACGGTGAATCACCGTACATGCCAAAAGGTCGTCCACACTGATATACACTTGATAAAACTGCAGGGATAGGTGAGCACAAGGTCAAACCCAATCAAAAGCCGGGTTCAACTCAAGAAATACAAATAATGTCACGATATTAGCACAAGGTCAAACCAAGCTATAAGCTGGATTCAACATAGGTGCAATCCAAATGTACAAGTTCAATAAAATCGTCAAGACGACTAGAACAGACTCGACAATGGAGCCATGAAACAATGTCAACCAGAATAATGAACCAACAGACCATCACGATCACAACTAAATGCACATAGTAATGCAACATGTAGATGTAGTCAGTGAATATATACATATGCATTTAACATATGTACAGTCACAAGTCAAGGCAGCACCACAACCAGATCAGTTTCCAAAGTCAGTCCAGAATCAAGATAACAGTAGTGCACATGCATATATGGTTCAAAACTACTCCAAACAAAGATGTACAAAATGAAACCAAATATATACATACATAAATGTATGTGTGTATACAAATGGAGATAACACAACAGCTACCAATCAAACACATATGGTCAGACACAAGAACAATGAAGCAATCAGACTTCAATGATTATATACAAAATGTACACATGACAGCATTTCACATGATTACCAATACAAACTCAAGTGTGCACAAGCAAGTTCCAAACTCGACCAAAACAACAAATCAGTTCAGGTTCAACAAGCTACCAAGTGAACACATAACTCAAAGCAGCAGTGACAAAAAAAACATGTGCATATATACACAAGCCCATATCAGTTCATATGAAAATGCAAACAGTTCGAGTGAGATAGATTCACAACAACTATGTGATAGTGCCGACAATCAGAGCAGTTCAGTATGCAGACAAGGCTACAACTAAATGGGAAGCAACAGAGTATCAAGTCGAACAAGACTTCACAAGTAAACCCAGTCCAACATATAAAGCTACTGGATATAGGACTTCAAACTATCATGTAACAAGTTCAATAAAATGGACATAACCACACAATGACTCAATACAGTGAACAATGCAAGCAGCAGTTTGAAAAATGACAAGTGCATATGAAACCACCAAAGAGCAATTTTACAGTTTTATCAGAAATTTGGCAGCAGTTTCAAACCAACATAAAGAATCGAACGAATCAAATAAAAGCCGTGGTGACCAAGGTAATCGCAAGTATAATGAAAAAGTCATAGCAATGAAGACCGGAGCAAATTCAAATATATCAAGCAACATGTACAAAATGAACAAGTCAAGATTGATCATGAGCATTGAATCAAAATCATATGGAGAATTAAGAAGAATTCAAATATATATATATATATATATATATATATATATATATATATATTCGAACGGAAATTAAGGGAATTAAACCTTATTTAACCTGTGAACATCATCGGCATCAGAAGCAATTTGAGTACAAGCAAAAATCAGAGAGATAATCATTGAAGTAAATCAAACAAATAACTTGAATCTAGGTCAAGCATAATCAAAATCGAAAAGGAATATCACGTACCAATTTCAAACCAAGTATATGCGCTCGACAATTTGAGGCGGTCATGTGCAAATTGAAGAAACGATCGATCGACAAGCAAGGAACGCAAAAACATTTACTTGATCGATCAACTGAAGTCTGTGGCTTCAAAGAAAAAGCAAAGCCCTAATTGTTTGGAAGTGGAACAAACGAGCAAAGGAAAAGAGGCAAATAACTTCACGAAGTAAAGGACGGGTCAAAGAAAATAAAGAGGGACATCTTTTCTTGTGATTTAAAATAAAGTGGTCGGCCTCTATATATTATTTGGGCATAAATATCATATAGGGTTTTGTAATTGTTTTTAATTTGTATTTGCTTTTCTCTTTTTTAAAACGTTTGTAAATTCTAGTCATATGACTAGGGAACGAACTACGGTGGTGTAGTTCGAGAATTCGCAACTCAGTGGCTGAATTGTGGTAGGGTTTTGAGCGTAGAGTTAGGTTAGTCGATAGCGGGTGTCGTGAGTTAACATGTGTAAGCGTCTGACTACTTAATTTCTAATAGAAACCTTGGAGGCAACACAAAGGCAAGGTTTTGTCGAAGTTGGGTAAATCTGTGTTTTTCTATTTCCGCTATTATTCTGCTTTTATTTGTGCTGTAATTATTTTATAACTTCCGCGTTAAATTTTTATAAGTATTAGTATCACCCTATTCACCCCCCCTCTAGGGTGAAATCGATCCTATAGAAATTTGATATTACTTTAAACACTCAACATTGGTAGTTATTGGTTGTTGTGATATGAATGAGTTGGCTGCTTTTGATGTTGGTTGATATTGCGATGGATGATATTTGTGATTGGTTGTTATGTTTTTTAGTGATTTCGATATGTCCATGTTATCACCCCGTTATTATCACTATTGATATGATTGATCATCTGTACATTTAATTTGGATATGGACCTTTGGACATCCTATTTGATATGTGAATTATTGTATGCATCGTTGACTGCTTTGGCAGAAATGTGATTGTTGTAATTTTATCACCGTTTGTCGAAATTGGAGATTTTGTTAAATTGAATTTTTTAAACTCGGATAATTTTTGTAACCAAACCTTTGTAAATTTATATATTATGAAGAAGTTATTATGTAAATTGGGTTAAATTGAATTTTTGAAAATAAATTTGAAATCCATATATAAACTTTAAATTAAAATTTATAATATATATATATATCTAAAAAAGGGTAAAGAGCTTGTAATATTTTCTATAACTATATATAGCAAAAGAAAATATTTTTTAAAGAAATCTAGGACTTGATAATTTAAAAAATTGATGATTTTGGTATTTTATACTGAAAATGGAACTGTTGACACTGTGGAAATTTTTAAAGTAAGGCAAAACCTTATGAAACTAAAATTATCTATTTAAGTATTGATTGAAGAAAAAAACCTTTTATTTATTTCAACGATTTAAATAAAATATGATTTAAACATTGAAGTTGTTTAAACGGTGAAGTTTATTAATTTGATTTGAAGTTGAAAAAATACTGAAATCCAGAGTAGAAGTTTGGAAACTGTGAAACTTTTCATGTGAAATTTTGAAGTAAAAGAATGAAGTTATTTACAACTATATTTCACCTAATTTTGATTTGACTTTCATGAGGATTTTTAGTCCAGACTCGAGTGTTTTTTTCCATTGCGCTCGGGTCAGACCAAGTTTTTCAGTTGGCGAAGACAGTTATTCTAGAGGACGAAGACGAAGATTTGGTATATCATATTTACTAGTATTTATTCCGCTACACTATTTCATTCTGTATATTAAAATATATAACTCTGATAGTACTGTATAACTCTGATTTATGTTGTAAATTAAACTGAGCATATATTGTCAAACAGCTTCATGAACTATTTATGTGATTATTGTATTTCATTGTTCCACTGCGAGATTCTGTTGTGTTTTTTCTTCTTTTCTTTTTATTGCCTTAAAATAAACTCATTGATAATCTATCTTTTAAACGGTTTGAGTTGGACATGTGTGGTTTATTATCGACTTCAACTGTCCAAAAAGGTGGGTTGTCACAGTTGGTATCAGAGCTTTGGTTTAGCATATATCTAAATTTGTAGGATAAGCGCACTAGGTTTATTTGCTTATATAAGAGAGTGCATTTGTTAGTGATATAAAAATATTTAAAAATTAATAAATGAAATGATTTTAGCCTAGATTATATTTAGAATACAAAAGAATGAATTCTATAAACTGATAAAATCATTCATGATTGTTTGATGATGATTGGATGTTATCTCTTTGCTGGTTGATTGATCGATTGATACGGTTGTGCATATTATCATTTACTGATTAGTTAGTTGTGCTAGGCCAGTTTAAGAGCATTTGAATTTTGTTGTTCACTTTTAAATAGTGTATAACCAATTGTAATTATTTTACCTTTTCATGCATGGGAAGGATAGAAATTGTAATCTTATGGAAGGTTGAAACGAACACCTTATGAATTAAGTTTCACAATTTGACTATAAGGCGTTCGGCAACAATGTTGGATTAAAATTGATTGGTCAGATTAAAGTTATTTATTTTAATCCAAACAAAGAATTATGATTTTTGAAATGAATATTATAAGATAATGACTAATACGCATATGATTTATGATTAATAAGAAATTCAAATTGGAATTTTGAGAGTTTGAATTTCGAGAGTTTTTGAAATTGGTTTTTAAGATTCTGGAAATATATAATAGCATAATTTGAAAGTATTTTCCGAATAGAAATGTTTATGATTTCAAACTAATTTCAAAGGGGATTTTCAAAAGATTTAGAAGAAATAAAAGTCCGGAACTCCCTTCTTTCGCTGGAAAATAAATTTTGGTGATAACTGTAGCATCATCGGTGATCATTTTTGAGTTTTAAAGTAGGGGAGGCCACTTTAGTAGATTTGCTACTCGATAGTTTAATGAAACTATTTTGATTCAAATCACCGAAGTATGATTTGATATTCGAAAGAGATATGTATATATTTATTTTAAACGATTTAAACTAAAACCCGATGTTCAGTTCTCGAGTATTCTATTGAATAATATTACGAACACATGATCCTATGCGTTAGGATTGATTGATCGATTGATTGTGCATCTTGTTGAGATGATTGATTGTTTATTCCAATTCTGAATTGGAATTTGAATATCTCGAATATTCTGAATATTCGAACACTTCCAAATTGAGAAGTAATTTTCAAAGCTATGTATTTTGGAAAGTATATAAAGTTTAGTTTTGAAAAATTTAAAATAAAGACTAATAAAAAGTTAACAAGTTTAAAATGTTAAATATTTTGATAAGTAAATCGAATCAGTTAAATTTGAATTATACAAGTATGAAATTTAGTTTGAGATGTTTTTAGGTGAAAAGAGTTTTAAGAAATGTTTTGAACATAGTAAATATTTATAAAAACTTATAAATGGAAAATTGATATTTTTAAGCAGTTCTGATTTCATATAAATATGAAAGATGGTTTTGAAAGGTTTATAATGGAATTTGTTTTAAGAAACATTTTGATCCTAGTGAATGTTTTATAATAAAAGATTTTGAAACGTATTTGGTTTGAAAATAAAATTGATTTTATCTGAATTTGACATAAATATAAAACCGAAGTTATGAAAAACTATTGATTTGAAATTTGGAAAATTTTGAATTTGAATGATATGTGATTTGAAAAAATGATTGTTGAAATCCTGTATAAATTTGAAATGAACTAGTTTTTGAAAACCTTTGATTCTATGAAAATATTGGTTTGAAAGTTTTCGACTCTTATATGAAAATAATTTGCATAAGTATGAGATTATTTTCAAAAGCTATCGATTCTGGAAGGTACTCGATTTGAAAAGCAAAAATATTATATATAATGGTATTTATATAAGAATGATATGATATATTCGAGAATATTGATTACGGAAAGTACTCGATTTGAAAATGAAATCCTATATATAATGGAATTTATATAAGTGTGATATTTGAAGTTATGATTTGGAAAGGGTACTACATATAGTATGATATATTTCAAAGTAAAAGATATGAAGATTTACCCTCCGTAAAGAAGTTAGTATGATATGCTTCGAACCATAATGGACTTGGGTGAATCCAGGAGTGGATTCGACCAATAACCCTAATGGACTTGGGTGAATCAAGAAATGGATTCGAACCAAAATGGGTTGTCCAGACTTAAACTCATGAGTTGCTCGATATTTTTTCAGGGTAGATGGTTCTTTAATCTACCTAATGGATATGCTTTCAATCTTGGGACCTTTTGTTTATGGATCTTCAGGGAAGGAAGTGCAACTGTTGTGTAAATCATTGAATCAGCAGCGTACCACTACGGCAGCGGTCGATTGTTTATGAAATACCTATGATATTTTTCTGGAATCTAGAAGGTAGATGGATCTTCTAGAAGGTTTTGTATCCATAACACAAATAATGGAATCAGCAGTGGGCCACTGCAATCGATTATCATCATTTGACATTAGATTGTTGAGCGGTACTTTCCATATCTATTTTAAAGGTTTTCCAAGTATTTTCATTAGATGTTGAAATAGGTCTACTAAGTACTTAGAAATTTTAGTCTTGCGCCTGATCAACATGTGGCTAAAATCTGTAAGAATGAGGACAAATCTATTAAGACATCAGTTATAAAAGGTATTTTGATATAAAGCTTATAACATTTTCTAAATCATTATTCCGAAATTGTTTGGAAATATTTTAAAAGGGTTGTTTATATATAATTTAATGTTTTATGCTCAACTTAAATGTTTATAAAAATTATTTTAGCAAAATGTTTGCATAGTAATTATTATTAGCAGTGTTCTACGTTATCTAATCTATATCCTAAATATTGTTTAAAGTTCACAATTATTATAATGTGTTGAAATTAATTATTATCAGTTATTTAAGATATTTAGAAGTAAATTACTATGATTATAATAATGTTTAGAGACTGATTATTAATGTTTATAAATAATGTTTTAATAGTATTTCGATATTAAACTAAAAATTTGTAAGCAATCGATTTAAGAATTTAAATAGCTTCTTTCTAAATATAAGTAATGAAGTTGATAATTATTTTTAAATAGTTTACACAATTTATAAGGATGTCCATTTTGAATTTTAAAAAGTAGTTACTTTTTATAAAGTAACAAATTTTACATTGAATTTTGTAAAAGTATTGATATATTGAAGTTACTGATTTTACAAATGGATTACCAAATGAAATCTTTATAAATGATATTTATATAAATTTCTTCGAAAAATTTCAATTTAGAGATATTATAAATAGACTGTATATATAAAATTTTCTGTTTTAAAATTTACGAAACAAATGATTTGGGAAGTTTTATTTATAGTATATATGTTTCAAAAAAAACAAGTTGAATATTTATTTTTAAAAGAAGGTATTAAATTTTTTATACTCCTAATGGAGTGGTATTAAGTTGATAAGACAACTTATGGAGAGGTTTAGGGAGCAAAAGAAGGATCTACACATGGTATTTATCGATTTGGAGAAAGCTTATGACAAGGTACCGCAAAAGGTGATGTGGTGGGCTCTGGAAAAGAAGAGAGTCCCAACAAAGTACATTACACTTATTAAGGATATGTACGATGATGTTGTAACTAGTGTCAGAGCATGCGATGGTGAAACTAGAGACTTTCCCATTAACATAGGATTACATCAAGGGTCAGCTTTGAGTCCCTACATTTTTGCTCTAGTGATGGATGAGGTTACGAAGGATATACAAGGCGAGATTCCTTGGTGTATGCTATTTGCTGATGATGTTGTGCTAATTGATGAAAGTAGGATTTGGGTTGATAGACAACTGAGTTGTGGAGACAGACTTTAGAATCGAAGGGATTTAGACTTAGCAGAACTAAAACAGAGTATATGAAGTGCAGGTTCAGCGGTGTCAGGTCGGAGGATGGAGATGTCACTCTGGCCGGACAATTAGTTCCCAAGAAGGAATCATATCGATATCTTGGATCAATGTTGCAGTATAATGGTGAGATTGATGAAGATGTTTGTTTTAGAATTCGAGCGGGATGGGTGAAATGGCGACAAGCGTCTGGAATTCTCTGTGACAGGAAGGTCCCACAAAAGCTTAAAGGAAAGTTCTACAAAACGGCAATCAGGTCTGCTATGTTGTATGGTGCAAAATGTTGGCCTACTAAAAGCCAACACGTCCAAAAGATAAACGTAGCAGAGATGCATATGCTGCGATGGAGCTGCGGTCATACAAGAAGAGACCGAATTAGAAATGATGATGATGTGCACGTAAATTTGCATAATTTTACCACCATATTTAATCTATTTAAATTGAATAAATGATCGTATTGGGTATTTTAATTTGTTTTAACCAAAATTCATATTAATTCCAAATTTTCACATATTCATCTTCATATAAGGGAAAAATGGCCATTTGTGCGCGTATATTAATTTGAGAGAATTTAATTGGAAATTTCTATAATATTTTGTAGGAATTTAGCTTCTCATATTAGTGGGTTCGTGAAGAAGCATGCATGCACAAAATGGATATAAAGGAATGAAGATGGAAATAATTCAAAGTGAAGATCATGGAGGACCCCACCTACCCACCTACCTTAATGAACAAATTAAAGGCTAATGCACATGCTTATGGAGTTAATGGTTTCATGTACACTTGATGGGGGATTAAGACATGTTAATGATTACTTGGCAGCCACACTTCCTAAGGGGCATTTTGGGCATTCCCCAAAAAGTGAATTAGGATTTTAAAACTTGTATATACCCTTTATGTTTCATGTAATCTCTCCTCCCTCTCCTCTCTTGGTCTCTCTTAGGCCTCCTTCTCTTTAGTTTAGTTTAGATCAAAAATAAAATGAAAGCTCCTCTTTCTCTTTTCATGGCTACTTGGCCATTTTTATTTTTTGTAATCTTTTTTATTTTATGCAATTAATACATGCTCTTTCCTTTTCATATTCATTTACTTTCATGTTGTAGTGTAGACCTCTTCTCTTTTATGCAAGTAGAATAATTTTTCCTTTCATTTTGCTCTCTTTTTTCTCTTCTTTTTATTCAATGTTGCTTGCTACATTTGTTCATATGATGACAGATATGAGAGGCTAAACCCCTTCAATTTAGGGGTAATGAAGCTCTCTAATCATGTAGCTTCAACTTAATTTGATGATTATGCTCTCTTTTTATGCTTAATGAGAATGATTGAAGTGGTTTAATGATGTTGTTTAGCTTTGCATTTGATAGTCTATGTTGTTCATAACAAATAGGCTATGCTTAAACAAACAAAACACAAATTGCCTCTTCATCTACATATGATTATGGCAAAGAAGTGATTGTTGAAATTAAAATTTGATGGCTTATATTTCTAGTTAATAGTTAATAGTTAATAGTCCATTCTTAAAATAGATTTTGCTTTCAACTTTGTTGTCATATTTTATGAGATTTAAAAGTGTATTAGTAGTTGTGTTATAGTTTGATGGTTTATATTGAGCTAATTAATAGCACAAATATACCATACTTATGATAAGCACATCAACTAACACTAATGACAAGAAAAGAGAGATCATAATTTCATAATTTGTTGAACTATATGATCTAAAGAGTGGAATTATCTCTAAATTGGATTTTTTTTGAAATTTCAAAGAAAAGGATTTAAAAATTTCAAAGGAAAAGGAATATTTACAATTTTTTAGTTTTGGATTTTGGATTTTTTTTGTTTTTTTTAAATATGCATGAACTAATGAAACTAAATGAATGCAATCGTTAATTACAAATGATTTATCCTAATTTAATCCAAAATTGTATAGTCAGACACTGTTTTAAATCAATAAAAATATTTCTCAGCCAGGTAACGGGCAGGGGTTATCGGTGCACCACGAATCACCGTAGCAATGCAACCGAAGGTTTAAGTACCTTCAGAGGAACACCCACTATAATATTTACGAATCACCATAATATTTATAAATGGTTATTACTCTGCCGTAGCCTAGACACCAAGAAATAAAATTGTTCAAAGAAGACAATTTGACAATGTACAATTAAGTGTTACTGATTTCTAACCGTTATTATTAACAAATTCTAAGATGAAATGCAAAGCAGAAATTAAACGTGTATTAACAATGCAACTACGATGAATTTTTTGGTTTTTGAAATTTTTGTTTTAAATGCAAGGAAACGACAATGCAAAGCAAATAAAAACAAGAGATAGAGCAAGCAAGCAGCTTATTTTTTTGGCAAGCTCAGCAAAGCAAGCAATTTATTTTAGCAAGCGGCTCCTTCCTTTATTTGCTATGGCAACCTGAAAAGAAGTGAACCAATATATATACAATTTTTTTTTAATCAAACTAAAACAAAATAAAAAACAAACAAAATTAAAGCAAAGAAATTAAACAAAACAAATTTTGCAAACCCTTCTTTTTTTCTTTTTTCTTTTAACAAACCAAAAACAAAACAAAACGATTTAAAACAGACTCCTTTTCTTTTAGAGAAAGCTCAAGATATTTCCAAATGTAACCCGGCCCAATTTTTATTTGTTAATTCGTGAACAAAGAAACCAGCCTTCTCAACTTTTCAACAGAACTCTCTCCTCTTCAACTTCACGAAACGGAACTTCAACTTTCAAATTCAAAATATAAATCAAGACTCAATATGATTTCGGATCGTTCATGAGTTCGATTTAAAGGACGAGGCTGTTTGAATTGGGTGATGCTATCTATTGGTTTGCGATTTTAGGTGGATGATATGCTTTGGTGGTGGTCACGGTGGTGATCTAGGTTTCGGGTGAGGTGGCGGACTTGGTGGCTGCGATTGCAGAGGGGGTTAAGGAGCAGTTGTGACTTCGATTTGGAAGTGGATGTTAATGTGATTTGGTCGCAACAGAATTGTTCAGACGAGTTGTTTACGTGGGTCGCAACTACAGTTGAGGGCGGAGGATTTTGGGTGGATGCAGAGGAGTGTTTGAGGCCATGGTTTTCGTAGAGATCTCAAAGTTGCGGCGAAGTAGGTTGCCAAATTTGGGGGAGGCGATTGGAGATGAGGTTCGGTGATGGTTATTGGTGATAGAGGTTGTGACGTTCGCGGCTGGTTCGGTGACAGTGGAATGGTGTTGTGTAGTGGTTATAGAATGTTTGAGAAATTGAATGTTTGTGGGGGTAGTGGGAGTGGCTGGAGGTGGTGATGTAGTTAAGAAGTGAGGCAGTGGTTTGGGTTGTCGAAGGGTATAGCAGTTCGATCTGCAGTTGCTTGAGGCGATGCAATTGGGTTTGCAGGGGTGGTTCGCGATGGTTTGAGAATTTGGAGATTGCAGGAGGCGATTTAAGGAGCAATGGGTTGTGGGTGGTCGACTACTGGCGACGGAGGCGGTCAATTTGTGGCGATGGTTTGGGGTTGATTTAGGATGATGAAGTGCTGAGTCCACTGAAGCGTTGAACTGTAGTTGTGAGGCGTTGAGTTCATAAGTTAACAATGCAGGCTGTGATTGTGATGTGTTTGATGAGGGGCTAGTAGGGAAACTGTTGAAGGGGAACTGTTGAAGGGGAAATGAAGTAGGGAAATGGGAAGTCAGAAGTGATATGCACAATGGTGAAGTTCAGGCAGAAGTAGTTGCTGATATTGGTTAGTGGTGAGGAGAAACAAGTGTGATTTGTGTTGTGAATTGAAAGGAAGAAAGTAGACGAGTGACAGTTTGTATTGGGAGTTGAATATCAGTTGAATGCAGTGGCTACAGAGAGGTTGATTATATAGATGATGTACAAGCAGTTGCAAAGAATGGTTGTGGAGATTGTTGTTTGTGATGTGGCCAGAAGTTGATAGTGGTAGGTTGAGTTGAAGACTGGGAGAGACTGATGCTGGATGTTAATGCAAAGGGGAGGAGCTGATGGTGGTCAGTGGATTGATTTGTTGTGGCAACAGTCGAGGAGCTGCAGCGGAGAAATGGTGTGGTTACTGGTGGAACGGAGAAGTATGGTTGAACTGTGATGATGTATGTTGTTGAAGTAGGTTCTGCTCTGGTCAATGGAAGGGGAATGATGTGTGGTCGAAGCAAGTAGCTGTTCAGGCAACAGTTTGCAGCAAGGAGATGACAGAGCAATGTGAGGTTGAAGAGGAGTAGCACAGATTTGTCTTATCACTTGAATGTATGGTGGTAAGAATTGAAACAGAGAAGAGGTGAAATGAATGGCAGTGTAACAACAGAATGTAGGAAGACAGAATGGAAAATGTAAAAACAGTGGACAAAATGCAAACTAAACTTCAAAATGTAATGCAAAGTGAAAGTAACAGAATGTTGGTTTGTGAATTGCACACTCACAAAAATGAATGCAATGTTCTTTTTTTTAATATGATATGCAATGCAAATGGAAAATAAAATAGAAAACAAGCACACGACACAATGTCATCAGAAATCACAAAACACACAATATATTTTTTTTACATGCAAACACACACAAAATAAATACAAAAATCAAACGAAAATAATTCGAAGAATATAAAATCAAAATCAAAACAATTCCCCGGCAATGGCGCCAAAAACTTGTTCGTCGACGAAATTCTATCGGTTTAGAAAACTGTCGAACGAATTTAAATTTAAAAATAACCGCAAGCGCACGGTGTACGAATGTAGCACGTATGCGAGTACGGGTCGATCCGCAGGGAATTGATGATTTTAAAATTCTACTCAATCAAATTATAGCGAAGTCGAGAGTGAATAGCTAGAAATGTTAACCAACAAAAATGTTAACTAACAGATGATATACGTGATAAACTTGGAGTAGCACCAATTGAGGAGAAGCTAATTCAACATCGCTTAAGATGGTTTGAACATCTTCAACGAAGGCCTCCCGAGGCACCTGTGAGTGTTGGAATTATAGGCTGCGTTGATTGCTCAAAGAGAGGTAAAGGTCGCCCAAGATTAACATGGGAGGAAGTAGTAAAAAGGGATTTGAAAGATTGGGGTATATCCGAAGAGCTGGTGACGGATCGGAGCGAGTGAAAGTTAGCGATTTACGTACCAGAACCATGAGCATTGAGTTTTAGATTATAGGACTAGAGAACTTGAGCCTAAGACGTAGGTTTAGTCTTTGACCAATATTACTGTTAGTATCATTATTGCTATTAGTATTATTATTATCATTCCTCTTATATATACATATACATTTTTATTTTATCTTATTTTACTTAGTTATTATTATTAATTTACCTACTTGACTTTATTTTTTTATTATTATTATATATTTTTTTATTTTTTTTATTTTTTTTGGGGTTCCATCTCTATCTGACCCCCAACTTGTTTGGGAATAATGGCTTTGTTGTTGTTGTTGTTGTATACTCCTAATATGAAAATTTATATGAAATTTAGGCGTTTTATTTAGATTTTATATAAACTTAAGCACATGCTTTCATGATTTGCATGCTTATGTTTAAGTATTTTCTAAATTGAGTATGAAAAATATGAAATCTTTACACTTGATTTGAAATAGAAAATATAATATAAGATTCGAATATATTATTAGTTTGAAACTAATGATTTTTGAGCTTATACTTATTCTAAATTATGAAATTAATAAATTATGGGATATATAGAAATGTTATTTTAAAGATTGTTTAGGATGTTTGATGTCAAATTCTATTAATGTTGTAAAAGTTTTGGAAAATCCTTGTATAATACTGTGAGAATATTTATGTATATCTTATATAAACAAGTTTGATTGTTTTATAAGCTTAATCTTTTAAGATATATTGGAATATTTTGTTCCTTTCTAAAGATGAATATCAAAACCTTAAAGATTTTGTTTATAATCAAATTTATTTAGAACATGAAATTGGTTCATAATTAGCTTGAAATTTTATAAGCCTTTCGAAATTAAGTATTTATACTTAACTTGATATATTTTCTAATGACTTGAATAGTTGTCAAATAACTATGAATAATTGGATGAATATTATTTGTTGAATGGTTTCCTTTGTTGCAAATCATTGTTATAAATGTTTTGGTTACAAATGATTATTATGTCATGTATTAATGTTCATGCTTATGGTTTAGATTTAGAATTCGTGCTATATAGTTCTATCAAACTAATGCATGCTTTCTATATCTTTCTATAAGCAACTAATATTCAAAATTGAGTTGAGATAGGTACATTTGAAGCCCATTCAGACATATATGCATTTTGACTCGTTTTTGCTCGCATTAATATGAGTGAACGCGCTTATATTAACAATAATAAGGTACATATCTCGAATTACATACCAAATTTTTATGTTTTCCCCTACGGGATGCCTCATCATTGAGATAAGGTGTGTATTTGGTATATACATGTGTGTGTATGTGTGTGTTGTAAATTTTTACGATCGAACCGCGCAAAGGAGACGCTGTCGAAATTTTCTGTAAATCCGAGTGTTAGAAATTTTTTAAGACATTAAAATTTTATAACTTATTTTACAAATAAGCTGATATCAAAGTGGCGTAGCGAAAGCGTGGTAAAGGTTTGTACATAAGACTCAATGTTTTATAAGTTGATTATTTTGAGTAAAATATAACCGTTTAACAATATTTAATTTTATATAAATTTTGAATAAAAAGGGTTGAAAAATGAAAGTTTATGTTTATTTATGTAGTTTATATAATATGAACTTGGGTAAAAGTTTGAAATAACCAATTTTGAAGACTTAAGGAAATTATTTATATGGGAATGAAGTTCAATATATTTAATGTGTTTATTATCAACAGTAAGGATTGAATAAAAAATATTGAATTACTTAATGGAAAATACAATAATTGATTTTTTTCCAAAATTCATTTGAAATCCAATATTGGGATTTATCCAATTTCTAATTGTGAAATTCATCGAAATCGAATTATGAAAGTGTTTTGATTTAAGAAGTGAAATGTAACTCCCTTAATTTTTTATAATAGTATTCAGGAAATTTAATTAGATAAATTAAATAGAATAATGATGATAAGGGGATTGAGATTTAAATAAAACTATAAAAAAAGGTCGTGCTTAAGTATGGTTGTTAGGAGTTGTTACAAATGATTTCTATATTTAGTATTTAGTCCTTACTAAATTTCAAGGATGAAACTCTTCAAGGGTGGAGTCTTCAACACTCCTAATTTTTGATAACCTTATTGTGATGTCCCGGAAATTAAGGCAATATTTATTTAATAATTTTCATTAATAATTATTTTAAAAATATGAAATATTGATTTAATAATCCAATTCAAACAGAAATTATCTTTTGAAGATTAATAATTATTTAGTTTGATAAATGATATTCTTTTCAAAATTTATAATAATGATAACTTAATATTTGGAAATTTTATTCTTTTCAAAAGTTTAAAATATTTAAATGGTAAAATTATCTTTCTAAGCTAATTTAAGGATATTTATTTATAATGTATATACGTGTATACATTGTAAATAGAGAATTTGATTTTTTATTTAAATTTAAATTTAATAAGAATATTTTCAAATTTAAATATATATATATATATATATATATCTGTGTGTGTGTGTGAATAAATTGTGAATTGGAAAAATGATTTAGATTAGTATTGGAAACTTTTCAAAAGTTAATTTAAAAATCTATCTTATATTTTCAGAAGAAATTAAAGTAAAATATTTATTTTGTTTAAAAATATAAATATAATAATTTAAATTGTATTTTATAATAAAAGTTTATTTTGTTTTCTTTTAAAAATTGTTTTGAAATAGACTTGGTTCTTATATATTAGAGTATAATATTTTTTAGTTTGAAAACTTTGTAATAAAATTGAATTCAATATTCTTTTTCTTTTTAAAATTTTCTCTTTGAAAATTTAGTTTTAAAAATATTATTTTAAAAAAATATTCAAATAAATATTTTTTTTTTAGAGAAAGACGGGTATGTAGCGCGAGACTACATAGCCGGTTAGATATATATCTATATATATGAAAAGCAGTATAATATCCGATCAACATGCTTGATCGGTAGCACCATCAGCAAAATAAAAACTACTTCAAAACCCCAAAGTCATATTGCGAACTAGCAAAAGAACCAGAACAACAAAACAAAACAGCAAGCTGTTAGGGGGTTAAAGTCTTCTGCTATCAAGCACCTCCGGGAGGGAAATCTGTACTACTGCATTGCGAGCTAGCCGGCGACGGATTGCGATAAGGTAAGCAAAGCCTGAAAGGCGCTGAGTGGCTGCAACCTGTATATTGATTGAATAGGTGAGATATACGCCTGCATAGGCCATCAAGATGTGATGTAGGTTTACCAAACACCCGAGCATTTCTCTCTTTCCAAATACACCAACAGAAGATAGAAATGAGTATGTCGAGATTGGGATCATGCGAGTTGTTCTGCCAGTGATCGAAAATGATGGGCCTGTTAGGAACAAATCCAAGTGTATGGGCGCTAGAGGCGGCCCAAACCGAGTAAGTGGTGTCACAATGACTAAACAGATGGTGGATGCTTTCATTATGTTCCGAGCAGAAGACACAAAGTGGATTGATTTGGGTAAGAAAACGGGTGAGACGATCTTTAGTGTTGACGCGGTTGTGAGAGAGGCACCATTGAAAGAATACGACTCGGGGCTGAATTGGGCATTTCCAGAGTCTGGAGAAACCGAAGGAGCGACCGGGGTTGGTCAGAAAGGCGTAGCATGAGGCTACAGAGAATCCTTTGGAGGGTGCAAGCGCCCAGGTGACTCGGTCTGGATGGGGGGAGAGGAGAGTAGATCGAAGGATGATGGAGGCAGAGATAAGGTCGGAGAAGGTGGCAGGGCTGAAAAGAGAGGAAGGGCAAAGAGAGTCAGGGCCATGATGAACACAATCACTGACTGTAATCGTAGGATCGGTCGAGTGGAGGAAGAGATTATGTAAGACTTTGGCGAGGGGGAGCTGATCAAGCCACGTGTCAAACCAGAAAGAGCTGTTTTCACCATTGCCAATGGTTATGTGGAATAGAGATTTGACACGAGGTAAGCATTGAATCACTCCCGCCCAAAAAGGTGAGGGTCTTATGTTTGGAGGATAGTGAAGGATAAGGTGGGTTTTGGAGCGATAGTATTGCGAAAGGACCAAATCTTTCCAAATGTAGTGATCTGGGCAGAGACATTTCCAGAGCCATTTAGCTAAAAGGGCGATATTGAGGGCACTGAGGTTAGGGATGCCCAGGCCCCCATGGCGTTTATGCAAGCAAACGGTATCCCAGCTAATTAGTCTTTTAACACCACCCCCGTTCCACAGGAAGTTTCTCCTGATTTTGTCTAAACGATTAATGACCCAAGAGGGAAGCTTATGGAGTGACATCCAGTATGATGGAATGGCAGAGAGTACCGATTTAACGAGGACTAGACGGCCCGCGATGGATAACGAGTGGGCCTTCCAGCCCGAAAGCCTGGAACCAATTTTGGAGATGAGGGGGAGCCAATCAGATCTGATGAGCTTGGTGGGCCGGAGGGTTGTGCCGAGGTATGACAGTGGGAAGTCTGATATCTTGCAATTAAGCATAGAAGAAATGTGAGGACCCAGATGATGTGATTTACCTAGCATAATGGCTGAACTTTTGCTGAAATTGATTGAGAGACCAGATATTCTTTCAAAGGAGTATAGTGCTACTTTTAAGCAGTGGATAAATTTTTGTTGGGGGGATGCAAATATGATAGTGTCATCTGCGAACTGCAGGTTGGAGACTGATACCGACGAACCAGGAGGGGAGATTCCTGAGAATAGGCCATTAGCTGAGGCCAATTTCAGCATTCTGTTAAAGACATCAGCCACTAGAACGAAGATCAAAGGTGAAAGGGGGTCACCCTGTCTCAACCCCCTAGCTGATTTGATGTGACCACCCGATACACCATTAATCGAGACCGTAGAGATGCTCGAGTACAGAATATGTTTAATCCAAGAGCACCAGGTGGAGGAAAAGCCTCTGTGTGACATAAGCTCTAGAATGAAGTCCCAGTTTACAGTGTCGAAGGCTTTGGTAAAATCCAGCTTGAGAAGAACTCCAGGCGTGGCAGTGTGGTGACAGAAAGAGATGATTTCTTGGGTCGAGGCAATACAATCCATGATATTCCTTCCTAGTATGAAGGCCGATTGTTCAGAGCCGACTAGAGGGGCGATGACACTCTGGAGGCGGTTAGCAAGGACCTTGGTGATGATCTTGAAAGTTGTATTGAGGAGGCTGATTGGACGGTAGTCGGGGAGTGAGTTGGCGCCAGGGACCTTGGGGATGAGAATAATTTTAGCGTAGTTTAATCTTGAGATGGTGGAAGGGTCAGATTGGAATTCTCTACACATTTCTAGAATGTCATACTTGACCAAATTCCAGAAATGTTTGAAGAAAATAGGACCGAAACCATCCGGGCCAGGCGCTTTATCATCTGCCATATCATTTAATGCGTCCCATACCTCTTCTTCCGCAAAGGGGTGGTCAATGTGGATGCTGGGTTGGGATGGGTAGAGGAGTGACCAATTGATATCGGGGGGGGGACTCTTACCGAGGATGTCTCTGAAGTAGTCGGTAAATAGACGGAGGTGGTCGGACGGGTCCGAGAAAGAGGAGTTATCATGAAGCAAATCTGAGATAAGAAGCGATCTGCGGCGCCCACTGGCCATTCGATGAAAGTATGCGGTGTTTCTGTCTCCATCTTTTAACCACCTCTCTTTAGATCTCTGTTTCCAGCCTATTTCTTCTTGTTTGATCAATCTGTCCAGATCTGATTCTAGGAAGAGGAGGCGAGCCCGGTCCTGGTCAGGATCAGGGGTCCGACTCATTTTTTTATTTAAACTTTTATGCTTGTATGATTTCTATGGTGATGGGTATTCTGTGAGAATATATATATATATAAACACATATATATGTGTTACAGGTATCTGAATACCTGTTTCTATTTTTAAAACTAAGTTTTAATAGAAATACCTTATCAACTTGTTTGATCTCTGTTAGAAATTAATATGTAAACAAAAAGATGTTTGTTTAGTATGGATTAAGTTTATAAATTAAAATTAAGATAAAAAAAACTATTGTTTCTGTAAACTATAAAATCAGTTATTGTTCAAGTAAGAAAATCTCAAACATCTTAAATTATTGTAACAGATTCATAACTTGAATGCATGTAGGAAATCATGATTTCCAAAACAAAATCACATTTTTTTTTAGTTAACTGTTGTGTGAGCATTTCTGTATTGAGCAGAATGAGAATTTTTGGGTTTATATGGTGATCTAGTGGTATTGAGAAGTTGTGGTTCTTCCAGAAGGTGGAGGAGAGGTGAGTGGTCACTGGAAAGTTACTGATTGATTTTTCTAATGGCTGTGGTGGCCGTGGTTGGCTTTTCCAGTTGCTAAACCCTAGTTTGCTGGTAGTAGAAATTTTGTAGCTTCTTGTTTTCCCTGTTGCATCGAGTGATGTAAGGATTTGGGGATTTGCAGAGGGATGTAGATGGAGGGTTTGCCGGAGTCGTGGGTTCTCTGATGATCGGAGGAGAAGTTGCGCGTTGATGACAGGTTTTGGGAATGTTGCTGGGTGATGTTTCCAGGTTGGCTTGGATTACTCGATTTCAATTTCGAGCTGCAGTGGAATATCTGATGGTCGTCAGCATGTCAAAGGTTGGTCGGTGACTTGGTGAAGTTGGTCATGGTGGCTGGAGATCGCCAGAGTGCCGGTGCACATGCACCGTGCATATTTGAAGTTCTGATGAACTTTGGGTTGTGCAGGAGTATGGAGCTCGAGTTTTACTCGAGTAGATCAGTAGTTTACCCGAAGTAATTAGGTTGTGGACTCGAAGCATTTTTGTTGAGGTCTTGGGTGCGTTTGGTTTCAGGTTTACAAACCTGACATTGAGCAGATTTTAAAATTTAAATGAAATTTAAATTTTTAAGCAGGATTTAAACAGGGTTTTAAATTAAAAGCTTAAGTTTGGATTTGATTCAAATGAACTTTTGAATTCAAAGTTTTTAAAATGAAAATTTTAAAATTAAGAAAGATTTAAATTAAGTTTAAAATCAAGTCTAAAATATAGTTCAAGTTTACTATGCATTTGAATCCTGAATTTAAATCAGATGTGTAAAATTTAAATGTTGATCATGTTTAACATGTTTTAAAGTAGAATTTAAAAATGAATTTGTTTTCAAATAAGTTTTAAACTTGATAAAATTCTTTTCTTTAATATTGAATGAAAGTTATGATGTGTTTAACTTAAATTCGAAAAGTTAAATAATCAATTTATTTTCTCAAGCTTGATTTCTTTTTATAAAATTAAGTAATTTTGTTTTAAACTTTTTCTTATATAAGTATCTTATATAAGTAATGATTATTCTTTACTTTTATTTAAGGTTTATAAAATTTATTTAAATCTAGATAAATGTTTTAAATAGTTAAACATTTTAAATCTTAAATTTTAAAATGGAATTTGAATTTAATTTAGAAATGTAATGTTTTAAATTCACTTGAATGTTAATGAAGTCATTAATAAAGTAGATGAATTATTTTAGAAATAATTAAGATAATAAAGAATTTACTTATTTATTTGATTTGAATGGTGATTTAGATTAATTTAATTAGAGATGATTAATGATAATTAATCTAAGATAAATTTCTTAAATAAGTAATTAAATGAAAATGTTGTTAGTTAATAAAGATAATTATCTAAAGATAATTAAGTAATTAATTAATGTGATTAATTTTGATAATTAATTAGATTAATTAATTGAAGATAATCAAATTGTAAATGGTTAAGAATAATTACTTGACAAAAGTAATTAAGGGATTAATTACTTATTGTAATTAATTATGATAATGTGATTTGTTTAAATTAATTAATTTAGTTTAATTAATTTAAGAAAATCATTTGATGATTTAATAAGAGTAATTACTTAATGTAATTAATGGAGCATTATTACTTAAGGAAGTAATGAATGATAATTACTGGAATGTAATTAGTGAGAGATGTTTTTAATGAAGTAATTTGGGTAATTACTTTTGTAATTAATCAAGGGATTAATTCATGAAGATAATTAATTATGGATAATTAATTTGTTATGAGTAATTAAGGGTAGTTAATTACTGGATTGAGATTAATCAATGGTAATTAATAATTGTATTTTTAAATTTTAGATTAATTACTAAATGTGATTAATTTTAAATAAAGTAATTAATTTAAATATAAATTAGAGATCATTAATTAATATAATTAATGATGTAATTAAGAATTGTTTAATTAAGTAATAATTAATAATTAAGTGATTAATTAATGTAATTAATTAAGGATAAATGTAATTAATTATGATTAATTAATAAATGAAGTAATTAAATGTTAATTACTTATGATTAAGGTTAATTAATTTGTGAAATTAATTAAAGACTAATTACTTATTGTAATTAGTGAATGATTAATCAAAGGTGTTTAATCAAGTTGAATACTTAGAGAATGATTAATTAACTAGGTTAATTAATTAATGGATATATAAGCAGGATTTATAGATGTAGTAATTAATTTAATTTATTTTAAATTAATTAGAGATGGAAGTAATTAATTTAATTTATTTTAAATTAATTATAGATGATGGTTAATAAATCTTTGCTTATGGATGTTATTGATATTTCTTTGGATGGTTGTGATCTTAGTAATGAGATGAGTAATATCTATATGATATGGATGCTTAGTTAAAGTATGATAATATGGATTATCTGTTTGTGACCATTATCTGATTGTGATGATTATCTGTTTGAGATGATGATACGGGTTATCTGTCTATGACGAAATGTGATTATCTATTGAGATATGTGAATTATCTATCTGTGTGTAAATAGATAATAATGAATTGAATTAATTGTCCAACTAAATTCACTTGGACATTAAGATGGCATTTGGATTTCGATGAGACCGGGATCGGGTTTCCGAATTTGGAATTCCGAAAACCACATCGATCCAAATTAAACGTTAGGTCGTGAATCTCAAGTGAAGAGTGAAGACTCGAGGTGTAAGGACTATTCGTGTTAATACTCTGAGGGCGATTCCAGTACGAGTTTAACGGGGGCAGTACTTTCAGGTTCGAGATGAAGATTCAGAGGGCAAGGGTTATCGTCGTTAACTCTGAGGGTGATTTCAAAATGAGTGTAACGAGATAATGCCTTCGGTTTCGTTCGAACGCGGAACGAACTTGTATGGATTGAATTCTTTCAGAACATCGTCAGGTGGATGATGAGCATTCTAAGATTGATGTGTCCTATAAAGGTAATCGTAGCCTCAAGCCTCATCAACCGAGAATGGCTAAAACAGGGGAGGTGCAGCAAGGCTAAGTGGGTTATGCCCAAGTAGGACGAGATTTACCCCTGTCTAGAGGTCCCTTTATATTTCGGTTGTGTGGCAGTTGGCGACGGCCAATCTGCGGGGTGGTCTTGTTTGAGACTGTCTAGTAAGGGATGGTTCCGGCTTTGTGTTGCAGGGGATTGGGAGTGATCCTCGGTACGGTGATCTAGGCCACGTACTGTGACGGGCGGTACCCCGGTAGCCCTGCCATTGATGGAATCCAAAATCCAATAAGTGCCTGTATGGTTTTGATTGTGCCCAACTATGTTGGAACGTGAGATGTAAGCATTCCAGCTATTTCTGTATTTTATTTTGAAAACCCTAGACACTATTATAATATCACTGGATTTCCTATCAAATGTTTTGGTTAGCGTAAGGTAAAAACTTTTCCATGTTTATGTGTGGGAAGTCTTACGTGATACCTTTTGTTTCAAAGGATTTTCTAAAGTTAAACAATTTTAAACCCGTTTACTCACACCACACCCATGTCTGATCCGAGTGTTTATTTTCTGTTTTATTAAACTCTTGGATATTCATATTATATATGAGTAGTCAAGTGATTCAGGATTGCTTTGACGAGTTCTGGAGGAGATATGGAGCAGGAGGCTTCAGCGTGTAGATATATATAGTGATTCCGTTGTGTTTGAGTTGTATCTGTTTTCTCTGATGTATTTGAATTGTAATTGCTAGACGGGTGTTCATAATTATCTAGTTTGTGTTGTATTAGCTGTATAACTCTGATGTATATGATACTATGTAATGTTTTATGTGATATAATATAATTTATTCGTTTCGCTGTGAGATTCTAATGTTGTTTGTTTCTTTCTTTCCTATCTTTTCTCTTTTCTATCTCTTTCTTTCTTCTTAATGATGCGTCTTTCTATGGAATGAAAGGCGGGTCGTTACATTGTGGTATCAGAGATCTAGGTTGAGCGAATACATAGGCGCTTGAATGATGTCTATCTTGAGAGAGCGTATTTGTAATTTTGAATATATATATATATATATATATATATATATATATTTCTACCTATTTGATTGGGTTACCTATTCGGGTTTTCCATTGTAAGTAATAAAGGTAGATAGGGTAGTGGTGTGTGTAACACAACTACCAATGATTGGAGTCCGAGTGTTTGAGGTTGGAAGTGAATCTCCTAGGACAGTATTGGGCATCTTGAGTAGTTTTGCAATTTGGTGTGAAGGATTTCACCGATCTCTGAAGGAAATCTTTTCAAGGTTCGGAGTTCATCTTTGGAATGTAAGCTTGGTTACACTCATGCAAGTGGATTTTTCTTGAGCCTGGATCAGTTGGGAGCACTGAAGCCAGTGATGAAATCTTGGCAGAATGTTTTGTGCTTGGTTTGAGTCGAGTTTCCTGAGAGATATCTGTCTATTGAAGGCTCTATTATGGAAGTGGATGATGTAGCTTTGTGGTTTGATGAGCTTTTGGATAAGAAAGTCTTTGGTAGTAGTAGCAGCAGTGAGGACCGTTTCTTCGATGGTTCAGAAGTCTCTTTGATTCTTCTGTCAGTAAGCCAGGCAAATGGTGAAGCTTGTTCATTTCTTCTAGAAGCTCAGCTGGGTGTGATGTTTGTGGATGGATCTTGAGAGAACCATTTTGTTGAATAGGATCTGGAGATCGTTTATTTCTTTGTCCAGATTTGTTCCATGAGGCATCTGCAAAGATTGGATTGATCAAGAAGGTTGGAGGCAGCCCAGGATGGACAGGAGAGATTTGTGGATAAGAGTATTGGATCTTTCTGTTTTCTCTTAAGGATTAAGTGTTTGGTCTATAGGATTGAATTTCTAGTTCAGATGGCTGGAATTCGTTATGTTTTTCATGTATCTCTGACGGAGTACGTGTATGGTCTATCACTGCTTTTAGAATCAGTAGTGCTGGGAGATTTGGAAGTTGATCAGGACTTGTCCGTAGTCCAGTATCCTGTTTAAATTTGTAGATCTAGATACATAAGAGCTCGAGATCTGCGTGCTGTAGCCAGTTTAGATTCTGTAGGGCAAGTGCCCCGGTGTTTGTACCTGGGAAACTCTAGGGAATCCTATCCAGAATTTTGTCTGGATAGTTAGAATTGTTTGTTTGAATTGGTTACTGTGGTTGCTAATACTTGGTTTATAGCATATGCTTGCTATTTTAAAATTAAAATCTGTATGGGATTATTAAATTATCTTTGCTTTTAAATTTCGGGGACGAAATTCTTTTAAGGGGGGAGGAATGTGATGTCCCGGAAATTTAGGCAATATATATTTAATAATTTTCATTTAATAATTATTTTAAAAATATGAAATATTGATTTAATAATCCAATTCAAACAGAAATTATATTTTGAAGATTAATAATTATTTGGTCTAATAAATGATATTCTTCTCAAAATTTATAATAATGATAACTTTATATTTGGAAATTTTATTCTTCTCAAAAATTTAAAATATTTAAATGATAAAATTATCTATCTAAGCTAATTTAAGGATATTTTGTTTGTAATGTATATATGTGTATACATTGTAAATAGAGAATTTGATTTTTTATTTAAATTTAAATTTAATAAGAATATTTTCAAATTTAAATATATATATGTGTGTGTGTGTGTGTGAATAAATTGTGAATTGGAAAATTGATTTAAATTAGTATTGGAAATTTTTCAAAAGTTAATTTAAAAATCTATCTTATATTTTTAGAAGAAATTAAAGTAAAATATTTATTTTGTTTAAAAATATAAATATAATAGTTTAAATTGTATTTTATAATGAAAGTTTATTTCGTTTTCTTTTAAAAATTGTTTTGAAATAGACTTGGTTCTTATATATTAGAGTACAATATTTTTTAGTTTGAAAACTTTAGAATAAAATTGAATTCAATATTCTTTTTCTTATTAAAATTTTCTCTTTTGAAAATTTAGTTTTAAAAATATTATTTAAAAAAAATATTCAAATAAATATTAAGATATGTAATTTTATAAAAGAAATTTATATGTAAACATGTAAGGCTAAATATATATAAAACATTTAAAACATGTTAAATTAAATTAGAAATTGTTTTAGAAAAATTTTAAAACATTTATAAATTAAGAAATTTCTTTTAATATTAAATTGTACATGTGTAAGACAATTAAATTTTAGGAAGACACTTGTATTTAATCTACAAACTAAAGTAACAAGTGGCAATGTTAATTTATTTTTGAAAATGATTATTATAGATAAGAAAACTTAGCAACTCATTATTGTTCAAACAATTATCTTCAAGTGAATCTGAAAATCAGATTATAAGTAAAATTCAAATATCCGCAAACAAAATCTGCAAAAACCCAAATACAATTCTGTTTAAAATCTGCAAACCCAATCTGGTAACAAAATTCAAAATGAAATCTGCTCCAATTTTCAACATCAAATTGAAGTTCAACTTCAACTCTAAGCAAGGAAGAAATGGGTTCAGCAAGCGGTTTTTAATTCAACAATCAAAATGGAAGAAAACCCAGATTCAACTTGCAATCAGCAGTTCAACAACAAATGCAAATCAGGTTCCAGGAATAATGAATTTGCATCGCAGTTTGTCTTCTGCTTCTTCAATTAAATGTGAGTAAATTTCTTTATTTTAGAAACAGTTCTTTCCTTTAAAATCAATGCTTAAGAAAGTACTAGAACTAAAGATCAAATGCAAACTGTTTTCCCAAAAAAAAAAATCAAAACTGCTATGAAATAAACTACAGTGTCATTATTATTTTTAGTGAATAACCTCACAATTGTAAAGCTTACACTTATTTGTTGCATGAGGATAAATGGGACTAAGTATGCTTGTATGATTTCTATGGTGATGGGTATTCTGTGAGAATATATATATAAACACATATATATGTGTTACAGGTATCTGAATACCTGTTTCTGTTTTTAAAACTAAGTTTTAATAGAAATACCTTATCAACTTGTTTGATCTCTGTTAGAGGTTAATTTGTAAACAAAAAGATGTTTATTTTAGTATGGATTAAGTTTGTAAACTAAAATTAAGATAAATAAAAAAAACTGTTGTTTCTGTAAACTATAAAATCAGTTATTGTTCAAGTAAGAAAATCTCAAACATCTTAAATTATTGTAACAGATTCTGAATGCATGTAGGAAATCATGATTTCTAAAACAAAATCACTTTTTTTTTTAGTAAACTATTGTGTGAGCATTTCTGTATTGAGCAGAATGAGAATTTTTGGGTTTATTTGGTGATCTGGTGGTATTGAGATGTTGTGGTTCTTCCTGAAGGTGGAGGAGAGGTGAGTGGTCACTGGAAAATTACTGATTGATTTTTCTAATGGCTGTGGCGACCGTGGTTGGCTTTTCCAGTTGCTAAACCCTAGTTTGCTGGTAGTAGAAATTTTATAGCTTCTTGTTTTCCCTGTTGCATCAAGTGATGTAAGGATTTGGGGATTTGCAGAGGGGATGTAGATGGAGGGTTTGCCGGAGTCGTGGGTTCTCTGATGACCGGAGGAGAGGTTGTGCGTTGTGACAGGTTTTGGGAATGTTGCTGGGTGATATTTCATGGTTGGCTTGGATTACTCGATTCCAATTTCGAGCTACAGTGGAATATCTGATGGTCGTCAGCATGTCATAGGTTGGTCGGCGACTTGGTGAAGTTGGTCATGGTGGCTGGAGATCGCCAGAGTGCCGTTGAATATGCACCGTGCTATTTGAAGTTCTGATGAACTTTGGGTTGTGCAGGAGTATGGAGCTCGAGTTTTACTCGAGTAGATCAGTAGTTTACCCGAAGTAATTAGGTTGTGGACTCGCATTTTTGTTGAGGTCTCGGGTGTGTTTGGTTTCACGTTTATAAACCTAGCATTGAGCGGATTTTAAAATTTAAATGAAATTTAAATATTTAAGCAGGATTTAAACAGGGTTTTAAATTAAAAGCTTAAGTTTGGATTTGTTTCAATTGAACTTTTGAATTCAAAGTTTTTAAAATGAAAATTTTAAATTTAAGCAAGATTTAAATTAAGTTTAAAATCAAGTCTAAAATATAGTTCAAGTTTACTATGCATTTAAATCATCAGATTTGTAAAATTTAAATGTTGATCAAGTTTAAAATGTTTTAAAGTAGAATTTAAAAATGAATTTGTTTTCAAATAAGTTTTAAACTTGATAAAATTCTTTTCTTTAATATTGAATGAAAGTTATGATGTGTTTAACTTAAATCTGAAAAGTTAAATAATCAATTTATTTTCTCAAGCTTGATTTTTTCTATAAAATTAAGTAATTTGTTTTAAACTTTTTCTTATATAAGTAATGATTATTCTTTACTTTTATTTAAGGTTTATAAAATTTATTTAAATCTGGATAAATGTTTTAAATAGTTAAACATTTTAAATCTTAAATTTTAAAATGGAATTTGAATTTAATTTAGAAATGTAATGTTTTAAATTCACTTGAATGTTAATGAAGTCATTAATAAAGTAGATGAATTATTTTAGAAATAATTAAGATAATAAAGAATTTACTTATTTATTTGATTTGAATAATGATTTAGATTAACTTAATTAGAGATGATTAATGATAATTAATCTAAGATAAATTTCTTACGTAAGTAATTAAATGAAAATATTGTTAGTTAATAAAGATAATTATCTAAAGATAATTAAGTAATTAATTAATGTGATTAATTTTGATAATTAATTAGATTAATTAATTGAAGATAATCAAATTGTAAATGGTTAAGAATAATTGCTTGATAAAAGTAATTAAGGGATTAATTACTTATTGTAATTAATTATGATAATGTGATTTGTTTAAATTAATTAATTTAGTTTAATTAATTTAAGAAAATCATTTTTTAATAAGAGTAATTACTTAATGTAATTAATGGAGCATTATTACTTAAGGAGGTAATAAATGATAATTACTGGAATGTAATTAGTAAGAGATGTTTTTAATGAAGTAATTTGGGTAATTACTTTTGTAATTAGTCAAGGGATTAATTAATGAAGATAATTAATTATGGATAATTAATTTGTTATGAGTAATTAAGGGTAGTTAATTACTGGATTGAGATTGATCAATGGTGATTAATAATTGTATTTTTAAATTTTAGATTAATTACTAAATGTAACTAATTTTAAATAAAGTAATTAATTTAAATAAAAATTAGAGATCGTTAATTAATATAAATAATGATGTAATTAAGAATTGTTTGATTAAGTAATAATTAATAATTAAGTGATTAATTAATGTAATTAATTAAGGATAAATGTAATTAATTATAGTTCATTAATAAATGAAGTAAATAAATGTTAATTACTTATGATTAAGGTTAATTAATTTATGAAATTAATTAAAGACTAATTACTTGTTGTAATTAGTGAATGATTCATCAAAGGTGTTTAATCAAGTTGAAGACTTAGAGAATGATTAATTAACTAGGTTAATTAATTAATGGATATATAAGCAGGATTTATAGATGTAGTAATTAATTTAATTTATTTTAAATTAATTAGAGATGGAAGTACACTATAATGAGAAGTACACTATAATGAGAAGCCATTAAACCCAATTAATAATAATTGAATTCGGAGGTACATGTTTCATCTTTTATTGCTGGAAACTAAAAGCAAATATCTTTTATGTGAATTCGAAGGTACATGTTTCATCTTTTATTGCTGGAAACTAAAAGCGAATATCTTTTATGTGAATCCAGATGCAGAATGTTAACCCGTCTTTTGGCAAGATAGTATACAGACGGATTTAACCCAACGGACTTCACGATCATCAATGCCGATGAGTCCAGAGTGATGATTGTAGGACCCAAAAAATTGAGTACAGATAGTAGTATCAAACCAAGATTGAATGAAATTGATAGATATGCAAGGCAGAATGTTCAGAGTATAGAATATAGCTTAGCAAACATGAGGGATTGGCGTAGTTGATTACGTGGGATCGGCGTGTTTCAGCTTATGAAGGAGGGATCGGCATAGTTGATTAAGAGGGATCGGCGTGCTTTGTTGAAGAAGGTGGATTAGCAGGCTTCATAAAGGAGGGATCGGCATGATTGATTAGAAGGGATCGGCGTGCTTCAACTTATGAAGGAGGGATCGGCATAGTTGATTAGGAAGGATCAGCGTGCTTCAGCTTATGAAGGAGGAATCGACATAGTTGATCAAGAGGGATCGGCATGCTTTGTTGAAGAAGATGGATTGGCATGCTTCGTTGAGGAGGGATCGGCATATACCAAAATGCAAGAGCTTGCATGGGGGAAACAACTCATATCTTGTGTTCCACTAGTCCAATTGGCATGAAACTTGGAGGCTAAGCAAAATACAACATGGCGAAGCTCCCTTAGGGATCGTAAGGTATTTGGAGCAAGTTGGAGGGATCGGTACTTATCCCTCTATAGGGATCGGCACAAATCGGAATTCAAGTGATACTACTTCATGAAAAATACGATATCTCACAAACCGTACATCAGAATTGCACGAAATTTGGAAAGCAAGTAGCCAACACCAGGAGGAACCACCTAGAGGGATCGCACTCCATTTAAACACCAAAATAGGGATCAATACCGACCCCTGGGTCCCAATGGGCCTGGAAATTTCTAGGTGGCCTCGCCTTGAACTCTCGAACCTTCTTTCAAAGTTTCAGTCCAATTTGTGCATGTCTTCCTCTATAAATACAGCAGGCATGGCATCAAAAAATGGATCTTCCATGCTTCTCTTTATCTTCAACCTAGGTCACACTCTGTCAAATTGATTCTTGGATTTCGGATTGTAAATACTTCAGTATAGTAAAAAAAGATTATTCTGGAGCGGACGTACGTCAGAGTTAGCCGATCCACTATAAATTTGTATTTATTTACTTACTTACTGATTGTTTTAATTTTTTTCTTTATTTATTTCTCTTTATATTTCTGTGATTGGATTGGATATTGGTGCTTTCATACAACTGGGTGTTGGTGGTCAATTTTGGTGTCAACATTTTGGTGCTTTCAGTGAGAAGGACTTGCATAAATAGATATGAAAGCTAGGAGCTCAGATTTTGGAGCTTGGACACTTGGAGATAGGAAGCAATGACTAGGCGATCAACAAGGAGAGTGCTACCAGAAAGGAGCTACCATGGAGGGAGTGAGGAGGCTTCCTCGAAAGTTGGAGCTAACCAAGCATCTATCAACATCACCAGGAATGAAATGGAAACGATGATGGATGCTATGCAGGAGTGGATGTTGAAAAGATAGGAGGAGATGATACAGAATTTTCTCTAACAGACTGGGCGAGCTGGAGCACAAAATCAAGGAGTTGAAGTAGCAGGAATTGCTGAAAATCAGAACTAGAGCATGGAAATGGGGCCAATAGACAAAGGAATGGAACAGAGCAGCCCGGGACAGGCCCCTGCCATCCCAAAGGGATCGGCACCGATCTCTCCAGAGGGATCGGCACCGATCTCTCCAGAGGGATCGGCACCGATCCCCAAAGGCAGGGCATGCCCCTGGGTTTGGTGGGTCGCGATGCTGGAGGACCTACGATCAATCTGGTAGAGCTTGGTGCGAACCCGAATTTGGATGCTCGACCGGAGGAATACGTTCCAGAATTTCCTCGTAGACTCAGGGGGGGCAACATGGGCATTACAATAGGAGACTACCATTGAAAGACAATGACAGGTTTGCGGAGATGATAAGGTGAGCTATGCATGGAGGATTGGTGAACAGGGATCTCGAGGATGTAAATAGAAATCCATTTGCACCAAATATCAAGCAAGCTAGGAATCCACCGAAGTTCAAACTGCCAACGCTTGAGTCTTATGATGGAAAAACAGATCCCGATGTTCATTTGACAAGGTATATGAGACACATGGAAGTACCGGGGGCATCGAAGGAAGTCACGGCATGGTGCTTCCCCTTGTACTTAACGGATATATCCACACTATGGTTCAGACAGTTGGAAAGCGGCTCTATTGGCACGTGGACAAAATTAATCATAAGGTTTACGAGGTAGTTTAGGGTTCACATCTCGAAAACCAAAAATGTGATGAGTTTGGCAACACTGAAAAAGAGGACCGGAGAGTCCCTGAGAAGTTTCTTAACACGGTTTAATACCGTAGCAGCATCAGTGGATCGTCTAAATTCATCCATGGTTTTGATGGCACCTGTATCTGGAATTGCTGATAGCAGGGAGCTCAATGACTCACTAGCGCGGGATCCACCTATGGATCTCGGGGAGTTTTATCATGAAGCAAAAAGGTTTTTACGACAGGAAGACGCACAAGCAAACAAACCGGAGGTGAATGCTGCGCAAGGTGGAGGCTCGTCGAGGAAGGTTCAAGTAAGGATAAAAGAAAACGAAAAGAAGAGAATGGCTTTGATGGATCGAAGTATCCACGAAAGGAAATGAGATTCACCTCTTACACGGAATTGACTGAAACATTGAAACAAATATATCTGGATACTAGGGAGCAGGTCCCCTATCGAAGGCCAATAAGGAGAGAGCCTATAAACGATGAAAAGAAATCATAGAAATACTGTCTGTTCCATGAGCTGAACGGACATAGTACAAACGACTGCGTCACTTAAAGGATGAGATTGAGGGACATGTCCAAAACGGGAAACTGTACCAATACATGAGAAATCGGGCAGCGGCAGTGGAACAGGAGCAACCACCATCCACATCGAACGGAAACTGCCTTGGATCAAGGCGTCAACTTGTCATCAATTGACCGGAATGCCAAGAAATAAGTAATAAACTACACAATAAAACAGCTAAATCACTTACACATGTACGGGATCGAGAACGGTCCCTAGGCATGCTTTGAGATGACAATGAACCATTACACATGGAGATGCATGCATTATAGTGTTTAATTTTTATTTTTGCTTTTGTTTCTCTTTTAGTACTTGGTTATTAAACTCACTCGAACATCAAATCTGACATTGATAATATTGAATCCCATCCAAATAATCACATTTCGCCTCGAATGGCACACGATCTCGAACAATCGCATTTCGCCTCGAACGACACACGATCTTAACACCTCGAACGGCACACGATCTTGAACGATCGCATTTCACCTCGAATAGCTCACGATCTCGAACGATCGCATTTCGCCTCGAATGACGCTCAATCTCGAACGATCACATTTCACCTCGAACGACGCACGATCTTGAACGATGGCATTTTTCCTCGATCAGACACTCGATCTCGTGCGATCATCATCGGCCTGGGATGGCTACGAATTTGATTAACGGTCCCGAACGGTCGGGCAAGATCACTGAGTTAGCAGATCATTAATGGAATATGGGCTTTGGATTTTGGATTTATGGCAATTCAAAACAAGGCTTCCTATCGCAAGGCTTATTTTGGAGGGCAAAGTGTTACCTTTTGGCAAGTCAGTACACATGCGGATTTAACCCAACAGGCTTCATGATTATCGAGGCCTATGAGTCCAGCGCGAAGATTGTAGGACCTAGAAATCGAGTAAAGATAGTAGTATCAAGCTGAGATTGAATGAAATTGATAGATATGCAAGGCAGAATGTTCAAAGTATGAAACATTGCTTAGCAAATAAGAGGGCTCGGCGTAGTTTAGGAGGGATCGTCGTATTTCATCTTATAAAGGAGGGATCGGCGTAGTTGATTGAGAGGGATCGTCGTGCTTTGCTGAAGAAGATGGATCGACGGGCTTCATAAAGGAGGGTCGGCATGATTGATTAGGAGGGATCGGCATGCTTCATCTTATGAAAGAGGGATCGGCGTAGTTGATTAGGAGGGATCGGCGTGCTTTAGCTTATGAAGGAGGGATCGATGTAGTTTATTAAGAGGGATTGGCGTGCTTCGTTGAGGAGGGATTGGCATGCTTCGTTGAGGAGGGATTGGCATATACAAAAATGCAAGAGTGTTCATGCAGGAAACAACCCATATCTTGTGTTCCACTAGTCCAATTGGGGTGAAACTTGAAGGCTAAGTATAATACAATATGGAGAAGCTCCTCAAGGGTTCGCTTATTAGTTGGAGCAAGTTGGAGGGATCGTACCTATCCCTCTAGAGGGATCAGCAAAAATCAGAATTCAAGTGATACTACTTCACGAAAAATGCAATATCTCACAAACCGTACATCGGAATTATACGACATTTAAAGAGCAAGTAGCTAACACCATGAAAAACCACCTAGAGGGATCAGAATCCATTTGACACCAAAATAGGGATCGGTACCGACCCCTGTTGTGGGCCTCAATGGGCTTGTAAATTTCTGGGTGGCATCGTCTTGATCCCTCGAACCATCTGTCAAAGTTTCAGCCCGATCAATGCACGTCTTCCTCTATAAATACAGCAGGCATGGCATCGAAAAATGAATCTTCTTTTCTGCTTCCCTTTATCTTCAACCTAGGCCACACTCTATCAAATTGATACTTGGATTTTGAATTGTAAAAATTTCAGTATAATAAAAAAGATTATTCTGAAGTGGACGTAGGTCAGAGTTAGTTGAATGACTATAAATCTTTGTCTTTATTTACTTGCTTTCTAATTGTTTTAATTTTGTTCTTCATTTATTTCTTTTCATATTTCTGTGATTAGATTGGATATTGTTACTTTCATACAAATGGGCGTTGTGGTCAATTTTGACTCCTACACAGCTTCAACTGTAATTGTTTCCACTTCTCTATTTCAGTGTCTTCTTGCCTTTTCTTTGTAGTACCACTGTAGTATCATTGTTGGCATTATTAAGCTATAATGATGTAACTAACTGAAGCATAAATTGTGGAACAAAGTCAACACAAAGTACAAGTGAAATATAGAACATAGAAAATAGAAGTGACAAATATCACAGTTTAAAAATAGATCGTAGCAAAGTGAAAGACACTAACGATTTCATTTATGGCAAATTTCTGTAGTTGAATTGGAATCAAAAGTCAAATATGGCAACTACCACATGAATATCTTCAAAACTTGCAACTCTAACATGATTATGCTGTTAGTATTAATTTCTGTGTTAGAAAGTTTAATTATTAAAATAAACCATAAAATTCCATTTAGTAACTATGCGATGTAAAAGTAGATATACTCATAAAATGAAGTTACTGCTTCTTGCTAATTAGTGGTACAGATGATTTTTAATGAGGACTAATCTAGTTAAAGAAAATTGTTCCAAAGAAACTATAACGATCATCCTTGATTAATGATCGAGTTATAATAATGCTCCAAGTTTCGAAACTGCATGGTGGAAACATTGTAGTTTATGTGGCGGTCAACAACTTCCTAATGAATATATTCACTTGCATGGAAAAAACATTATCTTATTTGTAAAAGAATTTAATGTCAGCCAACAAATATTTTAAAACTTTAGAGATTTAAGTTAATTTCCCTGTGTACACATTTAAATTTTAAAGAAAAGGTAAAGCTAACAAAAACCAATAGTGCATATCCACTGCACTTAATGTAAATAAAAAGTAAGTGATTTTGTTGGAGTATAAGGAAGCCTTGGATATCATAGTACTGGGAAAACCAATTGTGTTTCAAACCTTCTTAGTTTAGTGTGGTGCTCTGACTGTTATTCAGAGTTCAATATGGAATAATATGTATTCTATCGAATCTTATTTTCTTAAATAAGTCATCGAAATATGCCATCTTGAATAAGCTATCTGAATAAACCATAAGATAACTTATTAGAAATAAAATAATTTGTAATATAAGCTCTAATTCCAAAATTGAAAAATGATGTCTGGCTAAACTAAATATTTTCTCAGGTAAAGTTAATTGTTATGCTTAACCATGTAGTTTCCAAGTAGACGTATAAGTGAACTAATGGAAAAATGACACGTTGAATTGGTATTTTTTTTTATTAAGATGCTAAATAGATGTACAATTTAAATTATGAAAAAAGAAATAGTTGGTCGAGTGCTATATTTATGTTATTTATCCGCTAAATTAATGTACAAATCAATTGTTATGTATGTGTCAACTGGCTGCTAAATAGATGTACATGTGAACTAACCAAATAAATGCTAAATTAGTGTAATATTTCTGTTATTGAACTAATAAATTGATGTGCATCCGTTAAAGTTTCAATACTCTTGTTGATTGCTGCCTTCACAATGTTTAAGTTATAGGTAGAGGACGATTTACAACTCCTGAAAAATTCTTATGTAAGATTCATCTCCGACAAAGGCAACTGATGACTGTTTATCATATTTAATAGTCAAATTAGTACAATGGAGGACAACAATGTAGAAAGATCTATAGTGCAAATTATTGTGCTCCAATGAAAAAAAAATGATCAAATTTTTTGCCATTGCTATGTTGCAATTCTTAAAATAGCAGTCAACTGAAATTACAGAATTATATTCCACTACTATTGAAATCTATTTTGTTGTAGAGTTAGATCATATGTTTGGTCTTTTCCTACATTTTACTGTGCTTCCTTATTGCTATGTAATGTTGTTTCAGCAAAGCCTTTTGTCGTTGTGACGTGTGAAATGAAGTTGAAATGCTACTCTTAGTGTGCCTTCTTATATTAAGAAGTTTCATTAAAATCAAGCATTACACACAGTCACTATATTGCAGTATTAACTTTGTTTGCGTAATCTATTTATACATATTGGTTTAACATTGTGCATATTCAAGTATACTAAATGATTTTTCAATAGTCCCAAGATTCAACAATATCAACGTCGAAACCTCATTCAAAGTATGGACATTTGAATTCTACATCTAGATATGCACGTTAAGTTCATAACTGACAAATGAATGGTAAATTATGGTACAATAATTTCAGTACAAAACCAAGAGAGCAGCAAACCAAGAACATTAGTAAATTCATACAATTAATCAGATTGGAAAAAAAACAAACTCAAACAGTCCACACGCAATCGTAAAGCATAAGTTTTTCAAATATATTAGGGTAATAGTTAACTTTTTGATATTAGATATGTTGATGAAATTTACATTGGTAATAGGTAAGTTATAAATGTAAAACATTTAAATTAAGTAATATTGAGAATAATGATTCTATATTTTCAGATACCACATTTTTAAACTATAAGATAAAATGAAGACTATTTCTTCACCTTTCGACCTAAGGTTGGCACGAAATACAAAACATTGCTTATGGCATAGCAAATTAAAATAAACCAAGGTCCTATTCAAACTTAAGAATCCTTAAGGAAGGTGCGTAATAAATCTCATCTCATTAGCTGTATAAACGCAGCACGTTAAGCTAACAGCATCAGAAACGGCAAAGATTAATTCCAAATTAATGAACGATCTAAAACACGTGTAGCATACATTAAAAAAATAATGAACAAAGGGTTAAAAATTGTAGAGAAGCATTTTTATGTCAAGTTATTTAGAATGAAAACCCAAAATTTGAAGATGTTCTAATGGAATTTTAGATGTCAAAACTTTTAGTTTTAACAATATTAAAGACAATAGGTATACATTTTGAAATACTAAAATTTTGAACTACCTTAAAAAAAATTAAATAATAAAAGCAAAGCTTCTAAATTCAATATTATTAAACAGAATAGTTCTACATTTTGAAACATCCAATTTTAAATTTACAATTCAAAATTTCTGACATTCAAAAAATTCAAAAAGTTTAACCCTTAAAATATGCCAACGATCAAAATTTCTAAACGTTTGACTATTTATATGCACAAAATTTCATGGGTCAAAATTGTGAAGCTTCATGTTTAAAAATCCAAAAGTTAAAAGTTGAATTCTTACAACCAAGAGTTTTTAAAAGAAAATTACAAAATTCAAAGCTATTAAAAAAGAACTTCAAAATTTTGAATTTCAACGCTTTCAAAATTGATAAATTCAAAGTACTAAATTAATAAATGAAGGAATTGCATGTTTTATGCTTAAAAGCCTTTTGCATCAAGTAATATTGAGAGCAATGGTTTAAAACTTTTAAGTTCGAAAATTCGATGCCAAATGTTTTAGAATGAAAACCTCAAATTCAAAGCTACACTAATAGAAATTCAAATGTCAAAACTTTTAATTTTAGCAAAATTAAAAGCCACTGATTATACATTTTGAAATACAACATTTTTATGGCTAAAAAAATAAAGATAAAACAAAGCTTCTGAATTCAACAATATTAAACTGTATGGTTCTACATTTTTAAACATCAAAATTTAGATTTAGAGTTCAAAATTGATGACACTTAAAATATTTAAAGTAGAAAAGGCTTAACACTCTAAATTTGCCAATGATCAAAATTTATAAAGGCTTATATACTCAAAAATTTCATGGCACAAAATTTTGATGCTTCAAATTTAATAAAATAAAAGTTCAACTTTGAAACCTTACAGCCAAAAGTTGAGAATGAGAAACACAAACTTTGAAGCTATTGAAAAAGAAAAGTCAAAATTTAAAATTTCAATGCTTTCAAAATTGATAAGCCGCATTTCCAACGGCTAAAATTGTAAAGTACGGAATTAAATATTTTACGTTTAAAAGCTTTTAAGCTTAATGATATTGAAAACAATGATCCTACATTTTCAAATACCATATTTATAAACTACAAATTAACAGATCTTCAATTCCAAAAAATGCAATATTCTTAAAATTTAAGTGGTTGGAAAAGAAATTTTATGCAAATATTAAACACCACGAAAATGAAATTTATGTGAATAGTGAATATACAAAGAAAATAATTGAAGATGTTGACATAAAAAGTCATAGTAAACTAATAATTATTGCTATGAAGTACTCTTCTGATCAATACGTACAAAATCATGTTGATTGCACAAAATTATCCTTCATAAAACATCAAGAAGCAGAGAGTAATGGTGAATAAATCAGGCGTAGAAAATATCCAAGAATGAGACTGAAATGCAAAGGGGGTTACCTGAAATGAAGGCGATGAGAAAATTAGTCAGATCTGAAGCAAGGTAGCAAATGATAGAAGGAAATAGGTTAGAGGAGTCAAATAATTGCGAATTTGAAAACGTGATATATAAAAGGGATTAAATATTACCTATGCTTGGAGGACGGCTCGAGGCAGAAGATGGAAAAGGAAGAAATACTTGCAGGTGGTGCATATAGAATCAGAAGGAGGGTGACGGCTTTTGATTTGTGGAATATTCTTTTTAGCCGTTGTTGCCATTATAGTGTAATTTAGGGTCTAAGGAATATGAAAAGGCAAATAACATATAGGTACAAATGGTATTTATCATGCTTAGCGTTTAATTTTGATTTAATAAGAGGTTTGAATTTTGCAAATTTTAACTTTTGAAGAGAGCTAAATAGCTAAAAAATTCTTGAAATGAGTGAGAATGAAGAATTAAAGTTGAGAATGAAGAATTAAAGTTGAGAATGAATAGTAGACAAGGAAAAATATAGTGCTATATTATGTTTTGTACATACATCTCTTACACCAAATTTCACTTCATACTCATTCCTCAAATCATTCGTATGAAGAAAACTTTTGGAATGCATGCGTTAAATCATAATTTTATATGATAACACATGCTTTTGACATTAAAAGTTGCAACTAAATCGATCACGCCTTTAAATACCGAGATTTGTACTCACTCCGGCTATTTCCAAAACCATTATTCTATAGATGCTTGTATTGTAAACTTAAATAATAATCTTTATTAATAGTCGTAATATCTTTGGTGTCACACTTTTTTTGTATCAGCATGAACTACCAAAAATGCTCATCTATCTTAATATCACTTAAAGTTTGGATTTAACTTCTTTTACAAATTCAAAATTCTCCACTACAAATATTACTGATTCTGTCTTTATATCCCTTAAACATAGGATCTAATAAATAAACTTCTACATATATTATCAAACTTTAGTTTTGCTTAAATATAAGATTTAATAACCAAATTTTTTTACAAATTCAAAATGTTCTTCTATAAATATTATCAAATTTTAATACCACTTAATCTAACATATTCAACTTATAGAAAAATATCACACATGAAGCGCGTGCATTATCACGCGCGAAGCACGTGCCGTAACTCTCGTACCTAAAATCCATGTGGCTCAATATGAAATATATCCTATATGGCTCCACATAAATATGATTTCGCTTATTAAATCTTAGGTACCGTTCATTTTCTCTCATGGGCAATTAAAGTTGGCACCCGCAGACATGTGGTCCACAACATTGCCCAGTTGGGGTGAACCGTTGTTGAAGGGTCGTTCGTTTCCAAGGCCTCTGATGCGACGCGAACGCGAACACTCACCCTGACGGTTCACCCAAACTATCACTCATATATAATCACATCTTTCTTCATCTTCTTCATCATCTCATTCTATTCTCTTCTCTCCTGCTTTCTTCATATCTAATGGCATATCCAAATGATGGAAGTGATAATTCTGATTTTGAAGATTTGTAAGATATCCCATTCCTTATACTATATTATACTACACGACGACCTCAAATGAGCCGGATACACGATTCTGAAGTTACCGGTATTAATTGGGTTAATGAAATGCTTACGGGCCATGTAGAACGGTGTCAACAAAATTTCCGAATGAAAAGGCTTTGTTTTATGTATTGTGTGGGAGGTTGGAAAGTTATGTGTTAGAGCTGACGAAGTACATTATAGTTAGAGAAATGATAGACATCTTTCTATATACAATAGCTTTCACTATTCCTGTACGGCAGGTTGCTGAAAGATTTCAACGATCACTTAACACGGTTAGTCGTTATTTTCATAAAATTCTAGATTTTTTTTTTTTTTAATGTCTGTGGATATTATTAGGCCGATAGATACTCAACTTAATAGAATTTAAGAACAAATTAGTTCTTCACCACGATATTACCCATTCTTTAGAAAGAGTATTGGAGCTATTGATGGTACACATGTAATGATTCATGTTCCACAATCGGATACTGACGCAGCGGTATAACTCTGATAGAATGATAAATGTCCAATTCCGTTGATCGTGACGATGCCGGAATCTAGCTATCTCCAACCCGCTAATCTCGTAAGATGTTGTGTTGAAAGATCTACAATTCGATCGTTGATCACTCGCAAGTGATACCGAGAATTGGCTTCAACTTCGTTGATTCGCGCACGAATAACCGAAGATGGAAAGAAAAAGGAGATCACACTCAACTTCAACAATGGTGGCAAAAGCTCACACAAAATCTTATTCAAAAATCAACTCCATTTTTACAATGACATCACACCCCTATTTATAGGAATTTACAACATGCTCACCCAACACAGGCGACTTAACATCACATGACTCACGACCTAACACATACATGTTACATCGATCCACGACCTAACAACATACGATATAAGGAAAATACAACACGAGCGACTTAACAATACAACATAACAACAACGCGACATACGACTTAAAACAAAGCGACATAACAACAATACGAGTTACAACATGCGACATAACAACACAACACACATACGCGACTTAAGAGATGCGGCAGAAGAACTTTGCGACTTAAAGTAGGCGACTCAAGAAATGCGGCATAACTTCAGGAACGGCTTAGCGACATAAGAAGAATGCGACCTAAGATAGTAGCACAGTTTCAAGCGACTTAGCGACTTAACGGCTTAAGAACTCATGCGACTTAAGAGAAGCGGCTATAGAGATGCGGCATAAGCATATAAGCGACTTAAGAGAAGCGGCATAAGTGAACGACTTAAGAGAAGCGGCATAAGTGACATAACTTTCAGAAACGACTTACGACATAAGCGACTTATGACATAAACGACTTAAGAGAACAATGCGGCATAGGTTGCTTGGCATAACTCGCTAGGTCGATGGTTGGCATAACTCGTTGTTGGCATAACTCGTTATATCGCTCTGGCGACTCAAGGCAAGCGACATAAGATGGGCGACTTATCATGGTGCGCTGCATCATCCTCCCTTGGTTGAAAAGAATTCGACCCCGAATTTACACTTTCCTCTTCTTCGACATACTTATTCTCATGATATGGAATCAAGTGTTTGACGTTGAACACGTCAGCAGTTTGGATATGTTCTGGCAATCTTAACTGATAAGCATTCTCATTAATCTTCTTTACGACTTCCAAATGACCAATCTTTCTAGCAACTAGTTTGTTATAAGTACCAAAAGGAAATCGATCCTTAGTCAATACTCCATACACAAATTTCCCTTCTTTGAATTCAACATTTTGGTCGTTTAATATCTGCGGATTGCTTATATTTCTCATTCGCCTTAAGCAATCGTTCCTGCACAACCTTATGGCATTCTTGCAATTCATTAACAAAATCACTAGCTCGTTTCATCACTCCTTTCTGCTGTGGTGCTATAAATAAATCCAATGGTCCTTTAGGAATTGTTGAGTAAACAATCTGGAATGGACTGAACCCAGTGCTACGAGTAACTGCATGGTTGTGTGCAAACTCAGCTTGACACAGCTTGGAATCCAAACTCTTCAAATTGTCACTCACAAGGTATCTCAATAGATTACCTAGGGATCTATTCACAACTTCTGCCAGTCCATCCGTCCGTGGATGATAAGCACTACTAAATTTCAACTTTGTCCCGACCATTCTCCACAGACTAATCCAAAAATGACTCAGAAAACGAGTGTCTCTATCCGATACAATAGATTCAGGCAACCCGTGAAGACGATAAATCTCTCTGAAGTATAACTGTGCGACATTAACTGCATCTGTCGTCTTCTTGCATGCAATAAAATGTACCATTTTTGAAAACCGATCAACCACCACGTAGATAGAATCATTGCCACGTTGCGTTCTCGGCAATCCCAATACAAAGTCCATACTAACACCCACCCATGGCTTAGTAGATATAGGCAACAACAAATATAAATCTGCATTTGTCGCGGTCCCCTTTGAAACTTGACAAATATGGCACCTCTGAACAAACTTCTCAACTTCTTTCCTCATTGACGGCCAAAAATAAGACTGTGAGATCAACTGCATAGTACGATCGCGGCCCACGTGTCCTTCTTCATGTAATTCTTTGATAATTTTCATTCGTAGACTGCAATCTGGAATACACAACTGATTTCCTTTGAATAGAAAACCATCAACCAGCATATATCCATCCATGCTTCCCTGTTTGACTTTGTCTAGGATTTCGAAAAAATATGAATCTGAAATAAGAAGTTCTGGAAGTAAGTCAAAACTCATCACCTCTACTCGCATGGTTGTCAGTAAATTCTCCCTCCGACTTAATGCATCGGCAACTCGATTAGTAACTCCAGACTTGTGTTTTACAACGAATGTAAATTGCTGCAAATAAGCTATCCATGATGCATGCCTAACTGCAATTTTACTCCGCCCTTGTAAATGTTTCAACGCTTCATGATCAGTATACAAAACAAATTCTTTGTGAAACAAGTAATGTCTCCAATGCTTCACAGCCTGCACAATAGCATAAAACTCCACATCATAAGTATTGTATCTCATCTTTGCTCCAGAAAGTTTTTCACTGAAATAAGCAATTGGGCGTCCCTTCTGACTCAACACTCCTCCAATTCCAACTTTAGATGCATCTGTATGTAACTTAAATAGTAACTGAAAATCCGGCAACACTAGAATCGGTGCTGAGGTTAAAATCCTTGATTTGCTCAAAAGCAAACCTTACCTCTTCCGTCCATGAAAACTTCTTTCCTTTCATACAATCAATAACAGGAGCCATCACACTACTAAAGTGCGGTATAAATCTTCGATAAAATGAAGCTAACCCATGAAAACTTCTGACTTCTGTTATAGTTTTGGGCTGTGGCCAGTTTCTGATTGCGGCTACTTTACTCTGGTCTACTTGTATCCCCTCCTTGGACACGATATAACCCAAGAATAAAACACTTGGCATCATGAACACGCGTTTCTTCGTCGCTGCATAGAACTGTTCTTGACGAAGAATAGTTAACACCTTTCGCAAGTGTTGAATGTGCTCCTCTGTGCTAGCACTATATATCAAGATATCATCAAAGTAAACTACAACAAACATCCCGATGTAAGGTCTGAAAATTTGATTCATCGCCCTCATAAATGTACTTGGTGCATTAGATAGACCAAACGGCATGACCAGCCATTCATATAATCCTTCCCGAGTCTTGAATGCTCTCTTCCATTCATCGCCTGGTCTAATGCGAATCTGATGATAACCACTCTTAAGATCGACCTTAGAAAAGATTACAGATCCGCTAAGTTGGTCCAATAGATCATCAAGTCTTGGCATAGGAAAACTGTATCTGACAGTTATTTTGTTGAGCGCCCTGCTGTCGGTACACATTCTCCATGAACCATCTTTCTTCGGTACCAACAAAGCTGGTACAGCACAAGGACTGAGACTCTCTCGAACACGCCCTTGCTTAAGCAACTCCTCAACCTGTCTCCTCAACTCTTCATGCTCTTTTGGACTCATACGATAATGTGGCCTATGCGGTAAAACAGCACCTGGCACTAGATCAATTTGATGTTGTATATCCCTCAGCGGCGGTAATTCCTTGGATAATTCCGCAGGAAAGACATCTTCAAATTCAGTCAACACTGGTCTAACCTCCTCTGGAATTTCAAGAACTTCACTTGTTTCATACCCAATCAACATAAACAATTCAGCACTTTCTTTCACTTCTTCAACAAATTCTTTCGTAGATAATAGACTAGTTGATTCCACCTTCTTCTCTGACTTGCTTTCACTCTGTTCACGCTTCTTAGAAACTAATGTGATTTGAGTACCTTCGAATATGAAACTGCAGCTGTTGGTGCGACCATTATGTTGTACAGCTCTATCATATTGTCATGGTCTCCCCAATAGTAGATGACACACATACATGTCGACAACATCACACCATATATCATCTTTGTACTTCTTCCTAATAGAAAATGTAACAAATGCTCGTCTTCCCACTGTCACTTCTCCACCTTTCTTTAGCCATGCCAGTTTATAAGGTCTAGAATGTTTTTCAGTCTTCAACCCTAGCTTCGTAATAGCTTCTTCAGAAATAATGTTATCACAGCTTCCCGCATCAATAACAAATCGACAAACCTTTCCCAAGATAGTACATGTAGACTGAAAGATATTGCTTCTCAGCCAACTAGAATCATTCTCATGCTTTGGCACTAAACAAGACCTCCTTATCATCAAATTACACCCTTCATCTCCTGACACAACTTCTTCATCTTCATCAAACTTCGATAGTTGAGAGTAATCAACTTCAGCTTCCACATCCTCATACTCACATTCCTCTGCAACTAATGCTCTCTTATTTGGCTTTGTACATTCATTACTTTTATGGTCAAACTCTTGACAATTATACCACTTGATACTGTTATTGACCTTTACTTTGGCGTCTTCATTGACAATTTGTTTACTGACTGCCTTGGAAACATTAGCACTGCTACTAGCACCCTTATTCTGGTTATTGGAACTCGTAAACACACCACCTCCTCGTCTCCCTTGTTTCTCCCAAGCTAGAGCTTTCTGATGTGCTTCAGCAACAGACATTGGATTAAACATATTCACCATGTCTTGAATCTGCATTCGTAACCCTCCAATATATCTAGCCGTTAGCTGTTCCTCAGTTTCCATAATACCATTCCTTGCAATCAATTGATAGAATTCATCTGCGTAATCATTCACTGCCCTCGTCCCTTGTCTCAAATTCTGCAAACGTTGATACATAAGAGATTGATAATTGTACGGCAAGAAAGTTGCTTTCATCATCTTTCTCATCTTCTCCCAAGTGACAACTTTTGATTTTCCCATTCTCTCCCTAGTTAGTTTAGTTTGCTGCCACCGAGCCATAGCTCTTCCCCTTAGTCTTGTAGCAACTAATTGAACTCTGCGATTCTCAGGCACATCTTTGAAATTCAAAATTTCTTCAACATTCGACAACCAATCAATAAATTCTTCTGCTTGTATACCACCTTTTGAATTCCGGAATTTCCATCCTCATACCTGATTCTCATTTATGATCATTTTCTAAATCCAGATATTGATTTCGCACTTGGCCTCGATTCCAATAATGAATACTACCTCCATCACCATCCTCCTCAAAATCATATGTATTTCGATATCGATCATGACCATCTACGCCTCTACGACCATGCATGTCCCTTCTACCATGTCTTTCAGCATCCCGATAAGGTTCATTCTCAAACCCACGTTGAGTTCTTCTTTATTCATTTCGATACTCATGGTGTTCTCGCCTCATTGAAACTGATGATTCTCTCATATCTCGATAAGATTGTGGTGACATTCTCCTTTCTCCTAAAACCGATGGTGAAACCCTGTTTCCACTCTGGTTCGATACTAGTGACATTCCCCTTTGATTTCGATTCATGTCATTCATCAAATTTTCCAACTTTTCAATACCCTCCTTGAAATTTTCATTGATACGCTGCTCCATCTGCTCAGCTTCTTGTCTTCTATACAAATCTTCAACATTATGATAGCGATTAGCACGTCTTGGAGGCATGATCACTAAACAATCTCGTTTCCGTCTCCAATCTAACTTTGATATGGCTCGACTTGGCTTTGAACTGGCTTTGATCTTACTCGGCTCTGATCTGGCTCTACTTGGCTTGACTTGATATGGATTCGATATGGCTCTACTCGGATTTGATATAGCTCGACTTAGCTCTGTTCTGGCTCTGATACCAAACTAACGCAGTGGTATAACTCTGATAGAAAGATAAATGCCCAATTCCGTTGATCGTGACGATGCCAGAATCTAGCTATCTCCAACCCATTGATCTCGCAAGATGTCGTGTTGAAAGATCTACAATTCGATCGTTGATCACTCGCAAGTGATACCGAGAATTGGCTTCAACTTCGTTGATTCGCGCACGAATAACCGAAGATGGAAAGAAGAAGGAGATCACGCTCAACTTCAACAATGGTGGCAAAAGCTCACACAAAATTTTATTCAAAAATCAACTCCCTTTTTACAATGACATCACGCCCATATTTATAGGAATTTACAACATGCTCAAACGACCCAACACAGGCGACTTAACATCACATGACTCACGACCTAACACATACATGTTACATCGACCCACGACCTAACAACATACGATATAAGGAAAATACAACACGAGCGACTTAACAATACAACATAACAACAATGCGACATACGACTTAAAACAAAGCGACATAACAACAATACGAGTTACAACATGCGACATAACAACACAACACACATACGCGACTTAAGAGATGCGGCAGAAGAACTTTGCGACTTAAAGTAGGCGACTCAAGAAATGCGGCATAACTTCAGGAATGGCTTAGCGACATAAGAAGAATGCGACCTAAGATAGTAGCACAGCTTCAGGCGACTTAGCGACTTAAGAACTCAGGCGACTTAAGAGAAGCGGCTATAGAGATGCGGCATAAGCATATAAGCGACTTAAGAGAAACGGCATAAGTGAACGACTTAAGAGAAGCGACATAACTTTCAGAAACGACTTACGACATAAGCGACTTACGACATAAACGACTTAAGAGAACATTGCGGCATAGGCTGCTTGGCATAACTCGCTAGGTCGTTGGTTGGCATAACTCGCTGTTGGCATAACCCGCTATGTCGCTCTGGCGACTCAAGGCAAGCGACATAAGATGGGCGACTTATCATGGTGCGCTGCATCAGATATGCAATGATTTGTAGAACATAAAGGTGTTCCTATACGGAATATAATGGTTGCATGCATTTTTGACTTAACATTTACGTTCGTAAGGGAATGAGGGAAGGAATTGTCCATGATGCTAGAATCTTTAATGGATTCAGGGTATCCACTAATGGAATGATATTTACCTCCTTATCGTTGTTTAAGATACCATATTCCAGATTTCAATGATACACAGAATGAACCAAAGTCAGAAAATAAAGTTTTCAACTACTACATTCGAGTTTGTGTATGGTAGTTGAAAGAACTTTCAGAATTTGGAAGAAAAAATTTATAATCTTACGTAACATGCCAACATACCCATATAATGTTCAAGTACAAATTGTCACTGCTACAATGGCTATGCATACTTTCATACGAAGGTATAATGCCGGAGATCATGATTTTATGGCATACGAGGATAATCTGGATCTGGTGCTCGAAGAATATATGAAAGAGTATTATAGCATTCGAAACCGTGGAAATAATGATCATGAACAAGTTCAAAGAACTGCAACAACAATTGATATGGCTTTAGTTCAAGATACCATACGAAATGAAGTAGTTGCTGCTGGGTTTCATTAAGAAATGTCTATATTTTTTATTATGCATTCTTCATTTTGTAGTGTGTATCTGTATATTCTGCTTTGTATTTCGTACTTTGTGTTCTGCATTTTGAATTCTGAACTATGTATTAGGTATAATGTATCATGTATTCTGTATCCAGTATATATTTATTTTACTTAAAAATAATTAACACAAATAAAATAATAATATAAATAATAATTTTGTCGTGTTGTCCCTTTCGTAAAAAGAACGCTTTTTCCTTTTCCGAACTTACCCCTTCTGCAATCCATTTTGTTTGCCTCTTTCATTTGTCCCTTTCGTTAATGAAATGCTTACAGGCCATGTAGAAAGGTGTGAACGAAATTTCCGAATGAAGAGGCTTTGTTTTATGTCGTTGTGTGAGTGGTTGTAAAGTTATGTGTTGCAGCCGACGACGCACGTTATAGTTAGAGAAATGGTAGTCATCTTTCTATTTACAATAGCTTTGGCTATTCCTGTACGGCAGGTTGCTAAAAGATTTCAACGATCACTTAACACGGTTTGTCGTTATTTTAATAAAGTTCTGGATTTTGTTTTGTTAATGTCTGTGAATATTATTAGGCCGATAGATACTCAACTTAATAGAATTTCAGAAAAAATCAGTTGTTCACCACGATATTATCCATTCTTTAGAAAGTGTATTGGAGCTACGGATGGTACACATGTAATGGCTCATATTTCTCAAGCGGGATATGCAACGATTTGTAGAACGTAAAGGTGTTACTACACAGAATATAATGGCTGCATGCGCTTTTGACTTAACATTTACGTTCGTAAAGGCAGGGTGTGAAGGAACTGTCCATGATGCTGAATTTTTAGTGCATTCAGGGTATCCACTAATGGAAAGATATTTACCTCCTTATCGTTGTTTAAGATACCATATTTCAAATTTCAATGATACGCAGAATGAACCAAAGTCATAAATTGAAGTTTTCAACTACTATCATTCGAGTTTGCATATGGCAGTCGAAAAAACTTTCAGAATTTGAAAGAAAAAATTTACAACCCTCCGTAACATGCCAACATACTCATATAATGTTCAGATACAAATTGTCACTGCTACAATGACTATGCGTAATTTCATATGAAGATACAATGCCGGAGATCCTGATTTTATGGCATATGAGGATAATCTGGATCTGGTGCTCGAAGAATATATGGAAGAGTATTATACCATTTGAAAGCGTGGAAATAATGACCATGAACAAGTTCAAAGAACTGCAACAACAACTGCTATGGTTTTAGTTCGACATACCATACGAAATGAACTTGTTGATGCTGGATTTCATTAAGAAATGTCTGTATTTTTTATTTCGCATTCTTCGTTCTGTAGTTTGTATTCGAATATTCTGCTTTGTATTTCATATTTTGTGTTCCGCATTTTAAATTTTGAACTACGTATTGGGTGTAATGTATTATGTATTCTGTATCTGGTATATATTTATTTTATTTAAAAATAATCTGGTATATATTTATTTTATTTAAAAATAATTAACACAAATAAAATAATATTATAAATAGTAATTTTATTCCTTTTGTGTTGTCCCTTATCTAAAAAGAACGCTTTTTCCTTTTTTGAATTACCCTTCCGCAATCCATTTCGTTTGCCCCTTTCATTTATCTCTTTCGTTAACAAAAAGAACGCACCCCCAATGTGAAATGTCAATACTCAAGACCAACAACGGCAAATGTCTAAACCTGTTAAGATATAAGCTCATTGCATCTTCAAATCAATAGGCACATAAATGAATTCAAGGCCCGAAAGTCCCTTCAAGCCTTCCACGTGAACCAACCAACAAGATGGCCACTCGTTTCTTCAATTACGTAAACAGGGTTGAAACATAGGCCAAAAGCCTCAGTTAATCAACTCTAACCCAATAACGTCAGGACATAGCATCTGTATCATGCCAGATGTGCCACATTGACATACAATTGGCTAACAACGCCTCAATCAAAGCGAACAAAGTCAACAAAAAAAAAAAAAAAAAAAAAAAGAAAAAAAGACCAGACAAGATCGGACGGAGGTGTGTTCGATTTTGTTCTAAATGAAATCAGAACGGACATGGACCGGACAGGGTTTTAGACCCCGAACCAAACTTATGGGTGTTGAGTTGCTAGTGTAGTTAAAGGTTACGCTAATAACAAATGTTCAATAACGTAAGTTTACTAAACCATGTTAGATGAATACTATGTCCAAAAATTTGAGCTCTCCAGAAATGCATCAGAAGAGCACAGTGATCTGAATTGAGTAAGGAACAAATTTTATACAAAATAGAAGACACAGGATAGGCTGGGAAGACAGAAGGAAGAAATCTCAAGTATTGAAAGAAAAGAAAATGCAACAAAAGAAAAATAAATAAATAAATAAAAAGAGAGAAGAAAAAATTGGACAAATGTATGCAATATACTATGAGATGTATATTTTTCAGAATTGGACATGTCAAAAACACAATGTAGCTTTTGATTTGGAAACAATTTTTCTGACTTCAACATATACTTTAAAATACACCGGAGATGACAAGGATGGAAAATTATTCTAACATATAAAATTGAAAATGATTTTCTTCACATTTTCTGCCTTCTGATGAATATCAAAAACTATTTTCTGTCATCTACTCTCCATTTTGTTAGAATTATTAAGATTTTACAACTTCTCCTCCTCTTTCATGTAAATTGGCATATATATTAAAAATACAAATCACAAATTTCATTTTTATGCTGACTACTACCTAAGTTTTTGTCCTCTGTTGAGTTCACTGTCTTATTTTGCATTACTATAGTACAAGAATTTACCTTATATATGTTAGCTTGATTGATCATTTGAAGAACTAAAGCACAAAAAAAATATTTTGAATGACGTGTACATTTTATGCTAGAACGAAAAGAGGCTGAATCTCTTCTTCCCAAGCTGCAAGTGTCAATGCATTGTGCAATTAAAGTGCTTGGCGGTTTTATAGCCTTCAAACTGGAACACATTATATTGAAGACAAAGCAAGGATATAGAGGAAACTATACAGATGTAAAAAGCTATATTTGAGATAAAATTAAGTTTTCGAAATGTATTTATTTTTAGTTTAACATCATTTGGGTAGAACAGAAACGTTTTTGCATTGAAAAAGAAAATATTGATCATTCTCTATAACAAACCTAAGAATTTATCGGTCCACGCTGATGAGACTTAGGCTTAGACAGTAGAAATATTGTTGGACATTATGTTGAAGCCTTGTATCTTGAAATTAGACCATACATATACCCTTAATTTGCTCAGAAAAGATCAAATTATTTTTCATACTAGAAATGTTAAAGCGAATGCTACAAAACCGAGCTTTAAGGAGTTTTAATTGTGCTAAATTGTAATAATGTAGCACTAGAGGAATGCCAAACAAAGTTACAGAATTTCAAGGCTAAATGCACAGACCAAAGGCAAATAAGCTCTTAACCGTTCAATATTAATTTAACAAAAATGAATAATAATATTTATTAACATTCAAGGATTTAGATGTAGTTGTACGCATGCAAAACACCTGATTTGAGGATTGAGGAACACAAGTAGAACAAGGTTTTAAAATATGCACAAAAAATAGTTAATTTCAGGGTAGTATGGTATAATTCTTCAATATATATCAACATAACCGTACAAAAATACATGTAAAACTCCTACTTTTCTATCTGCAGCATGGAGTTTATAAAATCTTGATATTCCAATTCTACGTATCCTAGTCACAGCAGACTTATGACAGGCTCTTCCCAGATAGTAACTAAACTCACATCCTTGAAGAAAAGATCTCATGCAACGAAGTCCACGTTCCAGAAACAGCAAGCACAAGCCCAATGATAACAAGACCAACATCAAAGGACACAACAAGCCAACTCAACTCCGACCCGAACGCCTTCAAATGAAACAAAGCAGGAAGCACAAGCCCTAGCAAAATGCAAACACTGCTTCCAACAAGCGATAAAAAATCCGTAAAATTAGGAACTAAAGTCGCCACCAAACTCACAATCGCAATCAAACCCCACCTCAACCAAATGCAGTACTTCTTATCAGAAAACCAGCGCTCCGCTACTTCATTCACAGGATGCATCATTATAGGCATCGTAAAGAAAAGATTGATGCAAAGACCCAATTGAACTATTATAGTTACTAATCCACTGCCGAAATTGGTGGTTATAATATCTTTAGTGTCTTCACCGAATGCAAAGTAGCCTAATGCACCAAAGAGAGCATAAGTAACTGATATTATAGCCATGGATATTCCTAAAGTTAAGCCGAACTTATCTTTCTCTTCGGCTTCTTTCTCTAATGGAATAACCATTCCAATTCCTTCAAAGCAGTATACAGCAACACCAATTCCGTACAGAAGAACCGAATAGCTAGTGAAAGTTTGCAAAGGTAATTGTTTCTCAATATAAATGCTTACTTCTTCGCCCATAACTACACCCATAGCACCAATATCGACTATGTCGGCGAAGATACTCAAAGGGGCAAGATGTGTTAAGCTCTTGATTGAATTCAAACCGAGCTGAAAAGGGAACATGGCTAAGACGTAAACTGATTTTGGTTTAAGGTTTCCTATAGGCCCGATCTTGGTCAAGTGAGCGAGAGTGTTAGACATAAATATAAGGTACCTGTAAAATACAAAAAAACAAAAAAGTAGTAGTTAAATTGGTAGATGGTTTTTAACAATTTCCATGAATGCAACTTTCCTTTAGCTGATGCTTACTACATTAGCTTCCTGCCTACTTCTCAAGAAATTGACTAACGAAACACCAGTATTGATCAACTTTGTCAGCTGATCTTCATGTTATAACACGGGTAAACCAAGTTTCATGTATCATCCATTCTAGAATCTGTTGGTTACAAAGTTTGAGGTTTTCAGTATTTAAACAAGATGACATATATTTTAAATGAAGGCAGCAGATACTGGAATTTTAACACATATTTGTGTACATTTTGTGCCAGGTATCTCGTGAACTTCTAGTTGCAGTTGCAGTTGCATAGTTCCAGTAATAGCAATATTACTATGTTTCGTTGCATAGTTATAGCCTACTGAAATTGCAAAGCATGTAACAAGAGCAACAATCAATCTTAAGTTAAGCTATCCAAATGTCTCCAAAGAGACAACTGCAAACCAGTGTAAGCTTTAGAGCTTTTCAAATGATTGGTTATATGAAAAATCCAATGATAGCTTCTTTTTCACTTTAAAGTTAAAATTATAGATATGATAACCGAAACTCATAATGGATAAGTGTTCCAATCTATGAAGTTCTGTACTGGACGATATCTCTAGCGAGTTTAGTGAGATGAGTATATTATGAGTAAACAAATCGTTCGCTTCAATGCATATTACCTTATTATTTTTCATCCAACTTTACTATTAAAAATGAGTATCTCTATGAGCAATCTCATTGCTTCGTGCCTTCACTTCTTATTCTTTCATTTCGTTTTATGCCACCTATTAAAGTCCAAATATTTCCATTTGTTCCGTCATTTCTCTTTTTTTATAATGGATTGGAAGAACGCAAACTGCTTTTTCCAACGTCATTCACCAAAATTTATATGAACCCTTCTTGTCCTAATCCTCCTAGCTCTTATTTTTCCACTTCCCATTCCTTCACTATATTTTTTTGCCTACATGTCCTCATCCCATTTTCCTACGTACTTAATATGAAGCAGTTACTATTGACCATTTTAATGTCTGCATAAACTCCATTTTCAAACCGTCAATTATTATGATGCCCTATACATCCTAAGAAGTTAATGTTGTTCTCTTCATCCTCACTTCTTCAAGAATATAGAGGAAAAACCAACCATCATTTTTTCTCAACTTATCTGATTTGTAATGGTCTGTTCATTTTATACTTTTGCTCTAAATTTATTTTTGACGGGCTAAACAAAGTATTATTATTTTGCACATGCAAGCCAATTTTATAGTGACCGTATCACCTCACAAGAATATTACAGGTGTGAGGTAAAAACGCATCAGCAGTTACAAAGCCGGTTTTTAAGTGATCGTAACATGAATGTAAAAACAGGTGTGGGGCACAGACGCCCCAGCAACTACAGAAAAATATACTAATCTTCCTGCGCAAAGGAGGATTCATACTCGTCGTCAAACGAGCCGGTACCAATAACATTAACATACTCATTAAATAGTAATGCAATTTTGGAATCGAACACCTCTGAATCCTTGTCGAATATGTATCGTCAGTCCCAAGTTTCGTCTTTCAAAATCTCACTATCATGTTCTTCATATTTTCCATCAACATACAGGATAAGGGAATCATCAGAAATGTGATAAAACAGGGATTTACGCTCGGCCTCCAGTTCAGAAATGAACTTAAAGTATGTGTCAGTCAACGGGGAATAGCGAAATTGCATCACTTCATGGGCCCAGGTCTTCTTTTCCGAGTACCGAATAAAGTGATCGGCGATAGAGCTTGTGCTAGAGCTAGGCGGAACATATGCAGGGCAGCACTTATATGGGTAGGAGGGGACGAGTGTTTACGTTTCATCACTTTTGAAAGAGGGACCTGCTGAGGGATAGACGCTTTACAACAACTTCCTCAACGTAAGGCAATGACATAGTAGGGAAATGCTTGCAAGAAGCGCCAAGATGACCAAAAGATCTACAATTTATGCATATCGATGCTTTCCACTTAGTACCCAACATCTACCAAAGCAATAAGGCCAGAAGCCGGTTCAACCGGTGATAGTGATGATAAAAATCTATCAGGTTTTACCTCAATTAAAGCTTTTGCATAACCTAATCTGTCTCTTCCCATCGGCGTTTCATCAAAACACACCAACTCACCAATCAGGTTTGCCAACCAATCAATATCAACCATAGATTAAAAAATAGAAGGGATGTTCGAAAAATGGACCCAAACAGAACTAGAGAGTACCTTTTCACGTGCAGTGTCACCCGAGAGGCTCCATTTGGTAACAAATAATGGTTTTCCTAGAATAATAACCGGCTCGGCTTCAAGAATGCAAAGTCTATCCTCGGAGTATGTGAAAGCGAAATAGAACATAGAACCATAAAACTACATGGTAATCTTCCCTTTCAATCTCCAAAACTTTCATAAATTGGATTTTACAACAAATGAAAGGTTATCATCCAGGAAGAAACCAACAAGTTGCTCGTGCCAGAACGCATCAACAACAACAAGAGTAGGGATATTGATTCCATTAACTGTCTTGAGATCAAAAAGCCTCGAAGTGTAAACTCCAGTATTACGTGATTTATTGGCGAATAAGGCAGACCAAGAGATCGGGTTAGCGGCACCTGGAACAGTAATTGAAGGCCCTGCAGTATTTGGTTTTGAAGACCCAAAATTCCAACTGGAGTTGATTAGGATATAGGGTTCGACGACACATTGTTAAGCAAGTTATTATGAGCAGCGGTAACAGTAGAAAAGTTATAGACAGGAGATCCAACAGCATCACGAGCAATTACCTTCACATGATTCTTAGAAACGTCCCTTGCAACTTCAGAATTGAAAGGCATGGTTGCTAGTGTACCCAAACTAACATTTGGAACAGCAGATATTAACAAAATGTCAGGTGTTAAATCATTGCCTAATTGAACATTCAGTGTAGCAACGTCGGCTGGAGCATCGGTAACACACAGAGCAGAGAGTTCCGTCATGCTTCGGAGCGGAAGCCATCAGGCGTTGGAGAAGGTACCGCAAAGATGCAGCCAAATCTGGTGGCAGACGCTCAATGCTCAATCAATACGGCAAAACATTGCTTCGATTTTTGGTCTTGGCCATCTTTAGACGAGCGAAAGGCGGATGAAAGAAGAGAGTAGGGGAGGTCAATCACGATGAGGGGAAAGGAAGTAGAGAGACGAACGAGGAAGATGGTGGATGGGATTAGGGCAATGGCCGATATCGATCGATTTCAAAATTGGAGGAGGTCTTTAAAGTTGTTCTAGATTTATAATTGATTGTTAACGTATTTTTTTCTTATGAAATACCTTAATTTAAATTTATAATGCTGATTGTTACTCTTCTGTCAATTTTTATTCTTTAGTCTCAAGAATTCACCCCCTAAATTAAACAAAGGAAAGTTGAAAGTAATAGAAGATTTTGATGATCTGAATCTAATTCACACAATTTTATATCCGGATAATGACTTTGCTAATAGTTTTTGTAGCTTTTTCTTTCTAAATGTTATTTTAGTTTTACTGTTTATGATCTCTAACTGTTAAATTATATACCCGATAGCTTTATTCTTTTTTTTCTTCTTTTTTGTTGATTGATAGAGATTTGAAAATTATCACCTCCAACTTCTTTGATTTCTATTCGTAGATCTATTGGAACTTTTTTCATGTTTCTTTTTTATGTTGTAAATGCAATTACATGTTTGTTGAATTGTCATTGCGTGTTTAATTTAGAAATACTTCGTTTTATTTTGTAAATCTGAAGTTTTAGCTTCGTATCTTTATTAGGCATATCATTCATTACATAAATTGAATTAAACAGATGTCTTTTGACTCATTGATGCAAATTTTGTCATTAGTGCTGCACTTTCAAAATGATGTGTGATCGATAACTTTTAATTATGATGTTTACAATTTATGAACGGGTATTCTTCAAAGCATAATCTATTACCGAGTTACATGAATTATGTTTTGAAACATGTGTTACAAACTTGGAGTTTGAGACAATGGTGCTTTTTTTGCTACTCCTTATTCTTTCACTTTTGTTATCGCTATTTTTACAAATGGTTTGAATATTTTTGATTTGACTATTATTTTAGATGAACTATGTCTACAAATACTAGGTATAGGCAGATGCTTATTAATTGGCGAATAAGCTTACAAATTTTAGCAATACATAATATTTTTTACTTTGTCGTTCTTTTTTGAAATTGTAAAAATATCTTCATCTCAACATCATCTCTTTTTCTGATAATTTAGGACAATATATGCAATGATTGGCAACAGAAGCATCAAAACAATCCAACTATAGATTGTTGGCTAGAAAAAGAGGTACATGGAGTAGTAGAAATTTAATAATATTAAACTTACCTCTAATAAACATTATGCAAAGAAAGAAAGAAAAAGAAACTTGATCATTTTTGGAGTTAATTATTCATGGCTTGGTTTCAATATCGATTTATGTCATGGGTGGAACAATTAATGCTTGTATTGATTGTATTTTGGTGGAGGTTGATATTGGATGTTAAGAAGGTGTTTAATATTGATGCTTTATTTTAGGTGAAAAATATTTTCCAATGAACAATCCAACCATATTTAAGTTCTATGGTTCAGCTTACAATTTTGATTGAGGGTGCAATTATACAGCAAAAGTTCACTTTGTTGATTATAATGTTTTTACTACAATATCATAGTCATAGGATATATGATACTATAAAAGTAATATACACTAACAAAAAATGCAAGTAGAACAAGGAAGACGAAAACTTATCTGATGGTTTGTTGACAAATTCAAATATCTTTCACATAAACTTCTATCTATTATTATGTAGTCATGACTTTAGTTTGTAATGTGTCGTTCTCTTATTTACATAATTTTTCTCATTTTTAGCATTCATGACTTCCTAACATATTTGGATGCAATAATTGTTGCTTGTAGGTTTCAGTGTTAAATGATTGCGATCCATCAAATTTTTTAATAATAAGATTAAAAGATTATTCGAAATATTTAGCATTGAAATAAAAGTGTAGTACACATATAAATGCAAGGTTTCTCTTAGAATTTCACTTTTGATACGAAAGCACTTCATTTGTCCGGGACAAGACTCCCCAGTGATTTCGTGGATGGAGAATTCGCTTTAGGATTCCCTTGAAAAAACATACCGCAAAGTGATTCTGATTTTCCTGTGATGTCGAACCAGTTTTCTTGTTCCGCCGAATTGGTTTCTTTTTCCTACGCAAGCCTAGGAAAATCAAATAATGAAGACCGGCCATTTTGGCCTTAACAAGTGAAGATTGGTAGCCTATCATAAGGCTTTCATTAAATTATCAACATATGTTCGGTTAGAATCACCTAATTTGTTTGACAAGTATATAAAATTGCTTTACAAATATGCTAATAAGACTATCAACTGTTATGGATAGGTCTATCAATAGTGTGGGTTTCGGCCCAAGTCCGATCCGAACTCGTCCATTAATATGGATACAGTTTTTATCCTAACTACCTAGACCTGAACCGATTACTATTAGAATCGGGTATGGTTTTATCAAAACATAGTATAGTTTCGATCTAACCCGATTATTAGTTTTCCATTATATCAAAACATGAGTATTTATGTTATTTATTTCTCATTTTGTTTGTTTTCATATAGATGTTTTTGCTTACTTTTCTTATGAACTTGGCTACATCATCACTCAATTTGTATGTTAACATTGTTTGTGTATAAATTTTACAAAAATTACAAGTTTAAACTTTAATTTTTAACATATATATTATGAGTTCCGTACGGGTATTAACCCAGCGGGCTTGAAAAGCCCGATGGTCCGAGCTCGAATATTGGTTTGGAAATACCATGCAGGTTCAAGCCAAGCACGAGTTTTGATAAATGTAATCGAGCTCAGGTCCAGGTTTTAAGATATCCGGACTGAACCTGCCGGCCCGTTGACAGGCCTAGTTATGGGCATTCCCTTTTTGAATTTTGTATGTTAGAATTGAAAGTGTAATACGATTATTGGTTTACACATTACTACAAATCTGCAATTTTCTAATGAGTTTTTGGCATCGTAATGACGTTGCAATCTAATTGGCAACGTCAAAAGCTCCTATTGAAAAATGATCTTCACTAAAAAATTACCGATACCAATTTAGTGATGCCTTAGTGATACCATTAAATTTTTTGATACTATAGAGAAGCAAGACATTCTAATGCACTACAACCTACGCTTACATCGATGTTCAAATTTTCCATGAAATAATGCAGATTTATGAGTTTAATATTCGGGAAGATGTATTAAATTCCACCCAAAATATATATTGTATAAAAGTAAATGCATAAAACTAGGCCTGTCAATGGTACGGATTTCGGTCCGAGCACGGTCTATTTATGTGGGTACGGGTTTTGCCTTTTACCACCCAAGCCCGAACTCAGGCCCGATCCTGGTTGGATATGGTTTTATCAAAACCCGGCTCTGTTAGGGCTTAATCCGACTATTAGTTTTTTGTCGTATTAAAACATAAGTGTGTGTTATTTATTTGTCATTTTATTTATTTACATGTAGATGTTTTTACTCTTTTGTTATGAGCTTGACTATATCACCGTCTAATTTATATGTTGACATTGTTCGTATACAAATTTTACCAAAATTACAGTTTTAAGATATGGTTTTAACATAAATATTCTGAGTTATGTATAGTTATTACCCAGCGGACTTAAAAAGCCCGAAGGACCGGGCTCGGATATTGGGTTGAAGTACCCTGCGGATTCGGACCGGGCTCGGGTTTTAATTATTGTAATTGGACTCGGGTCCGGGTTTTATAATACCCGGACCGAATCCTACCCATTGACAAGCCTACATGAAACCATTATAGGATAGAATATTCATAATTCTGCTTTCCATGGCTAATTGTTCATATTCTGAAATAATAAATTTGAAATAATTCTTTCAGGTTTGGGAATTCACATGGTTGAAGGATCCGATATGTGCAAATTAAAGCTCTTTGATGAAAGAAATTGAAGATCAAGAAAAACAATAATTCATTATCAAGCTAACATTGATTTTTAACCAAAACCAATTAAGACTTTTCTCACCTACAAAATTCATGAATCGATACGCGCCACATATTTGAGTAGAAATCGATTATTCACAAATACTTAACATCGCTTCATTCTCCAAGGCACTCAATTTCGATATATTAACAAACATGTTGTTATTCCAAAAAATAAGGTATCTTCATTAACAATGTAACAAACGATTATGTATGTGTATGACATAGCACTGTCGATTTGAGTTTCAATTGCATTTCAAAAATTATCGTAGCTCTTTAAGGTAGGATATACATAGTTGTTGTATATGTAAAATCTTATCAAATAACAAAAAATTGATGAAATGACATAATAACATGTTTTATTTTATTAAGCTAAAAGTTTTATATATCTCAATTAAATAGATTGCATAAAGAAGTAGATATGGGTAAATCTAACCAACCAACGTCCTTCTAAAAAACAAGCCAAACTACCGATCATATGAAGAAAAAGCTTGTGTGGGTATTGTGTTAACAATGTTTTAGTGAGTTGCAACGCTAAAATCCAAATTCAAGTTGTCTTCGTAGGGAAAAAGGTTTCGATTAACATTAACAAATTCTTATGTAATATGTAATAACCTATTGAACTTAAAAATGATTTCATTTGTTGTTTTATAATATGATGCATTTGTTTTAAACTGACAAACATCCACTATGATTACTTTTTTTCTCTCTCCCCAATTTTCTAAAAGTTTAAGCTCATATTTATCAAAAATATTCTTTTACACTTTCAATTTTACATCTTCAAAATAATTGCATCAATTTTCTAACATTTTGTTGAACAAGCATTAACAGGATATGAATATTAATATGGACTGTAAATGTTATTTTTCACAGAATTGAGAGCTTTTTTTGTAAGTGCTCACTCTTTGCTTAGTTGGATTTACATTCTGGATCAATCTTTGAATGGATAACCGTGTGTGAAGCACGGGTTTACATCAGTAAAAACTAAATAGACAATCATAAGATATCAATAATACAGATAAACAATTTAAATCAACCTCTGTACGAAATTCAAACAGTAATTCCATTACAAACGTCAAAGAAAACATTATTGTGATTTTTATCTTATTTGCAATACAAAATATATATCATTTATTCACACACCGGTTATATTTTCAATAATCACTAGCTGTCTGAGATTCTAAAGGTCGTGAGTTCAAATCCTTGAAACATCAAAATGAGTGTTCCGCTTGAATAAAGTATCACTCTAATTCTTAGAAAAAGTACATTTACATTTTAAGATGCATGTAAATTAAGAGAAATGTTAAGGGAGAAGTGTTTTGGACAAGGAAGCCAAAAAAGGTAATTTCTTAATTAAATAATTTTTGTTTAGAGGAAAATCAAATCAATAATTCTTTCCTAATGAAATTAAATCAAAATTACTAAATTGGTACTTTCACGGTTACCTTCTCTCTTCTTCCACGTAATTTGATATCCCACCAAAATCATTGATTCTATCTCTTCATCTCTAAATCCCAAAATATATTTTGAAATTGAAGAACAAGGAGGAAAGCCCACCTCAGTTTACAAATTTACATTATCTCAATTAAGATTGAAAACGATACAAATGGATTTTTAATCGAAAATCTTATAATTAACAAAATTTTAATGATACGGAAAATGAGAGAAGGAAGATTCGGTTATTAAAAATAGATGAGAAAGAAAGTGATAAGGGCATTTTTGGAAGAAGGGCAATAATATTCTACAGTAAAACAGGTACAAAATCAATATTTATCCCCGTAAAAAGTCTTTTTTGCTTACAATGTTCTCTTATCGTTCACCCCCTTATCATTCACCCAACAATTCCTTAAATTAAGCATGGTTATACTCGATGAAGTGAATAAACTAGAACTGCAAACCTACAAAATGCATAGCCCATTCAGAAGAATTCATAAACAAACTTTATAAACAAAATAAATTTAATAAGTGTTGCATGCCTAGATATCAGCCGTTGAAAAATGGCCACCTATTGAGCAATAGTTATGATTATAACTCGTCCCCTAGCCCTCAAACATTTTGTTTGTTTTAAAATTCAAAATACATAATTTCAACACAGGATTTGCAACGAGATTCAATATGAGACGCATAATCTATCAAGAACACTATCAAATAAGATTTATCCAGAAATTTTGTTTTGTTTCTTTAACCCTTTGAAACATTTCAAGAATTGGAACTTTGGACTAGTGAATGTCATGCGCCCCTCAGAACCAAAAAAATTACACAGCAACAAGCTGAAAGCTAAATTAAATTGTATCAAATGAATATTATTTAGACAATTTATTTGTTCTGGAGATTTAAACTAAGGGCCATATCAAAGCGAATTCCACCTCGGGCCAACCCCATAGCACAGGTTTCCCGAGCCACATCTAATTTAAGGTGCACTTATATTTGACCTTCATAACCGTTAACATTTAAATATAAGAAATATTATTTTATTAAAGAGTGTTAATAAGGCGTGCACCTAGGCACGCCTAAGGCGCAGAAAGGCTTAGGCGCAACCCTTGCGCCTTTTTGAAAGTTGAGACGCTCGAGCTATTCAAGGCGTCCCAAAAACACACCTTCTACTAGGCGATGAAGCCCCAAGACACCTAAAAAGCATGCCTAAACTAGGGTTTTTTTTCTCAACCCTAAATTAAATTGAAAATCAAGTGACTTCAACTTCGACGGCGGTAAAAAAACTCTACCACAACTCGACCTTCAAGCCACAACCGTCGTCGCAAACTCATACCCAGCGTCGTCGTCATGCAGCTCCCTCTTTCTCGTCTTCTCAACTTAGATACTATTTTTTCCCCTTATGTATTTAACTAAGTTAAGTAAATTTTAAGTTAGTATTTGAAAAGCAATTAGTGTTCAAAAATTAAAGTTAGTTTAAATAAAAATTTAAGTTAGATTTAAACTTTTTAATTAAGTTAAATTTAAGTTAGTGATCTAAAGTAATTAGTTTAATTCAAATTTAAATTTAATTTAAAGTTTAGTTAACTTAAAGATTAGTTAATGTTATTTAATTTTTATTTTTATTTTAGTTAATTTGACTTTTAATTTTAAGTTTAGTTAATTTTAAGTTTAATGTTAGTATTAAATTAATTTTAATTTAAAGTTTAGTCAATGTTAATTTAATTTTAAATTTAATTAATTTGAATTTGAATTTAAAGGTTAGTTAATTTTAATATAAAGTTTCAATAATTTTAATTAAAGTTAGGGTAATGTTAGTTTGATTTTAAGTTTAGTTAATTTATTGTGAGTAAAGTTTAGTTCAATTAAAATTGGACATTAGTGATTAGAAGTTAAATTAAATTTCAAGTGTTGTGTTGAACACTTGAACTTAAACATCTTTATGTTTTCTAGTTTTTTGGCATAATTTCTATATTTTCGGTGTCATAGACTTGAATTTGACATCGTTTTGGTCAAGGTTATCATTTGTGACTTCGTATTTAGTAGCTAGTGCTTTCTCATTTGCAAAAAGATTGTTTACAAACATGTTTTAATGCTAAAATTATCATTTTTATTGTTAGTTTATAATGCAGTTTCTTAAGCGGAAAAATCACAAAGTTGTATAAAAGACGCACAAAAAGGCTCAAGGGGCAAGAAAAGCCTAAGGCGCAAGCTTAGCGCATTTTTTATGCCTTAGCGCCTTAACTACCTTGCTATCAAAAGAAAGCAATTTAAACATAAACATAATAACTAGCATTTATTGATATATCAATAACAAATTATGGATAAAATGTGCTTACAATTTATAAGCTAACACAAATACTAAGAAAATGAAATAATACGAAAACATAACCATTTATTACAAACCAGGCTACCCATTAGTTAGAGCTATCATTTAAATTGATCCTCATTGTGATGATCTTCACATTTTAGTCCAACATTGACTATGTTTGTTACATTACTTTCTTTTGTAATGTCAGTCATTAGACTTGTTGGTGACCCTTAAAATTTATAATAATGAAATTACAAGTGCTCTCTTCTTCTTCATCTTTACTATTACTAAAGAGAATTCATGTAATACGATTCAAAGGTGTCTTTCTGAACTACCGAAAATGCCCTTTGCTTCTTTTGCAACACCTATCAAGTTTACCGAAGATGGCTACTTTGTAGGTTAAGTGCGTGCATGGTTGGTTTACATGGCAGCAATGTGCATGCGAGTAGCAAAGTTAGAAATGGAGGTAATTAAAATGAAACAGCAGCATAAGCACACTTTTTTATTTTCTTTTAGACTTGGAAGACCTTTCATTGTGTCCTTTTGAATAGCGTACTTAAGAAGGTAGTCCTTTGGTATTTATCCAGGATGTTGTTTGTATATTTCCCAACGTGGGACTCTTATTTTTATCAATAATCAAAGTTCATTTGCTGAAAAAAGAAGAAAGAAAAAAGATTTGGTTTTGTAGATAGGATTTTAAGCAGTTACATGATTCCTTTCAGTATTGTGTTGAGTGTGTGTTATCCATAAGCTCATTGCCCTGGACAGCAGTGCATGTGGGCACTGTTTATTAGCCTAAAAAGTAAGTAGTGATTGAAACCAGCAGCGCTCACATTTATGCTGAATAGCGTATAGTTATTGTTACCTTTTTTACCAATATAAGTTGCAGAAGCATTTATATTTTATGTAACTTTGTTTACAAATCTTATGGACTTTGACCAACTAAGAGAAACGGTCGAACATATGACGCAACTGATACGGAGGTAATCAAAAGGAATGAATTGAATATGTAGTAGAACAGGACAAAGACTGCACCAAAAACAAGTAGACTCTAGAAAGATGGTTTACATAATTGCGAATTGCAGATGAGCAAGCAAAACACATGTAGTGTATGTGTATGGCTTTGTATTTGGATTTATCATCACTATTCAAATTATTGTCGGGATTTCCGTTGACAAATAAGATTTCATAGTTGGATGTAGATTCACAATAACACTGATATATAAACAGTAGCAAGATACATGGGGATCGGGAAAATAACATAGAATACCCAGTTGCTTAACACAGGGATAACAAGTTAAAAGCAAATCAATGTAATCTTTTTCTCTTTATCAAAAAATTTGGACATTAATCATGCCTCAGCATTTCAGTGTCTATAAATTAGGCCTGAAAAGCTTAAAATTCAGCATGAAAGCAAGCAAAAAGAATGAACACGAAGATGGAAGAAATACTTCCTATGATTGGAGGTAATGTGAACTCCATTGCAGTTTTTAGGTGTTCTGGTGCAAACTCCATTGCAGCTGTGTATATTTGTACGTTTCTTAGTCCCCTTTTTCTAACTGTGTTACAGCAGCTTTTCTTTAATGATAATAAAAGAAACATAGTGGCTAATTATATCGTCATGATACTTAGATTCTTTTTGTTGTGCTTTCTTCATATATACGTCAAAGAAAAAGAGGGTATCTTATAATTTCTGTACATTTTATCATAGTTGCATTTTTCAATATACTCAGGCTGTATTGATAGATAAACAAATAGATACTTTCACTCGCTAAACACAATTGGGAGATAAATAGATAAATATAATATAATATGCCAATTGATGAAGGCAATTCATAGGTAAAGGAAAATGCTACCGCGGCTGTTGAAAAAAGCTAGCTTCTGAATTTGAAATACGTATTCTATACCAGATTATTTTTTCTTTCTTTTTATGGTTGCTATGTTCATTATTTTGTTGCCTTGAAGAATCTGCCCTGCATTTCTTTTTGATGTGCAAATAAAAAAATCTCATCTTATTTGTCCAGTATATTTTTTGGCTTATGATACTTTGAAGACCAATGAATTTCAAGTTAAAAGTAAAAACACACGCATTACAATGTATTTCATACATGATCGCTAGCTTAAGCATTTGGATATTCATGAATTATCCATAACGTATTTGACACTGTTTTCATTTATGTTCATGCATTTCTAAGGATAATTTTAGATATATTGGTTGAGCATTTGAGATGAAAGAAGATTTGAGTAAGCAATCAGCATCACAAACCTCTATAGATTCTCTTCGTCTTCTTTTCCCACTCTAATCGCCGTGAATCCTTTTGGCAGTACCTGATTATGATGATGATGATCCAAGATTTGGGTTATTTGATCCATTTATTTGAACTTTTCCCAAATCCAATCGATTGATGTCAAGGATCAAAAAGGATGAGATACATTTATTTAAAAAGAGAAGGGCCAAGGATTGGAATTGGATATGGCAAGATGGAATAGAGTATGAGAACGGTTACAGAGATATTTTAGGATATTGGACATTATATTTTTACTTATTTCAGAACAATTATAATTGGTTAGTATTTATAACAGTAATATGACTTGAATTTGGGTTTTATTTACAGAAGATTTAAAAGGGATATCTATGGAAATATTGGGAAGAAATATATTGTGAGATAGTTGAGATTAGTTGTCAAGTTGCATAAAAGCTAAGTTTGTCAGCCAAAAGTAGCGGTTGATGATTTATAATGACGACTGATAAATTTGAGAATACTAACATATTCCACGAATGATTTTTTATTTTATTTTTAAGTTAAATAAATAAATATTAGTTAATTAATATTCCTTCCAAGCGGACATGTATTAATGAACAGACGGCAGATCAATTTGATGAGTATTTCAAATTTGATTTGATATGTAATTCTTTTATATCAATTTATATTAATGCTCAATTCACGATTGCGTCACTTTGAACGTGTCTGATGTGGGATCCGTCCTTTTGCCCGTTAAGATGAATGGATCAAAATGAACGATTGGGGTAAACAAACCATTTAGCATCGTATAAACTACACTTTTCGCTTATCCGCTTCATCTCCATGCCCATTTCGTAACATAGGAACTCATTCCACTTTCAGGAATCGTTCCTTTTTGTCACAAGTCATTCATTTTTGTGGCTTTTCCTGCCTCTTTGAACAAACACGACCTAAAGAAGGCTTATGAATGTAACTTTGAATATTTTGATTCCTACAGGAGGTACTATATTCTCAAATAATGTGTCACTTTCGTGAACACAGTGAATGTAACTTACACAACTACGTAAGGCTCGAAGTTAAACTTATCATCTACAAAATTGCCTTTAGTGCCGATCAATTTGAACTACATAAACAGCAAAAGAAAAACCAGAAATGGAGCTTCTTCGACCTTTACTTCTTTGCTATTATAGGTCTATTGCCTCTGTTAGTTTACATTTACGATAATGTTTTAAAAGTCCTATGACTAGATAGATTCAAGAGTCAGTCGCCGCTTTTAAGAAGAGGAAAGTGGAAAAAGTGCATGATGCCAATCTTCTTTATTTTAGTATAAGGAGCTTGATGCAGATATTTCCACCGGTGGAAGGCTTCTCCACACCGATCATTTTCTATGAATGTTAATTTGCTTTTTTATTTTATTTTATTTTCAAAATTTAGGATTTTGATATTTATTAAATTTGCTAATTTTGCTACAATTTTGACAGCTTGAGTTTGAAAGATTCTGTGAATTATTAAAAAATTGTAATTTAAAAATTTTCAAGATTTCTAACGTTTTGGAAATCTAATAAAATTTGAAAACTTCTTAAACAAGTGGAAATTGTTTAGAATTTGAAGTTTGCTTAAAATATGGAACTTTATTAAATTTCCATTTTTCTAAAATGCAAAAAAATAAATTGAAAATGGTTATAATTCTGAAATACTTGATATTTTGATTTTTTTTCTTTTATATTAAAATTTCATAAATTTGATAATTTTCAGAAATTATGTAGTTTCACAAAATTTTGAACTTTATAAGATTCTAAAAAAAACAAAAATTGTACGAAAGTTCTCTAAAAAATCCAGGGTAAATTAAAAATGTTAAAGGTGCGGTGTAACACAATATTAATACAAAATTATCTTTCCAAAAACCGCTTTCAAATATATGTACAAAATGTCGTCTAAATAACTAAAAAAAAATTAAATAGCATTCACACTGTCCTTTCAGATATACAAAAGGAGAGGAAATAACTGGGTGCAGGATGATTTGGACAAGGGGAATTTGGATCATTATTATTGGTTGGTGGCTGTCGTGAAGCAGTTGAATTTCGGGTATTATCTCCTTTGTGCTAGGTTTTATAGGTTTAAGACTTTGGAGATGGACGAAATCGAGAAGGCAGATGTTGAACTTTTAATGAGAGTAAAAATGTAAAATCGACAATTTGATGCAAATGTTGTAAGCTGAAAAGCTGAATTGCAAAGTGGAAATCGATGAGAAGAACCAGCTTATAAGTTAAAAGTAGAAGTTCAAACATTTTAATCCAGTATCAACAGCTAAAACATATAGGCCAATACTAAATCAAAGGTTAAAGATGTTTTTACATGGAAATCTAGTATATTGCTTGGTTATTTATATTTTGCACTGTAATACAAAGTTCTTGCTTAACATAGTAACCAACAGATGATGTCTGCTTTAGGTCTAGACCAAGATCATGTAAACTAATATGATCAGTTAAACTCAATGTAATCATATATGGTTCGACTTTTAATTTGTTAATCACTTTTTTTAAGAATTTGAAAGTCATTATTTTTGGTAAAAAAACTACAGTCCTTTTCAATATTTAATCAGTCAGTCACTTTTTTTAAAAATTTTGTTCAGCTGCATATATAATACTATATAATAAATTTTAATTGTCTGATACGGTATTACTTGAATGATTTCCAAGAAAGAAAGGATGGAAAAGAGATTTGCAAGAAAGGTGAATATGTTAGTCTACAGAAGGAAAGGGAACATGTTAGACTATAGAACCAAGTGTATATATGTATGTTAGTACTTAGTTCTGTCCTTCCGTATTTCTTCTTGAACACAGTTTTTACTAAGAATTTCTTCGAAGTTAGTTCCATTCAGTGATTAGTACGTTCAACCGATTTTGTTCTGCGTAGATATATTTTAATCAGTTTTCATCTTCTAATTACTTTACCATCCCCCATTATATCATACTATTTTTACATGCACATGTGTATATATGTATATATAAACACACATATATCACTATATATCTGTATACATAGATATCTAATTGCCTTCAAATGGTAGGGATGTTTAGTTTTTTCATTTATTAAAGGACATTTACTAATTGCAAGCTGAGTTGTTTCATTACTTAAGCTGTCAAAGTGCCGTGTTTTTTAACTTTCATTTTTTATGAACAGAGTTATTAATGATTTACAGGATATTGAATTGTGGTTGACATTTATGTAACAGGTGAATTTTTGTTATGGCTTTTCTTCAAATTTTGTAGATTTGGCATACTGTTTTTCAATTATTCTGAACAATGTAATTTGAGCTTTATGTTTACTGTGTGCGCGTAACATTTGTACAAACACTTACCACATACATACAAATATATATATATATATATATATATATATATATATATATATATATATTCTGTCTGTGTGTATGTATTTGTCTATGTATACAGACAGTGAGCGTATATATGTCTACGTTTATCCGTATAAACTTTCTGTTCAAAGGTGTGATGGTTAGAGCAGTATCAATATATGCGTTGTTGAATTAGCAAGTTGTTTTAAAAGTCTCATGTATTTAAATTCTTCTTTTTCTTCTATACTGATCATTTATGTTGTTTTTCAGAACAAAACTTTTGGAACTTCAGTAAAATTAAAAAAACATCATCTGTTCTATTACGGGAACCACGCATTGTTTACAAGTAATGTAATTATAAACAATTACAGCATACTTACCTTAACATTTCAACAGTGTAAGCTATTCAAAAAATGATATTAATAGTAAATGATATGTAAATGCCAATTAAATAATTTTACAGTCGATTTCATCTAACATGTTATGTGTGGGTCAAATTTAACTAAAGCCAACGTAATGACTTGCATTTTCGGCCATCGAAAATCTACATCGAATACATCTACGGTATTTTTTTAAAATTTCAAAAATATTCTTTTCCATCAACGGAATTTCACCACCGGTTTACAACCTTCACCATCAGTCCCTTTTTGACCACCCATCAACGGAATTTAGTACCAATTTGTCACCGATACCACCAACAAAACAACTTGAAACAAAAATGTTGTGATTGCCAAAACCTTTGCATTTACAGCACGTGTCCGTCTACTAATTTTTTATTAAATAAAAATTAAATATTTCTGAATGTAAGATGCACGTACTTTTTTTGTTAGGGCAGCACAAAGTATGGGTTGGGTTGGATTGGACCAAATACTTCACCCAACCCACGTATGTATGGGTTATACGTAGTTCAACCCGTACGTGACCCCATATAAGGTTGGATATGGGTCGAGTTGAAGTGTGGATTGGGTCTTGTTGTTTAATAGGATTAAGTTGGGTTACATAAACCTAATACAGAAATTATAATTCGAAGAAAAAAATCAAAATAAAATATTTAAATTTCATCTAACCATAGTAAATTTTAGCCACCATAATGCAATAAATATAACTAATTCACTATAGCACATATTTTATTACAATTTTATTATAAAAATTATCACATAAAATTGATTCATTAGAGTAAAAGTTTCATTCAAAAAATATATTAAGTTGGTCCTACAATACTCCTTAAATCTTTCAGTTAATCCTACGTGTTTTTGATCGCTCTAATTTTACTTGGACTGACATTGAATATGCTTTTTTATTATATTTAATCTATAATACATATATTTATTTTAGATTTTGACCGTTTCAATTTTAAATGGCATAATATTGAATGGGTTTTTATGCAGGATTTGGTTGGGTTAAAATAGGGTTGGGCTGAATAAAATATCACACCCGACTAGTATATTGTATGGGCTTCAAACTGTAACTCACATCTGACCCGAACTAGGTTGGGTTGGTTCGGCTTTATGTGGGTAGAGGTGGATTGGGTCGGATCAAGTATAGGTTGTGGGCACCTCTATATTTTATACTTTACCTTTACCGAATCAAAGCAAAAACAACGGTAATTTCCAAAAAACAACATAAACTCGACCTAACCTAACCTAAGTTGGATCAAATTCTGATTATGATAGATTGTCAGGTGCATGATGAACTCTTATTCTTTACCCAAACAAAACTTTGCAGATGATATATATTGTTATATACTGTTTAAATTATTCTCTCACGATGATACAAAAGCTATGAGTAGGTAGTATCCTAAGTAATAAAAGAATGAAGAAGTTATTTGTTTGCAATATGTTACAGGTGGTCCAGCAGGAAGACTGAAGAAGATATATATTCACTTCAGGACGTTACTCACATGAAGCGGGAAGGAGGAGATACTTTGGCTTAAAGGCTATCTAACAACAATTTTTATTGCTAAGAGATATCAATATTTTTGGATTGGTTACTAAGAAGTCTTGATTAATTTTTCGGATTGGTTTTTTATTTCAAAATTTCTTTTGAAATGTGATTAACTCAGGTTACTAAAATATAAATCCTTATGCTACATTGAAAATCCGTAAAGTATCTACCTTTCTTGGAGTATGAGAGCTTGCATTCGTTTTGAACAGCGTTGTCATTTCATTTGCTTAAGGAAGAATTAGCCTGGCAAATAAAGGTCAACTTTCTAACCTTATACAGATTATGATATCATAAGGTTAAAGTAAAAACTTCTTTGATTCAATCTTGGAATTTTTTTATCATCTAATGAATAATCTTTTCACAATCACAAATTTAACAAAAATATTGATGAGTATTCAATAAAATGTGAATTTAAAAAAGAAAACAATACAACGTAAATGATATATGAGAGACTACTGACCATGAAGCACTAAAAAGAACGAGGAAGTGATCTTGCAACAAGATATTGCGATTAGATGCAGGTCCACATGGACGTGCATATATACTCGTTTTTGATAACAAAAGTGATATTGTATTTAAGCAGAGCACTCATGAGTGCTCTCCTTACTTTGAGTCACTTTGAGCCACTTTTTCATATATATAAAATAGTAGACAAAGATGACCACCATACAACTACGAATTAGGATATTATTTGCTTCATCGATGATGGATGCTTAAAAAACATGAGAAAAAAAAATATTAAAAATCATTTGAAATGTACAAGGTCAATAGTTTAAGAAAATTATGCATAACTGCTTTATTCCTACCACAGTATTGAACAAATGTTTTCAATAGTTCCTGTAGAATTTTTTAAAAAAAAAAGGACAGTCGGATGAATTTGATTTTGCCTTTCAAACTTGCTTATTTCAGTAATTAGTATTTGTTCATTAAATTTAGCATGAGAAATAAAAATGTAGGCTGATGGAATAGATGGTGTGATCTCTACTGGAAGAATAAAGCACTAAACATTTAACCATGCATTCATACAAGACTTTATACTTATACAACCTGTAGCAAAATTAGTATTTTTTGCAACGGTCCTAATGGGAGCATCCATTTTCCAATATAGTTGTGAATTTGTCAACTAAACTATCATTTCCTAAATCATTATTTTAAAAGCATGCCAAAAGCGGCGAAACACAACATATCTGTTCAAGTGATATTTATAACTGCATGCGCTCCGCTCATCGTTTCGCATTTTATTTGTGTACTTTAACTAATTTCTTGAATAATCTAAGTGTCGATTATTGTCAATTATTGACAACACAATTACCTTTTTGCTCAATTACCAAGAGAGAACTGCAAATTGTTTTAATAATAAAACATGCGATGCTAGTTGTTGAAGAAATTGACAATTCCTAGGACAAAAAATGACTTTTCTTTTTTGTTTGCTCTGAGGTTCCAGACGATTCTACAAATTTTGCCATAAATATCTATGGCTGAAAACTATTTTGTGCCCAATCTAACATCTTTGAATAATAAAAAGAATAAATTCAAATCAATCCCATAGAGTCATACAAACAGCTATCCATACTTCTAAACATGCAAATCATCATAAACAGTGTAATTAATCCCAATCAATCAAATAACAGATTCAAATAAAAACATACCCAATACAAAATCCAGCCTGAGTAAGAACAATCATAACATCAACAGCCGTCCGACCCACTGGACCCACAACGGCGAAACCAAGATCTCCAAGTGAACCAATCTTGGTAAAGCCATGATCCACCTCTAACTTTCTCCTAGTACGAACAAGCAGAAGCATACTGTAATAAGTCAACGCTCCAACGACAAGTAGGGTAATAACGCCGGCGACCCATCCAGTGCGCTTGAAGGTGTAAGGGAGGCCTAAAACCCCGGCACCGACGATAGCTATGAAGACGTTGGCGAATGTCTTGGGCTGCGACGAGAGGCGGGGTTTTGATATGAGGATCGGGTCGACATTGCTGGTCGGTAACAGGATCGTGTGTGAGGATGAACTGGCTTCGTTTTCGAATCCCATGGATTAAAATTAGGGTTTGAATTACAGGTAATTTGGGTGTTATGGAATTTTCGAATTCTTGGGATGTCTATAAATTGAGATTTGGTGTGCGGGTATGTCTATAACAAAAGCACTCCGACAGGAAGAAAGTCGGTGGCAATGACTGTTCTTATAGGCTATTGGATCCATAATTGGTTCTATGAGAAACGGGATGTTTGAGCCGGACGCATGGGAGGGGAAGTCACCGAGGGTAACGAGTTTGACAATGCGAAATTGGCAGTTGAGACTGGAGAGGGATAGTACGTGTCCACGCATATGAGCAGTTTTCTATCATTATGAGCATTATTTTGTGAAATGTTAAATGTTTTCTTGAATTTTTTCGAATGTGCCTAAAATATATTTGTTTTTTAATATATTTTTGTTATATTACGGACAAATTTAAAAAGCAGACTTTACCTATGTTATGGTTATTTTCGAATAAAGAATATATAAATTTAGATGGTTTATCCATATAAAATGAAAAGTTAAAGTAATGGCCATGTTATTATATTTTTTAAATAGTTAGTAATTTACCATGAGTTATTTGTACTATATACATTGAGAATTCAAAAATGGTGTACTTTAAAATAGATGCAGTTGTTAGAATTGAAATTAAGTAGATCCATAAAACATATACGACAAATAATTTGAAAGTATATTATACGATACAATGATAAAGTTGATATTAAGTTTGAATAATTGTTAGTTTGAAGTGAATTTTTTAACTTAATTGAAATGACATTGAGTATTTTGCTTCTATTCAAACTGCATTAGTGTATTGCCAGTATAACGACCCGCCGCTCTGACCGCCTCCAGTCGGTAACTAAACCAACTAGAAACGTTCAAAATGACGGATTGTTATTTAGTTTATAGAGTTTAAACAGAATCAGCCACAGAATCACAGAATAATAATAACATTTCACATAAATGAACTTTTCTTTTTATATACAAATATCAGAGTTATACAATGAAATACATTTAAATACAGCGGAACAATTATCTATATATATATATATATATATATATATATATATATCCTTTTTTTTAAGTACAAAAGAAATCCTGAAAACTGAAGTAAAGCTTTAATCCCCCTCTCTCTAACTTCGCTGCCTGAAAATCTTCAAACTGTAAAAATACTCGGTCTGACCCGAGTATTACATTCAAAAGAAAATAATACACGGGTCAGTCTAATTCAAACTCAGTTATTAGTGCATAGAGGCAATAATAATCAAATAATCAATTAGACGACAGTCAAAGATAAATTCACCTATCCGACCCTTTAACAAGAAATCGGATAACGGTAAATATAACACTTAACAGTGTTAAACAATAAATCAGTAGATTCAATTTTTTTCAACGAAGATAGATGAAAGGATTCTTCTTCTTTTTTTTCCTTTAAAAAGATAATTTAGAAAAGCATCAAAATTTGCCTAAACAGCAGTTTACAACAAATTTATCAGTTTAAAATCAAATCAATTAAATTAATTGAAAAGTTACTTAAAGAAAAATCAAAACAGATTGGCTGCCGTACACGCACGCGTGCACGGCCTCGCCACTGCAGCGCGGAAATAAGCAAAAATCAGGAAATGCATAGAAAAAGGCACAAACGAGCACAAGGTCAAATCTTAGTCATCGACTGGATTCAACTCAAGTGTAGTCAGAAATCAATCCCTTTAAATCAAGGCAATGCGTAACAACAAGGGCAACTGCAACTAAAACTACAGTCACCACAAGGTTACAAGTGTACAGGACAACATGTTGTGAAGAACAGACAATAAAAGAGGCAACCAAGTGATGTACAAACGAATGCGTCAGTGAAACACGCGATATGCAGACAAAGATTGCAGTGAAGACTGCAGATGCAATGCTCAACACCAAAGAGCACGCTAACCAACATAAAGGAGACTAAGTACACTGTGCAGTGACACATCAATAAGCGTTTCCCAACCAACAACAAAAAGAATTGCAACATAAGTGCAAAAAGGCCGGAGACAGTGCAGGTGCAGGTTCAGGTGGAACAATTCCATACCTGCATATAACATAAATGTGTACCAAGTGTATTTGCATATTAAATATGCAAACAAAAGTTGTAATGAACAACAAAATGCCCTCATATGTCTGCACATAAATATGCAAAGTCAAAGACAACAATATGCTCAAGTGAAGTCAACAACTTCCGAAGTAAATGCAAATGGATCCACCGAGGTGTTTAAATGCAACATGGAGCAAAAGAAACCCTTAAGGACAAGGTGCAGACAAATCCAATTCAAAATTTTCAAAGTGCAGTGGCCATACACGTATATATACATACAAGAATGTATGTATACAAATGATCAGCCATCGAAGTGCAGTGTAACTACAAAGAAGACAGTGGCAGCTGTTCAGATGAAAATGAACTAAAGTGAAGATCACAAAGCATAGCAACTGCATAGGACTGCAAGAACATGATACAGATGCAACATAGAACTGCACATAGCAGTGAGGCACAAATGAAAATGCAACATGATGCAATGCAACAATATACCAAATGAAAGAAATATCACTGCAATATGCATAGGGCAGTGTTGCAAACAACATGAACACGGTATAGGCAGGGAAGATGTGAAAATCAAACCCAGATTGAATCAACTTGCACAAGTGTGGAAATTATTACAAGTGCAAGTACACAATGAAAGCATATACATCAATTGTGCACAGATGTACACAATTAAGCAAAGAAATCCATAGCAGGGAACAAAACAACATATTGAATCAGACATGCTCATATATGCAAGAAATTCAGAAAATGTACACATGAAGAACCAAGTGCAGACTCAACTGTAACAAAGGACAAATTTCAAGTGCAAAGCACAATGAACTAGATTCAAAAACAACCAGAATTAGACATATCAAGCTACAAATATGAACATATTGGAGCTGCACCCATCACACACATATATACATACATATATGTATGTATATACATGGTAATGACCAGCAAATATTTCAAAAATAAAAATTGGCAAACTACTGCAAAAAAAAAAAAAAAAAAAAAATTCACAAAAATCACGTGTATCTAGACCACCAAGCAATCAGGTACAAGGCACAATAAAACGCAGAGGCTAAGTGAAAGTGAGAATACCGTGTTTTAACAAATTAGTGAAGCATGAAGTAGTTTGATATTACTGCACATAAAAGATACAGCATGACGTGCCATCAAGATATCCAAGCTACAGGTCAAAGGCAAGGCCACTCAAGACATATACAACGACTAGCGATAATTCAAAGGAATGCCGAGGTCAACGAGTCAAAATGAGTTCAAAATTATGAAACAACAGTTTCCAGTCAAGACAGTATCAAATCCCATTTATTTTCACAAAAATCAAGTTTTCAATCAAGTCCAAAAACAACAGCAGTTTGAATCAAAGTATGCCGAATTCTAGTTAAGTTTCAAACTCAGCGTTTTCACATATCCAATCGACCGAAGTCCAATCCATGAACCGCTGACTGGAACCGAAAGAAACAAAGAACAAAATCAAATATCAGCAAAAATTCAAACAAACCGAGGAAATCACGAAATCACAAGTTCAAAATCGCTAAATCCTTGAATTAGATGTGAGTAATTAAGGATTACTCACCTTTTTATTTCCCCCAGCACGAATTAAGCAAAAGTCGAGGCCGAGGCCATCAAAGATGAGCGCGCAACGAGGTCGAGCAGCCACAAATTCGTGAAGCCCTAGCTTCGAAGAGGAACGAAGATCGAAGCCCCAAAATTCTTCTTTTGAACGAAGGAACGAAGATGAGAATCGAAGCCGCCATTATTGTTCGTTTCTTTTTTTTTTCTTGAATGATTTTGCTTAGGGTTCGAACGAATGAATAAACAAAACAAAGAGAGGTACCGTATCTATTTTTTTAATAAACGATATCTCGGCTGAGAAGATTTTAGGGTGGCTGAAGTGAAATACGATGTGTACAAAAGATCCTGCAATCTTTTCTTTGTTTTTTTTTATTATTATTATCTTCCTTAGCAAGCTTCATAGATATATATTGTTTTTGAAGTTCAACTCTCAAACATCAATTTAGGTTATTAAAACTAACCATCTCAACAGATTATTAAACGAATTTCAACTCAACTTAAAAACTCCAATAAGCAATTAGCTAGCAGATTAATCGTTTAATGACGATATCAAATCGATGCAAAAACCCCGGACTGTTACAGAAATTTAATTTGAATTCGATTTAAATTTTCACGCGTTTATACGTCGTATGCTCACATAGCAACTCCGAACGCCACGAAAATTGAAATCCGGTAATAATTCAATATTACGGACCCAATGGAACTGATTTCGTCGAATTCTGAGACTGTGCCTCGGAAGGCTATTTTTAAATTCAATTTAAACGATAAAATTCCAAAACTGGACGAATCACTTTCAAATTCAATTCTGAAGCTTTTATTATCTTCAGTATTATCAATGTGAATTTTCTAAGCCTTTAAAATATTCTTAATCAGCTTAAAATTGAATATTCAAATTTTTATTCGACTTTTAATAGATTAAATTCTAAAATTTAATCGCCAAATTCATTGTTATATTGAGAATTCAATTTAAACCATCATTCAAATATTTAAAATTAATTAAATATTTTCAATTTAAATTGTTCAAAATTCAGGATCGTTACAATCTCCCCTCCTTAAAAGAATTTCGTCCCGAAATTACAAGTTAGGAGAAATGATTGTTAAAATTTCACTGATGTTTATACCCTACCCAATTTTATCGAGCTCAAAACTTAATAGAAATAAATAAGTATAGGATTCATTCCATTTGTTTTATTGATTTCTACAATCAAGACGCAAAAGTCTTTTACTAAAGTTCTCAACTTACAAAACCCAAATTTTAAATTTGAAATTCTTCATTTAAGAAATTTACATAGTATAACTTTTCCAAAGCTGTAGACTTTCAAAATATCTCAAAAATCTTCTTCCTTAATTTATTAGGTTGGAATTATGCAATTTTTAATTCCAGATTATTGATTTGCCATCTAAAGTTCGAAAATACTTGCTAACTCGAAATTTAACAAGTCTATTGTCGTTCTTACAGACATTAGGCATACGCTGGCCAGGCGCAGGTCTAAAAATCTCCAAGTACTAAATATACTTGCTTCAATTCCCAATGAAAATACTTTTAAAAATTCTTTTAAAAAAATGGATATGGAAAGCACGTTCCCCCATGGATCACAGTTTACCCGGCGGTTCCGCTACTATCACAGTAGAATCGCTTGTAAACTATAGATTTCTCATCTCTTGAATTTCGCCATGGTTGTTGCATAGATCGCAGTTTACTCGGCGGTTGCGCCACTATCTCAGTGGAATCGCTTGTAACTGTAAGCATCTCGCCCCACGAATTACGCTATACCATCAGATCGCGGTTTACACGGCGGTTACGCTACTATCCCAGTAGAGTCGCTTGTAAACCTAGGCATCTCGCCTCTCGAATTACGCTATTTCATATCATCTAGATCGCGGTATACCCGGCGGTTACGCTACTATCCCAGTAGAGTCGCTTGTACCCATAGGCATCTCGCCCCTCGAATTACGCTAGTTCCCGATCCCAAACACGATGATCCATCGTGGGGGATTTTAGTCCGAATGGACATTCCACATATGGAAATTCAACGTAGCTACGAATTTCAAATGGACACTCATATCGAGTTCCAATACCTTCACCAATTTTCAAATGGAAGGGACTTTTCCATATCCTCAGTTTGGAAAACATAATATCATACATACATAGTACTTCATTTCATAGTTCGTACATATCATACTCATGTACTTACATAAGTTTTCCATAACAATTTCTTTCCAAACTAATGGTTTTCGAATTTATCGTATTCTCATATATACGTTCTGAAAACCACAATATTTCATATCCATAACAAATAGAGGATTCCAAAATTTTCCATTTCATTATCCATTTCAAATTTTCCTCTAAGTCGATTTGAAAATTTAAGGTTATTTCAAACCCAATTCACATTCATAATTCAATTTATTATCGACTTCACATTCGATTTGGATTTCACGTTACATCGTCAATTCTCAACACATAATTGATTTCTACCGATATATAACCTCTAAGCTCGTACGTCTCAGAGAAGGGTGTTAAGCTAAAAGAATAAATTCTCCGCCACCAACAGATATATATTTAATAGAGATCAATTGATATGTCATCAATTCACAATGTTAGACATACAATCCAAATCAACCATTCAAAATTAAAAGTTGAACTAATTATTCAAATTTCCCAAAAATAATATCTTTACAAGATATATAGTTTTCCACACTTAACCATTTGAAACAAATTCCAAATATTCACTTTTCAATTTATCTTTAAAAGATAAAATTTCAAACTTTCCATTTCATATTGGAAAACATTTCCATACTTATTCAATAATAAGTAATTCACAAATCCATTTATTTTCAACACTTGTAAAATATTCAATATACTTAAACCAAAATCAAGTATGTATTTCATTCTTAAAGGAAATCGTTCTTTAAACACATTTATTTGATTCAAAACGAATGTTGCGTAAAACATCGTTACGACAACTCAAAATTACTAGTATAGGGATTCGAATTTAAGATAGATATATAAATCCCAATACTATATAAAAACATTTCCTTTTGGAAATCATTTACTATAACAACAATGTTATAGTCCACCATTTCCTTTCATTTCTCTCGAAAACGTCTATTTCAACAATAAATGTTGAAATCTATGCTTTCGATTCTTAACACATTTCAAAACAGCTTAAAAATGGATTAACTTCATTTCATAATATTATTTCCCCAAAAACATTCCCATTTAACCTTTTCAACTTCGACTTAATTCATAGTTTGAATTCTGCATACATTTCACAATATTGGTTTTAAACCAACTTCAAATTTCCCATATTAGGTTTTCCACTTAACTTAATTCTCTGCCCGTTCAAATTCAAATTCATCACCGAATCTATTAAATCTATTATGGATTTTCATATTGACAAACATCAAATTTGAAATCTAAATCTCATTTGAACTTTACAGTCGCTTTCTATTTCAAAAATAATTAACTAATTCTTTAGTAAACCACTCATCGACTTGGTTCCATTAGATTCATATTTCCACATTAACTATTTTAGGCATTAGTCTAAACTTGGAATATAAGCTTTTACATCAAAACTAGTTTGATTCATACAGTTAAGTTGACAAATAAATTTCCTATCAAAATTTTGCAATCCTTATTAGCAAAGGTCGGATTATTCAATCATTTTCCCAAGACATATCCGTTTGATTTAATAATATATTCACTGTCCAAAATTGTGAATAAAATTCCCAACCAACTTTTATTATCACAATATTTAACTTAAAGGATAATTCGCTGTCCAAAATCGCGAATATATCTCCTTTAATTAATAACTTCTATGTTTCATTTATCAAATTCAATTGTTTTCAAATTCATAAACAATCTTTACAAATTCCACTTCTATTTATAAAACTTCGATTATAATCTCCTTCATTAATTTGATTCAATCTATATAACTCAGTTATATACCAAAAGTCCATATTATAAGTTAAATACTCATAATCCATTTATTTACTAAACCGTTCTTCACAACATTTGAAAACAATTTTTCAAAAGAATTCAGAATCAAATTTCCAAGTTATAGTTCAACAATTCTCTTGGTTATAACCAAATTAACATGTCATTTCATTTCCCAATTATTTCAGAGATATTCAAATATTTGGTTTAAACCAATTCATCAATTCACTTAACTCATATTTCATTTTTCATAAATCTCAACAATTCGATAATGAGTTTTCGAATGATCGGGACTCAAATCTAAGGAGACCTCACCGAAGAGAACTATCGCAAACCTAAATTTAGAGTGGGGAATTATCAAAAATAATTCTAATTTTCAAAATACTTTTTATTTTAAAGCAAACAATTTTAAACTTCTTTAGATTTGAAAACACTTTCTTTAAAGTGATTCTAGTAACTATTCATATTAAACGCCATAAACTAAGCTTTGTGTAAACCAAAGCTCTGATACCACTTTATAACGACCCGCCGCTCTGACCGCCTCCAGTCAGTAACTAAACCAACTAGAAACGTTCAAAATGACGGATTGTTATTTAGTTTATAGAGTTTAAACAGAATCAGCCACAGAATCACAGAATAATAATAACATTTCACATAAATGAACTTTTCTTTTTATATACAAATATCAGAGTTATACAATGAAATACATTTAAATACAGCGGAACAATTATCTATATATATATATATATCCTTTTTTTTTAAAGTACAAAAGAAATCCTGAAAACTGAAGTAAAGCTTTAATCCCCCTCTCTCTAACTTCGCTGCCTGAAAATCTTCAAGCTGTAAAAATACTCGGTCTGACCCGAGTATTACATTCAAAAGAAAATAATACACGGGTCAGTGTAATTCAAACTCAGTTATTAGTGCATAGAGGCAATAATAATCAAATAATCAATTAGACGACAGTCAAAGATAAATTCAGCTATCCGACCCTTTAACAAGAAATCGGATAACGGTAAATATAACACTTAACAGTGTTAAACAATAAATCAGTAGATTCAATTTTTTTCAACGAAGATAGATGAAAGAATTCTTCTTCTTTTTTTTCCTTTAAAAAGATAATTTAGAAAAGCATCAAAATTTGCCTAAACGGCAGTTTAAAACAAATTTATCAGTTTAAAATCAAATCAATTAAATTAATTGAAAAGTTACTTAAAGAAAAATCAAAACAGATTGGCTGCCGTACACGCACGCGTGCACGGCCTCGCCACTGCAGCGCGGAAATAAGCAAAAATCAGGAAATGCATAGAAAAAGGCACAAACGAGCACAAGGTCAAATCTGAGTCATCGACTGGATTCAACTCAAGTGTAGTCAGAAATCAATCCCTTTAAATCAAGGCAATGCGTAACAACAAGGGAACCTGCAACTAAAACTATAGTCACCACAAGGTTACAAGTGTACAAGACAACATGTTGTGAAGAACAGACAATAAAAGAGGCAACCAAATGATGTACAAACGAATGCGTCAGTGAAACACGCGATATGCAGACAAAGATTGCAGTGAAGACTGCAGATGCAATGCTCAACACCAAAGAGCACGCTAACCAACATAAAGGAGACTAAGTACACTGTGCAGTGACACATCAATAAGCGTTTCCCAACCAACAACAAAAAGAATTGCAACATAAGTGCAAAAAGGCCGGAGACAGTGCAAGTGCAGGTTCAGGTGGAACAATTCCATACCTGCATATAACATAAATGTGTACCAAGTGTATTTGCATATTAAATATGCAAACAAAAGTTGTAACGAACAACAAAATGCCCTCATATGTCTGCACATAAATATGCAAAGTCAAAGACAACAATATGCTCAAGTGAAGTCAACAACTTCCGAAGTAAATGCAAATGGATCCACCGAGGTGTTTAAATGCAACATGGAGCAAAAGAAACACTTAAGGACAAGGTGCAGACAAATCCAATTCAAAATTTTCAAAGTGCAGTGGCCATACACATATATATACATACAAGAATGTATGTATACAAATGATCAGCCATCGAAGTGCAGTGTAACTACAAAGAAGACAGTGGCAGCTGTTCAGATGAAAATGAACTAAAGTGAAGATCACAAAGCATAGCAACTGCATAGGACTGCAAGAACATGATACGGATGCAACATAGAACTGCACATAGCAGTGAGGCACAAATGAAAATGCAACATGATGCAATGCAACAATATACCAAATGAAAGAAATATCACTGCAATATGCATAGGGCAGTGTTGCAAACAACATGAACACGGTATAGGCAGGGAAGATGTGAAAATCAAACCCAGATTGAATCAACTTGCACAAGTGTGGAAATTATTAGAAGTGCAAGTACACAATGAAAGCATATACATCAATTGTGCACAGATGTACACAATTAAGCAAAGAAATCCATAGCAGGGAACAAAACAACATATTGAATCAGACATGCTCATATATGCAAGAAATTCAGAAAATGTACACATGAAGAACCAAGTGTAGACTCAACTGTAACAAAGGACAGATTTCAAGTGCAAAGCACAATGAACTAGATTCAAAAACAACCAGAATTAGACATATCAAGCTACAAATATGAACATATTGGAGCTGCACCCATCACACACATATATACATACATATATGTATGTATATACATGGTAATGACCAGCAAATATTTCAAAAATAAAAATTGGCAAACTACTACAAAAAAAAAAAAAATTCACAAAAATCACGTGTATCTAGACCACCAAGCAATCAGGTACAAGGCACAGTAAAACGCAGAGGCTAAGTGAAAGTGAGAATACCGTGTTTTAACAAATCAGTGAAGCATGAAGCAGTTTGATATTACTGCACACAAAAGATACAGCATGAAGTGCCATCAAGATATCCAAGCTACAGGTCAAAGGCAAGGCCACTCAAGACATATACAACGACTAGCGACAATTCAAAGGAATGCCGAGGTCAACGAGTCAAAACGAGTTCAAAATTATGAAACAACAGTTTCCAGTCAAGACAGTATTAAATCCCATTTATTTTCACAAAAATCAAGTTTTCAATCAAGTCCAAAAACAACAGCAGTTTGAATCAAAGTATGCCGAATTCTAGTTAAGTTTCAAACTCAGTGTTTTCACATATCCAATCGACCGAAGTCCAATCCATGAACCGCTGACTGGAACCAAAAGAAACAAAGAAAAAAATCAAATATCAGCAAAAATTCAAACAAACTGAGGAAATCACGAAATCACAAGTTCAAAATCGCTAAATCCTTGAATTAGATGTGAGTAATTAAGGATTACTCACCTTTTTATTTCCCCCAGCACGAATTAAGCAAAAGTCGAGGCCGAGGCCATCAAAGACGAGCGCGCAACGAGGTCGAGCAGCCACAAATTCGTGAAGCCCTAGCTTCGAAGAGGAACGAAGATCGAAGCCCCAAAATTCTTCTTTTTGAACGAAGGAACGAAGATGAGAATCGAATCCGCCATTATTGTTCGTTTTTTTTTTCTTGAATGATTTTGCTTAGGGTTCGAACGAATGAATAAACAAAACAAAGAGAGGTACCGTATCTATTTTTTTAATAAACGATATCTCGGCTGAGAAGATTTTAGGGTGGCTGAAGTGAAATACGATGTGTACAAAAGATCCTGCAATCTTTTCTTTGTTTTTTTTATTATTATTATCTTCCTTAGCAAGCTTCATAGATATATATTGTTTTTGAAGTTCAACTCTCAAACATCAATTTAGGTTATTAAAACTAACCATCTCAACAGATTATTAAACGAATTTCAACTCAACTTAAAAACTCCAATAAGCAATTAGCTAGCAGATTAATCGTTTAATGATGATATCAAATCGATGCAAAAACCCCGGACTGTTACAGAAATTTAATTTGAATTCGATTTAAATTTTCACGCGTTTATACGTCGTATGCTTACATAACAACTCCGAACGCCACGAAAATTGAAATCTGATAATAATTCAATATTACGGACCCAATGGAACTGATTTCGTCGAATTCCGAGCCTGTGCCTCGGAAGGCTATTTTTAAATTCAATTTAAACGATAAAATTCCAAAACTGGTCGAATCACTTTCAAATTCAATTCTGAAGCTTTTATTATCTTCAGTATTATCAATGTGAATTTTCTAAGCCTTTAAAATATTCTTAATCAGCTTAAAATTGAATATTCAAATTTTTATTCGACTTTTAATAGATTAAATTCTAAAATTTAATCGCCAAATTCATTGTTATATTGAGAATTCAATTTAAACCATCATTCAAATATTTAAAATTAATTAAATATTTTCAATTTAAATTGTTCAAAATTCAGGATCGTTACAGCCAGACTAAATGGTAGCACCAAACTCAATAGATATAATATTTAATATTAATGCGAGTGGGAAGGTACATACATGTGATTTGGGTAAATGATCCAACAAGGACACAATCAACGTTATTTTCATTAGTCGAAGCAAAGATGAATCTTTTATTTCAATGTGGTATCATCTTGCTTTTTACTTTTAAATCTTTACCCAAAGCCGCAGCTACAACAATAGCATGAGAAAACTGTAGGACATAAATCGCATAAAAACAACTGCCAATGCAATTAATTTCAGTATGGTAGTTCCTATGAAGTGTTCTTGCGCCAAAGCAAAACAGCATAAATAGCAAAATAAATCATTCATACCAAAAATAGTATAGAAATAAATTGATTTGAGAACATGTAAAATAATTATTTTGTGTTATCATGCCTCTATCACTATAATATCCATGGAAAGCACAACCGCCGCATCTACAGCCACCAATTGGAACTAAGTTTGCATTCCATTTAGCACATTTTTCAATCGAGGATCTTTCATTATTTTACAAACTCAACTTCTGTAACAACGTTTGCATAGTCTTCTTAGTAATTGATGGTTTTCCAACAAAATTTCCAACATAATTAATGAGTAACCCAACAATGATACTTACACAACAGTATACACTTTGACCAGTTGCACACTTCTGCTTGAGATTGGCCAAAAAAAAATAGATGGATCAATACCAATACAGTAACCTAGCTGTTGAATGCAATGGCATTAGCAAATGAATTCATAAGCACCTGCGATTATCTAGCAATTGCCTGGGTGTTCTGCTTTGTATATAATGTTAATCGGGTAAATTTTCTTTTCTATTAATAAATACGCTCTACGTCTCGGATCAAACTATAACTAAACATTGTTTAAATGAATAAGAATTTCTACACATCAATAGTCATTTGTCAGAAACTGAATATAATATAGCAAATAGCAGCTTAAATATTGAACCATAAAATAATGCTTAAAAAGCTTGGGTTCGCTTGTTTGTCAAAAATGATGGAAAGTTATATTAACCGAGGAGGTTATAAAAAAGTGATTAAAAAAATTATTTCGACTATTTTATATCAAATATAGTATCACTGCAGGAAAATGTAGACCCAACGAATGAAATTATTATCTCATAAAGATTACCTTAACTAAGAAACCAAATACAAAATATGAAACAACTGTAAAAAAAAATTAATTTTAAAACACTTCCATACTTTATTATTCGATAAAGAATGGAAGGTACAAAAGCTAGCAGAGTAATTAACTTCCATAGGTAATAAACTTAAAGATAATGGATAGCTTGATTGAATAATAAACAACCAACACATAAAGAGTGTTATGCACAAATGTATCAGTAGTATACGAATCATCAAAACTTTCTGCTTCATCCTTAGCAATGTTATCCTAATTTATAAATAGTTGATGTCTAGTTGTGGGCAACCACAAAAGTAGTATAATCTATTCTATGTTTCATAGTTATATTAAAAAAATGCATGTGTGATTTACTGTACCGATCAAGATCCTACTTTCCGAATTTTAAATTAATCAAATCTCCAGCTTAATATTCTACTCAAAAGTTTGCATTTTATTACTATCTAGTAGCCCATAAATTAGTTCTTCCAATCAAATTAAACTTTTATGCAAGCATGTATTATAGTATAAAAAAGGAATGCTTTATTAAAAAATAAGAGAGCTGGTGTATTGTTCTATTTATGTGCATGTTCAAAAAGATAAATTTTCTGTTACATGCATCAAAAATGAATAGTTGGAAACAATGTTAAACTGTTCAGGTAGGTAGGTAGTAAAAGATCTCAACTAATGAACTGCTTGCATTATTAGCGTGTACGTATGAATAAACACACACACAAATACACACACATTTATATACACATGTACATGTGTGTGTGCGCGCGCACGCGTGTGTATGTATGTAGCTAGTATGTATATATGTCTATACGTATATGTATGTGTGTGTATGCGTGTGTGTATGTATATAGCAAGTATGTATTTGTATGTGTATGTATACATACATACAGACAACGTGTGTAACAAAAACACAAACACGAATTATAACAAATTGTCGGATATTGTGACGACCCGAAAATTTTTAACATTTGAAATGGAATATTTAATTGATTTTAAATATTTGGAGGTTAGTTTAACTTGAATTTTGAATATAAATATGAATTTGGCAATTAAATTATTGAATTTAATTTATTAATGATGGGTAAAAATTTGAATCTTCAATTTTAAGCTTGTTAAAAATAATTTGATGGCTTAGAAAATTTATATTGATAATACTGAGGTTAATGGAAGCTTCAGAGTTTGATTTGGAAATACTTTGTTCAGTTTTGAAATTATACGATTTAAATCGATAATTAAAAATAGCCTTCCGAGGCACAGTCTCGGAATTCGACGAAACTAGTTCCATTGGATCTGTAATATTGTATTATTATTAGATTTCAATTTTCGTAGCATTCGAAGTTGTCGTTTGGCCGTACGATAGGCAAACGTGCTGAAAATTATATTGAAATTTAATTTAATAACTGGTTCAAAAGGCTATCTTCTCCATACGATCAAATTAGGACTTGAAACTTTTTCCATTGTGTTCAGAATAGGGGTATAACATTATAAATGCCTAGCGGCATGCCTCGATATGAGGTCAAGAGTTTGAATTGAGGTTATCGAGGGAATTTGAATTTAAATTTGAAATATATATTTTAAAATTCTGGTCAACTCCAACTGAAATTATCTCAAATCAGAACTTTTCCCTGTCCTTTCCAAAACATTGTAGCTGCTGTCCAAACACGCTAACATCTCATCTTGTTTCCACTAGTTTCTTTTTAAAACAGACGCATCAGAGCAAGATTAAACGAGAAATAGAAATGGCCGAATTCATTTAAAAAAAATTCAGAGCTCGTTCTAAATCGTGCCTTCCCTCTCCCCTCTTCCATCAGTTCGTGAAAAGGGAAAATCAAGTTTGAAAAGAAAAAGGGGGAAAGTGCGAAGACATTATCACCGTACTCTCTACTTCGAATTCGAGAAAAGGGGGCGGCTTTCCCCTTCGAGTTCGAATGGCCACGGTGGTTTTGGGCTCGCCGTGATAGTTAGGGCTCGGGTTCGATTTAAGGCTGCAAGTGGTGTTCGAGGCAAAAGTGGAGGCGCAGGTGATTTCAGTGAAGATGATGGAAGTTCGTGCGTGTGGCAAGACGACGTCACAAATAAGCGTGGAATGTGGCGCACGAGGGGGCCGAGGCCGAAGGTCAGGGAACTGGGTGATTAGGTATATCTTTTGCAAATTTAAAATTTAAGTATAAATGTAAATATATACAACTCGAAAATAAGTGCAACTCAATATTTGCTTTTTAACAGTAAGTATATAAGTTTTCAGAAAATATAAGAGTTTATATAAAATCAGTTTTTAAAACTTATATAGATTATTTTTATGCAGTTCGTAAATAAAATAAATATTTTTACTGGTTGGAAAAAAGGGGAATGGGTTTGATGATTAAACTATTTTAATTAACTTATCTAAATTTTGGGTTGTTAAAAATAATTCGTTAAAGGAAATTATTAGTTTAAAATTTTTAAATCAAATTATAAGAAAATTAAATAGGTAAATGGGAATTAATTGTTTGATTTGTTCAAATAATAATAATAAAAGTGAATTGTTTATACAAGGTCAAAATTGTGGAGAAATCAAGCCGAAATGAAAATGGATTGCAAAATAAAGGAGCAAAGGTGAGATCTTCTCACTCAAATTATAATAGTTGAAAATTTAAGCTATTGATTGATTGTTGAATTGTGATAGGTAAAGTTAAATTGTTGACTGTGTGCTTGGATGATAATTTATTATCAATTGTATTGAAATAGACCATATACGCCGCATAATAGCGGATGATATTATATAAAATCCATATACCGCGATATTCCATCTCGAAGTGGAATTGGTATTATATATGTATATTTGGAGTTGATTTCCCCGCATTATATAGCGGGTGAGACCCTATGCGCCGCATAATAGCGGATGATATTATATAAATCCCATATACCGCGATATTCCACCTCGAAGTGGAATGGGTATTTAATTGTTGTGATAACGTTTGTGGATGCAGGGGAACAGGTTGGAGGGATCCAACTGGATTCCTCAAATATTTGATTTTGTTTCATATGTTGTGTGTTTATTTATTTATAATCTGTGTGTGATTATATTGGGATTTAAATTGTTGAGGTCTATAATTTAGCCGAGTATATTTTTGATATCGTAGGATACCATAAATAGATAAAATTGGATTTTTGAAACTTAGTAGAAAATTTATAATAAATTAATTTTAGAAAATTGAATAAATTTAAAAGAAAGAATTTGTTTAAAAGATAATAAATTTGGTGTTTGAAATAAATTTGAGAATCAATTTGAAATATGATTTGGTGTTTTGAAAATAAATTAGAAAATCAATTTGATATTGATTTGGTAAAAATAATAATCATTTGGGAATCGATTTGAAAATCGTATATCTGTGGATATTTAAAAATTTAAATCCACAAATGGGAATTTGATAAAAGAAAGAGAATTTTGTTTTAAAAATAAATATTGCTTTATTTTTAAAAGTGTGGAAAGGAATTTACGGATTTGGAACGTAAATTTAAAATAAATCCAAAAAGATTTATAAATTGATTTGACCGAACCATTTTAAAATGGAAGGTGTGCTTTTCCTGGAAAGCCGGGTATGTTTTCAAAGTAGCTTTCGAATATAAATTAAAAGGTTTGGAGATAGTTTTTAAAAAAGAATATTTTGGAGAAATTATTTTCTTAAGTTATTTTGAAAATCTTTAAAGTAAAGATTTATTTAATTAATTATAGAAGTAATTATTTAAAGATTAAATTGATATTTGCTTTAGAGAATGGGTACTTAAAATAGTTACATCCTATCTACTAATTTTATTTTAAAGTTAGTTTGGACTTGAAATTTTATATGAGACATTTATACAATATTTTCATAACTAATATTTAAATAGATGTTTTAAAATAGTTTTATCTAAATGTTTCCAAGTATATATTTTGGATAAGTGATTTAAAGGATTTTAAAGTATTTGAACTCGGTAGATTTTCAGTGGAAATAAATAATATCGGGAATCTTATTCCACAAGTGAAAAGTGATTTGAAATTTGTTTTCAAATGGTTGAAGTGTTAAAAATATATATATCTTGCGAATATACTTTGATAATTGGGAAAATTATTTAAATCTTGGTGATTGTTGTTAATGTTAATTGATAGTTAAATAACCGGCTATCAATATTGGCCTTTTAATGGCATTTGAATTTCGATGCGACCGGAGGTCGGATTCTAAGTGAATATCCGAAAACCACATCGAACCTTTGTGATTGTGATGGATCTTTTGTTTAAAAGATCAAAGTGAAAATTGTTGTGATTTGTTTGAAACCTGAATGTAACACTTATTCTAAAAATAAGCGCTCATTATTCGTATTAGCCGGGAGAGGACCTTGTGTCATAAAATCCATTCCGAATAATGATATGACGAAATGAGATTGCATTTGAAGACAGTGTTGAAGACTGTGTATTTTCGAAAATGAAAGGATTACCTGTCGAATGCCTATGCACCGGGTTGCTCCGGTATAGAGATTTTATCATTCGTTGTGATGGGGATTCCGGACGTGAGTAGTGAATATCCAGGTTGCAAGGGCTTCTTTAGAAGTGCCTTCGGTTTCGTTCGATCCCGGGACGGACTTGTATGGATGTGTGTCTGATATTACACTTTGAGATGTAAAGATGGTTTCTATCAAATACATTTCTGTTGGTGGCGCAGAATTTATTCTCTTAACTTAACACCCTTCTCTGTGACGTACGAGCTTAGAGGTTATGTAGTTGATGGTTACTAGTGATATATTCCCAAACTGGTAATGTGGCATACGAAGTGCTGCTGATCATTTGTTGATCAAAGCATGACTTTTTGAAAAGTGTAGCTTTGTGGACGAGACTTCGTCAGACCTCACACCCCGAAAATGGTCAAAACATGAAAGATGCGGCAAGGTTATGAGGATCACGCCCTTTAGGGTATGTCATTTCCTTCTGGAAAAGGGTGGTATCATGGTATGGAGCCCAGATATTTAACCCATGTGGTTGGTGAAAATCTATTACACTTTGTGGTTGTTGCTTTGTGGTTGAGGATCCTTGGATAAAGGTCGCAAACGACCGGGGGATGGCATACTCGAGTAGTAGTTACTTAGTTACAGAGGTAACCCGGCCTTGTGTTGGCAGAGATCCAGGTAGGTTCTCTGGACGTCCCTCTAGAGGCGCACCCATGTGGCAGTAGGAAGTTCCTTAGCCTGACCATTTGTTGGAAATCCAAACTCCAATGCGCGCCTTGTACGGTTTTAGTTGTATAAATTGCCATTTACTTATGGTGGTCACCACTGTTTAGATGGTAGCTATAGTAGGCATAGTTCGGAATGTCTATGCTGGCCAAGATTAATATTATACTTTCGAAATGTTTTATGCACTATGCACTAATAATAATAATATCAAAGGATTTTGCGTATCAAGCATGTTTGACTATCATAAGGAGAAATCTCCTCCAATTCTGCGTTTGCATTGTGTGTGTGGCGGGAGGCCTTATGGTAGTTTCATTTTCCGAAAAGCATAGCGGATTTCTTTTCTTTTCTTTGTAAAAATAACTGTTTTTAAGATCTCACACCAGTCCCGTGACTGACCTGGAGTTTATTGTCCCTTTCTAAACTCTAGGTGCCCACAATTTTCCACACGGGCAGCCTAGAGTTAGGTTATCAGTTATTCTGGAGTGAAGTCAGAAAAGAGATAATGTGGAGATCAGAAGCAAGCTGGATGGCGAAGCGTATCACTAGTATATGTTATATTCTTTTCCGATGTTTGTTGTTGTAACACTCTGATAATGTAATGTGATGTAATGTAACAGCTGATATGGTTCTTTGTTTTAAAGATTATTCATTTATCTATTATATTTGTTCCACTGCGAAATGTGAGACTCTGATGTTGTTTTCTTTTCTTCTTCTTCTATGTCTTTCTTCTTTAAATCCGAAGACTCGTACATTTGTTCCACTTTGGGGTGAATTGTTGTGGAATTTTGCCAGCTCAAAGGGGTACGGATTTGCTGGCCTTTACTGTGGTATCAAAGCATTTGGTTAAGCGACAACCTTGGCTCTGTTGGGTGTTACTCATTAGAGATAGAGTCAGTAGTACTCTAGTATGAGTTTGAGTGTAATAATAGATATGAGGGCGTATTTGTTAGTGAATAAAAAAAATTGTTTTATATTGTGATGATTGGTTTGTTGAGTGGTATATGGTTTCTGGTCGGTATAGTCCATACAACTCTATCGATAGGGATCTCTAAACACTCGTACAGAACAATTCGACACGATTTTGTTTTAAAATAAGGTGAAGGAAATAATTTTACCAAAAACTATTTTCATAGATAAAGGACATAATCTTTGTAAATTATTATAGTATATGGTTGCTTGATTATCAGGAAGTGATAATATTATTATCCTTTGAATAGGAAATTGAAATCGTAGCTCCAAAATTAAGAAATAAATTCACATATAAATGGAATTTGAGAATATAATTTATAAATGTGATTTGTAATTTGAAATGGAATTCCAGAGAAGTATTTGGAAATGCGTTGAAAAGAATTTGCAAATTTTGGAGATTTGGAAAGTTTAAATCCCTTTTGATTTTGAAGATGATTTTCGAAGGTTTGAAAAGAAAATGGTGAAATTAATTGGGAAATAACTTTTGAATTAAATTTGAAATTTGATGGAGTTTGAAATTTAAAAATATTTGGAAAATGTTTTAAAGGGATAGAAGCTCTAAACTCTTTTTGGTCGCTGGAAAATAACTTCGATGATGACTGCAGCATCATCGATGTTCATTTTCCGTTTTCCAGGAGAGGGATTGCTACCAAATTATTTTAAATGGAAGTTGTTTGCAAACTGTGTTTGGTTTGGAATTCAAAAGGTAATTTGAATTGATTTTCAAAGATGATTATGAAATGTTGCAAAGGCTCTGGAATCTGATAAAAATAGTTTGATTTTGGAAATAATTGATTTCAAGGGTGATTTTGAAATGTTGAGAAATTGTTTAAAACTCTGGAAGATTTATCAAAAGTGTTTATGAGTTGATAACTTATATAATTTGAATTTTGATAGAATGAACTTAACTTAAAGGATTGAGTTAAATTAAAGTGAATATGAAAACAAAATAAGTTGGAAGGAAAATTTAATTCAAGTGGAATTAAAAATGAAATTGAATAAAAGAATTAAGATTGAAAATTTAAGTCAAATAAAATGATGATACAGATTAAAAATGCAATCGAAATTAAATGAAAGTGAAATTGAATGTTGAAATTCATTTCGAATTTATAAGTAAATAGAACAGGAATTGGAATTGAATTTGATTTGTGATAAACAAAGCGGAGTATTTAAATGAAGTTAGTAAGTAAATTTAATTGAAGAAATGACAAATTAATATGGTTTGAAATGAAGTGAATTCAATATTTATAAATGAAAGATAAATTAAATTCATATGGAATTTGAAATCCAGTTTAAATATAAGTGGTTGTAAACCAAATGGTGAATTGAAATTGAATTGTGTTTGCGGACGAACAAAAGAATAAAACTGGAATTGAAAACTGAATATCGAAAACCAATTTGAATTGTGTGAAATAAAATGAAGTTGTAAAATTAGTTCGAAGTGAACTAAAAATAATAAAGGTGAAATAAAGAAATGGTTTGAGATAAAATGAATTGAAATTTGTAATGAATTAGTAAATAAAACTAATTTAAAATAGCGATATGAATCAGTTGTGAATGAAAGATAGCCAATAAAAATTTAATATTTAGAAGTTAAATGAAATCCAAACAGAATTGAAAGTGTAAATTGAATTCAAATGAAACTAAAAATGCAAGATTGAATGAAAATGGATATATAACTTCAATAGTAAAGTAAAAATGGTATAAGAAGTATATATTGAAAATTTTGTAAAGGAATGTGCAAAATAATTTGAATGTTGTAATTGGATATTATGGCTAGCAAGATATACATGTGTGCTAAAGAAAATGGAATTGGGATTTTGATTTTGAAGATAAAATTGAATTACTCAACAAAAAGGTATGTATTTAAATTTCTATATGAAATTTGGTGATTTTCTTGTCTAGCCGATTGGCTTTTCATTTTCTTTTGAAATCTGGGGGGCCATGGTACCATTTTTGTAGTCGTACCGAGCTAGCCGCGCAAAGGAGACACTGGCGAATTTTTTTAAAATTTAGGGTGTTAGAAAAATTTTGAGAAAATTTAAAAAATTTAAAACTTGAATTTAAATTTAAATTTAAATTTGAATTGGATAACTAAACAAGGTTGTTTGGAAACTTATGATTGATTTAGAGAGTTAGTTGAAGAAATGATGGGTCTTAAGTAAAAAGATTTATTTTGGAAAGTTGATAAAACTATTTGGTTTGGAAAATATTAAACGGGTTGAAGACCATTCTTCTTAACTAGAAATTTCGGGACGAAATTCTTTTAAAGGGGGAAGGGTGAGACGACCCAGAAATTTTTAATATTTGAAATGGAATGTTTAATTGATATTAAATATTTGGAGGTTAGTTTAACTTGAATTTCGAATCTAAATATGAATTTGGCAATTAAATTATTGAATTTAATTTATTAATGATGGGTAAAAATTTGAATCTTCAATTTTAAGCTTGTTAAAAATAAATTGATGGCTTGGAAAATTTATATTGATAATACTGAGGTTAATGGAAGCTTCAGAATTTGATTTGAAAATACTTTGTTCGGTTTTGAAATTATATGATTTAAATCGATAATTAAAAATAGCCTTCCAAGGCATAGCCTCAGAATCCGATGAAACCAGTTCCATTGGATCCGTAATATTGTATTATTATCGGATTTCAATTTCCGTATCATTCGGAGTTGTCATTTGGCCGTACGATAGGCAAACGCGTTGAAAATTATATCGAAATTTAATTTAATAACTGGTTCAAAAAGCTGTCTTCTCCATACGATCGAATTAGGACTCGAAACTTTTTCCGTTGTGTTCATAATAAGGGTATAACATTATGAATGCCTAGCGGCACGCCTCGATAGGAGGTCAAGGGTTCGAGTTGCATTATCGAGGGAATTTAAATTTGAAATATATATTTGAAAATTCTAGTCAACTCCAGCTGAAATTATCTCAAATCAGAACTTTTCCCTGTCCTTTCCAAAACACTGTAGCTGCTGTCCAAACATGCTAACATCTCATCTTGTCTCCACCAGTTTCTTTTTAAAACACACGCATCAGAGCAAGATTAAACGAGAAATAGCAATGGCCGAATTCATTTAAAAAAAATCAGAGCTCGTTCTAAATCGTGCCTTCCCTCTCCCCTCTTCCATCAGTTCGTGAAAAAGGAAAATCAAGTTTGAAAAGAAAAGGGGGGAACGCACGAAGACGTTATCACCGTACTCTCTACTTCGAATTCGAGAAAAGGGGGCGGCTTTCCCCTTCGAGTTCGAATGGCCACGGTGGTTTTGGGCTCGCCGTGATAGTTAGGGCTCGGGTTCGATTTGAGGCTACAAGTGGTGTTCGAGGCAAAAGTGGAGGCGCGGGTGATTTCAGTGAAGGTGATGGAAGTTCGTGCGTGTGGCAAGGCGGCGTCACGAATAAGCATGGATGGTGTCGCACGAGGGGGCCGAGGTCGAGAGGTCAGGGATCTGGGCGATTAGGTATATCTTTTGCAAATTTAAAATTGAAGTATATACGTAAATATATACAACTCAAAAATAAGTGTAACTCAATGTTTGCTTTTTAACAGCAAGTATATAAGTTTTCGGAAAGGATAAGAGTTTATATAAAATTAGTTTTTAAAACTTATATAGATTATTTTTATGCGGTTCGTAAATAAAATAAATATTTTTACTAGTTGGAAAAAAGGGGAATGGGTTTGATGATTAAACTGTTTTAATTAACTTATCTAAATTTTGGGTTGTTAAAAATAATCCGTTAAAGAAAATTATTAGTTTAAAATTTTTAAATCAAATTATAAGTAAAACTAAATAGGTAAATGGGAATTAATTGTTTGATTTGTTCAAATAATAATAATAAAAGTAAATTGTTTATACAAGGTCAAAATTGTGGAGAAATCAAGCCGAAATGGAAATCGATTGCAAAATCAAGGAGCAAAGGTGAGAACTTCTCACTCAAATTATAATAATTGAAAATTTTAGTTATTGATTAATTGTTGAATTGTGATAGTTAAATTTAAATTGTTGACCGTGTGCTTGGATGATAATTTATTATTAGTTGTATTGAAATAGACCCTATACGCCGCATAATAGCGGATGATATTATATAAAACCCATATACCGCGATATTCCGCCTCGAAGTGGAATTGGTATTATATACGTGTATTTGGAGTTGATTTCCCCGCATTATATAACGGTGAGACCCTATGCGCCACATAATAGCGGATGATATTATATACATTCCATATACCGCGATATTCCACCTCGAAGTGGAATGGGTATTTAATTGTTGTGCTAATGTCTATGGATGCAGGGGAACAGGTTGGAGGAATCCAACTGGATTCCTCAAATATTTGATTTTGTTTCATATGTTGTATGTTTGTTTATTTATAATCTGTGTGTGATTATATTGTGATTTAAATCGTTGAAGGCTATAATTTAGCCGAATATATTTTTGGTATCGTAGGATACCAGAATAGATAAAATTGGATTTTTGAAATTTAGTAGAAAATTTATAATAAATTAATTTTAGAAAATTGAATAAATTCAAAAGAAGGAATTTGTTGCAAAAGATAACAATTTTGGTGTTTGAAATAAATTTGAGAATCAATTTGAAATTTGATTTGGTGTTTTGAAAATAAATCAGAAAATCAATTTGATATTTATTTGGTAAAAATAATAATTATTTGGGAATCGATTTGAAAATCGTATATCTGTGGATATTTAAAAATTTAAATCCACAAATGGGATTTTGATAAAAGAAAAAGAAATTTGTTTTAAAAATAAATATTGCTTTATTTTTAAAAGTGTGGAAAGGAATTTACGGATTTGGAACATAAATTTAAAATAAATCCAAAAAGATTTATAAATTTATTTGACTGAACCATTTTAGAATGGATGGTGTACTTTTCCTAGAAAGCCAAGTATGTTTTCAAAGTAGCTTTCGAATATAAATTAAAAATTCTAGAGATGGTTTTTAAAAAAGAACATTTTGGAGAAATTATTTTCTTAAGTTATTTTGAAAATCTGTAAAGTAAAGATTTATTTAATTAATTATAGATGTGATTATTCAAAGATTAAACTAATATATTTTTTAGAGAATGGGTATTTAAAATAGTTATATCCTATCTACTAATTTTATTTTAAAGTTAGTTTGGACTTGAAATTTTATATGAGACATTTATATAATATTTCATAACTAATATTTAAATAAACGTTTTAAAATAGTTTTATCTAAATGTTTCCAAGTATATATTTTGGATAAGTGATTTAAAGGATTTTAAAGTATTTGAACTCGGTAGACTTTCAGTGGAAATAAATAATATCGGGAATCTTATTCCACGAGTGAAAAGTGATTTGAAATTTGTTTTCAAATGGTTGAAGTGTTAAAAATATACATATCTTGCGAAGATATTTTGAAAATAGTAATTGGGAAAATTATTTAAATCTTGGTGATTGTTGTTAATGTTGATTGATAGTTAAATAACCGACTATCAATATTGGCCTTTTAATGGCATTTGATTTTTTATGCGACCGGAGGTCGGATTCCAAGTGGATATCCAAAAACCACATCGAACCTTTGTGATTGTGATGGATCTTTTGTTTAAAAGATCAAAGTGAAAATTATTATGATTTGTTTGAAAACTGAATATAACACTTATTTAAAAAATAAGCGCTCATTAATCGGATTAGCCGGGAGAGGACCTTGTGTCATAAAACCCATTCCGAATAATGATACGACGAAATGAGATTGCATTTGAAGACGGTGTTGAAGACTGGGTATTTTCGAAAACGAAAGTATTACCTGTCGAATGTCTCTACACCGGGTTGCTCCGGTATAGAGATTTTATCACTCTTTGTGATGGAGATTCCGGGCGTGAGTAGTGAATATCCGGATTGCAAAGGATTCTTTGGAAGTGCCTTCGGTTCCGTTCGATCCCGGGACGGACTTGTATGGATGTGTGTCTGACATTACACTTTGAGATGTAAAGCTGGTTTCTATCAAATACATTTCTGTTGGTGGAAGAGAATTTATTCTCTTAGCTTAACACCCTTCTCTGAGACGTACAGGCTCAGAGGTTTTGTAGTTGATGGTTACTAGTGATATATTCCCAAACTGGTAATGTGGCATACGAAGTGCTGCTGATCATTTGTGGATCAGAGCATGACTTTGTGAAAAGTGTAGCTTTGTGGACGAGACTTCGTCAGGCCTCACACCCAGGAAATGGTCAAAACAGGAAAGATGCGGCAAGGTTATGAGGGTCGCGTCCTTTAGAGTATGTCATTTCCTTCTGGAAAAGGGTGGCATCATGGTATGGAGCCTAGATATTTAACCCATGCGGTTGCTGCAAATCTATTATACTTTGTGGTTGTTGCTTTGTTATTGAGGATCCTCGGATAAAGGTCGCAAACGACCGGGGGATGGCATACTCGAGTAGTAGTTACCTAGTTGCAGAGGTAACCCGGCCTTGTGTTGGCAGAGATCCGGGTATATTCTCGGGACGTCCCTCCAGAGGCGTACCCATATGGCAGTAGGAAGTTCCTTAGCCTGACCATTTTTTGGAAATCCAAACTCCAATACGCGCTTTGTACGGTTTTAGCCTGACCATTAGTTGTATAATGATTAATGACTAAATTAAGCTTGTTATTTTGAGGAAACTATTATAATTCAAATATTAATATATGATGATAAGTCAACCAATATGCTCGTGTTTTTGAAATTAATAAATAATGTTATTGTCCTAAGTCTAAAAGGGAATGTAAAAAAGAATGTAGGATACAATAATAATCTTCAAACTGCCCACTTATTATACTTCTTGTCAGATTTCATAAGCTTTTTTGCACCTTTATGAAGGAACTACTGCTACGTATTTCTCCCAAATTGAAACTTTAAATGTATCTTATTCCATACATGCCACTTCTACACTTGTTTTATGGTGAAAAAATATAAAAGGGTCCTCTGCCAATTCGAGACCTTAAGATTTGAGTTTTGAGATGAACATCATATTAATACTCTAGCTGTAGCACCAAGTCACCAAATAGTTGAACCGAGAAAGATAACCATTGCGAGAATTCAACAAAAATCAAATTGTAGTTAAGAACTTTTCGACGCTAATATAAAACAGTACATGTTGTTAGCAAGTAGAAGTAAAATCATTAAGACCGAAAGATTATGGAAACCAAGCAGACAAAGAGATAATATATGCTTGCGAAATTAAATTATACCCAATCAAATTATTTGTTTATAAATGTAGTTTTATTTAATGAGTTTTATGATCAATAAACTATTGGAGTTATAAGTAGTTACCAACACTTCATGATCTGTCCAAACTAACAGAAACGATACAAACATTACATGATAAAGCACATTTTTCCTTTAGCAAGTTATGATCACATATGATGGTCGGTTTGATCCAACCGACTTGCAAAACTTCAACTAAATTAGTCAGTTGAAATAACGTGATAGCATCTTGTGTCAAATAATTTAATATAAGGTCACACTAAGTGCAAATTCAAATTGAACATAATGAGAAATTGTGATAAACATCATTCTAGAAACAAACATATATGCGATAATCATATTTATAACTGTTGCAAAGTCAAGGGTGGAAGTAAACAGTAGTAAAATTACATGATTGCTAAAGAAATGAGATTATCTTATATTGAGATATATTTAGAATATACGATTAAGATATTGTGATATATTTAGAATATATGATTAAGATATTATGATATATTTAGAATATATGATTAGATGTTATGAGTGGTATGTGATAAGGGATATATCTTCGGAAGATTTCCTGCTGTTTCCGCAATGTATGATTAGATGTTATGAGTGATATGTGATAAGGGATATATCTTCGGAAGATTTTCTGCTGTTTCTGCAATTTTAGAGTTACCATAAGATAGAGTCTTGGGTATGTATTACAAATAGGAATGCTGGTGATTAATAATAATTCAAGCTGAGTTTTACCAATTCTTCATGGTATTAGAGTCAAAGAACGATTTTTTCTTCAAGAATATATTTGCCATGCTTGGTGTTGAAGATCCACCGCCTCCTCCACCGCCTAAAATTGAACCCAATTCCCCTTATTACCTCGGCTCACAAGATAGACCAGGAGACTTCATTACACCCACTCGACTTAAGGTCGATAATTATGACGACTGGGCGGCTGATATTCAGTCGGCATTATAAGCCCGACGCAAGTTTGAATTTCTTGGTGGCAGTATTCTTGCACCAGCGCCTCCCTGTACAAAGTCCGATTGGACCGCGATTAATGCTATGCTTATTTCTTGGATTTCAAATGCTATTGACCCCAAGGTTAGGTCCTCTTTGTCGAAATTCAGGGAAGCTAAACCCTTTTGGGATCATCTCAAGCAACATTTTTCCCAAACAAATGGACCTAGGGTTCAACAATTACGATCTTCAATTGCGCGATGTGAGCAGACAAAGAAGATGCCTGTTTCGGTTTACTATGGTAAATTTGTATCGACCCAGAATTTTAATTTATTAAAATTTGAATATTTAATTAATTTTAAATATTAATAAGTGAATTTATAAGTCGAATAAATTTTATTTCGATTTATTGGATTTAATTGGATAATTAAATCGATAATTTAATATGTTAAATTATGAAAATAATAGAAAATTGAGTTAGATATGATTGAAAATGATTTGTAAAATTTTATTTTATCATATTGAAGTTAGAACGATATTTTAGAACTTTTAAAATTAAATTAAAAGTTAATTTGTGAAAATTGAATATTTTAATATTTAAATCGACTAGTGAAAATAGTCAATTTTTGAACAGTCTCAGAATTGAACGAAACTAGTTCCATTGGATCCGTAATGGTTAGTTATTACCGGATTTCAAATTTCGTGTCAATCAGAGCTATCGTTTGATCGTGGCAGCTCGAAACGCATCGAATTATTTTTAATATTAATTTAGCGAGTTAAAATAGCCATTTTTCAAAAAGTCTCGGATTTCGACGAAACCAGTTTCATCGGATCCGTAATGTGATATTATTGTAAGGTTTCAAATTTCGTGTCAATTGGATTTACCGTTTGTCCGGTACAAATTAAAACGCCTAGAAATCGATTTAAATCGGTTTAATTTAAATTGAACGTTTATAGCCATAACTCGCACAGATGTCCGAATTAGCTTTCGAAACCTGTTCCATTGTGTCCGGAACGCGTGGTAAACCCTAGAAACGCTGGTTACGGCGCGTAAGTCGGAGTTCGGAATTTCCGGGATGAATAGTGTTCGAAAATTCTCTATAAATACACCTTAAAAATCAAAAAAAAAGAAAAAAAAAAGAAACCCTAACCCTAAACGTTGCAGCCGCCTCCATTAGCATGAATGGCCGAAAATCAATTACCTTCCTCCCCAAATATCTTTCAATCCATAAACAATTACCAAAAATCTCCAACTACAATGTTGTAGAGCTCAGCGAGCTCTACAAATCCAATGGCTATGATCGCGAATGGATTAACGGATCAACGGCAAAATGGAGATTAAAGTTCAACATTCAATCACGTTCAACTTCGAGCTAACTAGAGATAGGTGCGGCTATTAGGGTTTTCACGGCTATGGGTCTCGTACGCGAATTCGTGAAACTGGAGATGGGGAAGAAGCCTTGCGTGCACGGCCTGATGTTGATAAAACAAAATGAACGGTAGTGATTAGGTTTAAAAATTATAAATTATGTTGTAATTTTATTAAGTATAAACTCGTGTAACTTCAAAAATACATAACTTTTTCATACGAGGGTCGAAAACGCGCCAAACCAGTTGCGTTGGAATCGTATGGACGAGCACTACACGATGAAATTGGATTGGAGTCGTTTGGAGTTAGTGAGAATTTTGGGTAAAATTAAACGTCCGTTTAATTTTATTCGAAATAAATCGCTAAAACGGAATTTAAAACCAAGGTGAGAACTTCTCACTCAATCAAATCAGTTTCGATTTTATTTTAAATAGTTAGATTTAAAATATTTGAATGCATGTTTGAATGTTGATTAATATCTATTGATTGTTAAAATAGACATTATTCGCCGTTAGTAAGCGGATGTTATTTATTAAAAACATATACCGCGAATATTTCATAAACAGTGAAATTGGTATTATATATAATAGAAATATATATATTGGCATATGTATATATTGGAGTTATTGATTTCCCGCATTTGTTGTAGCGGATGAGACCCTATTGCGCCGTCTATTAAGCGGATAATATTTTAAATCCCATATACCGCGATAATTCCATACTGGAGCGGAATTGGTATTGTGCTAATGTTTGTGGATGCAGGAAAACAGGTTGGAGGGATCCAACTGGATTCCTCAACAGTATTTATTTAAATTCAGATATTTTGATATTTGATGGATTATTATATCGATATATGATATCGTTGTAGTCGTGATTGACTATTTGGTGTGTAGCATCATTGGACCCAGATTTTGGGATTTTAAAATGATTTTTAAAGTGATTTTTGAAAATATAAAATATTTTTGGAATTGATCCATTTTATATAAATAAACGTTATAATTTTTAAAGTTATAAAAATTATGGTTTTTGGGAAATATAGTTAAAAAAACTGATTTTTGGGAATATAATGCTAATGATTTTATAAAATAGTTTAATCGGGATTTTAGAATTTATTGTGAAAAGTTTGAATATACGATTTATATAATTTAATTATTTTATGAATCAAAATGGTGAAATAATAAAGGAGATTAAAGACGTTTTAAAAGAATAATATAAATTGATTTATATTAAGAGATTTATAAATGGATATTTATAAATTGAAATATTGACATTATAAAACGAGCTTTTATGAGTGTTTGAATGAAGTGAAAATGAATTTTGTAAATGAATGAAATTTATAAAATTATAAATGGTGAAGTTATAAATGAAATTTATAAATAGTAAGATTTATAAATTTTGTGAAATTATTAAAGAATATATTGGGATGAATAATCGAATCTTAGAAGTTATAAGATTTATAATTATGAAGTTCAAAGGAACGATTTTTTGCAAACAAATAAATTATAAGTATTTAACTTATAATATGAACCTTTGGTACATAATTTAGTTATGAATTGAATATAGGATAGAAAAAGAATTTATAAACGTTGTTTTATAAATTCGTAAACAACTTATTTTGATAAATAAATTGTTGAAACCTGTTAATGAAGTTATATTCACATTTTTGACTGTGAATAATACTTTAAAATAAAATGTATAAAAGGATGAAAAAAAAAATTGTTAACGTAGTATATTCACGTTTTTGAATAGTGAATAATATGTTAAAGAAAATGTTTAGAATGTGATATTTTAAATAGAATTAAAACGATCTAACGATGTTTTAAATGCATTGAGATTCGAAACCATAGATTTCAACATTCATTGTTGAAATAGACGTTTTCGAGAAATAAAAGGAAATGGTGGACTATAACACTGTTGTTATAGTAAATGATTTCCGAAAGGAAATGTTTTGTATAGTATTGGGATTTATATATCTATTTGAATTTCGAATCCCTATACTAGTGATTTTGGGACGTCGTAACGATGTTTTACGCAATATTCGTTTTGGCCCAAATAAATATGTTTAAGAGGATGATTTCCTTAAAGAATGAAATATATACTTAATCTCGATTTAAGTGTATTGAATATTTTCTAAGTGTTGAAAATAAATAAAATTTGTGAATTACTTATTAAATAAGTATGGAAATGTTTTCCAATATAAAGTGAATATCTTAAGAATTTATCTTTTTGAAGATAAATTGAAATGAACAATCGAAATCGAATATTCATAGATATTTTGGATTTTAAATTCACTATGGAATTTATGAATGAAAAGGAGAATTTGATTAAAGATAAATATTGATTTATTTTTGAAGTGTGAAATTTTATATCTAGTAAAGATATTTTGGAAAATAAATAATTTGGAAAATTATTTGGAAACTGGTGATGTGTGCATATCTATTGATAGTTCAATAACCGACTATCAATATTTCCCTTTGAATGGGTATTTGATGTGGTTTGTTTGAATTTGAATGCCACACTTATTTTTGAATAAGCGCTCACTATTCGGGTTAACCGGAAAAGGACCATGGGGTCGTATAACCCATTCCGAATATGTGATACGTCGTTATGATTGCATTGAAGATCGGTGTTGAAGACCCGGTATTTGCGAGAGCGATAGGATGACCTGTCGATTGTCTCTGCACTGAGTTGCAACGGTATAGAGACTCCCTAAGTGATGGGAAATCCGATCAGGATTGTGAATATCCGGATTGCAAGGACTTCTTTGTAAGTGCCTTCGGTTTTGTTCGAGCCCGGAACAGACTTGTATGGATTGTATGTCTGACATTACAAATTGATATATAAAGCAGATTTCTTTCAAATATATTTCTGTTGGTGGCGGAGAATTTATTCTTTTAGCTTAACACCCTTCTCTGAGACGTACGAGCTCAGAGGTTATGTAGTTGAATGTTATCAGCGATATATTCCCAATTTGGTAATGTGACATGCTGAGTGTTGCTGTAAATGATCATTGTGTTGATTATTTGTGATAGGATCGTTTATTTGATCGTCTATCTGATGATCATTTCTATGATCATTTGTTGACCCAAAGCATGGCTTTTGTATAAAGTATGTTTTTGTGGACGTGACTTCGTCGAGCCTCACACCCCGTGAATGGTCAAAACAGGAAAGAAGCAGCAAGGTTATGAGGGGTAGCGCCCTTTAGGATGTGTGCATTTCCTTCTGGAAAAGGGTGGTATCATGGTATGGAGCCCAGATACTTACTCATGTTGAAAACACTTTATGATTGTGTGAATTGATTACGAGCGCTCGGTGAAAGGTCCCAAAGGACCGGGGGATGGCATATTCGGTCAGTTGTTACTCAGTTAGGGGTAACCCGGCCTTGTGTTGGTAGAGATCCGGTTTGGTTCTCGGGGATGTCCATCCAGAGGCATTCTCATGTGGCAATGGGAAGTTCCTTGGCCTGATCATTCGTTGGAAATCCAAAGAAACAATACGAGACTTGTACGGTTTTAGTTGTATAACCTGCTATGGAATGTGGCGGTAACCTGCTATTGAACATAGTTAGCTATAGTAGGCATACGATAATGGTCGTATGTTGGCTAAAATTTATATTCTACTTTGGAAATGAATTTTTTTCCTACACTATGCACTAGTAATAATATCAAATGTTCTTTTAAATGTGTATCAAGCATCTTTGACTATCATAAGGAGAAATCTCCTCCGATTCTGCGTTTGCATTGTATGTGTGTGCGGGAGGCCTTATGGTAGTCTCATTTTTAAAAGCATTGCGAATTGACTTTAAAAATATTCTTCTATTTTGATTTTAAAGATAATAAACTGTTTTGAGTTCTCACACCAGTCACATGACTGACTCGGAGTTTATTGTTTTCCTTCCTAAACTCTGGGTGCCCACCAATTTTCACACGGGCAGTCAAGAATTAGGTTTATCAGGATATTCTGGATATTCTGGAGTTGCTGGAGGCAAGCTGGATGGCATGACGTATTACTAGTTATATAGTATTTCTTTTTCCGCTGTTTGTTTGATGTTGTATACTCTGATGATATGATGTAATGAAATGTAATGTAATGTAATAACTGATATAGTTCTTTGTTTAAAGATTATTCATTTATTATTATATGTTGTTCCGCTGCGAATTGTGAGATTCTGATGTTGTTCTGTTGTTTTCTGTTCCGTTCTATGTTCTCTATTCTCTTTTTCTTCTATAAAATTTTTTTTCTCTCTTCTTTTTCCTCTGTTCTCTGTTCTATTTTCTATCTCTTCTCTATTTTCTGTTTTCTTTTCCCTATCTTTTTCTATCCTCTTATCCCTTCTTCTCTCTTCTTCTTCTTTTCTTTTTCTTAAACCATAACATTTCGGGTTTTTGGCCTTCGATTTCTCGGCAGTCGATAAATTGAGTATCGATGTTGAATTTTCGAAAGTCGAAATTTTTCGGGGCGTTACATTTGGTATCGGAGCTTATGGTTAAGCGACAACCATGGTTCTGTTGGGTATTATTCATTAGAGATAGAGTCAGTAGTACTCTAGAATGAGTTTGAGTGTAATAATAGCTATGAGAGCGTATTTGTTAGTGAATATAAAATTGTTTTATATTGTGATGATTGGTTTGTTGAGTGGCATATGAACTTTCGTCAGCGTGGTCCGCAAGACTATGCCGAAGGGGTTTCTAAACACTTGAATAGAACAATTCGGCACAATATTGATTTTAAATTGGGTAAATGAAATAATTTTACTTGATTATATTTTATATATAAAGAAATGATTTTTCAGAATTATTAAAGTGTATATAAGTTGATTGTTTGGTTGTTAAATAAGTTGTTTGGATAATCTAAATAAAAGAATAATTGTATAAGCAAAAGAATTATAAGAATTGAATTATAATTAAAGTGATTTACAATTGTGAAATAAACTTATATATATGAGAAGTGAAACTATATGGATATATATATATGAATATGAGTTGTAAGCAAAAGTGAATTTAAAGTTAAATGGAGTATAACTTAAGTGATGTTGAATGAAGTTGATATTGGTGTCAAAGTAAATCAATAAAGTTAAATGAATATGAACTTGAGTTATATAAATGAAATTCAACTGTGTAAATGAATTGAATGAATGGATTAAATGAATCAATTAAATGTAAATTTAAGTTGATATGAAATAATGAATATAAGTGTTAATTCATTAAAATCTAATGTTATATGGTTGTTAGTAGATTGATTGTATATAATTCATTAAGTGTTAATGAAATTGAGTTAATGAAACTGAAAGCTAAAGTAATTGAAATTCAATTGGAAGTTAAGTGAATATTAAATAGAATTGAATTTGATTTGGAAGAGAACCAACTTGAATTTAAATTAGTAAATGATAACTAATTGAATTGAGAATGAATGTTGATAAAATCCAATGTAAAAGAATCAAATGTGATTAAATTGAAAACCATTTCATTGAATATTAATGAGAATATGAATGAATATATTTTGGTTATGAATGTTAGTTGGTTGATGGTTGAATATATATTGATATTGAATGCATTTCTATGTTAGCATATATAGTTATTATGTTGCTATATGTTGTATATTGATACTATTATCTATATGCATGGTTCTCATATTGTTTGTTGAGTGTTTAGTAGGTGCGGATCGCGTTTGCTTCGCATTTGGAGCTCACTTTCGCGCTATATTAGCCGTATATGCTTGCTAATAAAATATAAGGTACATATCTCGGATTACATACCGTACTTTTACATTTTTTTCCTTCGGGATGCCTCATTACTTGATGAGATGTATATTTGTGATATATATACTGTCATTTTTTTTTCGGATCGAGCCGCGCAAAGGAGACTATGGCGAATTTTTCCGGAAATTTAAGGCGTTAGAAAAATTTGAGAAAATTGGAAAGTTTTGAAAATTTTAACTTTGATTTTGGAATTGAAAGTTAAACAATAGTAATTGTTTTTGAAGAGATAACTAAGTATGATTTGAAAACTTGGTAAAGTATTATAAGAAGTTTAACTATGGATTTTGGAAAATTAATAGATTCTGTAACTTTTCTTATTTAATAATTTCGAGGACGAAATTCTTTTAAGTGGGGAAGATTGTAACGACCCAGAATTTTAATTTATTAAAATTTGAATATTTAATTAATTTTAAATATTAATAAGTGAATTTATAAGTCGAATAAATTTTATTTCGATTTATTGGATTTAATTGGATAATTAAATCGATAATTTAATATGTTAAATTATGAAAATAATAGAAATTTGAGTTAGATATGATTGAAAATGATTTGTAAAATTTTATTTTATCATATTGAAGTTAGAACGATATTTTAGAACTTTTGAAATTAAATTAAAAGTTAATTTGTGAAAATTGAATATTTTAATATTTAAATCGACTAGTGAAAATAGTCAATTTTTGAACAGTCTCAGAATTGAACGAAACTAGTTCCATTGGATCCGTAATGGTTAGTTATTACCGGATTTCAAATTTCGTATCAATCGGAGCTATCGTTTGATCGTGGCAGCTCGAAACGCATTGAATTATTTTTAATATTAATTTAGCGAGTTAAAATAGCCATTTTTCAAAAAGTCTCGGATTTCGACTCCGTAATGTGATATTATTGTAAGGTTTCAAATTTCGTGTCAATTGGATTTACCGTTTGTCCGGTACAAATTAAAACGCCTAGAAATCGATTTAAATCGGTTTAATTTAAATTGAACGTTTATAGCCATAACTCATCTGAAACCTGTTCCATTGTGTCCGGAACGCGGGGTAAACCCTAGAAACGCTGGTTACGGCGCGTAAATCGGAGTTCGGAATTTCCGGGATGAATAGTGTTCGAAAATTCTCTATAAATACACCTTAAAAATAAAAAAAATCAAAAAAAAAAAGAAACCCTAACCCTAAACGTTGCAGCCGCCTCCATTAGCATGAATGGCCGAAAATCAATGACCTTCCTCCCCAAATATCTTTCAATCCATAAACAATTACCAAAAATCTCCAACTACAATGTTGTAGAGCTCAGCGAGCTCTACAAATCCAACGGCTATGATCGCGAATGGATTAACGGATCAACGGCAAAATGGAGATGAAAGTTCAACATTCAATCACGTTTTTCGAGGCACACGCACGACCGGGTCTGACCGGACTTGGCGTGGAGGTCGAGGCGGGGTAGGGCTTCGTTGCGGCGGAGCCTGATCAACTTCGAGCTAACTAGAGATAGGTGCGGCTATTAGGGTTTTCACGGCTATGGGTCTCGTACGCGAATTCGTGAAACTGGAGATGGGGAAGAAGCCTTGCGTGCACGGCCTGATGTTGATAAAACAAAATGAACGGTAGTGATTAGGTTTAAAAATTATAAATTATGTTGTAATTTTATTAAGTATAAACTCGTGTAACTTCAAAAATACATAACTTTTTCATACGAGGGTCGAAAACGCGCCAAACCAGTTGCGTTGGAATCGTATGGACGAGCACTACGCGATGAAATTGGATTGGAGTCGTTTGGAGTTAGTGAGAATTTTGGGTAAAATTAAACGTCCGTTTAATTTTATTCGAAATAAATCGCTAAAACGGAATTTAAAACCAAGGTGAGAACTTCTCACTCAATCGAATCAGTTTCGATTTTATTTTAAATAGTTAGATTTAAAATATTTGAATGCATGTTTGAATGTTGATTAATATCTATTGATTGTTAAAATAGACATTATACGCCGTTAGTAAGCGGATGTTATTTATTAAAAACATATACCGCGAATATTTCATAAACAGTGAAATTGGTATTATATATAATAGCAATATATATATTGGCATATGTATATATTGGAGTTATTGATTTTCCGCATTTGTTGTAGCGGATGAGACCCTATTGCGCTGTCTATTAAGCGGATAATATTTTAAATCCCATATACCGCGATAATTCCGTACTGGAGCGGAATTGGTATTGTGCTAATGTTTGTGGATGCAGGAAAATAGGTTGGAGGGATCCAACTGGATTCCTCAACAGTATTTATTTGAATTCAGATATTTTGATATTTGATGGATTATCATATCGATATATGATATCGTTGTAGTCGTGATTGACTATTTGGTGTGTAGCATCATTGGACCCAGATTTTGGGATTTTAAAATGATTTTTAAAGTGATTTTTGAAAATATAAAATATTTTTGGAATTGATCCATTTTATATAAATAAATGTTATAATTTTTAAAGTTATAAAAATTATGGTTTTTGGGAAATATAGTTAAAAAAACTGATTTTTGGGAATATAATGCTAATGATTTTATAAAATAGTTTAATCGGGATTTTAGAATTTATTGTGAAAAGTTTGAATATAGGATTTATAAAATTTAATTATTTTATGAATCAAAATGGTGAAATAATAAAGGAGATTAAAGACGTTTTAAAAGAATAATATAAATTGATTTATATTAAGAGATTTATAAATGGATATTTATAAATTGAAATATTGACATTATAAAACGAGCTTTTATGAGTGTTTGAATGAAGTGAAAATGAATTTTGTAAATGAATGGAATTTATAAAATTATAAATGGTGAAGTTATAAATGAAATTTATAAATAGTAAGATTTATAAATTTTGTGAAATTATTAAAGAATATATTGGGATGAATAATCGAATCTTATAAGTTAGAAGATTTATAATTATGAAGTTCAAAGGAACGATTTTTTGCAAACAAATAAATTATAAGTATTTAACTTATAATATGAACCTTTGGTACATAATTTAGTTATGAATTGAATATAGGATAGAAAAAGAATTTATAAACGTTGTTTTATAAATTCGTAAACAACTTATTTTGATAAATAAATTGTTGAAACCTATTAATGAAGTTATATTCACATTTTTGACTGTGAATAATACTTTAAAATAAAATGTATAAAAGGATGGAAAAAAAAATTGTTAACGTAGTATATTCACGTTTTTGAATAGTGAATAATATGTTAAAGAAAATGTTTAGAATGTGATATTTTAAATAGAATTAAAACGATCTAACGATGTTTTAAATGCATTGAGATTCGAAACCATAGATTTCAACATTCATTGTTGAAATAGACGTTTTCGAGAAATAAAAGGAAATGGTGGACTATAACACTGTTGTTATAGTAAATGATTTCCGAAAGGAAATGTTTTGTATAGTATTGGGATTTATATATCTATTTTAATTTCGAATCCCTATACTAGTGATTTTGGGACGTCGTAACGATGTTTTACGCAATATTCGTTTTGGCCCAAATAAATATGTTTAAGAGGATGATTTCCTTAAAGAATGAAATATATACTTAATCTCGATTTAAGTATATTGAATATTTTCTAAGTGTTGAAAATAAATAAAATTTGTGAATTACTTATTAAATAAGTATGGAAATGTTTTCCAATATAAAGTGAATATCTTAAGAATTTATCTTTTTGAAGATAAATTGAAATGAACAACCGAAATCGAATATTCATAGATATTTTGGATTTTAAATTCACTATGGAATTTATGAATGAAAAGGAGAATTTGATTAAAGATAAATATTGATTTATTTTTGAAGTGTGAAATTTTATATCTAGTAAAGATATTTTGGAAAATAAATAATTTGGAAAATTATTTGGAAACTGGTGATGTGTGCATATCTATTGATAGTTCAATAACCGACTATCAATATTTCCCTTTGAATGGGTATTTGATGTGGTTTGTTTGAATTTGAATGCCACACTTATTTTTGAATAAGCGCTCACTATTCGGGTTAACCGGGAAAGGACCATGGGGTCGTATAACCCATTCCGAATATGTGATACGTCGTTATGATTGCATTGAAGATCGGTGTTGAAGACCCGGTATTTGCGAGAGCGATAGGATGACCTGTCGATTGTCTCTGCACTGAGTTGCAACGGTATAGAGACTCCCTAAGTGATGGGAAATCCGATTAGGATTGTGAATATCCGAATTGCAAGGACTTCTTTGTAAGTGCCTTCGGTTTTGTTCGAGCCCGGAACAGACTTGTATGGATTGTATGTCTGACATTACAAATTGATATATAAAGCAGATTTCTTTCAAATATATTTCTGTTGGTGGCGGAGAATTTATTCTTTTAGCTTAACACCCTTCTCTGAGACGTACGAGCTCAGAGGTTATGTAGTTGAATGTTATCAGCGATATATTCCCAATTTGGTAATGTGACATGCTGAGTGTTGCTGTAAATGATCATTGTGTTGATTATTTGTGATAGGATCGTTTATTTGATCGTCTATCTGATGATCATTTCTATGATCATTTGTTGACCCAAAGCATGGCTTTTGTATAAAGTATGTTTTTGTGGACGTGACTTCGTCGAGCCTCACACCCCGTGAATGGTCAAAACAGGAAAGAAGCAGCAAGGTTATGAGGGGTAGCGCCCTTTAGGATGTGTGCATTTCCTTCTGGAAAATGGTGGTATCATGGTATGGAGCACAGATACTTACTCATGTTGAAAACACTTTATGATTGTGTGAATTGATTACGAGCGCTCGGTGAAAGGTCCCAAAGGACCGGGGGATGGCATATTCGGTCAGTTGTTACTCGGTTAGGGGTAACCCGGCCTTGTGTTGGTAGAGATCCGGTTTGGTTCTTGGGGATGTCCATCCAGAGGCATTCTCATGTGGCAATGGGAAGTTCCTTGGCCTGATCATTCGTTGGAAATCCAAAGAAACAATACGAGACTTGTACGGTTTTAGTTGTATAACCTGCTATGGAATGTGGCGGTAACCTGCTATTGAACATAGTTAGCTATAGTAGGCATACGATAATGGTCGTATGTTGGCTAAGATTTATATTCTACTTTGGAAATGAATTTTTTTCCTACACTATGCACTGGTAATAATATCAAATGTTCTTTTAAATGCGTATCAAGTATCTTTGACTATCATAAGGAGAAACCTCCTCCGATTCTGCGTTTGCATTGTGTGTGTGTGCGGGAGGCCTTATGGTAGTCTCATTTTTAAAAGCATTGCGAATTGACTTTAAAAATATTCTTCTATTTTGATTTTAAAGATAATAAACTGTTTTGAGTTCTCACACCAGTCACATGACTGACTCGGAGTTTATTGTTTTCCTTCCTAAACTCTGGGTGCCCACCAATTTTCACACGGGCAGTCAAGAATTAGGTTTATCAGGATATTCTGGATATTCTGGAGTTGCTGGAGGCAAGCTGGATGGCATGACGTATTACTAGTTATATAGTATTTCTTTTTCCGCTGTTTGTTTGATGTTGTATACTCTGATGATATGATGTAATGAAATGTAATGTAATGAATAACTGATATAGTTCTTTGTTTAAAGATCATTCATTTATTATTATATGTTGTTCCGCTGCGAATTGTGAGATTCTGATGTTGTTCTGTTGTTTTCTGTTCCGTTCTATGTTCTCTATTCTCTTTTTCTTCTATAAAAAAAAATTTCTCTCTTCTTTTTCCTCTGTTCTCTGTTCTATTTTCTATCTCTTCTCTATTTTCTGTTTTCTTTTCCCTATCTTTTTCTATCCTCTTATCCCTTCTTCTCTCTTCTTCTTCTTTTCTTTTTCTTAAACCATAACATTTCGGGTTTTTGGCCTTCGATTTCTCGGCAGTCGATAAAGTGAGTACCGATGTTGAATTTTCGAAAGTCGAAAATTTTCGGGGCGTTACAAAATTGCACGCTTTGTAGCAAGAATTGGATCACCATGAACCTTGGATATCTTGTTCTTGTTGTTCCTCGTGCTCGGCTGGCAGATTACATGAGGAACAATGAGCACAGGCCAAATTACACGATTTTTTGATGGGCCTTTGTTCTGAATTTTATGGTTCTTTGTGCACACATATCCTCTCTTAAGATCCTCTTCCTAATCATGATCGAGCTTATCAAATAGTGTCACAAGAAGAACGTGTTCATCAATCGAAGCAGGAAGTCGAGAAAAAGCCCTCTAAAGCAGTCGGTTTCGCCGTACTTACAGGGGCTGGTCGGGGCCGAGGAACCTCTGATAGACCGACGTGTTCTCAGTGCAAGAAGTAGGGCCATGAGGCCTCATGTTGTTGGGCGAAATCCGTTTGCAGCCACTGCAAGAAAATAGGTCATGAGGTTAGCCGGTGTTACGAGCTTCATGGATACCCCGATGGTTGGTTCAATGGCAGATGAGGCAGCTCCGCTGGGCAAGGAAGGGGGCAAGTACGCGCTAATGCGGCTGCTGGTAGCAGCTCCTCTATCGCATCCAATTCGTCGACGGTGTCGGCCTTGGGTCAATTGTCCATGAATGAGCAGTGGAAAGCTATTTTGGACGTGATTGGTAATAGTAAAATTTCCAAAAATCTATTGAATGGTAAGTTTGATGATACTTCATGGATTATCGATACTGGAGCAACCCATCATGTTACAGGGCAACGTTCATGGTTATTTGACACACAAAATCTTGAGTGTTCTGTTGGTTTGCCCAATGGTGAAAAAGTGATTGCTACTTTGGTGGGATCTGTATGTGTGACGGACAAAATTACTCTCACCGGAGTACTTTATGCTCCAAACTTGAGTTGCAATTTAATTTCTATTTCTCAACTTAATGATGATTTATGAACTATTATCCAATTTGATTCTCATACTTGTGCTATACAGGACCAAACGAAGGAGCTGATTGGAATGGGAGTTAGGAGAGATGGACTGTACTACTTTAGCAAACTGGAATTTGTGTCAACAGTTGAAGCAACATCAAATTTGGAGTTGTGGCATCGTCGGCTTAGGCACCCTTCTAAAAAGTAGTTAAGTTAATTCCTCATGTCAAAAATAATAAAGATAGTTTAGATAAAGTGTGTAAAGTATGTATGCATGCTAAACATCCTAGAGACAAGTTTTCTTTAAGTGACAATAAAGCTTCTAGAATTTTTGAGAAAATACATTGTGATTTGTGGGGTCCATATCGACATGTTTCTTTGTGTGGGCCTGTTATTTTTGACAATAGTTGATGATTTTTTGAAAGTAGTTTGGATTTATTTTTTGGTTGACAAATTAGATGTGTTTCAAATGTTTATATCCTTTGTTGCTATGGTCGATAGGCAATTTTCTCAAATAATTAAGGTCATTCAAAGTGATAATGGAACTGAGTTTAATTGTTTGATTGATTATTTTAATACAACTGGAATTTTGTTTCAAACTTCGTGTGTGGGCACTCCACAACAAAATGGGAGAGTTGAAATGAAATATAAACATATTTTGAATGTGGGTAAGGCATTACGCTTTCAAGCAAACTTGCCTATTTATTTTGGGATGAATGTGTTCTTGCTGCCGCTCATTTAATTAATCGTACACCCTCTTCCATGTTACCAAATAAAACACCTTTTGAGATACTTTATGGTAAACCACCCTCTTTTGGTGCTATTCGAACCTTTGGGTGCTTGTGATTTGCTCATAATCAAAAGACTAAGGGAGATAAATATGCAAGTCGAAGTCGAAAGTGTATTTGTTTGGGTTACCCGTTCGGTAAGAAGGGGTGGAAATTATTTGATCTCGGTACAAAGGAATTTTTCGTGTCTAGAGATGTGAAATTTGTAGAGGAGGTATTCACATTTGGGTGTTCAAAAGATGTCAATATAATATCTAGTGAGAATAATGATCATGATTTTCATCAAGATTTTGATGAAATAATTTATGAAGATGAGGATGTTGATCTTTTGATTAATGATAATGGGTCTGTTGGGTCTGCGCATGGTTCTGCTTCGGATCAGTCTACTAGTCCACAGGAAATAGGTCGTGGTCTTTGGAAAAAGTTCCCAAATATTATCGAGAATTTGTGACACATACGGTTTTTGCTAATGGTCCATCTTCTGATTCTCCTCCTTACAATCACTCGTCAGGTAATCCTTATCCTCTAGCACATTCCATAAATTGTGACAATTTTTCTATAAATTATCGTTCTCCTCCTTCCAATCACTCCTCAGCCATAATTAATGGTAAGGACCCTAAATCAATAAAGAAGCCATGAAATCCGATGAGTGACGCATTTCCATGAAGGATGAGATACGAGGTCTAGAAGACAATGGCAAGGCTCAATTTGATTTTCTTCTCTCCAAGTTGGGCAGTTTTGAATCTCATGCTCCAACTTGAGGGGGGGGGGTATTGAGATATATTTAGAATATATGATTAAGATATTATGATATGTTTAGAATATATGATTAAGATATTATGATAAATTTAGAATATATGATTAGATGTTATTAGTAGTATGTGATAAGGGATATATCTTCAGAAGGTTTCCTATTGTTTCGGCATGTTATGAGTGGTATGTGATAAGAGATATATCTTCAGAAGATTTGCTGCTGTTTCCGCAATTTTATAGTTACCATAAGATAGAGTCTTGGGTATGTATTATAAATAGGGATGCTAGTGGTTAATAATAATTCAAACTGAGTTTTACCAATTCTTCATCTTACCATTGCAAAGTCGTATGGAGTCGTTGGTACTTAATAAAAGGTCTAGCTAGCCGACGATTGGATGGTGAAAGTTTACTATCAGTTTTGTTTTCAGGGTTGGGCATGGGGCAATAAGTTGAAGAGGTAGGCTTCGTAAATAGGAAATTCAAACAAATTAAATTGGGTAAACCAATAAAATTTTGTGGAACTGTTGGCAATAAATCGATTCAATTTTAAAGTAGAAGGCGATGTGGGGAAGAAGAAAGGAAATGTTTGGAGATAGTGGAATAGAAGCAGCTAGTGGAATGTTAGAAATTTGTTAGAGAGGTGAATAAAAAAATTAGGGGAAATAGAGTGCAACATAGAGGAATAGGTGAAAATATAGAGGGAACGGTTATGGGAAGTTGGAGTTGGAGATAAGGTAGGGGAAAAAACATGGAAACGGATAGAGAACTAGTATCTTGAAATGAGAAAAGTAGAAGAATTCGCATCAACTTGGGGAAGTTCCTGGTTTAATATAAAATAATAGATTTAAATGTAATTTTTAATTTAATTAGCTTTCAAATAATTAATTATTTATTTTTGCTGTGTAGTACATGTTTAATAATTGCAAATAACAAAAATAAATTATGCAATTTCATTAAAATAAACTAAAACATTTTCAAATTCAAAAATAAATAACATAGAAAAAACAAACTAAAACTAACGACAAGACTATACAACAAATCCATCTCATACATTATAAATCCTGCTACTTTTAAGTTTTTTTACTGTATCCAAGTTTGTAGCTTGGTTGTGAAAAATTAGCATAAGCTCCCAACACTGAACAAGTGTAATAGAAACCAATAACTATAAAAATGTTGCATGGCATTGTTAAAATGATCCATATTCACAGTTGACCTTCCTGTTTCATGTCTACTTGTATTGCCATATTCGGCATGCCATTGTGTCTAATCGGCTGAATAACTGAAGGAGGTTCGTTGTCACTGGCTACCCAATCGGAGTAATATTCCATATCGACAATAGTAAAATGCTGAGTAGGTGGGTTAAGAGCTATTGGATATCTACATATCCCTTTACCTATGCAGCCTTTAAAACGTTCATCCAACTATCTGAACCTGAATATAGAATGTTTTTTTTGAATCTTTTGTATCTTCGTGTAGTCGTATTTCACCACTCTTCTGGACCGTCAATGTAATCTTTCTTTGGATCTCAAACCCCTCCTTCCAACTATAGTAGTCCGTCCCGGTCAATCCATGTACACTTCAGATTGTCTCATTTGTTCTTGATTTGTGACTTCGACCAGTTAAGATTTATTCCGTAGTTTAAAGCTCTTGTCATCGATGCATAAAACAAACTGACAGAATTGTTTCTTTCAGGGGAAAACTCCACGCACAAATCTATGAAAGCCAGAATTCTTTCAGGCGTCCATAAGGCGATAGGCTGAAAGGATGTAGAAGTAGACAATCCATGTGACATTCTAAAAATTGAAATTTACAAACTATAGCACAAAAAAATTAAAAAAAATATATGTTATGCAAAAAAAATATACACAACATTGTAGATATATATATATATATATGTATGTATGTATGTATGTATATAAAGATTAGGGTGTAGAAATTCTTGAATTTTTGTATTGGAGGTACGGTGTTAAAGATGAGGATGGAGGGCACAAATAGGTAAAGAGATGAAGAAGAAAAAGGATCAGTATGGAGAAGGGAAAAAAAGGACGTGTCCGACCCCAACGTATCTATTCCCCCTTTTCGGCGCAAGGGTCTATTTGGGGGAAATGAATCATTGCGACATCGGATGCATCCAATGCGGCTGACACGTTGTGAACGATAACATGGCATTTCAAGATGGCGAACGATACCTAATAAGCAATTGATATTTGTTGTTGTCATGTTGAACGTCGATAGAAAAACAACAATTAAAAAAATGTAAGCCATATGATTCTTGGGTAATCAAAAATACATTTGTTTTTAACCATCGATGTTCACTTGACACTTACACATGCAATTTATGTGCTACTTCATTTATTATTATGTTTGATAAAGTTAATTAATCTATTAATCTTCTAATAAAACTATTGTGAACCCGTGGTGTTAAATTTTGGTGATACAAAATCATAAATAGAGAGAAATAATATGCAAAAGAAAGAAAGAGAAGATTTGGTTTCCTCTAATTAATAGGCATATTTGAGTATGTTTATCTCTCTCTAATTGGCTAATCAAATTATTTTTTGTCATCTAATGTTAGCTTGGGCATTAAGCAATTGATTATATAAATAGAGACTAGAAGATAGGGTAAAAGTGTGATGGAAAATCTATTTGCTAATTTTCTTTTCTTCATCTTTGTTCTTTTTCTCCAACAATTTTAGCCATATAAATATTTGCTTCCATTCTTAATTTGGTTATTGATTCAATGGTATTTTGTTTACTTTAGCTTTGTTCTATTGATTGTAAATAAAATTTTGATGAATCAATAAAGGGGGTGGTTGGGTGGAATATTTTGTGTTATTGCGTTTTGGTTTCAATTCCGTTTTGTTTTCAATCCAAGTTATCTCTTTATGATTTGGGTAATAAAGATCCGTTGATAAAAGCTTCCCCAAAGCGCCACTATTTTCATAACACGTGGTACGCGCAAGAGGTTTGTCACATAATTTGTTTACATATACATTTTTTGATTAATAATTATATGAAAATAATAACGTAAGTATATGGACTCAATTTATTTAGATTGGTTTTTTTTAAATACATTGACAAACATTTATTACAAAACATGCTCAAGTAATTACAAAGCATGCAAATTATAGCAATCTTTTTAGAAAATAATGGATTTATGCCAAAAAAAAGCACTATTGTCAACACAAATTATTCCTTACGTAGTAAGCATTACATTACTGAGCAAGCCTATTGATTATGCAGGGAATATGATCAACATGGGTTCACCTTATATAGAATATAAATTCAAATATGTTCTTAGTTGATGTGATAATAGTGTTCCGTGTATGTGATAAAGAAATGACGCTAAGAAATAAGTAACGTTTCAAATTTGGTTGAAAACAATGTTCTAACAATTGCATTAATACACTATTTTATACTATCCAATACTAATTGAATAAGAAAAACATTTCTTGAAAAAATTATATTTTTAATGCATATAGCATAATATAACATGGGACATATAGGTAAACCTTAAAAATTGTGCAGCCTTTTTGAATAGGGTTTCATCAACTCTTGACATAGTGCACCATAAAATCCCCACGCTTTGAGTAAATAACAAATGTGATTTAATGTTGTCATTGGAAATCAAATTTTGCACCTCTTCATTATATCCAAGGCCAAGCTACCAATCAAGAACATCATTGTCTAATTTCGTGAATAACCAAATAACGCTTGCCTTTACTTAAATAATATACCACCATAGTAGTTAAATAGTACAAAATTTAGCATGTTCAAAGGAAAATAGAATATTACCATAAGAAAAATTACCTGTAGATACGCATATTATATTTTGATGACACAACATTTGAATAAATTCATAAAACACTCCATGTTATATGTTCCCTAATAGAGTTATTATCAACGGCGAGTACAAAGTCAGTTAACAAGACTTTGTCAAGTCTTACAATCTCCTTTATTTACTCTAGATTTCCTTGTTTTACTTAACTGTTTGATTTGATTTTGTATTTTAAAATTCAAGTTATCGGTCCTTGTGTTGTAAGGCTATATATAACCAGAATAAAATTCAATAAAATAAGATGAGACAAGGAATCCTATTATCTTCGTGGTATTAAACTAGTAACGATACTTTAGTTTTTTTAAAATGTCAATATATCCTTCCTCTTCCTCCTCCCTTTCTTCCATCCCCACCACTAACATCCACTATATAGTTTCGATGAACATGATAGCATAAGCCATGTGTTTTGGCATGCTCGATTCCTCCCTCTTCTCTGTGGATATAAACTAATAAAGCACGTTGATGGAAGCTATCCATATCTCACGCCGACAACCAAAGCCAATGGTTCCTTTGACTTTGAGTATGACGCCCGACAACTACAAGACCAAGTCCTACTTGGTTGGCTTCTCTCCTCTCTATCCGAACCTTTCCTAGCTAATGTTGCTCGATATAAGACTTCATAAGAAGTTTGGACAACCATAGAAAAACTATGTGTATCCAAATCTCGAGCACGTACCATGTAGCTCCAAAACAAGCTACGACATATGCACAAAGGAGACAAGACAATGTTGAATATTTGGTTCATGCTCGTTCCGTAGCTGATCTCCTCGCTGCCTCCGGGCAAGTGATACCAGATCTAATGTTTCAACACCTCATTATGGGATTGGAATCAACTTATGATCTAATAGTAACCACCTTATCTGCCACTATTAATAGTAGGATAAATTTTTTATTTAGGCCAATTTTGTGAACAAATTACAAGAATAGTCCACTTTGCAAACTAATTATAGACCAGTTTTCTCTACATAGGACGTCACATGTGCTGGCAGCATCTCATATGTCGCCAGTACACGTCTATGTTGCATAATAACACCGGCAGCATTTGAGATGCCGTCAGTCTACGGCATACCAAATGCCGCTGTTTCTACTGCTTTATTGGACAGCCACCTTTTAATATTTGTCTTGTTCCAAACATTGCTTAGATCTACTAAAATTCTAAACTTTAAACTGTTAAATTATTTGCAAATTGTAGATTAATCTTGGTTGGATTCACATACGCAGGAGGAACAACATCTAATTCTTCCTCTTCAACAAGTTATTAGCTATAGCAGGTATGTTTTTTTGGAAACCCTAGTTTAATTTTTTTTAATTTCATTTGTTGTTTGGTATCAACGATAATAGTTTACTAGTTGATTGAATAAATTATAGAATGGCTCCCAAGTGTGTACCGACCATCTGTTATTTCGATGGCGAATTAGTTGTTGATGAACTTAATTGTGGAAAATATGTCATGGGGTCGTGTAAGCTAGCTAAACTGTTGAAAGGTTGTAATTTGGTGCAGCTGAAAGAATCGATCTATAAAGCGACCAAGATAAAATCTGAAGAATTTGACATAGAGGTAGTGTGTAATTGGCCGACGGACTCAGGTTCGAAAGCCATTAAAATAGCCGATGATGACGATGTCGAGCTAATGTTTTCAACGACATCAAAATCAATTGAGCTGTTTGTTGGAAAAATTAGGCGCTTGCAAGTAGAAGAACCTGTACGAGAACAAGAAGTTAACAGTGTTATTGAGGAGCACCGAAGAATGGTTGAGGTAGTAAGTATCATCCGTGGAAACGCATCCTCGAGTTTCATTAATCCGACTATGATAGCGACGTACGGTCAATAACAAGGTCTATATGGACATCCTCCATGTATGACCTATCCATAGGGCATTCAGTATACGTATCCCTATCCAAGTCAAGGCAGCTTTACGCATCTACTCGGAAGGTGAAACATTTATTTATGAAATTTAGGTCGTATTAATTTGATAGTTGTGCGCTACTTAACATTTTTTTTTGCCTTATATGCGGTTATCTTCCTTATCGACCAACACCGCCTGGTCCCACTGGACCATCACAATGCCATATATCTCAATTTATGTATCACACTTCGCCTGAATTATATGATCTTAGTCAGAGGTATGTCTCATGAAAAATCAATTTTGTGTAGGTAGTAATTACGGTAATGGTTTTAAACTAATACGTATGTTTGAATAGCAGATTCCCCGTGAACGATATTGCTATGCATTCTAATGCTGATTTGGAGAAATGTAAACGTAAACGTGAACAATGAAGATGTTGATACCGAGATAGATGGGAAAGAAGGTGAAGATGTCAATGATGAACCCCCCGTAAATAGTATGGATTTAGTGAACATGGTGGAGAACGACATGTTGTGGATAGGTAGTATGCAAGCGAACAATGAACCTTTGAACTATGATTTTCCAGTTGAAGACAATATTTCCGAATACAGTGATGAGGTGGAAATGGAAGTTCCTTTGGATGATGATTTGTGCAACGCACAAATTATGGCAAGGTCAATCATTGCAAATCTTGGGTTCAACAATGAGACGTTTTCAACCGTAAGCGTTCCGAATAGATTTAAAGTTGGTTTGATTTTCGAGACGAAAGCCAAGTTGTTACAACAGTTGAGTGAATGGTCGATTTTGCATGCCGTATCTTTTAAAGCAATAAAATCAAATAGAACCAAATACACCGTCGGTTGTAATATAGATGCAAATTGTCCATGGAGAATTCGTGCTATTATCTCAAAAAAATCAGAGCAGATTTGGTAGATTGTAAGGAAATATCCTAGCGAACACAATTGTGTTAATCCAAACGATGAACTCCACCCACAAGCAGGCGACGTCTAGCTTTGTAGTGGCAAAAATATTACCTTTTGTGAAAGTCGATCAAAACATTACAGCCGGAATGGTACAAGTTTTGATGGAAGAACAATTGTTTGTGAAAATTAGTTATACGAAGGCTTGGAGAGCTTTGGGTAAGGCGGTGGAAAGAATTTATGGTGATTGGGCTGAGTCATATAGTAGTCTAAGGCAATATTTTGCTAAAATAACTCGATCGAACCCGGGAAGTGTTGGACACGTTACGACCAATGATTATGGAGTCTTTGATCGAGATTTTTGGGCTTTGGACCTTGTATTGAAGGATTTGTTTGTCTGTTGTTATGTATTAACGGGACACATTTGTACGTGAAATATAAAGGGACGCTACTTGTGGCCACTGCTATTGATGTGGATGATCGTCTATACCCTTTAGCGTACGCAATTATAGAGTCTGAATCCGAGGATAGCCGGGGGTGATTTTTTGCCTACATGCGGCGGTTCATTCACTGTGTTAACAATCGACGAATTACCTTCATTTCGGATCGAATGAAAGGAATACCATCAGCCGTGGAATCGAAATGGTGTTTGCCACATAAACATAGATTTTGTGCTAGACGTCTTAAAGCTAATTTTCAAGTTGCAGCATTTAGAGAAAAACGATTAACCGGACTATTTTATGCTGTAGCTTGTGTTGGAAAACTGGGGTGGCTACAACACAATGTTGGATCTTAAGGCTATTCAGACACTAGAAGTGGTGAAATGTGTATTAACTATTTACTTATGAATATAAAGAAGTAATCAGAGAACAAGTAAGTAATAAAGTAAAATGCAGTAATGTAAATAACACCCGGATTTTTATATTGGTTTGGATTAACCAATCCTACATCCAGTCCTGCACTCTATCGTGCAGAATTCCACTATAATCGCTTGCTTTCCACGGGTGGCAAGAACACCTTTACAATCTTGGTTTCACGGGCTACAAGACACACCCTCTTGATTTTACAGGCTACACGAACACCTTCTCCTTATCAGCAACAACAAACTATGGCAAGTACTCCTATCTTCAATACAGATTCTTGCTGATTCGGTACAATGATCCTATAGACTCCAATGGCAATATATCTTTGAATTATTTGAGGAATAGGGTGAAATCAGAGAGAGAATGATGTGAATTAAAGTACAACTCTCTTATATTGTGTTGCTTGCAAATCAGTGAAGAATTGGAGCGAAATAGTATCGATTTGCAAGGAGACTTGAAGAGTATGCAATGAATTTCTTTTGCAAATGTTTGGAGAAGGAGTAAGAGAAAATGAGAATTCTTGATGTTAAATTCGTTTTCAGAGGCCTTTATATAGTGGTTGAAGAGAAGTGTCTTTTGGTGAAGAGGTGGAGGGAGTCTCTTCATTTAAAATTTGAAATTCTAAAAACTGCTAGTATGTCGACATGCCCAAGTACCCCATGTCGACGTGGGTGTATTGCAAAATGAACAGCAACACTAATAAGTGGTGCAAATTTTCAGCATTTCAAAGTACCTTATATTTGTGGATTTTTGTGATTCGGTTGAGGTCAATGGTTGATGATCTTCAAGTATAATTGCTATGAGACCTTTAACACGATATTCTAAAGTTCAACCAACTCCTCATCACTTCAAACACCTTTATCCTTCATCATTCTTCTCTAATTGGGTTTTGTTCTTTAATTGCTCTGATTGACCTCCTTCTACAATTCATTTGCTTCCACTGTATTCTTGTTTATCTCTAAAATGTCTTCATAATAAATCTGATATGACTGCATAACTCGAAGATATGTTAGTAGTAATATTTATATGGTTGTTGTCATCAAAACCAATACCTAGGGTATTAACAGCTTGTGCTACGGAAGAAGCCGAGTACATCAGAATACGTGAAGAAATAAAAACTATAAGCATCAGGGCTCGCAATTGGATAGAAAGGAGTTTGGGAGCGCACGAGGAGAACTGGGTGTTGTGTAAAGATGATGGCGGACGATTTCATGTCATGACCACCAATTGTGCAGAAAGTTTCAACGGTGTTCTTAAAGGAGCTAGGTCTTTACCTATCAAAACTTTAGTTGCATGCACCTTTTTTAGGTCGGTTGATTATTTTTCTCAACGAAGAGAAGCGACATCAAAACTGACTTCCCGTCTAACTCCGAAGTGGGAAGCCAAGATCGTCGAAAGTGCAAACGAAGCTAGGCTTACAAGAATTATTCGATTTAGTCAATCTGAGTGGCAAGTTGTACACTATTTTGGTGATGAGTTCAAAGTACTAATCAACGGTAATTGTCACTCTTGTACGTGCAACATCCCTCTTTTAGAGCACCTACCGTGTATACATGTTATGGCCACTTGCTCAACGGTTCCAATGGATCAAATAGAGCCCGTCACGACTTTGCCTCAACATGGTATTCCACAGTGAAATACCTGGCAGCTTACACCCCTGAGTTTTCCCCGGTACGAGATAAACGTTATTAGAGTTCAAGTGACAGTCAATTGGTCCTACCTCCGGTCGCTAAAAGACAACCAGGACGCCCACGTTCAACTAGAATTAAAGGTATAATGGACGAGGTGCAGACCCCTAAAGGAAATAGGTTCAGAAAATGTGGTGTTCATGGTCATAAAAAAATCGTTGCAATACAGCAATTTAATGTTTTTGTTTTATTTTGTCTGTAATCCTAATTCGAACGCATTCTAGTTTGTCTGAGAATAAATGTTTATGTAATCTATTGTTGGACGAAAATGTTATTTGGACTTTTATTATTTTGTTGTTAGCCTTCTAACGCAGACTATATTCAAAGTGTATTGAAATGCCTCTTGGAGGTGGCATTTGAAATTCCATAACACGCGTCATTTGAACTGTCGCCTTTTGCGGCATTTCAAAAGCCACCTGTTGCGGCATTTGAAATACCACGTGCTACGGCATTTCAAATGTCGTGTAATGCGGCATTTCAAAAGACGCTTTTAGCGTCATTAGGGATGTCGCCCATCTGCTACCTATATATTTTCCTAAGTTTTTACAACTACCCCACCCACACCCTAACTTTACTAGATTTATTTTAGCAAAAGCTCTAGGTTTCATATTGGTATACTATTCTCATCCGATTTTAACAATTTGCAACTACCCCTCCCCATATTTCAATTCAACATTATCGTGCCGAAGGTAAGTATTATACTTTTCTCGTTCAATTTCATCAATTGTTTTGTCGATTTATTTTTGGTTGTATTCATAGGTGTATAATGGACAGTTAGGAAATTGATGACGTAACAATGATGAAAATGTACGATGAATTCGAACAAAATAGAGGAAAGGGGATTTCAAGCGGCGTCGACCTTGAAGTTGATTTTGTACCAGAGGCACAATTCGAAAAAGAACCCTCGAACGAGTATAGTGGAACATCACGTGGAGAAGCCAAGGTTGATAGACCAGTCCAACAAACGCTCCATGCACGTCTTTTAGGTGTCCCAGGTCGGCAAAATCGTGGAAGTTCAAGCTCCCATGCTACATGTGTAGTTTGCGGCTGTGGAGAGGAATGCGAAGTAGTCATTTGCAGAAATGGTAGGAACGTTGAACGTCGTTTCTACCGCTGTGCTGGATACAACGATCATAAGATTCGACCGAATCAGATTGAATGCTGCAAATTTTTTAAGTGGCTCGATCCACCACTATGTCCTAGAGGGGTGGAATATGCTTTAGAAATGCAAGCAGAAGTTAGTCGTTTGGAAAAGTTGAACCTTGAATATCAAAAACGAATTGTTGGTTCATGGGCACAAATATTCGACGTTGTGGCCACGTAGATCGTTGAAGGACAATCGAAATGTAACGTAATGATATTAGAAACTTGCTGTGTGATGAACAAATATCTAAAACGATCGTTCGAAGTATGTTATGCACCGTTTAAAGTATGTTATGCATCGTTGAAGGATAATTGAAATGTAATTGATGTACGTTATGCTATGTTATGCATCGTTTGAAGTATGTTATGCATCGATAATTGAAGTATGTTGTGCATTGTTTGAAGTATGTTATGCATCGTTCGAAGTATAAAATGTAAAATCTAAAGTAACAGAGCGGCATTTCAAATGCCACAAGAGGCGTCATTTGTAATGTTGCTGGTGGCGACATTTCAAATACCGCTCCATGCGACATTTGAAATGACGCCTCATGCGGCATTTCAAATGACGCCTCATGCGGCATTTCAAATGACGCCTCTGTTGTTTGCTTACACAAACTACAAATGAAAAGTGCAGTGTCCGTAGTTCGAAACCAACGTAATAGTCGTTTCTGAACCTTGACCATTGCAACTTTCTAAGCTCATGACTACAGTTACCAACAACAAATACAAGTTTAAAACCAGTAACATTTACACCAACATCGGAATACTAGAGTCACTTCTACAATCACACCGACAAACACTAGTCTACATTAGTTAACAACCAAACAACCCAAACGAACAAATACAGACCATGAGCAGTCAATACTACAGTCAATATACCACACAAACGATCAATAAACACTATAGTCAACAAATACAAACCACGATCCACTATGGTTAGTCTAAAATTTCATCTCAAAATTTTTAATTCCCTAGGAGTTTTGTTCTTCGGTCTTCTAGGCTTGAGCATGAATTCCTCATCTTACAGTGACAGCTCTTCACTACCCTCCTCTTGCGTCCCTTCCGTTGTGGGTTGTGATGGCCCGACGGGTTGTGTATGCTGGGAAGGTATCGCTCCGGAACTCTCGCCCTCTTTTTTCTTCATTCTTCCATACTTTCTCTTCGGTGAGGGCGGCGGTGGGACTGCAACTATGTCCTTATACAACGCGGGAGGGGCGATATCCTCGATAAGTGGTGGCACTGCAGGAGGAGGAGGAGGCTGAGGTGGGATGGGCCTTGACATCTTGTTCTTCGACAAACAGGATAGCAGAATTTGTTTGATAGAGAAGCATTTTGCCTTGCTCTTTTCAGGAACCTCCTCCGCAAGCTCGTCAACAATGTCCAACACATGATACATAGCATCCGTCTGCGTATAACATAAACCCGTATGAGTTTCATAAGTACTACATAAGTTGTCAATATTAATACGTACCACATTCCGTTCCAGCGGAGTTCGTGGAGTGTAAGGTGCCACCTCTTGCTCGGGTTCCTCTGCTCGTCTTCGAAGCACATAACGACGAGTGATATTCCAGTACCAGCTAAGATACTCCTCATCGGTCAGAGTGACATCGTGCTCGTCTTCCTCAGCTATGAAACGGTTGTTCCATAACTCAATCATCGTTTCGAATTCATCTTCGCCATATGGAAGCATGTAATATGGAGAAGGATAAGGTAGGTGCTGTCGAAGACCAAACTATCTCATGACTCTGTCTGGCAGATGGTATGCTAAATCTCCAAAATAAAAAATCATAAGTCTTGCCCGCCATAACGTCATGTCCATTGTACAAATAGCCGGAAGTGCATGAAGGTCTGCTTCGGAATACGGATTCCATGTTACTGCATTGTAATCTAAGACGTCAGGTTAAATTGCGTCTAGGGCTCATTTTTGTATTCTTCAGGCCAATCCACCTGTAATAGCAACATGTTATAGGAAATTCAAATTTATCGTATTGATATAACAACACTAAAAACACTGTTTTACCTCGCTCCATAAGGCTTTGAATTGTCAATTATTTGCATCTTCGTAGAAATACGACCAATCGGAAGGTAGTCCATGACCAAAGCTGCAAGTGTGAAACTTAATTTTAGTTACGTTTTTACGAAATACTCAACTATGCAACAACGAATAACTATGTCTGTACCTGAAGTAGAGTCATACAATCTCCGGCGGACCATTGTTGGACCAAAGCAACTCTCGTAAGCTCCGTATAGGTGAAAGCAAGCACCGCACTACCCCAGGAGTATTGCCGACATGAATCGAAGTCTTCTAACAATGGAAGCCACTGAAGGGCCACTCTTGTCTTCGATCGATCACAAAAAAGACGTTGCGTGATGATGTGCAATATAATAGCGCGAGCAAGCTGGGCAATCTGCAAAGGAGAGGCACGACGGGGAATATCACCGGCCAACTGCTTCCTAAACCACGTGGCCACTATCGATTCATTTCCCCACCTCACATCTTCTGGAGGAGACAATCCAAGCAGGGCTCGCACAATTCCATATAATTTCTTGGAAAATCCGGTTTCAGAATGGGTCCCCGTTAATCGGCAATCCAAGCAATACAACTACGTCTTTCAAAGTGATTGTCGTCTCACCTACTCTAAGATGAAATGTAGACGTCTTCGGTCGCCATCTATCGATCAAAGCCGTCAAAAGATTTCGGTCGAACTGTGTATATCCCAACTTATTGACAACACTAAATCCAGCTCTATCTAACAGTTCCAACATGCCTGGATGCGTTGACGTGACGAGCTTTAAAGTTGACGAATGGTCAATGAAGCCGTCCGGCTCAATCCCCAGTCGATACATAGTAACAGAGCAAAGCAATTATGGTAATTACCAGCAATTTGCAGAAGTAATAGCATATTATTTGACATTTTACCTCCATCATATCGATGTTGTTTGTGCGGTGTTGAGGTTGGAGGTAAAGCACACTAGGATCGATCGATGGGTATAGAACCATGCAACTATACAACTTCATTGTATACGATGGAAAAACAATTAAACATGTGCTCTATGTGAGTACTCAACTTCATTGTACTGTACAATCATAGATTTACAATCATAGAACAATTTTAGCCCTAAACCCTAAATCGAAAAAAGACAATTAGAGACAAAATCGATAGATTTCATACCTATAGGATGAGCTTGAGACGATGATGAAGCCATAGTTCGAATTCTAACTAGATTTTGGTAGTTGGAAGCTCGAAATTTTGATTTTTGATGATTTGGGGGGGTGGGTTCGGTTCTTTTTTGAAGATGATTTGAGAGAATGGGAAGTGAGGTGGTATTGAGGAAGGGCTGCACAATTTACAGAGAGCAGCAGAAACAGCGGCACTTGAGATGCCGCAGACCAACGGCATCTCAAATGCCGCCAGTGTTATTATGCAACATAGACGTGTACTGACGACATTTGAGATGTCGCCAGCGCACGTGGCGTCCTATATGGCGAAAACTGGTCTATTTTTGTACTTAGTTTGCAAACTGGGCTATTCTTGTAATTTGTTTACAAAATTGGTCTAAATACAAAATTTAACCTTGATAATATCTCTTACTCCACGGATGATTTTCAAGCACATCTCCAAGCATTGAAAATGCACATTCAAGCATAACAAGTTTCACTTTCCCCTCAGCCTGCTTATCAACATAGCCATCGCTATTCAATTCTCTCATGGACGTGGTGGTCGTTTCGGTCATGGCAGACGTGGTAATGGTGGTTGTAAATCGTCGCCCTAATACTTCATTACAAGGTCCATGCCAAATATGTGGTAAAAGAAACCATAGAGCTCAACGATGTTGGCACCGGTTTGATCAAATCTTCGCAAATCAAGACTATAGACCTCCACAACAAAGTCAAAACCCTACACAATAACCACACTCAAACATAGCCTATGTTCTTCACTCAAATTCTCATTATGGTAATCAGTGGATACCAGACAATGGCGCCTCTACTCGTGTAACCAGGGACCTTCAGAATCTACATATTCACGGCCCTTTTGATAAGCTCGACCAAGTTTGTATAGGTAATGGTTCCAGCCTTCTAACTACTATTGATAAGACCATCTATCGTACAAGCTCTCTTGCATTTGTTATGAGTCCAGTTCATTATGTTCCTTCGCTTAAAGCAAATTTACTTTCTATTTCTCAATTCTATACCAAAATTTATGTTTGTTTTGAATTTCATCCAACTTATTTTCTTGTCAAGGATCATCGTATGGGGAAAACTGTACTGCGACTAAAGATGATCTCTGCTATTTCACCAATGTTCATGATCTTTCTAATTCTGTTTCTTCAGCCTTTTTTCCAAATAAGTTTACGCTGGATGTTTAGCATCAACAATCAGGGCAACCTATGTTTAGAACTGTGAAACTTATTGTTTCTAATTTTTCCCTTCTAATTAGTAGTAATGAAATCAATTATTGTAATTCATGTCCCGTAAGTAAAAGACTAAAACTTTCATTCCATGATAGCCTAACTACTTGTTCATCTCCTTTGCATCTGATAGTTTTTGATTTATGGGGACCTGCACCTATCATATCTAAAGATGGGTTCTGTTATTATTTACTATTAATGGATGCATTCGGTCATTTTGTTTGGATATTTCCTTCACATCAGAAAGTCTGAAGCATTTGATGTATTTATCAATTTTAAAAACCAGATTGAAAACTTACTCGGTGCAAAAATAAATGGTATCAAATATTGAAGATTCACACAACTTTTCTTGAACACAAATGGTGTTTATTATATATTTGCTTGCACGCACACCAACGAACAAAATAGACTTGTTGGGAGATGTCATCGACGCATTCGGGAAACTAGCACTGCTCTTCTCTATCAATGTATATTCCGCAAGATATTGGGTTGAAGCTTTTCAAACCGCATGTTATTTATTAAATAGGTTGTCCTCTTCGGTTACATAAAGTAAATCATATTTTCGTGTTTTTTGGGTACCGTTCCTGACTATGGTATGTTACAACTCTTCGGTTGTCTATGATATCCTCATTTAAAATGATATGTTAAACACAAAATAGCACAAAGGTCATCACCTTTGTATTTATTGGACATCATTCAGCGTACAAGAGTTATCTTTGCTTTCACATCGCGACAAATCATTTATACATCCTATAATATGTGTCTATTGTAAAGAGCAAAATCCCTTTTGCATATACTATTAATACACCCCGTGATGGCACCTTCAGATCCACTAATATCCCCATCATCTTTAGTCCTCGCCCTATGCCTATGCTGCCACCAGTTCCAACTTCTTCTACTACAAGTTTTCCTAGTTGCCCTCCTTCTCCAAACATGTCTACGGGAGTGTTTTTTTCCAGAATCATATTCACATGCTTCAACTACCTCAATACCACCAGCATATACAACATCTCCATTGGTTCCTTCGTCACCATAAACTGAATCTACATAACTTGCACCAAACCCAACAAAGGATATAGTGCCAACACACCCCCATTAAAATACGTTTGAAAGATGGCATACTCATGCCTAAGATTTACACAACAGCCAAATAATCAATGCCTAATCTCCATCTCCATGAACCAAGTTGTTACACTTAAGCTCTTAAACATAAAGTATGGTGGCAAGCTATGGACATTGAAATCAATGCACTACTTCGCAACGAATCATGGATCCTGGGTCCTCCAGAACAAGAAACTAATATCGTGGGCTGCAAACGGATATATCGAATCAAAAGAAAACGCAGATGGTTTTATTGTGCGTTATAAAGCTTGGTCGGTGACTAAAGGGTTTCATTGGCAACTGGACATTGACTTCAATGAAATATTTAGTCCAGTTGTCAAATTCTACACCAAACGTATAATGCTCACTATTACTCCCTCTAAAGGATGACCGATTCGACAACGTAATGTTCAAAATGCATTCTTTTATGTTTTTCTTCAAGAAGAGTTTATATGCATCAATCGCCTAGATTTATTGACAAGCAACAATTTTCTTTTGTTTGTCAGCTACATAAATCGTTATATGGCCTAAAGCAAGCACCATGAACATGGTATCACTGACTTAGCTCTCATATTCTTCATGTGGGCTTTCAAAATTCTCATGCATATTGCTTCTTGTTCATTCAACATGATCAATTTTTCCATTTATGTTTTGGTGTATGTTAATGGCATCATTATCATAGGCCGTTTGATGCATGTATTAACTCACTTATTAGATCGTTGAACTCTTCTTTTGCAATGAAGGACCATGGACCTTTGAACTATTTCTTTGCTATTTATACAAACCCCTATTGTTTTTTTGTGTCAAACAAAGTATATCAATGATATATTAGAACATACCAAGATGGTTTATGCTCCTCAAGTCTCCACTCCACTTGATACTAAGAACTGTTGAAATATTAAACTTGATTTGTTAATTTCTAGAAAAGTTTCTTATTATTAAAGTTTTTAGAGTCTTCTTATATTTGATAGAATATGGTGAGAGATGTAGAATTTTATATTAGTCGCTAGAAATAAGAATTATATAATAGTTATGTTTCTAGAGTTTCCTAAAGAGTCATTTCTAGAGTCATCAAATGTGTCATGTTTCTAGAGTATTCTATATTTAGAATGTTCTATTGAGTCATATAAATAGAGGAGCTCTCCCCTCATTTTGTATCAATCAAGCAAGAAATAAATCATCAATAAAGAAAAGTTTTCTATAATAAAATAAAATAAAATAAATCCTCTTTCTTATATTCTCTCCCTCTTTCTCCAAAATATTCAACAAAGTGGTATCAGAGCGAGGATTTAAGGATGGCGAATAATGGCATTCCCCTACAAGTTCCAATGCTCACCAAGAACAATTGTGATAATTGGAGTTTAAGGATGATGGCTCTCCTTGGAGCACATGACGTGTGGGAGATAGTTGAAAATGGCTATACTGAACATGAGAATGAAGATGGCTTATCTCAAATTCAAAGAGATGGTTTGAGAAAATCAAGGATAAGGTACAAGAAGACTCTTTGTCTAATTTATCAAGCATTGGATGATTATACCTTTGAAAAAATTTCTGTATCAAAGTCGGCCAAAGAAGCATGGGAGAAGCTTCGAACGTCTTACAAGGGAGCTGATCAAGTCAAAAAGGTACGTCTTCAAAATTTAAGTGGAGAGTTTGAAACTTTGCATATGAAAGAAGGTGAACTTGTTTCTGATTACTTCTCAAGAGTTCTAGTGGTTAGTGATAATATTAAAGAAATGGTGAGAAGTTAGATGATGTAAGAATTATGGAGAAGATTCTTAGATCATTAAATCCACGGTTCGAACACATTGTCGCCATCATTGAAGAAACAAAAAACTTGGAGACCATGTCAATGGAGGAACTTCTAGGCTCATTGCAAGCTTATGAAGAAAAGAAAAGTAAGAAGGAAGAGACTGTGGAGCAAGTTCTTAAAACACAGATTGATTCAAAAAAGGAAGAAAGTAATCGAAGCCAACAAAGATGGGGTGGTAGCCAAGAAAGAGGAAGAGATCGTGCATATGGACATGGACGAGGTTGGAGGCCCAACTATGAAAACAACAACAATAAAAGAGGAGAAAGCTCAACAAGAGGTTGTGGAAGAGGAAATTCAAGGTATGACAAGTCACATGTTAAATGTTACAATTATGAGAAAGTTGGACATTATGCTTCTGAATGTAGAGCTTCAAAGCATAATAAAGTTGAAGAGAACACCAGTTACGTTGAAGAAAAAAGCCAAAAGGATGGTACATTATTACAGGCTTACAAAGAAAACGAAAAAAGAGTGGAAAACCAATGGTAACTAGATAGCGGGGCAAGCAACCATATGTATGAAGAAAAAATATGTTTGTGGAGCTTGATGAATCAGTGAAGGGAAATGTGGCATTTGAAGATGAATCAAAAATAGCAGTGAAAGGTAAAAGTTATCTGATTGAAGAATGGAGAGCACCAATTCATTTTCAATGTTTACGATGTGCCAAACATGAAGAGCAACATTTTGAGCTTAGGACAACTTTTAGAGAAAGGTTATGATATTCAATTAAAAGATAATAATCTTTCTATAAGAGACGGTGCAAGTAACTTCATTGCAACGGTACCAATATCAAGAAATAGAATGTTTATGCTCAACATTCAAAGTGATGTCGCACAATGCCTTAAGGTGTGCTATAAAGATACTGCTTGGCTTTGGCATCTTCGTTTTGAACATCTTAACCTCGGAGGACTAGAGTTGCTATCCAAGAAAGAAACGGTAAGAGGATTATCATGCATAAGCCATCCAAATAAAGTGTGCGAATGATGTTTACTTGAAAAGCAATTTAAAATGGGCTTTCCAAAGGAGCCATACTCAAGTGCTATAAAGCCATTGGAACTCATACATACAGATGTATGTGGTCCAATCAAGCCAAGTTCACTTGGTAAGAGTAGCTATTTTCTTCTTTTCATCGATGATTTTTCAAAAAAAACATGGGTGTATTTTTAAAAAGATAAATCAAAGGTTTTTGAGAATTTCAAGAAGTTCAAGGCCTATGTTGAGAAGGAAAGTGGCCTTATAATTAAAGCCATGAGATCTGACCGTGGAGCAGAGTTCACGTCAAAAGAATTCCAAAAGTATTGTGAAAATAATGGAATCATATGACAACTGACAGTGCCTAGATCTCTCCAGTAAAATGGAGTAGCAAAAAGGAAGAATAGGACAATTCTTGAAATGGCAAGGAGCATGCTCAAAAGTAAGAGGTTGCCAAGGAATTTCGAACGGAAGCTGTGGCATGTGCGGTTTATCTATCAAACCGATCTCCAACAAGAAGTGTATATGGAAAAACATCACAAGAAGCATGGAGTGGAAGAAAGCCTGGTATTTTCCATCTAAGAGTCTTTGGAAGCATAGCTCATGTACATGTACCGGATGAGAAGCGAAGCAAATTGGATGACAAAAGTGAGAAGTATATTTTCATCGGTTATGACACCAACTCTAAAGGATATAAGCTATACAATTCTGATATGAGGAAGATAATAATTAGTCGAGATATTATGTTTGATGAAGAAGGAGATTGGGATTGGAGATCACATAATTAAAATTACAACTTCTTTCCATACTTTTAAGAAGATGAAATACCACAACCAAGGATCAAGCAATTAAGGGAGGAGCCTACTTCCCCACTAGTTTCTCCTACCACAAGTTGTCAAGAAGATGAGGGCTCAAGTGAAAGGGCTCCATGCTTTAAAAGCCTTCAAGAAATTTATGATGTAATAGAAAATCAAGACAATCTTACTCTCTTTTTTTATTTGCGGATTGTGAGCCTATAAACTTTCAAGAAGCTTTGCAAAAGAAGAATTAGAAAAATGCTATGGACGAAGAAATCAAGGCCATCATGAAGAATGACACATGGGAGTTAGCTTCACTTCAAAAGGACATAAAGTGGTTGGTGCGAAGTGAGTATACACAGCAAAGAAAAATGCCAAAGGAGAAGTTAAAAGATGCAAAGCGAGATTGGTGGCAAAAGGCTATAGTCAAAGAGCCGGCATTGACTATGATATGGCATTCGCTCCAGTCTCTCGATTAGAAACTATTAGACTAATAATCTCTTTAGCGGCTCAAAATAGTTGGAAGATACATCAAATGGATGTAAAATTTGCTTTATTAAATGGAGTTCTTGAAGAAGAAGTTTATATCGAGCAACCACAAGGCTACGAAGTCAAAGGAGAAGAAGACAAGGTTTTGAAGCTAAAGAAGGCACTTTATTGGTTGAAACAAGCTCCAAGAGCTTGGAATGCTCGAATTGTTAAATACCTCTAAGAGAGAAACTTCACCAAATGTCCATATGAGCATGCACTCCATATTAAAATCCATAATGATTATACATTGATTATATGCTTGTATGTAGATGACTTGATCTTCATAGGTAGCAATCCAAGCATGTCTCAAGAGTATAAGAAAAAGATGACGAAAGAGTTTGAGATGACTGATATTGGGCTCATGTCTTATTACCTCGGCATTGAAGTAAAACAAGAAGATAAAGGCATTATAATCACTCAAGAATGCTATGCTAAGAAAGTATTGAGGAAGTTTAAGATGGATGACTCTAATCCAGTTTGCACACCAATGGAATGTGGAACCAGGTTGTCAAGGCATAAGGAAGGAGAAAAAACGGACTCAACACTCTACAAAAGCTTGGTTGGAAGCTTGCGATATTTAACGTATACAAGACCTAACATTCTATATGCATTAGGAGTTGTGAGTCGATACATGGAGAACCGAACAATAACTCATTTGAAGACAGCAAAGAGAATTCTTTGCTAGGTTAAAGGCACAACAAATTTTTGATTGTACTGCTCTATTTATGATAATTACGAGCTTGTTGGATATAGTGATGTGATTGGAGTGGAGATATGGATGACCAAAAAAGCACAAGTGGCTTCGTGTTCTACATGGGAGATACAGCCTTCATATGGATGTCGAAAAAATAGTCGATTGTCACTCTTTCCACATGCGAAGCAGAGTGTGTAGCTGCTACTTCATGTGTTTGCCATGCAATTTGGTTACGAAATCTACTAAAGGAGTTGAAACTGCCACAAGAGAAGCCGACCAAGATTTTCGTGGACAACAAATCAGCAATTGCTTTGGCTAAGAATCCAGTTTTCCATGATCGAAGCAAGCATATTGATACACGCTATCACTATATTAGAGAGTGTGTCTCCAAAAAGGATGTGCAACTAGAATACATGTAGACACATGGTCAAGTAGCTGATATCTTCACCAAGCCTCTAAAGCATTTGATTTTGTTTCGTTGAGAAATCTGCTTAGAGTCACAAATCAAGGTTAAAAGGGGTTGTTGAAATATTGAACTTGATTTTTTAGTTTCTTGAAGTTTCTTATTACTAAAGTTTCTAAAGTTTTCTTATATTTGATAGAATTTGGGGAGAGCTGTAGAATTTTATATTAGTTGCTAGAAATAAGAATTATATAATAGTATGTTTCTAGAGTTGCCTAAAGTGTCATTTCTAGAATTGTCAAATGAGTCATGTTTCTAGAGTATTCTATATCTAGAATGTTCTATTGAGTCATATAAATAGAGGAGCTCTCCCTTCATTTTGTATCAATCAAGCAAGAAATAAATCATCAATAAAGAAAAGTTTTCTACAATAAAATAAAATAAATCCTCTTTCTTATATGCTCTCCATCTTTCTCCAAAATATTCAATAAGAACAATCTATCGATTCATGGAGGTAAACAGGTCGTTGATCTCATGCTATATTGTAATGCTGTTGTACACTAAAATATACCACATTTATGTGTCTTGATATATCGTTTGTTATTAACCGTTTTTGCCAATTTATGCAAGATCTGCGAGATCAGTGGGATGTCATCAATATCACATACTATATCTTAAAACCACTACCGAATTTTGGATTTCCTTAAGTGCTACTCCAACACTAAATTTACGTGCGTACTCCGATGCCGATTGGGCTGCTTATCTTGTTTTTCTTCGATCTACCAGTGACTTTTATATCTTTTTCGAAAGCAACCATATATCTAAGAATGCATGCAAGCAAACTAATGTGTCTAAATCTAATACAAAGAGTGAGTATCGTGCTTTCGCTACAACTACAACAGAACTCATATGGATCGAATCTCTTCTTCAAAAACTAGGTGTTCACACTAATTTCCAACATTATAGTGTGATAATCTGGGGTAACATATCTCATTGTCAATCCCGTGTTCCACTCTCGCATTAAACATATGTAGATAGATTATCATTTTATGCATGAAAGAGTAGCGCGTAAGCAATTAGATGTTCGGTTCATGTCTACTAAAGATCAACTTGCAGATATGCTAATAAAAAGATTGAGTACTCAATGTCATGCTTTTCTTCAGAACAAGTTGACCATTAAGATGCCCAACTTGAGGGAGAGTATCAACAGCAAATACAAAGTCAGTTAACAAGACTTTGTCAAATCTTTCAATCTCCTTTTTTACTCAAGATTTCCTTCTTTTAGTTAACTGTTTGAAATGGTTTGGTATTTTAAAATTGAAGTTATCTGTACTCATATTGTAAGGCTATAATATATAACCGTGATTAAAGTTACTAAGAAGAAAGAAGAAATCATATTATATTCAGTTATGCATTAAAATTGCGTTGATAAACAAAATAAGTTAACTGATTACATATTGATACTATAACTGATTAGCATTAAAGGGAACAAATATGTAATTCTCCTATTAAATTGAATTAATTTTTATAGTTTGAATTCGAATTGGTCAAAATTAAAGGCAATTATTTCATTGTTTTATTATATGGTAATTATATTTGACATGATCCTTCTTAATTAAAATAGTTCACTTAGAAACATCATGAATAATAGTGTCTAATTTATAATTATCTACAAACATATTCAAACTACGAAAAATTCAAAAAAAAGAATTTCGTAAAAAATCATAAATATTTACCTTATTATTACATAAGATTACCAAGATTTTAATGATATCCCTAGATGTGCATTAGCTATATAAATTTTATATTCTATTAAATAACGTAATAGAAAAATATCAGATGTTTAGATAGATTAAGAAGGACAATGCTAAAATTTACAAAAAAAGAAAAAGTTCAAATGGATTATGAATTCATAAAGCATTTGGAAATAAATAAGTTTATAAACACATATTTAAAATTAATTTTTTAACCAAAAATTCAAATTATACGTCGAAGGAAGAACTAAAGCGTTGTGTATACATTTATACTTTTCCCTAAAATAAAGTATGAAATTTATTATTTGAATATATTATTTTACTTTAGATATAATATTTTTCTTCCAACCTAATTTTATTATATACTTGTATGTTTGAGAATGTAATAAATCTCGACCTCTATTTGATTATATGTAAAAATTTAAGTTTATTTGTATCTTTATATTGATAAACTAATAAACCCATGTGTTGATGTCAAAAATGGATCAACACCCAAGATTTAGTTGTAGGGAATTTGTAAGACCTATATGTACCATATAGTATTGAAAATAAAAGAAATAGAAAGGGAGACACAAGATCTTTATTGTTGCTCGGCAATCTCTAGTCTATGTCCACTTTATAGTTTTTTTTGATTGTTTTTTACAAAGAATTTAAGATTACAAGTCATCGGTACTAGGGTTTTACAGGTTCAGTGGCCTAGACTGGTAAGACTAGCTTTCTTGGCGGCTATTGTGAGGGAGGTAGGAGACAAGGAAATGATAAAGTCTATGCCAGTAGAGAATCAGATCCTAGATCTAGTCCTGTTTTGGTTGCCATAGGGCTAGTATTTATAGAGAAACATGTGAATAGGTTTGAGTCCACTTGTAGTGAAGTCTAGAAGCTAGCACAGTGTTGTACAAGTGAGCATGGAGGCCACAAACCAAAAAAACTCTTCATAGACCCGAATGGCTCTTCACCAAGTTATCTCCTTAGTCGCATAATTTCTCTCAGTTGTTTCTGTACTTCTTTTTAGTATACTATATAGAGTTTAGGAGGCAGGATGAAGAGGAATAACAACTCTTCACCGATCTAAATGAGTCGATACTGGGCTATACCCTTAATTCCATTTCCCTTGAAATTTTTTACACTTGTTTTTCTGTTCCTTCTAAGTGTACTTTCAAGTTTTCGAGTCGTTTCATTTGCATGTTGATGTTATAATTTCCACTGACTTCTGTTTGGTTTGATGCCGATCTGTTTGGCATGGTGCTAATCTATTTAACTTAGCACCAATCTATTTGACTAGGCGCCAAACTATTTAGCTTGGTCAAAAATGAGGTTAAAACTTGCTCCCAGAGCATGCTTTCATTGATAGCAAAGTGCTGGATCAAAACAAACTTTAATACTCTATTCTTGACTTTGGTTGATCGTTCTGGATTAAGACAAAGAGCATGCATTGCCTTTATTCGGTTGGTATTCCTTCATAGGAAGAATTCCATTCAGTTAGTGTTCTTTTAACTACGTTACATAGGTAGAATTCCATTCCTCATGCTAAGTACTTGATCTACACTTTGGAGATCAGATCTATGCTTCGGAGATCATTCCATCCCTTAGACGAACAAGCTCCCTCTTTACTATAATTTTTTTTCATTTTTCTTTTCTATTTTCTCCGGGAGATTTTGGCCCCGACCATTGAGTGAGATTCATTTAAGATCAAAGGAATGGCTATTATTGTAGCAATGATGATGGTAGTGGTGCGGCCGATTGCTTCCAACTGGGAGATAGTTGGAGTTTGGGTTGCGCTTGACCTATGGTGGATCTCAAGCTTGTCCTATTTTGTGTTCACGCTGCTTTGAGATACGCTTGACCCTCCATCTTCTGCTAACTCCGATCAATGCATAGCTTTTCTTATATTGTCACTTGAACCCCAATAAGATGGCTTGCTCTAGGAATGATTGTGTTCGATGATTCCATCGCTATGCTTTTCCTATTGCTGCACTCTTTTCCTAAAATAGAAAAGCTGATTATGTTCAACGTCAAGTTTCCTTATCTAGAATGACTCCCTGATCACTTCGTTTTAAGTCCATAGATGGTATGTCTACTCCTCCTGAAGATGAGTCCTCCAAAGCTTAGGCTTCACCTTCTATTCCTGTTATGCCTGGACGATTGATCAAGATTAGATTACGAGGCATAGTTGCTCTTACAAAGATGTTACTAAATCTGCCTCCTCTTTTAAATGAATACATGGCCTTTAGGTTTTAGTTAAAGAGGGAAGAGCAAGTAGGAATCTCCCAAAACTTGTCCTATTGGTCGTCCTTTTGAATGTATAACTCGTATTGTTTTCGCCTTAAATATGTCGTGCTCCTTTCAACCAACTGTTAGTCGTGAAAAATCCCAGTTTATGCCACTCATGACCGTCTTAGAGCAGCAACTAGGATGTCCGTCCACTCTTTGTATGATCTTTACTGTGAACTAAATCCTATTGGTGGAACCTATTTTCTTTCAAAATGTCTATCTCTGGGCACTAGCAGTAACTAAATTTATGGGTAAATTATCCAATTGCCCCATATCTTAGTATGTTTTCCCTATCCTAATCCTAGAACTGGAAAGTCCAACAATACATGCCATAGACTTTCCACGGTTGAACTTGCTTACTCTCGACCAAGCATGTCCTGCTTAGCCGCTAGCATTGTTGTGAAATTTCAATCGTGCACTTGTTTCGATCTCCAAAAACTAGCGAGTGGGTCGTTAAATTCCAAGCATCCTTCTTGATGTTACCTACTTCTAGGCAACAGTCGATTCCTGCAAGCTGGGGTTAAACTATCTGATCGACCCTTATGTGTTTATAGCTTCCTGACGTTGCCTATCTATGGGCAACGACATGTCCCTAGTGATTCAGGTTGAGTTTCCCTTGGCCAACTTTCATTACATATAGTCCAAGTTTTACCTTTGGTCCCTAACATTGGGGAACATTATATGTAATATCAGCTCCTCATTCATGTGTTTATGTTGTGAATTGAATCCTCAGAGTTTCTTTGTTGCGAGTTCGAGCGATTGTGTGAGTTAAACATGTAGGACAAATTATTCGATTTCCCTCAGTCTGATCACGCTTCCATAATCCCATTCTCAGATCAGGAAAGTCCAACAATGCTTGTTTTCGATTTTCAATGATTATCCTTCCATATCCTTGACCAAGCATGTCCTGCTTGGTCGTCAATGCGATCGTTGGAATCTGGCACTCGATTCAATCTTCGTAAACTAGCACATGAATTATTCGATTTCGATTATCCTTCCTTGAAGTTGCCTAATTTTAGGGAACAATAGCATTCCTAAAGGTTGATGATTACACCTTCCCAACGTTATCAATCTTCGGGCAATGGCACATTCCTGAAGGTTATGGCTTGAAGCCGAATTGTGCGTCAGTTTCCATCTCCAGCAACTAGCATATCAGTGACTCAATTCCGAGCCTTTCATTACCAAGAGGTTCCTCTTGGTGTCGAGACCTTTTTGTTCATTGCTTCCACTAGTCTTTTTGCCTTTTTTTGTCGCGATTATGGCAAGCAGTTCTGCTTCGCCACTAGTAGTGGGCTGCAATGCTAGCATATTTGGCTCCAATCTTTATCATCGGTTGCACTCCAATAATGTTGATTTCCCAAATTGCAAATGACCACGAGCTGATCGTTTTCTAAAGTTCCTATGGGGCTCTTAGGATTTTTGCAAATCATTAAAACAGTCGCACCGTTTGATGTTGTCAGTTGCATACCAATTTATCATCGATCATAAATATTCATAGTGAAGCACCTTCTTTGCCAATGTCTGCCCCCGGTATGATCACCATAACTGCCTTTACAGTCTACCGTGAGGATCCTCCTAGCTTCACTTGTTTTCATGCCAAAGCAAAGGGTAGAGAGTTCTCTCCTATAGCGCTACGTCTTATACCAATAACCATAATGTTTTTCGAGGAAGTTTTTTCCGCTCATTTTTGCCTCTCGGGAGAATTTCTTTGAGCAAATAATCCTATCGTCCATGATTCCACTTACTTGTGATCTCTAGAATCCAATATGCACACAAGTCCTTGTCTTTGGGAGATAGCAGTTTAATTGCTCGATTTTGATTACCTTTTTTACACTACCTATCTCTTGGCAACAATTGAGTTCCTGAAGTTAGGGGTTGGGGATCTGGTCATGCACCAGTTTCTACCTTCGAAGACCAGCACATCAGTGGTTTAATTCTAAAGAGTCGTCCTTGACGTTGCCTTTCTTCGGGCAGCAGTTGATATCTACAGGTTAGAGTCAACTGATTTGATCGATTCAGAAGTGAATACTTCTTTCTGACATTGTCAATCTTCAGGAAACATAAGATTCTTGAAGATTTTACGATTATGCTGTCCCGACGTTGCCTGTCTTCGAATGATGCTAGATCCCTGAATGTTAGAAGACGATTCCTTTCTAATGTTATTAATCTTCAGACAATGTCATATTCTAGAAGGTAGGGTTGAAGATTCAATTGAGCTCTTACTTCTGTCTTCGAAAGCCAGTGTATCGATGGCTCCATTCTAGAGGTTTCTCATTAGCATCACCAATCTTCTGGTGATGACGTATTCCTCAATGTTCTAACCAAATGATTTGGTTGGCCTTATGTAGGTTATCAATCCTTCTCGTTGTCGCCAGACTTTGGAGACGACAAATTCCTAAAGGTTGAGACTGAATTATTTGATTGGTTCTTGATTTGGTTTTCAGAATTTTCTTGCCATCGCTAATCTCCTTACAGTAACGAATTCTAGAAGGTAGAGTTTTCTATCAAGTCTCCTTGTCGCCGTATATCCCCAAGCAGCGATGTATTCTTGAGAACTAGGTGCTTCTTCCCTATGTCATCACCAATCTTCGGGCAATGGCAGATTCTTAGGGGTTAAGATTTTTCCTCCCTATCGCTGTCTTTCTTCGGGCAAGGCCCGAGGAAGGGAAGGTGGTTCCTTCTCGACGTCACCTTTCTTTAGGTAATGCTGAATTCCAGATGGTCAATAGTCGATTTTCCTAATGTCATGGCAATTTTACCTTACCGACATTGCCGAGACATCATGGTATTCAGAGGGTTAGGGGCCGATTTGACCCATCGGCACTAATGGTTATGACCATCGCGACGTATCCAATTTTCGGGCAATGCTGGTATTAGTGAAGCTGCCAATTTCTTTTATGGCCCGAAAATTACATGGAAATTATCAGGCTAACCGACTCGTTTAAATGGCGGGTCATTTTTAGGTTAACCTGAATTGGACCCATTTATAACCCATTTACACTTATATAGGTTGTCCCGACCTAATTATAACCCGACCCGTGAACCCGAATTCAACCCATTTATAACCCTTTATACGTTATATGAGTTGACCCGACCCATTTACGACCCGAACTAACCCAACCCGTTTATAATTAGGTTGCATGGGTCGGGTTAACCAGTTTATAGTCGGATCAGGTTCAAGTTGAGCTATTTCTGACTTTTTTAATAAACGGATTAACCCGACCCATTTAAAATCAAACCGAACCTGAGTTGACCCAAACCCGACCAGACTGGACCCATAGATAGCCCTAGGTGTCAGGAAGGTTAGATGTCGATTTGATCTGTCGTCCTTGATGGTTAAGACCTTGACATTGCCAATATTGGGCAATGCCAGTATTCGAAAGGTTAGGGGCTGATTTGACCCATCAACCCTAATGGTTAAGAACTTCTTGACATTACCAATCTTTAGGCAACGTCGATTTTAGAAAGGTGGGGGTTGATGTGACTGTCGACCCAGTGGTTAAGACCTTCTTGACGTTGCCAGTCTTTAGGCAACGCTGATTTTTGGGACATGAGGGGTCGATGTGACCGTCGATCCGACAGCAAAGACCTTCTTAATATTGCCGGTCTTTAGGAAACTTTGATTTTAGGAAGGTGAGGGGTCGATGTGACTATCGTCTTGGGAGTTAAGACCTTCTCAGTGTTGCCAGTCTTTAGGCAATGCTGGTTCTTAGAAGGTTGTGATCATTACGACCCATCGATCCAGCGGTTTAGACCTTCTCGACGTTGTCCGTCTTGGGACAACACTGGCTCTTAGAAGGTTAGGGATTGATAGGACCCATCGATCCGACGGTTTAAACCTTCCTAACATTGCCAATTTTGGAACAACATGGGTTCTTAGAAGGTTCGGGGTGGATACAACCCATTGATATGGTGTTTAAACCTTTGTGACGTTGCTAGTCTTGGGACAACACTGGTTCTTAGAAGGCTGGGGATCGATACGACTCATCGATCTGGGAGTTTAATCCTTTTCGACATTGCTGGTCTTGGGATAACACCGGTTCTTATAAGGTTGAGGATCGATACGAGCCATTAGTCCAACAATTACTAAGTATACACTCCTCATCCATCATTCGAGGGCAGAGTAATTTTGGCTGTGATGCCGGTTGCATGACACAAGAGTTTTTCTTGCAAGAACATGGTTCCATTGGTTCAAGAAGCAGTTTCATTAATGAGTAGAAGAAACGGCAGGTCCTGCCTATTTACATGCCTTCAGTGTCCCTGGGAGGCTTATTTGCGAAAGAAAGTTAGATAAGGATGAATGAACCGGTATTGTTTTAGGTTGCTACTTCATTCCTGGGTGACCGACTAGCCTGAAGATTAGTCGATAACCAGTCTTTCATCAGCTCGCCTAGGCCCTACTCTATTGGGTCCAAGAAGTTTTCCTTAAGAAGTTAGACCCTGATAAAGCTGTCAATGAGTACCCAAAAAATCCAAAATCCCTATAGCCGTATTCAAAATATGAAAAATTATTAGATATCCAAAAAAGGAATACATATATGAATATGGCTATATCCGTATCCGATAATTATCCATCGATTTTTATCAAGATTAGTTAATTTTTAATGTATTTTAGTGCATAAAATTATTGTCATTTGCCATCATATCTAAGTAAAATTAATATATACAACAAACTCAATTTTTACTGCTTAAAATTATTTTTTTAGTGTGTTCATTAATATTTATATATTTCCTAGAAAAATGGATTTATAATAAATCAAACATTTCTATTTATTTGTTTGAAATTATTGATTGTGAACTGATCGAAGAATATCCGATATCATCTACATCCGGGGATACGAATGTCCAATATCCAAAAATGATTTTAGATACAGATATCTGATATCAAAAAATGATTTTAGATATGGATATGGCACTATCAGTATCTAAAAGTGTCCGTTTACAGGCCTAGACCCATGGGTCTGTAGTTTCTCCTCCATTTTGTAGTTCCGTAATGTACTGTTGGAACTTTTTTTCCTTATTAGCTCCTTGATCAAAATTTTCAAATGTCGACATTCATTAATGTTGTGCCCATGGGTTTCTTGGAAGCAACTGTACTTTGCAGAACATTTATCTTGTTATGTTGCTTCCTTCCTTGGCGACTTCTTTTATTGCTCAGTTCCTTAAGCAGCAAGATAAATATTCTTCGACGCGTCGTTTAAAAGGATGTAATCTTCCAATCCGAAGTTCTTTGGACGTTTTGCGTTCGCATTATGCCTATTACTAGAGTCTTGACTTCATTTCTTCTGATTACCAGAGTTTCCAACATTTATCACGATGTTGCTCTGGATTACTTCCTTCAATTCTTCGTCATGAACCTTTCTTTCGGTCTGTCTTGCTTCTTCCAACTGTAGGAACTTATTCACCTTTCAATGAAAGTCTTCCATGGTAGTGGGTTTCTTTATCTTTAACCATTTACCAAAATCCATATCTGGGTGAATACCCCGGACCAAGGCCATAAATACAAGATCCTCCTTTAGATTTCTAACTTCCATAACAACGGTATTGAATCGATTCAAGAAAGCTTTCATAACTCCTTGGGTCCTTGAGACAAGCAAGGTAGGTACATAAGGTCCTTTGGTCGGGCAGCATGAAGCCTGAGCTTCTGTAGGAACTTCATAGCTAATTCATCAAAAGTTAAAATAGACTTCAGTGCAAGCCTAGTAAACCATATGGAAGCGACTCCTTCTAAGAAGATAGGGAAATATCTGTAGAGAATAGCATCCTTATCTTGTGCTCCATCTATATAACATTCGTACTTGTATAGGTGTCGTCTAAGATATGTGATTCTTTTGTAGGATGGGATAGTTAGCATAGTGAACTTCCTGAGGTATTCCTCTCTTAAGATATTTTCTGTAAACGGAGTTTGATTTGGTGCGGAACCTTAGTTTTTATTCTTCTACCTCTGCTCTCTTCCACCAGTCGCTTGACAATATCAGCGATGTACTCTTTTCTAGCACGGTAATCCGAAGGTCGACTATCAGGTGTTACACCGAGTGTTTGACTCTACAAACGATCTCGGTTTGTCGGTTGATGCCTAGGTTCTCCAGTCTTTAGAAGAACCACTCCTTCGACATTTTGAGGTCGTATAATCGGTTGAGCTGGAGCTACTAGAACCCCACCATTGTTAGCATCTGCATTCACCTCAAAGTCATCTCCATTAAGCTGCAAATCCAACTCTCCGTCAAAAAACACCCTAGCATCAACTTTATGTGCACCATCCACCCACAAATTCCTCTTAGTACCGAGTGGATTTCTCTTGGTACCTAGTGCGGGAGGTGAACTACTTTCTCCTCGTTGTCCCCCATCAATTCCAGAAATTCCTACTTTTTGTTTTTTCTTAGCATCTCTTCTATTTTGGCTAGAAATGGAGGAATTCTCTTATTCTATTGCAGGTGAAGCATCTCTTCTAGTTCCCTCAGCCCATGATGGTTGCATAGTTAGCAAAGCATCCATCTTGTCCATGAGAACTTTTTGGCGATCCACCATTTTATGGTTGTGCAACAACCTATCTGAAACGGAGCTAGTTTCGACTAAACAAAAGCCCATCGAATCTTATGCCTATATCAAAACAAGTTATTAAGAAAATTAAACGCTACATGATATACAGAGCTATCTTTCTATACTTTTAGAATCTCACAACGAAATGGATAAAATATAATATAAGAAATAGTAATCATTCTATAAAGAAAACCATTTTAAAAATATACATGTTATCACCAAATCTCACAGCATGTCTACATAAAATCTCCACAGTGTAATATCTCAAAAATAACATAATATTCTGAACTGGGTAAATTAGAAATATTTTAAAAGCATAAATATATAGATAACTTCCACAAGTCTTCATATCCACCTCCGTCCCTAAAATCAGCATTGTCTCCTCTAACCTATATGTTGTAATGAGGAGCGAGTCAGAACAACAAATGTCCAGTGAAATGAAAATCTCAAGCTTTACCATAATTGTACTTGGGCAGAATTATTTAGATAAGAAATATGTCGTACGTATTTAAAATTATACCATACTAATAACTTTAACTGTAAACCTAAAGGCCTTTCTAGTCCAACTCCAAAACAATGCAACTAACATCAATAATGCAAGAGAAAGCAACTAACCAATAAATACCCTTTATTGGAGATTAGGAAAACCCTAACCATTTAATACCAATAAAATAAGTATGTCCCCATCACTTAATACCTAACCCATTTCTAAATTATAACGCAATAATCATTAATGATGTGAGAGCGAGAACCTCTAAACCACTTAATACCTCTTTCCTGGGAACTTAGGCAGATTCTGACCATTTAAGACCTATAAAATAGGGCGGTACCCGTCATTTAAGACCTAACTCAAGGAAGTTTCCTATAAGGTTCTCGCTAATTAACATTGTAAGAAATCCCATCAGGTTACTTAATACTTCTCCTAAGAAAGAGGCGGACCCTAGCATAGCCACGTAATACCTCTAACTCGAAGTGGACCCCTTCTAAAGATTTCTCCTATCATATCCATAGCGTAACTTATAACCTGTAACCTGACTGTGACATCTCAAATTAATCTGAGTATTCGTGAAACTAGTAGCCAGATTGACAGGGCAGATTTACCATATAGAATTAGGACTAACCTCGCGTCAAATGGGGTTATTTATTATAGGCGATGTCCTATATCTGTCTGCCAAGCCACAATGTTGGTAGCCAGATTTGACTGGGCAGACTTCTCTATACCTTTGGACTGACCTCGCATCCCTATAACCTAGCCATACTTTATATGTATGCTGATTATATACATATATCATCCTACACGATTAATAGTTGAGGCCGTATAATGTAACCCCTTATTTCGCCTATAATGAGGGATTTATTCCCTAATTTATATTAACCATCTTCCTAAGAAATTACTATTATTTACTACCCTATTAATTCTAATCAATACATTCAATACAATATAATTATTACTTATTACTTTAATAATTGATACGTTAATATTATATTTATGTACACACACACACGTATGAGATTAGAATAAAATATTTCCGATCACATGTAAAGAAAAATGCTTATTAATTTAAATGTTAAAATCCATACAAGTCCCAAACTCCAAACAAAAGAATAGTTAATATCCTTAGCCAACAACTTGACTTGTAAAATACCAAACTTATCTCATACTAATATACTAGAATTAACTCCTGTATTCAAGGAACAAACCTTAAAATTTAAACCTTCTATATTCCATCCAACTTTTGCAACTACCACCACGGAGTGGAAAAGGGATTCATACTTATTTTAATTTATAGAAATAGATGGTGTGAACTATAAATAATCAAAAATCATAATTTTTATGTCATTTCTAACTTTACTTATTTTAGAATCCTTTAACACTACAAGAAAAATCAAAAGAGGTGAAACAGGATAGATTATAAATGGCCTAAATCTCAACACAGACCTGATTCTCTATATTAATAAAAACAATTGACATTCCAACATATTCAAAGGCTGACATTTATTTAGGGAAAATCTTGAGGTTTTAGATGTTATGTTTTCATTTACAAAATTTTCCAAGGCATACATCAAATCCAAACAAATACTATTCAGTTACAAAAATGCAAAAAACTTGATATGTCCACTCACGGAGAATTGTTTGCTTCCTAACTATATTTGATTCCACTATGTCTAATTTCCTTTCAGACCTTCCACTTTTGGAATATACAAAAAAATGAATTATATATAGAAATTAGATATAGAATCAGAAACTAGAGAGGAATATAATCAGAAACCAAAAGAATTAAACATCTAAACCTCTTACCTAAATTCCTAACTGATTCTGGAATCTAAAGAAGGAGAAGAAGACCTGATTTACACAACTCCTAATTCTCTGTCAGATCTTCCTCCTTTTGAGTATACAATAAATGAATTGTGTATATAGATTAGATTTTAGAAATTAGAAGATAGAGAGGATATTGGGAATTTAATTTAAATTAGAGAATAGAAATTAAAATTACTTACCAGAAAAGTTTATAGTTCCTGAAAACCTAAGGAAAAAGATTTTGACAGTGCTTCGTCGTTACTACATAATTTTATGAGGAAAAATGGTGGATCTAGTGGGTTTTTATAGAGGTAAGAAGAAATGAGAGCCATTGGATCAAAATCAAACAAATCTGGGCTGTTTGGCCAAGCCGTTTCTCTGCTGAAACATCGCGATCGGTCCACTTTGCCCACTTTGGCGGTCGATTGGGCCATTTATTTTTGGCCGCTTCATTTTCCTTCCGCTTATATTGATTTGTTAACCTAATTATCTTCTAATCAATCACTGTCAACGTTAATGTTGCACTTAACGTTACTTCCTGCCTAAGCCATTGTTCTGACTAAAATATTAAATTCGCTTGAAATTATTTTAGACTCAAAAACCTCAAAGGTCCATAAATTCTTCGTTTGAACTCCGTTTTTTAGCATATCATATATGAAAATTGATCAGAAAATCACCTCGGACACAATGGTGCATCTTCCTTTGTCAAATTTTGACATTTACAAAAATTTTATTTTTAACCTTATTATAATCATTTAATTTCTTATTAACTTTATGAAGTGTTACATTCTCCCCATTTAAAAGGCATTTCACCCCTTGAATAACCAAGGGAAGATAGTGTAACACGTACTCAGCAACCATGTTATACAATTAATTTATTTACAATAATCTACACAACCATCCACTCAACCAAAAATGCAGTGTGATTATTTATGCAACATACTATATGTGAGATCAATCCTAGTATGATTCAAGATCGTGAAATATAGGCATGTATGCAAGCATTCTAAATACACATAAAATTTAATATAAGTGCAAAATTAAGAGTAAAAAGTGTGGCAGCCATCTCCTATCATCCAATCTAGCAACCACGACGCAACCGAATACTTATTTTTTAAAAGAGAAAAATTTATCAAAGAAAAGCTTAGGATGAGAAGCGTTCATATTTTCTTCGGTGTTCCATGCGTTTTCCGTTGAGTTATCTATCCATAGAACTCAAATCAACCTAATTTCTTTATTACGAAGCCTTTTAATAATGTGCTCCATAATGCATGCGGTGGCATGAGGGGTAATGGGCTCTGTTTCAACATCAATTAATTGATTAGGTTCTTTTATAGTGGAAATGTCATGCAGACATCTCCTCAAGTGTGGAACATGAAAGATTGCAGGAACTCCAGCCAACTAGTTTGAAAGCTCCACCCAAAAAGTAAGTTTCCTGCACCTTTTCTAAAATCGAAAAAGGCCCAACAAACCTTAGTGCCAACTTCTCAGATGTGCCAAACCCTATAACCTTTCTAAGAGAGGAAACCTTAATGAGTACCGTCCCCCTAACAAAAGTTTCAATCCCTTTCTTCGTCTATCAGCATAGGACTCCAAATAGTATTGTGTGGTCTTCATTCACCGCCAAAATACTTCCACCTTTTCCAAGGTCCTCCAAAACCCATGGTGCAAGCTCTCAGCAAATCTTCTAAATTCAAAGTAGTTTCCAAAGCATATTGCAAACCCCTTTAGAATTAACTAGTAAACAAAGGGTCTTTATCACAAGAATGCTAACTTGAACTCTATGTAGTCGCATTACTTCCTTGATATAAATTTATGCTAGAGATGCCGCAATCCTACTACCCCCTAATGGAAATAAAATTAGTCAACCTAAATAGCATCATTGCTCTTTTGACTTCTTGGGAAACTATCTATAAAGTCTATCGATTTATACTCCCAATTCCAAGTTGAAACCTCCAATGGTAGTGACAATCCTTCGGGCTTTCTTTGCTTAGCTTTAATCCTTTGGCATGTTAAATATTTGAAGTCGAATTCAGTGACTCTCTCTTCATCCTTGACCAATTAGAAAATTCTGTTCATATCCCTATATAACTTATCACATTCGGGGTGAATGGTGATACTCCATAAGTTTTGGGTTTGAAGCATTCTAAGTTAATTTCCTCACTTACTTCCAGCCTTATCTTCGGTTTATCGCTAATTAAATGTCCTTATGTAATTTCCTTATTTACGATGTTTCTCAATATATATATATATATATATATATATATATATATATATATATCAGTCTAATCCCATCCCTAAAACCAACACGGTGATAAAAAAATATGCCTTACAATACCATATCAAGCACTTTTCCTAAAACACAAATAATGATTTTAACCCAAAAAGTCTAAAAGAAAATTTTGCTGGAAGCTGTCCTTAATTACCAACAGGTACTATGATGTTGGAGTCCTAATGCTCCTTACTAATTTAAGATGTACATTCCTAGAATGTCATTCCACCGTTACCCACCTACTTACACTGCAACAAAAAAATATTTTCACAACTGCAAAAAACAGTTGTAATAGGTCTATTACAACGGACAACCGTTTGTCGTCATATCGGGAGTTGTAATAGAGCTTTGTTTTTTACGATGATCTTTGACAGTTGTAAAAACGTCTTTTACAGCTGCCAATAACAGTTGTAGTAGAAGTCTTTTACAATTGTCAATTGCAGTTGTAAAAAGGTCTTTTACAACCGCTATTAGCAGTTGTGAAAAACCTTTTAACATCTGTTATTGGCAGTTGTGGTTAGAAAATGTAAAATAAAAAAAATTAATTTCTAAACACATTTTGAGTTGCAGCAAGAACATATATGCAATGAGAAAAAATTGACATAAATTCAAAGGAATCATTATTCATTCATAGAGAAGACATTACAACTTTATATTCACTACTACAAAACGGTATAAAATGCAATTGAAGTCAAAATCGAAAGCACTGCAATATCAGTGGATCCTACTACAATATCCTAGACAACATTGAAGTAAAACTAAACATCAATATAACAAAGTGAAATGAAACTAACTGCAATATCAGGTTTAGTCAATACACAATACACTATCACATTGTTATTTGCTGAAAATAGAAAAACGAATTCCGAGTACAAACATGTCAAAGTCAAGAGCATCTTAGGTTCTACAAATGCAAATAAAATAATTTTGGACTTAAAGCAGTGAATGTAAATACATCTAAAGGGAATACAAATGTAGCTAAAAATGAATTTGCGATATTATATCAGTTAAGTTTAGTTAAAATGATATAAAATGACTCATAATATATATCATCCATCTTCAAGAAAGAATTTTTTTTAAGATTCTGATGCCAGTATTGTGATATTGTAGGCTTGGATGATCGACCTATGAATCTACGTGTAAGCATCGCTGAAAATAATGGAAACAAATCAGTTACAGGTTTGTTTAAATAAAATTCAAAATAAAATGAAATAAAAGAAGTTTGCCTTACTCTTTGTAAATATATGTTTAAGCAGATATTGAAAGGAAAGATCATATTATTGTCACTACTACAGTCAATCAAGAGCTGTATGGAAATTCAACAATGATCGGTGAGTAAACATTCTACCAAATTATTATACTTAAATAGATACAAATGTTAAAATCTTGATAATTATTATCTGGGACAGATAGCTAATGTTTTTTTGGTATGCACTATTCATATCATAAAGAAGTAGATGCACATATTAATGTCGCAAGTGAAAACACATTGCCAAAATTGGTAAGTAACTCAAGATCAAAAATAAATACAACTACCGATACAGAAAAGCGAAAGGAGAACCAGAGATTTGCAAACAATGAAAAGCCGAAGGGAACAAATACATAGCTAACCAGTGAGTTCACCTTTTACATTCTGGTATCACTAAGAGGATTTAACAGAATCTAATACAACAATTGTATTTACTTAATAGATGATATTTGTTAACTCTTAGTTTCTTTTGACGTGACACATTGTTCTTAACTCTTATTTGTAAAGGTCAAACCTTTTGTTCCATTCTCTATTATCCCGTTTCCATGAAGTACATATTATTTAGAGAGACCTAGTCATTCATCAAATCATCCTCTATCTATACATTCTAGTTTGTTGTTTGAGTAGAATCAAATCACAGTGATACAAGTGCTGAAAACTAATCTGTGGGATTTTTTAGAAAAATTAGTTAGTGACTTTAGTGTCCTACAAACTTTATTCAAATAACAATGAAAAAAATTGTTATAAAAACAAAATTGTTCTCTTTACATAATAAACTAGATAGAGCCTTTGGCAATATTGTCTTATTGTCTGAATTCACATAAATTTCAGTCTCAGTGATCAACCAGTCGACAAGTGACCATTCATCGATTCTTAATAAGTTCTTAATTAGTTTAGTAATGCACCAAAGCATAAGAGATTAAGAATGTACAAGTGATAACAAATAAAAAATGCTTTAGTAATATTTTCTTACCATTTCTTCTTCCAATCTTGCATAACCTTTTCTGCTCATGGTATATGGGAGTTTATTCTTTGCTCTCATGGTTTGGAATTTTTGGCTTGTTTCCTACATAAGATAAATTCAATTAATATGATACAAGAAAATGTAATATATTTAATAGTTATAATCAATAAAAAAAATAACCACCTTAAACTTTTTCGAAAATTTTTCCTTTACAAAAGCATTCCACTCTTCGGTGCTCTTTATATTATCTGGTTTTAGGTCTACTACTCTATTAGTAGAGTCGGGACAAGCAGACGCTTTTTTGATAGCTGCAGCTAATCTTGATTTCAAATCCTTCTATCGTTGTCCCGGTATCATTAACAAGTAATCCTTATACATTCTATCTACCTTGAATCTTGTTTACACAAAAAGAAAGCATATATATGAGAAAGTGTGATTATACAAATTGCTCCTTTTTTAAATAATTATTTAACAAACAATCTTAAAGATTCAGTTTCTACATATGAGTGCAGTGTGGTGGATGGTCAATGTAGGTTTATTGAAATAGGAGTAAAAATCAAGATTTAGTTTCTAAAATTGCAGTTTCTAGATATGATTGCAGTGTAGTTTGTATGGAGATTATTTTGGTGGAGGCGGTGTTGTTGATGAAGTGCGAAGGGTAGGGAACGAAGTGTGATATGCAGGAAACATAAGTGCACTTACAGGCTTTGGATGGATGTATTGTGTTGTCTTGGAATAGGAATGGTAAAGCAAGTACAATTTGTAGCAGAGAAAACAAAAAATGCAATTGGAATGTATTTTTTGTAACAGAGAAAACAGAGATGTAAAAATGATAGTGAATGGTATCAGAGTTACTAAAAATGTTTGTCTTTTTTTATAAACTGAAACAAACAAAACAAATGCAGTTGCATAAAAATAGAAATGCACTAAACAAAAAAGCCACAAAACAAAGGGGCAAAAAATGTATTTGAATCCAAAAAATGTAGGAGTGGAAGAGGTGTTGACTGACATGGCACTAAATCAAGAGAAAATAAAAGGAGTAGTTGACCCACAAGCATTGCATGCAAGTATTGAAAAGAAAATTGAGAAAAGCTAAAGTGATATCACCTGTATTACCACCATCAGATGAAGCTGAAGCACCCGCACCACAGGTTATTTCATCACAGGTCAGATTTCCACCACTCAAACTGAAATGAAATTTTGCTCGTATAAATTAAATAACATTGCAGATAGGTATAAATACAAGTGCCATGTACATGTATACAACCATTGAGTAAATTATGTATATATGTCAACAAGCTTATTTATTAATTTTTGCATAAATGACAAATCTATTTAGAATATATGTATAAGTAAGTGGAGTCATAAAAGTGGAATTACATGTTGGTGTTGACGGTGCTTCCTGAACTGTTGTTGTACATGGTGAAGAATGACATGTGCAAGATGATTAATTTATATGGGAGCACTGATCGTGTAACGATCCCGGATTTTAATTGAGTGTAAATTGATAATTAATTTAATTTTTGAATAAAAAAAATTGTGGAATTAATTGGAAACCAATATAAAATATTAGTTAAAATATGAATTAATTGAGGAATATATATTTGAATTAAATTTGAATGGGATTTATGAATAATGTAAAGGAAATTTTGCTTTGAAAATTTAAAAATAGAATCTTTGGATTTTTAAAATCAAATTTATCTTATTTAATTTAATTAAAGACTCTACATTTTTGACATTTGATATGATATATGCAAATGAATGTAATATAGATAAAAAATGTTTAAAATAAAATAAACCTTATAAATATTAAAACATAAGTATAAAATAAAGAAATAATAATAATAATAAATATATTATAAAGTAATATAACAAAAGCATAGAAATAAAATACATTCACATATGAGTAAAGGCATGCAAGGAAATAAAAGTGAGACCAAATAATTTTCTACAAACAAAACAAACTTAAATTTATAAATATTTATGCAAAGAATATCAACACAAAATATCAGCCACAACAAAACTGTATTCTTAACAAATACATATCATTTCAGCCACCTAGTAGATATAAAATATAAAGCAAAATAGAATATTAATAAACTATGTAAATTATTAAATGAATACATTAGAAAAATTATAACAACATAATTAAAATAGTACATAAAGTAAAAAGCAAAAAAAGGGTATGCAGCCTGTAAAGTTTAGTAGGCAAGAACAAAGTTAAAGAAATAAGTCATGGCTGAAGTACTAAAGCAATTAATGCATTACATGTTTACACCTCTAGCAATTAATGAATACATCTCGGCCATGCTTATTGTATAAACAAAGATATCACACTGTTGTACTAACCATACCAGCCTGCACACATTATCTTTTCATATATACATTAAACTCTCATTTTAGTTCGTCCATCAAAACTGAGTAACATCTAAAGCATATACTATTTTAAAACTTAAACAAAGATTCAATTTAAACAATACTTCAATTCATCTCAAACCAGAGAAGCGAAGAAGATTTCAGCAAGCAAAAATTCAAAGCTGGTTTCAAATACAGCAGCTCTGTTCTTTCTTTAGGAAATACGGTGAGTAACTAAACTAAAATCCAACTAAGTAAATCTATATTTTATGATTAATATGTTTGAGTTTGAAGTTTCTTAGTATGAGTATATATGTACGTAAATTGTTCTCTGTCTATATATATATATATATATATATATATATATATATATATATATATATATATATATATATATATATATATATGCAGATGGGTATGTCTGTATATGTTGAAACTTTTTTTTCCTTGCTTAAGAGCATATGGTTTGATCAACAAATTCAAATATCAAACTACTTGATTTTTGATAGACCTTGGTTTCAAAAGCAAACATGTTTGTTTAAGTATTGGTTATTATTTAAAAATTGTTTCAAGTAAAATAAAAGTGTATATGTTAATAAAAATTGGATTATACAGAGCTAACTTCAAATTCAGATAATTTCAAGTAGCACGAAACTTTGATTTACTTATATAACCTCAATTCATACTTCAAAATAGAATTTTTAAAAGTAAAATAGGAATTTTTAGTTAATAATACTAGTGGCAGTTCAGAGATGAACTGGGAAAGGTTTTGGGCGAATTCTGGTGATCTACTTGGATGGGGTGGTTAGGTTCATGTCTGGGGGTGGAGGAGTAAGCAGTGGTGCTGGGAAAAATATTGGAATGGTCGGCAGATGACCGTGGTGGCGGCGGCGACCGTTTTAAAAAAAATTAAACCTAATTTTGTGATGGTCTCGCAATTTGCTTTGTTCGTCATCCATAGCCGATCGAGTTCAACGTGCGTTTGGGAGATAGTAGAGGGAGATGATGGCGAGGAGTGGCCGGAATTCAGGTTGTCTGGTGGCCGGTTTGTGGCGAACGACGCCGTTCCAAGTTTGGGTTGCGGTAGATTTTGTTCTTCCAGGGTTGGGGTTTTATGCTCGATTTTGATTCGATGATTTTCTCATGCGTTTGGGTGGTCACGGGGCTTCAAGGCGTCGACGTTGACTTGTTGATGATCGAAACGGTGGCCGGAGGAGTTTGGGGTTCGCGTGCAGGTGTACGGTGGTCGCGTGCACGATGGGATGGTCTGGGTTTGGTCCTTGAATGGATGCACGGGTAAAAGGGGTTAATGCTTCGGGTTTGCATTCGAGTTCGTTTGAGTGAGTTACTGATGTTTGGATTTATAACTTAAAAAAAAGGAGGAGAAGAAGAAGATGTCGGCATATAGCCTCGGGTTTTACTCGGGTTATTCGAACACTTTACTCGAAGCAAGGAGGAGTCTGGCTCGAAGCATTGGGTTCTGGCTCGAGTAGATGCTTAGTTACAGGTTTCAAAACCTGTTCTGTTTCAAAAAAATTAAGTCCTGAATTCAATTTTATAAATCAAGTTCAAACTAAGTTTTAAAACCTAAAGTTAACTATAAATTCAAGTTTAGTGGAATCTTAGATTAAGAATAAATAAAGTTTTATAAATTAAATTAAACTAAATAAGTTTTAAGTGTTAAAGTATGCTTTTAAATATGTAAATTTAAAAGGGGTTTTGAAAATTAGTTTTAAAACTTTATTTAGGATAAATTGGAATTTATTTTAAGTCTCAAATTTTAAAATGAAATTTAGAAAGTAATTGGGAAAATAAATGCTTTTAAACATATTGCGAGTGATGATTAAATCATAAATAAGAATAAGTTTTAACTTAAGTTAATGAATATTTAATGATTTCTAATCCATTAATTATTGAGTTAATTAGGATGAATAATTTATAATTTGTATTAAATTTATCAATTATAAATTGTTAAATGTAATTACTTAATGAAAGTAATTAAGTATTAATCACTCATTGTAATTAATTTTGGATATTTTGATTAATTAAAGTTAATTAATTTAGTTTAATTAATTAAAAAAATCATTAGATAAATTGGTAACAAATGATTTGTAATTAATAAATCAGAATTGGATAATTAATTCATAAGTAATTAATTTAATTGGAAATAAATTGAATCAATCAGGACTAAACGATTAATTAATCCTGCTTATAAATGTTTATTGAATGCTTGACCTTACTTATGAATGATTGTATCGTATGAAATGCCTTGAATTGATTGTCCTATCTGATCTGTGATATTTTGTCCTGTGGATTGTGCTATGTATAATTTATTCATTTATTGATGATACATCCATATATTATTTGTAAATCTATGAATGAACGATAAGCGTTATAATTATATCGCTTATCAACTATATTTCTGTGTTTGATCTGTGATGATAGCATGATGTTGCACTATTGTGTTAAACCCCTTGACCACACTATACACACAAAAATATGGATTGCACGGGGAAATTGGTTAAGTCATAGATTTTGAAATGATTTTAAATAGAAAATGTAAATCCAAATGGTTTTGGAAATGAATTGGTTTAAAGTGAAAAGCTTTCAAAATGGAATTCCAAAGATAAAAAATTTATTTTGGAATCATTTGATTAAACTCAAAGTTTGAATAATTTGATTTAAGTTTAAATTCAAGATTTAAAATTGGATTCTATGTTTGGAAACTAGGGACCAAAGATGTTATACAAGTTATATATGGGTTAAACCATTTTAAATGTATTGATTTGGGAATTTGAATTTAAATTCAAAGGCTTTAACTCGTGTAAATAAAATTGGATCTTTCTGAAATGAAACTATTCGTTTTCAAATGATAAAAGCTTTCATATAAGAAGTAAACTTCCAAATTGTGTTAAAAAGGGATTTCAAGTTAAAAATGGAAAAAATGATTTTCCAAGTTATGGAAACGGTTTGAAAGCTATAAGTTCAATCTTTAATTTAAAGATTTTAAAACGAGTTAATCCAATTGAAATGGGAATGGTTTTGAAATATATGAATGAATCTTTGTGAAACTAGGTGAACTTTGGGAAATAAATCTTTTTTCTAAAGATTTGAAAATGGCAATTTGTTTAAACCATTTGAAAGAAAGTTTTGAATTATTAAGTTGTAACTTAATTGGAATCCCATATCCATATGTTTTAAATGTTGCGCTCACTATTCGTGTTAGCCGGGAAAGGACCTTCGTGTCGTATAACTCATTCTGAATATGTGATTCGACGTTGTGGATAGCATTTTGAAGACCGGTGGTGAAGACCGGGTATTTGCGAGAACGATGGGATGACCTATCGATTGTCTCTGCACTGAGTTGCTCCGGTATGGAGATTCCCTAAGTGATGGGAAGTTCGATCGGGATTGTGAATACCCGGATTGCAAGAGCTTCTTTGGAAGTGCCTTCGGTTCTGTTCTAAATCCAGAACATACTTACATAGATTGTATGTCTGACATTACATTTTGAGATATAAATAGATTTCTTTCAAATACATTTCCGTTGGTGGCGAGAATTTATTCTCTTCTCTTAACACTCTTAGAGGTTATGTAGTTGAAGGTTATCAGCAATATATTCCCAACTTGGTAATGTGCATGCTGAGTGTTGCTGATCATTTGTTGATCAAAGCATGGCTTTTGTAAAAAGCGTAGCTTTGTGGACGAGACTTTTTCGAACCTCACAACCAGGAAAATGATCGAAACAGGAAAGATGCAACAAAGTTTCAGGAATCGTGTCCCTAGGATATGTCCATTTCTTCTGGACAGGGGTAGTATCATGGTATGGATCCCAGATACTTACTCATGTGGATACACTATATCTATTACTGTGTGGTGTTGTTGGTACCGAGCGCTCGGATAAAAGGTTGGTTACGACCGGGGATGGAATATTTGAGGTTGATACTCCCGAGCAGGGAGTACACCGGCTTTGTGTTGGCAGAGATCCATTTGGGATGCTCGGGGACATCCTTCCAGAGGCGTTCCATTTCGGTATGGGAAGTTCCTTTGCCCGACCATTTGTTGGAGATCCATTCATCTAATACAAGCTTTTACGATTACAATTGTATAACCTGCCATGGAATGTGGCGGTAACCTGCTATTGAACATGGTAGCTATAGTAGGCATAGTTCGAAATGTCTACACTGGCTAAGATTTATATTCTACTTTCGAAATATTTTCCTCACTTTGCACTTATAGTGATAATATCAGAAAAATTCGCGTGTCAAGCATATTTGACTATCATAAGGAGAAATCTCCTCCGATTCTGCATTTGCATTGTGTGTGTGCGGGAGGCCTTATGGTAGTCTCATTTTCTAAAAGCATTGCGAATCTAATTTAAATTTCTCTTGTTGTTTGTTTTTAAAGATAAACTGTTTTTGTTGCTCACACCAGTCCCATGAATGATCCGGAGTTTATTATTTCTTTCCTAAACTCTGGGTGCTCAAAATTTTTCTATACGAGCAGTCTAGAGTTGGGTTTTTCAGATAGTTAGGTTCAATGGATTATCTAGAGCTATTTCAATCTTTGAATGTGGATGACACTTGCTTGTCTTTGAGCATCATTATTAGGAGTTCGTGCCGCCACTGGAGTTCTTCCTTAAAGGCTATCTTAGAGATATTTGTTCCGCTACTGGTGTTATCTATTTTCTTTTCCGCTTCTATTCTATTGTATCACATCTTTGATGTATATTGATATCTATTGTATCATCTGTTATATCAGATATTGTATCAATGCTGTATATCAATGTATTATTAATTTTTATTCCGCTGTGCTGTTTACTTAATTGTGTTATAAGCTCTGGCGACTCGGATTTGAACGGTCGAATCTACGACATTCGAGTACGATGCGAAGTATGGATGTCGATTTTCGAGCGCGAAAAGTTCTTCTCGTTATAGATCGATGGTGTAAATTATAAAAACATATATTAGTTACCTAACATGTGTATGAATGGCTAAGTGTGCGGGTAGCGATTCATTAGTCTGTCTACGCCATTTATTTAACTTCACTTTTGCCAAAGTTCAATTTCCTCTGAGAATTATTCAACTTATTTTTGCAGTAGAAATCAGAGTCTCGTATTTAGATATGTTAGTTTTCTAGCATATTAGCAGCTGCTGATTGCATTGTATTCATTTGTACTATTTTTCATAATTTTTTTATTGCATTGTGTTTCAAACTGTTAGAAGAATAACTAATTAGTATAACCAGTAAATTCTTCATTTTGTGATATAATTTACTATCACGAATCACAATTTTGTACTTATTTTCATTTATGCTATTGAAGGAGCTTCTTCTTTTGTTATGTTCTCTTGATTTCTTTTCTTTTTTACCGAGAAGTAGGCAAAATTTTGATTTTCTCTTAAAGAAATAAAAAGCAGTTATGTTGTTAACATTCACTTTAATTCCCTTATTATCTTCTAAATCTCCAAAATCTTAATTATGTCCCTCCAAATAGCGATGGTATATTTCGATCAAGATTGATTTGAATTGCAAGGTGGTTGGTCAGGTGGCCAGGCCAGTGGCCTGGGCCTTGTAGCACAAGCAGCAGCATGTGCTGCTGCTTTGTGCAGTAGCGGCACCTTGCTGCTGTGGGCAGCAGTACTCACTGCTACCACTTGTAGCAGGGTTGTTGCCCCGCTACCAAGGCTGAGGCTCGTTGTTAGCGAAGACCGACACCTCCCCACCCCTCCGACACCTCCTACTCACTCTTGATTTATCTCAAGTTTTCAATATCTATCTCATTTAAAAAAAAATCAATACCTATAAAAAAAAAATTGATGTACTTCAACCCTATCTTATAATATAAAGTCTACACTCAATATATATAACATGTTTAAAACAATACAATATGTAAATCAAGCCATTGAAGGAAAAAACAAGTTGTGGAGCAAGATTGTTTAAAATTAGAAATTCGAAAACTTACTTACAATAGCATGTTTCTTTAAATTTCATAACTATGGTATGAAATAATTAAATGAAGTATGAGCTTGCAAAAAGAAACCACTATCAATTCTCAAGGAAAACAAAAGCTTGTTACAGTAAGTTTTTCTTCATCAAACCTTAAATTTATGCTTTAATTTTCTAATGTGGAAATGATAATAAAGCTTTATCTTTATCAATAATGCAAAAGATCAAGATTCAAGGATTGAATAGGAGGAGAAATCAAAATATAATCTCATCAACCATGTATCGTCTTACATATGTCAAAACAAGTCATTGCAAATATAAAAAATGAATTCAAGTTCATTTATAGTAAAGTGGTCTTATATATATATATACATATGAAAATGAATTACAGATCTCAACTTGTAATATGTTTAAAATTGAATTACAACCCAGTTAATTCTCAGTTAAATAGAAACAAAAAACATTGCTCCTTGCCTACTCAATCAAAACATGCAAGCCTTAACCCACATAATCTATCAAGCATGCAGTATACAAAGGATAAAGTACTAACTCAGAACTGAACAAACACTAGATAACAATTCTAAATATCCTAGGATAAGATCTATGAACATGATATGCGTCTAACCACCCACTCCATCAGTCAAATCGATGAAACTACAAGTATACATAAGAAACACCAGTCAAACCGAAAATATAATTACGAATTACACACAGAAATACATAATTCCTAATTTGATGCATAATTTGATGCCTAAAACCTATGAAATTTCAGAAACTGCAAAACCCAAATCACGAATCTTGATACTCCTTGAACACACACACACATACAATTAGAACACTTAATTGAAATAAATAGAATGAAATGAATATACCTTAAGCATATGATATTAGCAGTGGTTTTGAGAACCGAGCACGTTAACGCAGAGCCGGCCCAAAGCCCAAGCAAGCTAGACATATGTCTAGGGCAGCAAACGAAAGAGGGGCAACAAAAAAATATCGCTCTCCCTCTCGGCTCTCGCGATTCACGATTCACGAAGAAAGACCGACGCCCTCCCTCGGCTCTCGCGATTCACAATTCACGCCCTCCCTCTAGTCTCAGTTCACGCGCACGCATGCAATCGGCGACGGCGATCGACAATTAGGTAGCCTCCTCATTCAATCAGATAATTCCATTTCCATAGCCCTAATTTTTGTTCGAATTTTGTGAAATTAGTTTTGATATTGAAATTAGATGCTCTCATCATAGAGCCTGAGGCGATTACTTTAGGTAATTACGGTTGCTGAATTTGTTGGTTTCGGTTGCGCTATTGGTTCGAATGGGAATCAAGTTGCTGGGGAGATGTTGCTTGAAGTTTTGTTGATAGCAGCAGTCTGTGATTTGGGGAGATGTTTCGAGCGATTGAAACGGTGGTTGGCGAGTTGTTTACGTGGGTCGCAACTGCAGTTGCGGGCCTGCGGCGGAGGTGACTATTTTAGGTGCGGGTTCGTGGGGAGATTGGATGAAATTCGATTGCTTGTTGGCATCGTAGATGATGTATATGGCAGAAGTGAGCTATTTTTGTTGGTATGGGGAAGTGTTGTAACTGTTGTTCAAGGGGACTGTTGACGGGGGGAACAGTGTTTATGTTGTGGATGGAGGAGTTGCTGTGGAAGCACTGGAGTGAAAGGCAGTGGAAGAGGATGGTGGGTTGGTCAGTAAGTGGAGATTTGATATGTTTTATGGTAGTGTGATGTTGATATGCTATGATGAATGGAAAAGTGGTGATGAATGTGTTGTGATTTCAGGACAATGAGTAATGGATATGCTTGAGTTGAGTGCAGTGCTTGTTTGGGTTGTGGAATTGCTTGGTGATGCAAGGCGCGGCAGTTTGATGTATATGACGGATTGATGAACAGATGAAGTAATGGCTGTTGTTGGCAGTGTATGGTAGTGGGGAGAGTTGTAGAAATTGTTATAGTGGATTGGTCAGTGCAGCTTGTAAAGGTTGGTGCAGAATGTTTGTTGTTTTGTTGATGGCTGCTGTGTTGATAAAGGAGCAGATATGTTGGGTGGTCTGATAGTGGTTTGTTTTGGTGAAGGGGAGTCAAGAAGTTGTTGATGGCCAATGTAAGGCAGTAGTAATTTGAAGTGTTTTGTGCAGCAGGAGAAATTCTGGAGGTTATGAGTCTCATGCTGAAATTGAATGAATTAGAGCCTTTGTTTTTTTACAATCTACACTGGGTTTCGGTTTCATGGATGCACTTTGAAACTAAGCTATGTTTTTTTACAATCTGCACTGAGCTATGTTTTTTTTACAAACTACACTATGGTTTCAGTTTCATGGCTGCACTATTTTTTTACAATCTGCACTGGGTTACAATCGAACCACTTATCAACACATACACAATGAAATCCATGGCTGCACTTTGAAGACCAAAAATGTTATGTTGTGTCTCTATTGACTTTTTTTTGTTAACAGGCATAACTTTTGCCGAAGGAGAAAGAGTGAAGTTGCTAGATTTGATCTTTGAAGACCAAAAATGTAAGGGTTTTAAAATTTTAAATTAATAGTTTATTATTCATTGAAAATTCGACAAATTCTTTCATCATTGTTAATTTAATTCTCTACGTTTTAAAGATTATTTCCTTTATTTAATAAATATACGTTGATTACGTAACGAACTAAATTTTGATTTGCATAAATTGTGGTTGATTAAATGAAATGTGCTAATTTTTGAATGAATAAGAAATCATTAAAAGCTAGTTTTATTGTTGCCAGTATTTATACATTGAAAATATTATGGTGAATTTAAAATTGAGACAGGAATCGGAAACAAAATTCCGGATTTCAAAATAGGAAGAAAAAGCAACGCAAAGAAGATGAAGCAAAATCGTTAGCTGGTTCTATTTCGAATTTATTTGAAGCAAGGAATGAAAGAACTCAAACTTCAAATTCAAGTCAAGTTGGAGAAGCTACATTGACAAATGAGAACAATGATTTTAATATTGATATCCACGAAGACAATGAGCTTATAAATGAAATTGTGGAAGTAGAGATTGAAGATCAACATACGGAGGATGCGAATGATGTAGATGTTATTGCTATTGATGAAGGTGTTGATGATGTAGTTACACTTGATCTTGAGAAGGATGTTGATATCAACTATGATCCAGGTTTATGGGGAAAAATTACCGATGCAAAAAGAATTATGTTAATTCAACGTGGTCCCATTAAGATTTTGAAAGAAAATGATGCATTTCCAAGAAATAAAGTTAATGGCAGACACTTTACTTCTAAACATTATATTGATGGCTATCCACGTGTAGAAGAGCATGAACGGAAGTGGCTTGTGTATTCAAATGAATACGATAAAGTTTATTGTTTCTGTTGCAAATTATTTAAGAGTACACAATTCACATCGAAACTAGCCAATGAAGGAATTAATGATTGGCAAAATTTGTCTACTAAGCTAAGAGAGCATGAAAGTAACTCATTGCACAATGTCAATGTTATCAAATGGGTCGATTTGCTTAGAGGACTTCAACAGAAAGCGACAATTGATAAAGCTATGGAAGCTCAAATTGATCAAGAGAAGCAACATTGGAAAAAGTACTTGTGCGGATAATTGGTGTTGTCAAAACACTTTCCAGGAATAATTTACCATTCCGTGGATCAAATGAGAAGATTTGTCAACTTATTGAATTCATAGCTGAGTTCGATCCAATTATGGAAGAACATCTTAGGCGGGTGAAAAATAATGAAATTAATAATCATTATCTTAGTCATAAAATTCAGAATGAATTAATAAGTTTATTGGCTAACAAGATCAAAGTGACAATGCTTATGAAAATAAAGAAAGCAAAGTACTTCTCTGTTATCCTTGATTGTACTCCAGATTTGAGCCATAAGGAGCAAATGTCCATTGTCATTAGATGCGTGAATGTTGACGATGTAAATGATATTAAAGTAGAAGAATATTTTCTTGGTTTCATAACGGTTGATGATACATCTGGGTTTGGTCTTTTTATGGAACTTAAAAATATTTTGGTTGATCTCAAACTTGATATTAATGATGTGAGAGGTCAAGGATACAATAATGGTTCAAACATGAAAGGTATAATTTTAAATTAAAATTTATCTTATTCTTGATAAAGACTATTGATTATATTATTATATATTCGAAATCTTATGTAGGTAAACATCAAGGTGTACAAAAAAGATTACTTGATATAAATCCTAGAGCTTTTAACATCTCATGCGGGTGCCATAGTCTCAACCTTGCTCTATGTGATATGGCAAAATCATGTATGAAGCTAGGAATTTTTTTGCATATGTGCAAAAAAATTATACATCGTTTTCTGGTTCAGTTCAACGATGGAAAATACTTCGAAGCTATGTGAAGGGTTTAACTCCCAAACCATTATCAGCAACACGTTGGGAAAGCCATATTGAAAGTGTTAAAGCAATAAGAACTCAAACTTCTGAGCTAAGGGATGCTTTAATTGATATTGCAAATAATTCAAAAGATGATGCCGTGATGATGGAGGCCAAAGGATTGTGTCAAAATGCATTGGAAAATTTTGAGTTCTTAATTAGTTTGTGTATTTGGTACACAATATTAGAAAATATAAATCAAGTAAGTAAAATACTTCAACGTGAGGAGATTGATATTGAAGACGCAATTAAAAAAATTGAAGGGCTTGTAGAATTTTTTGAAGAATTTAGAGAAGAGGGATTTGAAACCATGATGAAGGAGGCAATAGAAATTGCAGATGAAGTTGGCATTGATCCAAAGTTTCTTGAAAAGAGGGTCGTATGAAGAAAAAGGCAATTTGATGAAGATATCATTGAGAATGACAATAGACAATCCCCTGAAGAAAATTTTAGAGTTACTTATTTTCTTCTCATAATAGATCAAGCTTTGACTTCACTTAAAGATCGATTTGAGCAATTCAAACTTTATGAAGAAACTTTTGGCTTTTTGTTAAACTCAAGATTTAGGAATATTGACGATAAAGATTTGAAGCAACGTTGCATGAAATTAGAAGGATTTTTGGGACATAATGAAGAACAAGATATTTGTGGTAAAGAATTATTTTTTGAGCTTCGACAATTAAAAAATATTCTACCATCGGGGATGACTAGATCAATTGATATTCTAAATTTCTTGAGGTCTTACCGTGATGTTAGTGGATTTTTAAACGCTTGGGTTGCTTACCGAATTCTGTTAACTATCCCGGTCACAGTTGCTTCTGCGGAAAGAAGTTTTTCAAAATTGAAGTTGATAAAAACATATCTTCGAACCACTATGTCACAAGAGAGATTAAGTGGATTAGCTATTATTTCAATTGAAAATGAGTATTTGGATACACTCAATTATGAAGAGACAATAGACGAGTTTGCTTCGAAGAATGCACGAAGAAGTTGCTTCCGTTAATGCATGTTAATTTTTATGATATCATGTCGGATTTCAATTTATTTTGAGATGTAATTGAAATGACTACTTGAACAATATTTTGTAATCAATGAACAATATTTTGTGGTTAATGTTAAATTTTGTTATTAAAAGTGTATTTGATTTTTTGCATATAAATTATGTAAATGGGGCAACAAAACGCAAGAATAAAAAATATTTCGCCTAGGGCATTAGTTACCCTTGGGCCGGCCCTGCGTTAACGTGAGGAAGAAGATGGAAATATCGTACGATATCAGCAGCGGTTTTGAGGAGCAGATTAGGTTTTTTTGGAAATCAGGGATTTGCGAATTGAATCGGTAGTGAGTTTAGTTTTGGAAACTTTTACCCTAATTAATGAATTGAGCGGCCAACTAAAATTGGGGAGAGAAGTTGTAATTTTTAAAGGGTAGAAAACTAATATTGGAGGACAACTGACAAAAACAGTTGTTATAAATAGTTTTTTACAACTGGCGTAGATAAGCAGTTGTTAAATATGCATATTACAACTGCTATACAAATAGAGTTGTTAAAAATATCTTTTCTACAACTGTTAAAAATGAACAGTTGTTACAAACTATTTATTACAACTGTTAAAAATGAACAGTTGTAAAGGGAAGGTTGTAATATGATTCCTTTGTTGTAGTAATTTTCCTTCTTAATTCTAATAAATATCCAGTACCCATAATAACTAGTCATTAATGTCAAAATTGACAATCTCTAAGCAATCCTTATTAAATTCATTTCAACCTATTACAATTTTCTTATGACGAGTATTCAGTTGCTTCGTAATGACCATATTAGATTCCTTAATTAGTCCTTTATTAATCCTTTTTTATTCTTGTTGATTACAAATTTATCGCCTATTAAATCTTTAATTAATGTCCATAAATCAAAGTCCTTTAATTACTATGTTGTTTATAATTAGTACAAATAATATTGTTAATTACGCTATTTATGTATTTCTAGTTTCTAAGTATTCTACGTAGCTAGAACATTTCTTTCCATATTTTATTTTATCACAGCCATCCTTCCTAATAGGATTACCGTCAATAATTTTCATAATATAACCGCAAGTGATAATTTTTATTTTTTTGAAATTACAAGAGATTATTTTATTTTCTTTTATTGAAATAGATAACATAAGATCTGGGAGCTATCCTTAATTCTCTCATCTCTTGAACTTCTTTGGCATTTTCTAGGCCCCAAAATGCCATTCTTTGTCCAAATTTTGGATTGTGAGACACATGTAAATTCAATTCGAGTAAAAAAAAACTCTGAAATTTGTTATTAGTTATTAATTAGCTATTTGGAGACAATAAGAATCTTATCTTAATTGGAAATATCCATATCTTAGACATATCTTTCTCTTTTTGGTATATCCCTTGTCAATTTAAATGCCTTATTTTTATTTATTTAAGGAATTAGATAATTTATGGAAATTACAAGGAGACACTCCAAATAAATAAAAATATAGAAATTCACACTCTAAGGGCAACCTAGCTTACAACCCAATTATCGATTTGGAATACCTTTACAACATTACCAACATTCTACAAACAAATGTTTAGGACCGATTTCAAATTTCCAGGTCAAGTTGTACATACTATTTATTTTATTCATATTCTGAAATCTTTAACCTTCTTTTCCTAGATAGTGATCCATATCTACTCCATAAAATATAAACTTAGAATGCCACATTAGCTAGTATACAACATGTAAAATTCAAACTAGCGAAAGAATTTCCACATTTCAAAAATAATTTTAAAAGAATTTACAACTTTTCAAAAAAAGTTTGGGGAATTGAATCTTAAAAACATCTACACATCGTGTTTTATTTTACTCCATATATCTATTCCATTTTATTAAATATTTGAACAAAACGTTCCAAAAATATTAGAACCCAACTTTTTAAAATTTTCAAAACATTTACCGCTTTAATCTTAACCATAGGTTCAAAAGACTCTAAAATTGCTTAGTGAAATAATTTCCCTTGTCTAATGCTTTTACTTCAAAGAATTACTTCTTTAAAATTAGGGTTCTTAACCCCCACTCAAGAAATCAATTATTAAACCAAACTATCAAAATTTTAAAAAGGATTGTTTAGTCCTAAAAAGAAGCAATATAATTTCCCTCTTTCAAAACTTTCTATATCAAAGATTTATTCCTTTAAATGTTGGTCATTTAATTCAAGACATATATACACATCATCTGTTACTTTAGACAATGAAAAGTGGAGTAGACAAAGATAACTATAATCTATTATTTCCTATCCTATTTTCATCACTTCTCTCCAACATTATCTCTAACTAGATTACAAACCAATTTTATAAGTTCCTAACACTATTCTTATCCAAATCTCCCAGTATTGCCTTTTTTTAATATTTTTCCTACTTTAATGGCTTTAGTCAAGTTCCCTTTCTATTTAAAAAGAAGAATTTTTAAAGTACTTCTAAATTTATGAAATAAGAAAAATCATCAAGTCCAATCTACGCTTTATTTTGCATTGAGTTCAAAAACAAACATACCTTTACTGAAAAATCTTTAAACCAAAAATCTTTTGATCCAACAAAATTTTAAACAAAGAGTTTCAAAAATGAATAACCCTTTCTACCTAAAAAATTTTATCTGAACTTTTGACTCCACAACTTCTATTTAAGTTATAGTTTTCCAAATTTCCGTATTTTTCAAAAAAAAACTTCTTAATAAATCTTTCAAAAAATCCATTCAAAACAATTCAAGGAAGTTTCCAAAGAAAATACTTTTATCAAATTCTTTTCTCATGAGGTTGGATTTTAGGAATTACTTTAATTGTCTTCTCTATTGTATTTTCTTCTTCTATCATCTCTTACTTCATGATATTTACAACTATATTACCCCGTAGTACTTAATTACTACCTAACATGCTTAATTTAATATTCCTATAAAGGTCGATTGTCCGTAATAAATGATGGTTATTCTAAATGGACAATTTCTAAAGGATTTAACTATTCACTCCAATCTTCCTACTATCTTCTATTATTACCCTAATAATTTCTTCAGTCATTCCATTTATATCCTTGTTAAATTATTATAACTCCCTATTTATCTCATTTTATCATCCTGTTAATTTTTGAGTTACAATCTTTTCCATTTACCAATCTAACAGTACGACCTTCGTAGCATATTCCTTTCTCTCTTTATCTTTCCAACCCATAGTCGCCTCTCTCATCCTTTTGTAGTATAGTCGCAATTACTTCTATAGTCGAAAATTACAAAGTAAATTCAAATTAAGAGTGTGTGTACTAGATTTTTGAAAAATACTTTCAAAAACTATTAGTACGCCACTCATATTTATATCTATCCCCGTTGATTAAGTAACCTAATCTGTGATTCCAAATGTAACAACCCCCCGAAACGGACCTAATTTCGACTAAGCAAAAGCCCGTTGAACCTTAATCCCATCTCAAGGCTAGTTGTTAAGTTAATAAAATTTAAACAATACACAGTACAGAGAGTTATCTATTTATACTTTTATAATCTCACAGCGGAATGAATAAAATATAATATCAGAAAGAAGTACCCATTTCATAGAAAAAAAGCATACAAATCTCACAACTTGTCTACATAAGATCTCTACAGTAAAATATTTCAAAAATAACACAATTTTATAAAATAAGTACATTAAAAATATTTGAAAAGCAAAAATAGATAGATATCTGCCACGTCTTCATCTCCACCTTCGTCCCTAAAATCAGCATTGTTTACTCTAACCTATATGTTGTAATGAGGAGTGGGCCAGAACAACAAATGTCTGATGAAATAAAAATCTCAGTACTTGGACGGTACTATTTAGATAAGAAATATGTCTTACATATTTAAAACTATACCATACTAATAACTTTAACTATAAGCCCAATGGTCTTTCCAGTCCAATTCCAAATCCATAATGCAACTAACATCAATGATGCAAGAGAAAGCACCCAAACCAATAAATACACTTCATTGGAGATTAGGCAGACTCTAGCCATTTGATACCTATAAAATAGGCAAGTCCCAGTCGCTTAATACCTAACCCATTTCCAAATTGTAAAGTAACTATCGTTAACGATACAAGAGCAAGAACCTGCAAACCACGTAATACCTCTTTCCTAGGAACTTAGGCATACTTTGACCATTTAAAACCTATAAAATAGGCAGATCCCCATTATTTAAGACCTAACCCGAGGCGTGTCCCTACGGTTTCTCACTAACTAATATCGTAAGAAATTCCATCAAGTCACTTAATACTTCTCCTAAGAAAGAGGGACCTTACCATAGCCACTTAATACCTCTAACCCGAAGCGGACCTCTCCTAAAGATTTCTCCTATCTTATCCATACCGTAACTTATGGCCCATAACCCAACTTTACATTTCAGATTAATTCGACTATTCATAGATATTGGTAGCCCGGTTGACTGAGCAGATTTACCATACAGAATTTGGACTAACCTCACGTACGCTGGGTTATTTATTATAGGCAATGTCGCACATTATTCCGCAAAGCCACACGTTGGTAGGTAGATTTAACTAGACAGACTTTTGTGTAACTTTGGACCAGCCTCGCATCCCTATAACTTAGTCATAGTTTATATGTATACTAATTATATACGTGTACCATCCTAAACAACTGATAATTGAGGCCATATAAGTTTACCCCTTATTTCACCTCTAATTCATGATTAATTCCCTAATTTATACTAACTGTCTTCATAAGAAATTAATTCTATTTAATACCCTATTCATTCTAATCAGTATGTTCAACATGTTATAATTATTACGTTGTTATTACTTTAATAATCAATACGTTAATATTATATATATGCGTAAGAGATTCAAATAAAATATTTCCAGTCACATGCAAAGAAAACGCTTATCAATTCAAATGTCAAAACTCATACAAGTACCAAACGACAAAAAAAGAATATGTAATATCCTTAGCCAACAACTGGACTGGTAAACAAAAAGTAATAATATCAAACTTATCTCATATTCATATAATAGAATTAACTCCTCTATTCAAGCAACAAACTTTATAAATATCTAACTTTTGCAACTACCACCTTGGAGAGAAAAAGGGATTCATACTTATTTTAATTTATAGAAATAGGGAATGGAAACTACAAATAATCAAAAATCATACTTTGCACACCATTTCTTACTTTACTAGTTTTAGAATCATTTATCACTATAAGAGAAATTAAAAGAGATGAAGTGGAATATATTATAAATTGCTAAATCCCAACACATATCTGATTCTCTATATTAATACAAAACTATTGAAATTCCAGCATATTCAAATATGGAAATTTATTTAGGGAAATTCTAGGGTTTTAATGTTATGATTTTTTTTATCAAAATTCCAAGGCATACATCAAAATCCAAATAATCATTATTCAATTACAAAATGTGAAAAATGTTATAGTTCCACTCATATAGAAGTTTTTGCTTCCTAACTGGATTTGATTCCACCGTGCCTAATTTCCATTCAGATCTCCCTCTTTTGGAATATATAACAAAGTGAATTGTATACAGACATTAGATCTAGAATAAGAAACTAAAGAAGAATAGAATTAGAAACCAAAAGAATTAAACGTCTAAACCTCTTACCTGAAAATGCTAATTAATTATGAAATCTAAAGAAGAAGAAGATGATACCTGATTTATACCGCACATAATTCTCTATCAGATCTTCCCTTTTTGAGTATACAACATACAGATTGTATATATAGATTAGATTTTAGGAATTAGAAGTTAAAGAGGAGAAAGATTGAGAATTTAATTTAAATTAGATATTATAAATTAGAATTACTTACCTGAAGTTTTACTTTTCTGAAATTCTAAGGGGAAAGATTTTGACAAAGGGTCGCCATTGCTACAAAATTTATAAGGAAAAATAAGGAGTTTAGAGGTGTATTTATCAGGGTAAGAAGGAACGAAAGCCATCAGATAAAAATCAAACATATCCGGACATTTTGGCCAAGTCGTTTTTGTGTTGAAATGTTTCAACTGGTCGATCGCTGCCACTTGGGCGCTCGACCGCCGGTGGTCGGCCGACCTAAGTAGGGTGGTCGACCGACCCATTATTTTTGGCCACTTCTTATACCTTCCGCTTATTTTGATTTGTTGACGCAATTATCTTCTAATCAATCACTGGTAACGTTAGCATTATGCTTAACGTTACTTCTAGCCTAAGTCATTGTTTAGATTCAAATTTCAAACTTTTGAATTTTTTCCAATTTTAAATTTTAAATTCAAGCTTTAAATTGTTTTAAGCTCAAAATCCTCAAACATCCATAAATTATTCGTTTGAATTCCATTTTTTCCATATTATATATGGAAATTGATCAAAAAATCGCTATGGACCAATGGTACAATTGCCGTGGTCAAATTCCAACATTTACAAAATTTTCATTTTTAACCTTATTTTCATTATTTAATTTCTTATCAAAAAATTTACAGGTAAGTTCATGGATCATCTTATTAAGCTCTTCTCTAATAATTACCTCCTGTTGAGAAGAGGATTCTGGTATCGTGTTTCCATTATTAACTTCTGTTTGGTGAGTGTTTGCTTCAACAGCACTAGCTATTGCTCATGAGGATCTATTGGATCTGTTTAGTGCCATGACTTTTTGTTAATAATTCTTCATGCAGATTTTCTAGATCTAAATTCTAGATCTGTCCAATTCAAAGAAAAGGGCTGGATCTAAGTCCAGGTTTAATTCTTAATAAAAGCATCAAAATTTTGACTCTAAAAATGGATTAACACCCTAGATTGAGTTATAGAAAATTCGTAACACCTAGATCTAGCACATAATATTGTAGATAAAATAAATAAAATGGAGAAACAAGATTTTTATAGTTATCAGACAAACTTTGGCGCACATCCAATTTGTAGTTTTTATTGATTGTTGTTTATAGCGAATTTAAGATCACAAGTCAATAATACTATGATTTGTTCTATAAACGACTGAGATTCTAACATCGAATTGACATTTTGCATTGAAGGGGTTTTAGGAATTTATAATATGACATTTTCACAAAATAAACTCTCCAAGGCATTTTGAGCCCAAATTACAAAATCAACTACTAAAATAGAGAACCTAAGATTTCCACTCGCAATATAGCCTTAGATTTGCCTCCTTTGGATTTGATAAGCCTTTGACAATTTCTTATCAGACCTTTACTTTTTGATACGTATATGCAATAGTGATTTGCATATATGTTAGATTTAGAAATATTAAAGGTTTGGAGGAGAAGAAGTATAGAAAATAAATAATAATAAAAGACACACACACACACATATATATGATTCCTTATCTAAAACCCTAATGGAGTTTTCTGAATCTTAGAAGAGATGAACTGATAGTGCTTCACTAGTGTTCCTAAAATATTTGTTAATAAAAGTGAGAGTCGAGGTTCTTATTTATAGTAGCGATAAAGTACCAAAACCATCAGATTTAAATAATTACATCTAAAACATCCAAAATTACAAATCCTAGCCACTACCTGATAAGGAGCCATCGACCGCCCCTATGCCATCGGTCGACCATTAGGGGTCAACTGGTAGAGTTCACGGGGTCGACCTCTCCTTCTTTTTCAAGAACATAAACTTTTAACTGTTGATATTTTTATTTAATTCCTCAACTAACATTTAAATTTAACATTAATTTTAACTTTGACTTAACCCCTAAGTTTATCTACCATCTGCTATTAACTTTCAAATTTCAAATATAAGAATTATTTAGTTATTTTAGTTTGAATTCTATTTAAATTATTTTGAATCTGAAAACTTTAAATGTCCATAACCTTTCCGTTTGAACTTCATTTTCAACATATTGATCAGAATTTCGCTATGAATGCAATGACATAATTTTCACGGTCAAAATCCAACTATTGCAGAATTTTCATTTTCATCCAATCTTATTTTGTTTAATTTATCTAATTTATTTGTGGTTAATTTTACTGGGTGTTGCATTCTTCCTCCTGAAAAAGGGCTTCGTCCCCGAAATATTTTCCAATGGGCGAACAATGTAACATGTACAAAACATACATGCCACAAAGTTATCTACTCATACGTAAGTGCAATGTGATTATGTGTTACAGATATACTGCAAATGAGCTCAATCCTAGCGTGAGTTTGTGAGTGTGACATATAAGTATGTATGCAAAACACCCTAAATATGCTTGAAAATTTCTACGTGAGTGCAAAATGATCGTGAAAAGTGTAGCAACCATCTCATACCAATTTAGTAGCATTGATGCAACTAAAATCTAATTTCCAAGAGGAAAGTTTATGGTGAAAAGCATAGGATGAGAAATCCTCATGCATTTCGTTGAATTTTCTCCCTATTATACTCGAAGCAACCTAATTTCCTATTTGCGGTACTTCCTAGTTCTGTGCTCCACAATGCGTACGATGGTACATGATGCTATTGGTTTTGTCTCAATATCACCCAACCGATTAGGTTATACTATAATGGTTGTGCTATGGAGGCATTTTCTCAATGTGAAACATGAAAAACATCATGGACTCCTACCAATTTATCCTGTAACTCAAAGCAATATGCAAGTTTCTTATTTTTTCCAAAAATTAGGAAAGGCCTAAAAAATCTTGGTGCCTAACTTTTCCAACATTTCAAATCATACGATCTTCATACGCTGCCTAATCAACTCTGTCTTTTCGAAGTCTCACAAATTAAATCTGGTCCGAGTAGGATTTTGTCGGTGGTTTCCCACTAATAATTTAGTAATTTGCATGGCCTCCCATAAAGTGCTTTGAAGGGTGTCATACCAAATATCTATTGGTGACTATTATTATATGTAAATTTTACTAAAGGTCCGTGTTGCTCCCAGTAACCTACAACCTCCATGATTCAAGCTCTTCAACAAATCCTTTAAGACCCTATTCGGTCTTTCAGTTTGTCCGTCGGTCTATGGGTGGTAAGTGGTGCTAAGGCTCAATGAAGCTCCTAAAGCTCTTTGTAAACTCCTCTAAAATTCACTGGTAAATAATGGGTTCCTATCACTAAAGATGCTAACTGGAATTCCATGAAGTCTAATCACCTCCTTGATATGAATCTGTGCTAACGCTGCAGTCTTATTGCTCCTAACGGAAAATTCTACTACCTTCTTCTTCAACCATGTCCAATAGAAAATACCCTTCACATCCATGTTCAATCTATCTCTTTCTTCAATGGTAACATTCTACAAGCTATTTTTTTTGAATCCCAAAGTTTCTAAAATTAAAGCATTCTTTTATATTCGGTTATTTAACCTAATTTCTTCATTAATTTTCAATCTTACCCACGGTTTATAGCTAGTTAAGTATCCCTATAAAAAAATTTATGTTGCTTCTCAACACACACACACACACATATATGTATATATGTATATCAGGTAGTGTAGTCCCATCCAAAAACCAACACAATGGTAAAATGGGGTATATAAGAGAGACAACTAGATATTATAATCCAAAAATTCTACAAGAAATTTTTACTAAAAGTTTCTAATTATCATCAACTAATGTAAGTGTTGAAGTCCTAACATCCTTATTAAATAGAGATAGACATTCATGTTATGTCAATCCACTTAGTTCCCCGTCTTCCTTAATCATCCTTCTTGGTTTCTAATAAATGCGGTCCACCGCTACTTTGGTCAATATACCCATAATAATTGATCATTGTTGTCAAAATTGGATCATCTCTAATTATTCCTCATTTAAGTCTCTTTAATCTTTTACACATTTCAAAATCCATCTATTACTCTGATTCAACTCTCCTATAAATGCCATATAAAATTTCCATAATCAATCACCTTTTAATTTTTCAACATTCATTAATTACAATTTATTTCCCATTAAATTTGTAATTAATGTCCACAAATCATAATCCATTAATTAATTCGTATCTAATCGTAAACTATGTTACATGCGCGCCCGCACACACGTTAAGCGCGGTCGTACGTATGTCTATATGTTAATCCCTAAACTAAAATATTCCTTTCTATATATATTTTAATTTATCAAAGCTATCCTTCTAAAAAGGGTTACCATTATGAATTTCCATAAATTAACCAACGTGAGATTTTTGCTTTGTCTGAAATTGTAAGTAATTATTTTATTTTATTTTGAAATAGATAGTTTAAACTATGGAAAAGAATATCCATGTCTTACATTCCCTCTTTTGTATATTCCTTATTAATTCAAATGCTGCACTTTTATACATAGTTGGAATTGGAAAATTTATAGAAGTTACATGAAAACCGCTCTCAATAAATCAAAACATAGAAATTTACATTCCAAGTCAACTAGGGCAACCTAACTTACAACCTAATTATAAATCTAGAATATCTTTACAACTTTACCAATGTTCTACCATTGTCACGACCCACCCTTCTCGGCCCTCGAAAATCGACACAAAATACTCCACAGTCTAATATGCCGACGATTAAGTGCTGGAAAAGACAGATTGTTGAGGAAAAAGAAAGAAGACAGAAGAAAGAAGGAACTAAACAATAGCAGAATCTCACAATCGCAGCGTGTTTCCCGGAGATTTGACCAGGCAACTAAGTACTCGACATCAGCACACCGCTCGACAATATATGTATCATTCGGCATTCTAAACGCTCGGCACAAGAAATCGTTCGGCAGTCAGGGTCATTTGGCAGTCAAGAGCGTTCTTCATCAGAAAAACACACGGCATAAAGGAACGCTCGGCATGAAGGGGCGCTCGGCATCTAGAAGCGTTCGACATTGAGAAACGATCGGCATTGTATATCGTTCGGCATCCATGAACGTTCGACATACCAAGGACGTTTGGCATACCAAGGACGCTCGGCATAAGATCTTTCAGCATTCAGAGATTGTTCGGCCTCCCGAGAACGTTCGGCAACCAAAGATTGTTCGGCATTCTTTCAATCTCGACCGTCTTCGATTGTTGCTCGGCCTACTCTTCCCACACAACACCGCATCATTCGGCATGAAGATGATGGTTGGGCGTTCGGCCGTTCGGCATGTTCGGGCCGGCACACAGAGCTTACTCCATTTAGGCCGAGATATCCAGCTACCAGGCCTACAAGGGAAGTCCAACCCACCTTTGTCTATAAATAGAGAGGCAGGGGCACAATGAAAAGGATCAGTTTTTGGGAACACTGAGAAAACTCTGCCGCATTCAACACTCACTCAAGACTTAATCTTTTACTTTACAATTGTATTCAAGTAATTCGAAATGGATTGTATCTGTAATCAACTATCAAGGAAAGCAATAGAAATCAACTTCAAAGTGACGTAGGCAGTTACACCGAACCACTATAAATTTGGTATTCTTGTTCTCTGCATTGAAATTTATATATTGTTCTCTGTTTTAATTTACTTTCTTCATTAGTCTCTCTACACAAGCTTTCTGAAGGTGTTAGTGACCAATTTTGGTGCTAACATTTTGGTGCCCTCACTGAGAATTGAAGTCTCAGGCTGTTAGGATCTGCTTTGTACCTACTGGATTGCATAAATCCCCCAGAGGAGATCCAAGATCGTTCACAAGGCATCTGTTGATTCTATTCAGAGTTACAACCAACAACTCTACCATGGGAAGACCACGAACTAGATCGGCCTCTCACAACACAGATGTCCACGAGACTGCTAGCGTTCAACAAGTCGGATCTAGAAATCCACAAGCAACTCGAGGTGCAGGGCCCTCCACCTAAAACCAAGCGGATGTCGTTTCCCGAGCAGAGTTCAACGACTTGATAAGAGAACTCAAGGAAAGTAGAAGGCAACTTACTGAGCAGATTCAAGCCAACACTAATCTCACGACTCAACTCACTCAGCATCAGCATCAGAATGCTGGAGGTAACCCTACCCCTTATTGTGAATCTGATAGTTCAACCTCAGCTGATGAACCTCCTAAACGTATACGCCGTAAGGATGAAGGTGCACAGGCGGGTGCCACGGGTCGATTGACTAAGGATCAAGCCCGTGAAGAGACTGGACACCCGAATCTCCAAGACCCAAATCAGGCGGGACATCAGCCTGCACGGTCTCGTGGAACGGAACCCAACCTTCCATCCTCCATACAAACTCCGGACTTAACAGCTATGGTCAGACAGTTGATGAGAGAAAACCAAGGCTTGACCGATGAAGATTGAAGAGTGTCCAAAATCCATACTCCTTTTACAGATGGTATCCTACAGGCTGAGTACCCCCAAGAAGTTCAATATGCCGACCATCCCAGCCTACGAAGGGAAGACTGATCCCAGGCAGCACGTAATGAGGTACGGATGGATGATGGATTCTGTGAGAGCTAATGATGCAACCAAGTGTAGGTGCTTCCCAATCACTCTGTTCAGAATTGGCACCATGTGGTTTACTCGACTTCCCCCATGATCTATATCTAGCTTTGACGAATTGGCAGTGAAATTCATAGAACAATTCAGGATACGCACCACTCGTCCAAAGGATGTGATGTCCTTATCAAGCGTCATCCAAGCTCCGGGAGAGTCGTTGAAAGCATAATTGCAGGGATTCTATGTTGCGGCTACCGAAGTGAGCAATCCAAACGACCACGTAATTTTGATGGCGGTACTGCAAGGAGTGGATCCAGACTCTAAATTTGGAGATTGGTTGGCGGAAAGGCCCCCAGCCACGCTGGAGCGTTTTTATTCGAAAGCTCGTCAGTTCGTAAGAAGGGAGGAAGCTTGTAACAACCTAAAATTTAACCACTTTAAAATATAGCATTTAAAGTGATTTTAAATATAAAATAAAAATGGTTTTATGATTCAAATAATATTAGATAGGATTTGAAAATAGAAATATACATAAAAATAGTAACATTTGCTTATATTGACAAAAGTGACAAAATTTTGATTTCAGAAAAGTAAGTTTCAGTAGTTAAATAAATTATTTTAATTTATTTATGAGTGTTTATATTTTTAAATGAGATTATATAAATTTATTTTTAAATTTGTTTCACATAAATAAATAGCTTAAATAAAACGTCAAACCATAAAACATTTTGTCAAAAATCAACGATTTGTGGATTTAAAGTTGTCGCAACGTTGTTGCACCTTTATGTATACAATTTAATAAATATGGTAACATATAAAGATAGTTAACAATTAAGTTACTTTTAATAATCACACTTACAAAATTCTAGAAAGTAATTAGCAAAAGTAAACTAAAATGACAAAACACATGTCACATCAAAAGTGACATAAAATAAAGAAAGTGACATAAAGTAAAGAAAGTGACATAAAGTAAAGTAATCATTCTTATTCTTTACTCAATTCTAAAGTATTTGAATTTTAAAAGTGTGATGTGATGTGGATGGTAAGTTTTGAATTTAATAAGTTTACTTAATTCTTAAGGAAGGTTATTTAAGTAAAGCACAAATCTATATTTTATTCTCAAATATTTTCTATAAATACATACCCACTTTCTCACTTCCTTTCACACTTCTTCTTCTCAAAATTTCAAGCTTCTTCTTACCTCTTTTAATGGCTTCCAACCTTAACAAAGTTATGTCAAAATATTTCCAAAAATAAAGTAAAGAAAATATCGACAAAACACCGTCTGAACCACTTCAAACTCCTCCTCCTTCCTCACATTGCTCACGCCCCCCTCTTCCTACATTTGGACGAGCATAATTTTCTTTCAAGCGTAGCCATGGCCTCCTAAGGCAAGTACGTGGAAGTTTAGCAAGTTCTAAAGAGCTTAAAGCAAAGTTTAACAAAGTTAGGAAAGTTTAAAACTAGTTTGAAAGCAACAAAAGGTGAGAACTCTAAATTGTTAAGTAGAAAGATTTATATGATGTTTTGCAAGTTATAAATGTTATTTGGATGTTAATAATGATGTTTGATAAGTGTTTGAAAAAGAAAGCTAACAACTTTAAGTCATTTGCAAAAGTTAGTAAGCAAATATGTACATAAATGAGAATTATGTGACATTGTAATCAAAATATTGTTAAATTGATATGCAAGTTCACATAACATATTAGAATATATTAAAATGATTATAAATATTGTTTTGGATGTTTATTAGTTGTATATTGAATATATATGTTGAAACAAGTCACGGATTTACACGACGTAAAATCACGTGGAAATCACTTTCCAAAAGAAATGAAATGTGATATGGAATCATTTATACCTTGAAAATGTTTGAAAATGCTTTAAAAATGATTCCTAAGTGTTTAAACTTATCTCGATAAAGTTGGATATGAATCTCAAAATACGCCTAAAATTAGACGCGTCGCGTAACGGTAGTTCGCGTTTTCGCGTCAAAAGTTCAAACGAACATACGAAGTAGAATATAGTTCGGAATTCTTCGAAGTAAATTTTTTCGAATCCTTATATCCATATCTTTCATAAAAAAAGAAAATCAATATTTCATCTTGTATATTTTGAAATATGGCAAAATCAATTTTCAAGAAAAATCCAGTTTTTGCACTAAATGACCAAAGTTGGAAATTGATAAAATAATCGTTTTAAAAATATGAAATAAATTCTAAAAATCTTTTACAATATTTTAAAAGTGATTTAATTTAAAAAAGATGGTTTTCTAAATGGTATGAATGTTGTTTTGAAGAAAATATCTTTTAAAGCCCTTTTTGCAACACTTTCTGCAAACGCTTTTTAATAACTTTTGAAATAAAGTTTGAAACTTAACAATTCTTTTCCAAATCCTTAGTAAATGTTTTTAAGTGAATAATAAATCATTTCGAAAGAAAGCTGAACAATTTAACATTATTTCTAAATATGGTTAAACAAATAGTTAAGTGATTTAAAAGGGGAAAATGAGTATGCGGAAACGACTAGTACATGTGTCCCGCCTGTGAGATCTAAAAGTGGAAACAAGGTGTGTAACTAAGGCTAGGGATGGAGCAACCAGTACCCTGAACTTACCTGGCATAAGTTTTCTCTTTTAGGCGAGGGGGTGAAACATATCGAAAGGAAAGCCCGGATGCTCAACTTGGATTGTATAGAAATAATCTTCTTATACTCATTATTAAAATTCGAAGAGGGAACTTGTCCTATTCGTGGAATTTAAAAGGTGATCTCATCATTATTCAGCCCGTAGCACTTGTTGAATACGGAAGTTGCTTTGGATAAAAGTAGAATGACTTCTATAATCCTATTTTCTCAAAAGATACTTTTTAAAAATGATTTAAGAAATATTCAAAAAGAGGTGATTCTGTATTCACTAAAAGAATATTTTAAAAATATATATCTCTCGAAGATATTTTGGTAAGGAAATGAATGAATGAATCGAAAAACAATCACCTAATTACATCATTTTTATCGATGATTGGATTTCGAAGGAACCGGAGTCGGATTTTGTTGATTCCTATCCGAAAACTACTTTGAACCAATGTATACGTTCGAACGTGAAGACATGTTGAATATGGTGATTGAAGACCGTGGATCTTCGTAGCGTGAAGACTGCATGTTGAACATGCTCTGGGTAGCTCCCATTTATAGAGTTATTTATAGCAGTGGTCTCCTCGTGATGGAGATTTTTCGGATTGCAAGGGCTTCTCGCCTAATAATGACCGAGGAAAGTGCCTTCGGTTTGTCCTGTTCTTGGACAACTTGTATGAACGTTTGTCTGACATTGCATTTCTAACGATTACGTACATTGGATTTTACAAACGTACATCAGTGGTGGTGGAGAAGGCACCTTCTCTTAGCTTAACACCCTCCTTGAGACATACGAGCTCAAGGGTTGTATTTTTATAGAAGGCAATTAGTAGTCAATAGAAATGACAATGTGGCATTCAATGATGTGATATGTGCTATGTCAAAAGATAATCGTTTGCCTCAAACCTCATCGAACCGAAAATGACCGAAACAGGATTAGATGCAGCAAGGCTAAGTGGGTCATTCCCAATTAAGGTATGATCATCCCTTTCTAAATATATTTCTTCCCACTATGGCGTTCGGGATGTTAATTAATGTGGTGTATGGAAAGAGAGCTCTTGGATAAAGGTTGGTAACGACCGGGGAATGACATATTCGGTACCATCTAGTTATGGAGGTGGGCTGGTCTTGTGTTGGTAGAGAAGCTACGTGATGGTTTCACGGGACATCCATCTAGAGGTGTACCCATTTCGGAAGGTAGATCCTGCCTGGTCATTTGTATGGAAATCCATTCTCCAATAAGAACCTACGGTTTTGTTTGTAGAACTTAATATGATGGAATTTAATAATGGTAACAATTTCGGCTATGATTATTAAGTTTATTTGAAAATGTTTCCAAAGAATGTCATTAAAAATAATATCCCTAAATTTTGCGTAATAAAGAGTTTTGGTTATCATAAGGTAAAAACCCGTTCCGTGTTTATGTGCGGCGTGGTCTTATGAGATACCTTTTTGTTTTCAAAAACATCGTACTTTGAGTTCTCACACCAGTCCCATGACTGACCCAGAGTTTGTTTTTCCTTTAAACTTTGGGTGCCCTATTTTTCGGGCAACCGTATAGTCAGGAAACCTTATGAGCATTTTGGAGCATGTTGGGGAGTATTTTGGAGAAGTCTTTTGGAGCTATGAAGCTGAAGTACCTTGCATAGATATCTATCCACTTTTCGCTGTGTCATGTAGTATGTATTTCCCAGCATGTGTACGGATAGCCAGTTTTAACTATCCAGCTGGATTTGTATTTGCCTCTGATCATTTATGTATAATTAAAATGTTAAATGCGATATGAGATTCTATTATTTTGTTATCTTCTATCTTTATTTTCTTTTACACCCATGATAATCTGCCTCCCCGGCACTTAGATTTATGGCACGTGAATACCGTGGATGTATTAGTGTCAATTTTTAAGGGTCGAGGAGACGGGTCGTCACATTTGGTATCAAAGTTGAAGGTTAAGCGAGAACCTTTGCTTTGTTGGGGTATGACTCATTAGAGATAGGGTTAGTGACGCTCTAGAATGAGTTTAATCTGAGAGAGCACATAATTAAAACTTCTAATTTGAATAAGTATATTCATACTATATTGCATTCCCTAAGATATCTTGTCTATATATCCTAAAGATCTTTTTCCTACTATATACAGATAGTAGGAAATGAGTGGAAGATGAGTACGAGGTAGGGGAGGAAGTAATGCCACAAATGGTCAAACTCCCGCAACTATAGTAGTCGAGGAAGTAGTAGTTCCGGTATAGCCCCAAATTAACTTTTCAACTTTATGCAAGAACTTTACTAGCCTTGGTGGTAAACCTTTCAAAGGAACAGAAACCATCATTAAAGTACAGGCTTGGATCCGCTCTTGTGAATTTTTTTCAAAGGACTGAATATTGGAGATGAGCAGAAGAGATTCTTAGCTTCTTGGCAACTACAAGATGGAGCTCTAGTTTGGTGGGAATCTATTACTCAGAATGAATCAGAAGATGATTTCTCATGGGAACGATTCATAGAAGTTTAGGAGGAGCAGTATATGCCGGAAGCTGGAAAATCCGTCTTTACCAAAATTTCATGGATTTTAAACAGGAGGAGGATATGTCGTTTGAGGAGTATGCTAACAAGTTTAACGAATTATCTCGTTTTGGGCCTGGATTGATAGATACACTACTAAAAAAGAATGAAAAGTTTATTTCTGGAATGAAGAAGCAATACCATGTCAAAATGACCGGGCATGTGAAAGAACCATTTGTAGACTTAATAGACATGGGATACAGATATGAAGCTTTGGATAAGATAGATCCACCTGTAGTACAAGAAAGCAACAACAATAACTGGAAGAAGAGGAAGTTCAATGGAAAGAAGCAGTGGCAGGGAAAACTCAAAGGAGGATCTCAGGCTAACCGCTTTAAAGATGTCACTTGCTACAATTGCCAACAAAAGGGCCATCTATCAACTCATTGTAGAAAACCCAAAACTCAAGGAACTCAAGCATCAACACTAAGAAGCTGCTTTAATTGTCATCAATCAGGACACTTGATTAAGGATTGTCCCTTAATGAAGAAAGGAGAACAAGCCAAAGTTTACGCTATCAAGGATGAGCCTTCAACCTCCAAAGATGTGAAGGGAAAAGGAGTGTTGGAATGTAATATTTTTACCAAAGATGTTTTAGTCAGAGTATTATTTGATACAGGAGCTTCTTATAGTTTTATTTCTAAAAGAACTATAGAAGAATTAGAACTTAAACCTAAAATTGTTGACGACCCTATCTGCGTAACGAATCCTATAGGAGGTTCCACTAATCTTTGTATGCTCTGTGAAAAAGTCCCAATTTCCTACCCTCCCCATCTTTTTCCTTTTGATCTTCTCATCTTAGAGTTTATTGGATTCGAAATTTTACTTGGTATGGATTGGTTAACTAAAAATGAAGCTATTCTAGATTGTTTGAAAAGAATAGTTGTAGTGAAGACAAAGTTAGGGAAACTCATAGAAATATCTTGTGAAGGTCCTAGTCCAAGATGGGATAGTTTTCTTTAAGCTTTAGATACATCCCAGACAGGATTAGAAACAATAGCTATTGTTAAGGAATTTGCAGATGTCTTTGAGGAAGTAAAATTTTTGCCCCCACATCGAGAAATCGAATTTCGTATCGATTTAGTTTCTGGTGCGATGCCAATTAAACAACAAGATAGAAGGATGGCTCCGAAAGAAAGGGATGAGTTGAATAACCAAACCCAAGAGCTATTAAAGAAAGGACTGATAAAACTCAGCCGTTCAAGTTGGGGATCGGCGGTAGTTTTTGTTGCTAAGTTAGATGGATCTTTGAGATTGTGTGTAGACTATCGAGATCTAAATAAGAAAACCATTAAGAACAAGTACCCTCTACCCCAAATAGACGATTTGTTTGACCAGTTAGATGGAGCTTGAGTTTTTTCTAAAATGGACCTAACTACAGGATTCCATCAGTTAAGGATCGCAGAAGATTGCATCCATTTAACTGCATTCAAAGGTCCGAATACTTTCTATGAATGGTTGATTATGCCTTTTGGGATGATTAATGCACCCGTTTATTTTGTTGACCTTATGAATAGAGTGTTTAGAGATGTGCTAAACAAATTCGTGTTAGTCTTTATCGATGATATCCTCATCTACTCAAAGACAGAAGTAGAACACGCAAGGCATCTAGAAGCTACGTTGGAAATGTTGAGAAATAATGTGCTTAAAGCCAAATTCTCAAAGTGCCCTTTTTGGGAGAAGGGGGTAAGATTCCTTGGACATATATTATCAAGTGATGGAATTTCAGTAGATCTAGGGAAAGTTGCAGCTATTCAAGATTGGAAGCAGCCACAAACTCCTAAAGAGATTCGTATCTTCTTAGGTTTGGCAGGATATTATAGAAGATTCGCTCAAGACTTCTCTAAAATTGCCTATCACCTAACGAAGTTGACAATGAAGGATGCTAAGTTTATCTGGACTCCTAAGTGTGAAGAAGCATTCCAAGAACTAAAGAAGAGATTGACAACCACTCTAGTTTTAGTAATTATAAATGGGAATAGTGGATTGACCGTTTATACAGATGCTTGTGGAGAAGGAGTTGGCGCAGTTTTAATGCAAGATGGGAAGGTGATTGCTTATGCAGGTAGACAGCTGAAGACGCATGAGAAGAATTATGCAACACACGACTTAGAAATATTAGCCGTTGTGTTCGCTCTAAAGATATGGAGACATTATTTACTGGGTACGAATCTTTCATAGTTTATTTCGATAAAACTTTGAATTGACCTTAGTAAATAATATTCCATCTTTTAGGTGAAAAATTCAAACTCTTCATGGACCATAAATCTTTGAAGTATCTTTTCACCCAGAAGGATCTGAACATGAGACAGCAGCGCTGGGTAGAATTTCTCGCGTCATATGATCTAGATATTCAATATACACCCAGGAAAGCCAACGTAGTAGCGGATGCATTGAGTAGGAAGTTAGCTACTATTTCTTTTTGGTTGTAACTCTAACTCTTCTGGAAAGAATTGCCAATAAACAGGGAGAAGATAAACGGTTTGAGAAATACATTAAAGCAGCCGAAGGAAGAAATTCAAGCTTTAAAATAGATAGCCATGGAGTATTGCGGTTAAATGAAAGAATTTGTGTTTCGGATGTTGAAAATCTTAGGCAAGATGTACTAGCTGAATGCCGTAAAGAATTTGTGTTCCGGATGTTGAAAATCTTAGGCAAGATGTACTAGCTGAATGCCACACAGCCAAACTTAGCGTTCATCCGGGGATTCATAAGATGTATAAGGACATGAAGCGTACATTTTGGTGGAAAAGTATGAAGAGGGACATATCTATCTATGACAGCCGGTATGAAAATTGCCAAAGAATCAAAAGTGACCAACAAAATACGACAAGATTACTTCAACTTTTGGAGATTTCAGCTTGGAAGTGGGATCAAATTTCTATGGATTTCATTGATGGCTTGCCACGAACAAGGAAAGGAAATGAAGGCATTTGGGTTATCATAGACCGATTAACCAAAAGTGCGCATTTTATTCCAGTTAAGCCAACAAGAACTACAGCGAGCCTTGCAGATATATATATGAAGGAAATTGTCTGATTGCATGGAGTTCCAAGCAGTATAATAAGCGATCGTGACCCAATCTTCACTAGTCAGTTTTGGGAAGCACTACAGACAGCTTTGAAAACGAAGCTGAGTATAAGCACTGCATATCACCCCTAAACAGATTGGCAGACAGAAAGAGTCAACCGTGTTTTAGAAGACCTTTTGAGATCATGTATTCTAGACTTTGAAGGCTCGTGGGAGAATCATTTACATTTAGTTGAGTTCTCCTATAATAATAGCTATCAAGCTAGTATCGGCATGGCACCATTTGAAGCTTTGTATGGTCGTCCATGTAAATCGCCAGCATGCTGGATAGAAATCGGAGATCGGTTGTGCTTGGCCTAGATATGATACGAGAGCTTCAGAGAAAGTTGATATGATTAGAAAGAAGCTAAAAGAAGCCAAAAGTAGACAAAAGAGTTATGCAGACCGAAGGCGTAGAAATCTGGAATTCTCGGTTGGAGATTTAGTCTTTTTGAAAGTCTCTCCAATGAGAGGAGTAGTAAGATTTGGAAGAGCTGGAAAGTTAGCACCTCGATATATTGGACCTTTTCTCATTCTCAAACGAATTAGCCCACTAGCTTATCGAGTACAATTGCCTGAAAGATTGTCTGGTGTACATAATGTTTTTCACGTATCATATTTGCGGAAGCATATATATGACCCAGAACAAATCATAGAAATAGCTGCTAAGGATGAATTGGAGATAGAACCAAACTTAGCAGTTATTAGAAGATCCGTTCGAATCGTGGATCAAGATGAGAAACGATTAAGGAGGAAGGTTGTAAGGTTGGTAAAAGTTCAGTGGAGCGGGGATGCTGATGATTGCACATGGGAAATAGAAAATAGAATTAGGAAAGTATATCCCGAGTTTAGGATTGATGTATAGACTTTATCTATCATTTAAGTGTACTCACCGCCTGCGGTGTAATCACTTATTGTGTAAATTCCATCTTATTGAATATATATTTCCTTTTGAGCTATTTTCTTCTTATCTAATTTCGAGGACGAAATTCTTTTAAGTAGGGGAGAATGTAACGACCCAAAATTTAACAACTTTAAAATATAGCATTTAAAGTGATTTTAAATATAAAATATAAATGGTTTTATGATTCAAATAATATTAGATAGGATTTGAAAATAGAAATATACATAAAAATAGTAACATTTGCTTATATTGACAAAAGTGACAAAATCTTGATTTCAGAAAAGTAAGTTTCAATAGTTAAATAAATTATTTTACTTTATTTACGAGTGTTTATATTTATAAATGACATTATAAAAATTTATTTTTAAATTTGGTTTACATAAATAAATAGCTTAAATAAAACGTCAAAATACGACCATAAAACATTTTGTCAAAAATTAACGTTTTGTGGATTTAAAGTTGTCGCAACGTTGTTGCACCTTTATGTATACAATTTAATAAATATGGTAACATATAAAGATGTTTAACAATTAATAAACAATGTTACTTTAATAATCACGCTTAGAAAATTCTAGAAAGTAATTAGCAAAAGTAAACTAAAAAGATAAAACACATGTAACATCAAAAGTGACATAAAGTAAAGAAAGTGACATAAAGTAAAGTAATCATTCTTATTCTTTACTTAATTCTAAAGTATTTAAATTTTAAAAGTGTGATGTGATGTGGATGGTAAGTTTTGAATTTAATAAGTTTACTTAATTCTTAAGGAATGTTATTTAAGTAAAAGCACAAATCTATATTTTATTCTCAAATATTTTCTATAAATACATACCCACTTTCTCACTTCCTTTCACAATTCTTCTTCTCAAAATTTCAAGCTTCTTCTTATCTTCTTTAATGGCTTCCAACCTTAACAAAGTTATGTCAAAATATTTTCAAAAATAAAGTAAAGAAAATATCGACAAAACACCGTTCCGAACCACTTCAAACTCCTCCTCCTTCCTCACATTGCTCACGCCCCCCTCTTCCTCCATTTGGCCGAGCATAATTTTCTTTCAAGCATGGTCGTGGCCCCCTAAGGCAAGTATGCGGAAGTTTAGCAAGTTCTAAAGAGCTTAAAGCAAAGTTTAGCAAAGTTAGGAAAGTTTAAAACGAGTTTGAAAGCAACAAAAGGTGAGAACTATAAATTGTTAAGTAGGAAATATTTATATGATGTTTTGTAAGTTATAAATGTTATTTGGATATTAATAATGATGTTTGATAAGTGTTTGAAAAAGAAAGCTACCACCTTTAAGTCATTTGCAAAAGTTAGTAAGCAAATATGTACATAAATGATAATTATATGACATAATCAAAATATTGTTAAATTGATATGCAAGTTCACATGACATATTAGAATATATTAAAATGATTATAAATATTGTTTTGGATGTTTATTAGTTGTATATTGAATATATATGTTGAAACAAGTCACGAATTTACTCGACGTAAAATCACATGGAAATCACTTTCCAAAAGAAATGAAATGTGAAATGGAATCATTTATACCTTGAAAAATGTTTGAAAATGCTTTAAAAATAATTCCTAAGTGTTTAAACTTGTCTCAATGAAGTTTGGATATGAATCTCAAAATACGCCTAAAATTTGACGCGTCGCGTAACGGTAGTTCGCGTTTTCGCGTCAAAAGTTCAAACGAACATATGAAGTGGAATATAGTTCGGAATTTTTCGAAGTAAAATTTTTCCGAATCCTTATATCCATATCTTTCATAAAAAAACAAAATGAAGATTTCATATAGTATATTTTGAAATATGGCAAAATCAATTTTTATGAAAAATCCAATTTTTGCACTAAATGACCAAAGTTGAAAATTGATTAAATAATCATTTTAAAAATATGAAATAAATTCTAAAAATCTTTTAAAATATTTTACAAGTGATTTAAGTTAAAAAATATGGTTTTCTAAATGATATGAAAGTTGTTTTGAAGAATATAGCTTTTAAGCCCTTTTTGCAACACTTTCTGCAAACGCTTTTCACTAACTTTCGAAATAAAGTTTAAAACTTAACAATTCTTTCCCAAATCCTTAGTAAATGTTTTTAAGTTAATAATAAAGCATTTCAAAAGAAAGTTGAACAATTTAACATTATTTCAAAGATGGTTAAACAAATAGTTAAGTGATTTAAAATGGGAAAATGAGTATGCAGAAACGACTAGTACATGTGTCCCGCCTGTGAGATCTAAAAGTGGAAACAAGGTATGTAAGTAAGGCTAAAGATGGAGCAACCAGTGCCCTAAACTTACCTGGCCTAAGTTTTCTCATTTAGGCGAGGGGTGGAACATATCGAAAGGAAAGCCCGGATGCTCAACTTGGATTGTATAGAAATAATCTTCTTATACTCATTATTAAAATCCGAAGAGGGAACTTGTCATATTCATGGAATTTAAAAGGCAATCTCACCATTATTCCGCCCATAACACTCGTTGAATACGGAAGTTGATTTTGGATAAAAGTAGAATGATTTCTATAATCCTATTTTCTCAAAAGATACTCTTTTAAAATGATTTAAGAAATATTCAAAAAGAGGTTTAAATGATTCCGTATTCACTAAAAGAATATTTTGAATATATATACCTCTCTAAGATATTTTGGTAAGGAAATGAATGAATGAATCGAAAAATAATCACCTAATTACATCATTTTTGTCGATGATTGGATTTCGAAGGAACTAGAATCGGATTTGGTTGATTCCTATCCGAAAACCACTTCGAACCAATGTATACGTTCGAACATGAAGATATGTTGAAGATGGTGATTGAAGACCGTGGATCTTCCTAGCGTGAAGACTGCTTGTTGAACATGCTCTGGGTAGCTCCCATTTATAGAGTTAATTATAGCAGCGGTCTCCTCGTGATGGATATTTTTCGGATTGCAAGGGCTTCTCGCCTAATAATGGCCGAGGAAAGTGCCTTCGGTTTGTCCTATTCTTGGGCAACTTCTATGGACGTTTGTATGACATTGTATTTCTAACGGTTACGTACATTGGTTTCTACAAACGTACATCAGTGGTGGCAGAGAAGTCAACTTCTCTTAGCTTAACACCCTCCTTGAGACATACGAGCTCAAGGGTTGTATTTTTGTGGAAGGCAATTAGTAGTCAACAGAAATGGCAATGTGGCATTCAAAGATGTAATATGTGCTATGTGAAAAGGTAATCGTTTGCCTCAAGCCTCATCAAACCGGAAATGACCGAAACAGGATTAGATGCAGCAAGGCTAAGTGGGTCATTCCCAATTAGGGTATAATCATCCCGTTCTAGATATATTTCTTCCCGCAATGACGTTCGGGATGTTAATTAATGTGGTGTATGGAAAGAGAGCTCTCGGATAAAGGTTGGTAATGAACGGGGGATGACATATTCGGTACAATCTAGTTATAGAGGTAGGACGGTCTTGTGTTGGTAGAGAAGCTGTGTGATGGTTTCTCGAGACGTCCATCTAGAGGTGTGCCCATTTCGAAAGGTAGATCCTGTGTCTGGTCATTTGTATGGAAATCCATTCCCCAATAAGAACCTACGGTTTTGTTTGTAGAACTTAATATGCTGGAATTTAATAATGGTAACAATTTCGGCTAAGATTATTAAGTTTATTTGAAAATGTTTCCAAAGAATGTCATTAAAAATAATATCCCTAAATTTTGCGTAATAAAGAGTTTTGGTTATCATAAGGTAAAAACACGTTCCGTGTTTATGTGCGGCGTGGTCTTATGAGGCACCTTTTTGTTTTCTAAAACATCGTACTTTGAGTTCTCACGCCAGTCCCATGACTGACCCGGAGTTTGTTTTTCCCTTTAAACTGTGGGTGCCCTATTTTCCGGACAGCCGTATAGTAAGGAAACCTTACGAGCGTTTTGGAGCATGTTGGGGAGCATTTTGGAGAAATCTCTTGGAGCTATGAAGCTGAAGTACCTTACGTAGATATCTACCCATTTTCCGTTGTGTCATGTAGTATGTATTTTCCAGCATGTGTACGGATAGCCAATTATAACTATCCAGCTGGATTTGTATTTGACTATGATCGTTTATGTATAATTAAAATATTGCATGTGATGTGAGATTCTATTATTCTGTTATCTTCTATCTTTATTTTCTTTTACACCCTAGATAATCTGCCTCCCCGGAACTTAGATTTACGGCACGTGAATACCGTGGATGTATTAGTGTCAATTTTTGAGGGTCGAGGAGATGGGTCATCATAAAGCTCGATGGACAAGACGAGACAAGGAATCAGGGCCCGCTCAGGAGACTGTGAAAAGTAACATCGCCGTGAAGCAAACTGGCGATAATTCGGGAAAAGCTCAAGTCAACGCCCAAAACAAGCCTGGGCAGTCTAAAGGATCCGGAGGTGGAAATCCCGAAAAGAAAAGAGAGACAGGGAAATTGAAGTCAAGGACCCCAACCTACAATGAATACACCCTGCTCAACGCATCTCTTGAGGACATCTATTTGTCAACTTGCAACACTTTTCAATATAGAAAACCACGTCCAAAGGAATCAACGGAGGAACAGAAGGGAACTGGGAAGTATTGCCGCTTTCACGAGTCTTATGGGCACAACATAGAGGAGTGCAAACACCTCCATGACGCTGTAGAAAAGTTGATTAGATAGAAGAAGCTGCAAGAGTTTGTCAAAGACCCACAAGACGGAAGACAAGAGACATGGGACCCCGGACGCGGGCCAGCTCCACGACAACCAGATCAACCTGCTCGAACCATGGGTAGATTGGTTATCAACACGATTACTGGCGGACCTCATCCTGCAGATAAGAATTGGCAGGAGATGGAGCGATATGCTAACTCTTTAAGACATGCGGAGTATGAGTGTTGTTCGAATGTGGAGGATGGGACTCCTGCAAAGCAGCAACGCATGATGGATGATGATATTGTATTCAGGACCAGAGATGCGGATAAGGTGGAGGCTCCTACCATCGACCCGATGGTCATATGTGCGACACTCGGGCCGGCGTTTGTGAAGAGAATTCTAATTGATTGCGGAAGTTCCATTAACATCATCATCAAGAAGGCATACGATCAAATGAAGCTGGAGACTAAGGATTTGAAACCATCTAAAGCCAGAATTCATGGCTTTAACGGCGCCGCAACGGATATAGTGGGATATGTGGAGCTACCAGTTGAACTGGGGCAAAGGTGAGCATAAGAGGGTGTGAATCCTATTGTTCATAGTGTTGGATGTTGACTCTCCATATAACGTATTTCTAGGACGTCCAGCCCCGACAGAATTTAGGACAACATTCGCCCCTTGGTGTCTGACGTTAAAATTTTCAACAGACGGAGGTGTTGGAGTGGTACACGGCGATCAGGCGACCGGTCGTGCATGCTATGTGGCTGAGCTGAGAGAGGCTCGGTGTAGAGAGAAAGGAAAGGTTGCGGACAGCTCGTCCGCATCCAAAATTCTGATGATTGACATGTAGCGCCCGAGCCCTGGCTCGGGCAACATTCTCGGATCTACAGAGACATAGATCCGAGAGATGATGATGGTGGACCCAGGGAAACAAATGCAGCACCGGCTGAACTTACAATTGACATCCCAGTCAGCCAGGATGACCCGTCACGAATTCTTAAAATTGGATCACAACTCGACCCCGTGGTGGCCGAGAACCTCACTAACTCCTTCCGAGCGAATCTTGACATTTTCGCTTGGACACACTCTGATATGTGCGGGATTTATCTAACAGTTGCGAGTCATATGTTGAACATAGACCCAAAGTACGTTTCCGTAAAACAGAAAAGGAGAGGTGTGCACCCGGAGAGGTTCGTGGCTCTCAAAGAGGTGGTGGACAAACTCAAAGCCGATGGGTTCGCCCGCGACGCCCTCTATCCTGAATGGGTATCTAACCCGGTGCTAGTGAAGAAAGCAAATGAAAAATGGAGAACTTGTGTTGATTATTCCGATTTAAACAAAGCATGCCCGAAGGATAGTTTCTCGTTGCCTAGGATTGACCAGCTGGTCGATTCAACTGTCGGACATGAGTTACCATCATTTATGGATGCATACTCTGGATATAATCAAATCCCGATGCACCCCCCAGATCAATAACATACCAGTTTTGCCACAAACGTTGGGTTGTATTGCTATGTAGTGATGCCCTTTGGATTGAAGAACGCAGGAGCAACTTATCAGCGTCTGGTGAATCGGATGTTCAAAGATCAGATTGGTAGAACGATGGAAGTCTATGTGGATGACATGCTCATGAAGTCACGGCAGTAAAAGGGCCACATCCGAGACTTAGCGGAGATGTTTGACATACTCAGGCATTATGGAATGAAGATCAATCCTTTGAAGTGTTCATTCGGCGTAGCGTCAGGAAAGTTTCTAGGTTTCATTGTGAATGCGCGGGGAATCGAGGCTAACCCGAAGAAGGTTCAGGCTATCCGAGATATACAAGTGCCCAGAATCATAAAACTAGTGCAAAGCTTGAATGGAAAGGTGGCCGCGCTAAGCCGATTCATATCCAGGGCCACAGACAAGTGTATTCCTTTCTTCGGTGCTATAAAGAAAGGAAAGAGGAATTTCGAGTGGACATCCGACTGTGAGGAAGCATTCCGAGCTCTTGTAAGGCACTTAGAAAGTCCCCTGGTATTGTCGAAACCAATAGACCACGAAATGTTGTACGTATACTTGGTTGTATCCTAGTACGCTATCAGTACAACCTTGGTTCGCGAGGAAGACCGGGTTCAAAAGCCAGTTTACTATGTTAGTAAACGCTTGACGGGGACAAAAAAAAATTATTCAAGGATTGAAAAACTAGCCTATTGCTTGGTGATTGCATCACGCAAGCTTCGTCCGTATTTTTAGGTGCACTCAATCAGTGTTTATACTAATCAACCTTTGCAGCAGATACTCCAACGATCGAAAAATTTCGGAAGGATGTTAAAATGGAATATTGAGTTAAGTTGATTCAATATTACCTACCTGCCATGAAGGACCATACAAGGACAAGCGCTAGCTGATTTCATCGCTGAGTTTACTATGTCAGACGAATTAAACGACCACAATGTCATACCTCCCATTCGATGGAAGATGTACACCGATGGGGCATCTAACGACCGTTGTTCGAGGGTTGGCATAGTTCTTGTAACTCCTGAGAACCGATCAGTTTGCTACACTTTCAAGCTCAAATTCACGACAATGAATAACGAAGCCGAATATGAAGCGTTAATCGCCGGCTTAAGACTTATCAAAGAATAGGGAGTAAAATCGGTTGAAATCTTCAGCGACTCGCAGCCGATGGCGTACCAAGTGTGAGGAGACTAGCAAGAATGGGTGCAAGACTTGACCCATATTTGAGTTCAGGAGCTGCTGGCGAATCTCGAGTATTATGATATTTCACATGTCCCGCGTGAGCAAAACAGAGCAGCCGATTCATTGGCAAAATTCGCAAGCATAAGCGATGTACAGCAAATGAGATTATTTCCTGTTGAGAACCTCCATGCTCCGAGTATAGATATGGTGGAGGTAGATTTTGTGTAAGAAACAGAAATCGAGAAGGAATCGTGGATGACCCTAATTAAGCAGTACTTGCTATTTGAGATCTTACCCGAAAAAAGGAGCGAAGGACGACTAGTCCTTCGTAAGGCTTCTCGTTATGTAATACAGGATGGAATAATATATCGAAGGGGATTCTCGACCCCATTACTCCGATGCATGGCCCATAATGAGATAAGACGAATCCTGAAGGAAGTCCATGAAGGAGAGTGCGGCGACCATACTGGGGGGCAAACATTAGCAAAGAAGGTCCTCCGTTATGGATATTACTGGCCAACTGTGAATTGGGATGCTGCAGACTATGTGAGAAGATGTGATAAATGCCAGATATATGTGAAAATCCCGAGAGCTCCGCCGACGGAACTCACGCAAATGGTTAGTCCGTGGCCATTTGCAATGTGAGGGATTGACCTAGTTGGTTCTTTACCCATAGCCAAAGGTGGAGTGAAATATGCAATAGTTGCAGTCGACTGCTTCACCAAATGGGCAGAAATAGAGCCTCTGGCCACAATAACCACTAAGAAGGTTATTAATTTCGTCGTACGAAATATCATACGCCGTTTCAGCCTTCCACGGACCATCATCACAGACAATGGGACTCAATTCAAAAGCAAGGAGTTCAAAGAATTTTGTCAGAAATATGGCATTGAGAAGAAGTTTGCAGCAGTTGCTCACCCGAAAGCCAACGGACAAGTGGAACCCGTAAACAAGATAATCAAGTCCATATTAAAAAAGCATCTGGAAAAGGCTTGAGGCAAGTGGGTGGATGAACTTCCAACGGCACTTTAGGCCTACAGGACCACCCACAAGACCGCGATTGGTCACACTCCATTCGCATTGGCATATGGAACGGAAGCTGTCATACCCGTGGAACTTGAAGTTCCATCACATTGGGTAACTTATTACGACCCCGAGTTGAACCAGAATCTTTTATTGGAATCGTTGGACTTCATTGACGAAAAACGCGAAGTGGCCAATTTGAGAGCGGCCGCATACAGACATGGAGTCACTAAATATTATAACGAAAAGGTCCGACCAAGAAATTTTGGTGTGGGAGACCTCATTTCGAAACGAGTTTTTTCGATCCTGTCTCATATGAATCCCGCATGGGAAGGTCCATACGTCATCGAATGGAAGCTTGGAGAAGGAACTTTCAAGCTAGCGACCGTCGATGGTCCGACACTCCCCGAGCATGGAACAACGAGCACTTGCGGCATTATTATACTTAGTCTATTTTTTTCATGTATTAGTTGCACTTATTTCCAGTACACTTTTATTTCTAGTTCTTGGCATTTAGTAAGACAATTTAGCTTGCTTTCATTAATAAAGGCTTGAAGCGACCTTTTCCACGGATTACTAATGTTTCTGCGTATGATGATCCTGTGACAGGCAAATGAAACTGTATTATGCTGACTGACGTACTAACACGTGCAAACGACACAAACCTCCGAGTCCCCAGAGTGTGGAATGGAGTACTCTAAGTCCCCGGAGTGCGGACTCGAGTATAAAAAACTCAGAATCTCCAAGTCCCCAGAGTGCGGACTGGAGTACTCTAAGTCCCCAGAGCGTGGACTCGAGTATAAACGACTCAAAATCTCCAAGTCCCCAGAGTGCGGACTGGAGTACTCTAATTCCCCGAAGCATGGACTCGAGTATGAACGACTCAAAATCTCCAAGTCCATAGAGTGCGGACTGGAGTACTCTAAGTCCCCGGAGCATGGGCTCAAGTATAAACGAATCAAAATCTCCAAGTCCGCAGAGTGCGGACTGGAGTACTCTAAGTCCCCGGTGCGTGGACTCGAGTATAAACGACTCAAAATCTCCAAGTCCCCAGAGTGCGGACTGGAGTACTCTAAGTCCCCGGAGCATGGACTCGAGTATATACGACTCAAAATCTCCAAGTCCCCAGAGTGTGGACTGGAGTACTCTAAGTCCCCAGAGTGCGGGCTCGAATATAAACGACTCAAAATCTCCAAGTCTCCAGAGTGCGGACTGGAGTACTCTAAGTCCCCGGAGCGTGGACTCGAGTATAAACGACTCAAAATCTCTAAGTCCCCAGAGTGTGTACTAGAGTACTCTAAGTCCCCAGGGCGTGGACTCGAGTATAAACGACTCAAAATCTCCAAGTCCCCAGAGTGCAGATTAGATTACTCTAAGTGCCTGGAGCGCGGATTCGAGTATAAACGACTCAAAATCTCCAAATCCCCAGAGTGCGGACTGAAGTACTCTAAGTCCCCAGAGCGTGGACTCGAGTATATACAACTTAAAATCTCCCAGTCCCTAAAGTGCGGACTGGAGTACTCTAAGTCCCCAGAGCATGGACTCGAGTATAAACAAATCAAAATCTCCAACTCCCCAGAGTGCGGACTGGAGTACTCTATGTCCCCGGAGCGCGAACTCGATTATAAACGACTCAAACTCCAAGTCCCCAGAGTGCGGAATGGTGGGGACTGGAGCACTCTAAGTCCCAGGAGCGCGGACTTGAGTATAAACGACTCAAATCCCCAAGCCCCTTGAGCGCGGACTGGAGTACTTTAAGTCCCTAATGTGCAGACTAAAAAATATTCTAAGTTCTTGAAGCGTGGAAGAAAAAACGAACAACTCTCAAAGAATCTCTGAGCTATATGAAGGTGAACCGAGAAGTCCATGTTATTCACAACATCTCGTATTTAAATCACAAATACAAAGAAAACTGAATGATAAGGGTCTTTGGTAAAACAGAAAAAGGAACTGAACTTTATTCAGAAATAAGTTGCTACTACAACCCCTCCAAAGTTCGAAGTCGATGTTCTAATTACAAGGATTACAAAAATTACATGACTTAAACTAACTCTCGTTGAACGAGAGTAATAATCACTTCTTGTGCCTCTTCGACTTCTTCACCTCCGTTGTCTTCTCAGACGGCTCTTCTCCTGTGTGTTTACCCTTGGTACCCTTCTTTGATGGAGGAGTGACAACCGAGGAAGTATGAGGAACATCCATGGGTTTGGACCTGCCTGGGAGAATGATCTTCAACGGCTTGTTCAAAGGATCGTCGGGGTCCACGGCTTGAGGTTCGACCTTGATCTTGGTCGTCTCTTCCTTCTCTTTCTCAAGCCGCTTCTTCATGCTCAGCTCGGATGTGTGCTCGAAGACGCCTGTAATTTCAACTTCATAACTTCCATCAATGGGAGAGGAAGTCTCAGATTTATCTTCATCAAGCGCTCCGATCACTTGGGCATCTGTCGTGCATGAGTGGCTTCACTCGCTTTTTCCCTCACCTCCTTGGCGACATCGCTCCTCGGAGTAGGCTCAAGATCATAACGGCCTGCACAAAATCACGAAAAAGCAAGTATTATAATACGATAGCTTCTGGTGGAAAACGAAAGCTCCTGGAATGTTAAACAAAAGGAGTTTCCTACCAGGTTCCGGTAGGCTCTCACCCTCCGGAATGGGAGACAGAATATGGACACCAAGGCCAGGGTCCTCTGGATTATAACCAATATGCTGCTCAAATGGATCGAGTATAGGCCGATCGGCCGATTGAGTAGGCACATGAGCTGGAGGCACGATCCCGGATGGACAGGAAATAACTTCTTTCCCTTTCTTTGAGGGGGAGCCTTTGCAATAAATAGCTTTAGCCGCTGACAAGTCCGAAGGCTCATTTCCCTTGAGGAATTCTTTTATCAAGCCCCCCTCATCAATCTCTTCGGTACCGTGCTCGGCCTTACTGATTTCAATTAAAGTCTCCCATGCCTCGGCCAAAGATTCATGATAGCCCTCGCCCAGAAAAGTCAAGTCTCGATGCATGAGGACGCGGGAATTGAATTCAGCGGTTATTGGGTCAAACATGCTTTTGATCTCTTCCCTATCTTCTTCTCTAACCGCCTCAAGACGAGAGTCGATGTCCGCAGACGCTATCTTCTTGCCCTGCTCACGGGCTTAACTCTTTATCATCTCGACTTTGGAAATCTCGGCCTCAAGTTTTTCTTTTAAGAGTCGAGTAGCAACGATTTCGTCACAGTATCGTTGTGACTCTTCTTGGGAAGTTGTTTTCTCTTCTTTCTCTCTACGGAGCTGCTCCTCAAGTTCCTTGACTCGGAGGCTGAATGTGTCCCCCTCTTTTTGGACTGAGTCCTTCTCTAATGCTAGGGCCCTGCAGCGTTGTACCGCCTCGTCGATCTCTTTTTTATGGGTCGATTCCAAACGAGTCACGGCTTCGGCAGTGTCTTGAGTGCTATGCCAGCGGCCTCAAGCTGAGATTTATAAGGTGTAAGCTCTTTGTCCTGAGCCTTAATGATATCTCTGTCATGGATGGCCTCAAGCTTTAGGCGATCGATTTCGTTGTGGCGCTCCTTGGAGACTTCAGAAAGTTTTTCAAACACGTCATGTTGAACATAGACGTCGTTGGTACAGGCGATGGCGCTCTGCTTGACATCTCCCGGAATAGGATGAATCGCCGAGAGGAATTTCAGCCCACTAAAGCAGAATTTTGGAAATTTATCCTTAAGCTCGGCCAACCTCTCCGACACAGTTGGATCTGTTGTAGGAGCAGGAGGAGAAGGCTTAGAAAGTTCAGCCCTCCTGTGAGGATCTCGGGACTTTTGAGTGGAAGAGGAGTCAGAGTGTTGATCTTGAGCGACATCGGAATGCGACCCCTTGTGGCCGCGCTTGTCCCTGCTTGGTTCCGAATGAGAAGAGGGATGTTGGTGGTACTTGGGCTGATATTATGTTTTCTTCCGAGATGATGAGTCCCGGGAATGATGATCCCTATCGCCATCATCGTCTCTGTCTCGACGTCTTCCGGAACCTGAGTCATGCTCGGAGCGATAGAAAACGGATGACCAGCGGAGGCGATCAATGCCGTGTGTATGTCCCATGCCACCTGTAAAAAATTTGAGAAACGATGAGTTAGCAATAAGAAGAGTGACAACGAGAACTAAAGCACAAAGTGAAGTGCAAGTACATGTGTGTGTCCTAGTGTTTCCCACCCGATGGACCAGTTTCTTTACTAATGGGAGTTTTCTCTCCCTGACTTTTGGCTAGAGCGCCCGCATCGCCTCTGATGGGCGAGTAAAGTTGAAATGCTTCCGGATCGTCGAAGTCATAATTAAGTGGATCATCGGGAATGGAGAGGTTCGAAAGGCCCTTTAAAGAACTTTCTACGTGCTATGAAGAAGCCTCTTTCTCAATTAGAATGAGCGTAATTTTTGAAGTTCCGCCAACCTTCTCCTTTCTAATCTTGTACGTCAATCCCTTTTTCCTCTTTGAAGGGGAATATGACGTTTCGATATCGTGCACTTCAACTATCGGATCCTGAGCGGGACCCAAGTTCTCACCTTGTGCTTCGGGTGTCTTGTTCCCTTGAGTTTCCCCCTCTTCTGGTGCATCAGGAGTATGACGTGCTTATGACTCAGCTAATTTTTTCCCCTTACCGGATGTGGGCCTAGGTATGGAGATGCCCTCAGGAAGGCTTATCCGACGACCTTCTGCTAACAGTCCAAACCTCGATAGTGACTCATTTGAAATGAGGGTTCGGATGTCCCGTTCCTCGACAGGGAGAGCTCTAATGGCTTCGACGGCTTCAAAATACCCGCGACCGTTAGGGCGTGGATTAATACTTGAGAAGATGAATAAAGAATTAGAAAAGGCGTGGTTTTGACCAAGTATGAATATCGATCCAGAGAAAAGACTTATTTCCTACCACCCATCTCCTTGCGAAACCGGAAGGGCAACGCACATAGAACCATTCCTGTTTGTACAGGGAAAATTTGCTCCACGCCCATTTAAGATTTGGCATTTGCGATATGGCTCGAGAAACATGTAAGAGGGGCTATCTCCATGCTTCTTGATCATATAAATATATCTGATGTCACCCGGAATTGAGGGCCTAGAGAGGACGGTCATGAAGAGGATGTAGGCACCGTAGATAAATGCGTAGCCGTTCGGGTGCAGTTGCGACGGGGGAATGTCAATGTATTGCAGCACATCCCGAAGAAATAAACTGAACGGTGGCACGTTGCCAACCCAGCACATGAATTTATTACATGCCGTGTATCCAACTAGGGCCAAGTGTGGATGATCGTTCCCCGAGGGAACCAACATGTCGTCGAAAGGGATCCCATGGATGGAGCATATTCGCCGGAGCGCAACTTCATTCACCTTCGAAGCCTGTGAATCAACAGGGTTATCCAAGAGAATTGCTGCCTCCAAAGCGTCGGGGAGCTAAGTTATGTGCATGGGAGGTTGACGGATTTGAAACATCCGCGACTTCTTGTCGGGAGGACGGTCCCGGACCGTGGCGTAGCGAGATCTCTTAGACATTTCCAATAAATATTGAGTTTGGCAGAGCACCTGTTTGAACTATACTTGAAAAATAATCGGGATTAGACTTAACAACATAAATTTTCCCCTTTGTGCGGTGTGTGATCTAGTGCAATCATTCAAATATAAACGTTGAGAAATTATAAGTCACAGAGTTGATGATATAAAATTGAGTTTTGAATCGTCGCCTTCGAAGACCGTCATCGCTGACCATCTCCAAAAGCCTGCCTTATGGAGTTTACAATTTCGGACTCAAAATTTGGCGCTAAATGTTAGAAGAAATTATCCATTTATGTCGATTCAAGTTCAGGCATGTGACTACTGAAACTAGGAAGTTATCAGTCCGGATCAGTTCGATATGTTAGTATGATGGAGTCTTTGACCTTGTTTTGTTATATGATTAGGCAAGGCAAATGAGTGTTCGGACCAAATACTGTTCGGCTAAATATGGTTCGGCATCCATGATTGCTCGGCCTAAATGTTGTTCGGCCTAAGTATCGACTGGCCAAACTATAGTTCAGTATGGCTATCGTTCGGCCTGAATATTGTTCTGCCAAACTTTCGTTCGGCCTAAATATTGTTCGACCTAGGTATCGTTCGGTCAAGGCATCGTCCGATCTAGGTAGCGTTCGTCCAAAGTATCGTTGGGCCTAAATTCTGTTCGGTCGAAATAACGTTCGACGTCCTATCTATTTCGTACTCCCTTCCTATCCTTCCATTCCACCACTCGACATGTGGTGGGTCATGCCGAACTAGAGTTACGCCGAGCCCCAACGCTCGGCACCCCGTCCTTAACAACAGTTTCATTTTTTCTTCTCTTCCTCGATCCACACCTAACCACAAGGACGGATCGTTCGGCGAGTCATACCAGACCATGCTGTTCGGCTACCTAGCCACTTCCTACTCCTACTCTATTCTTTTTTTTCCTCCAACCTCATTCGGCATAAGAGAACCGTGCTGAACCACGATACACCTCCCAATAACTCCCTCATGTACTCATCTCTGGCCACTTCTCTTTCCCTCCATACCATCTAGCCCTAAAAAGTAGCCTAATCGAAGTTCGATTTAAAAAAATTTAATCAGGGAAAGGATTTAAATAGAGGGATAGATACCTAGTTAGTAGATCGAGACTTGGGGAGATGCCGAATGGATTGGGAAGGATTGTTAATCTTTAGAGTCTGTTAATAGGAGTGGTTCAAGAGTGCAAAGTAGCGGAGGTGGGAGTGAAAAAAGAGAAGAAGAAGGAACGTGCTGACCTTTATAGGGAAGAAGAAGAAGGAGAAACGACAATGACCGGTAGAACCGGTCAAAGCAGCTTCGTTCGGCATCGGCTTTCATTTTGTTCGGCATGCATGGGATGTCCGGCTTTGGCTGTATCGATCGGTATTCGCGTTACATTCGGCACACACCACCTCATCTAGTATTCACAAGAAAATAACCTCCAAGAGTGATGGGCCAAGGTTCGTAGCGAAGCACAAATGACAAGTGGTTCAAAGCGCATCACGTCCGGTTACACGATGCACTTTGGGGGGCAAGTGTTTCTCGGAGATTTGACCAGGCAACTAAGTACTCGGCATCAGCACACTGCTCGACAATATATGTATCGTACGACATTCTGAACGCTCGGCACAAGGAATCTTTCGGCAGTCAGGGTCATTTGGCAGTCAGAGCTTTCGGCATCAGAAAAACGCTCGGCATAAAGGAACGCTCGGCATGAAGGGGCGCTCGACATCCAGAAGCGTTCGGCATTGGGAAACGTTTGACATTGTATATCATTCGGCATCCATGAACGTGGCATACCAAGGATGCTCGGCATACCAAGGATGCTCGGCATAAGATCGTTCGGCATCTAGAGATTGTTCGGCCTCCCGAGAACGTTCAGCAACCAAAGATTGTTTGGCATTCTTTCAATCTCGACCGGCTTCCATTGTTGCTCGGCCTACTCTTCCCACACAACACCGCATCGTTCAGCATGAAGATGATGGTTCGGCATTTGGCCGTTCGGCATGTTCGGGTCGACACGCAGAGCCTACTCCATTTGGGCCGAGATATACAGCTACCAGGCCCACTAGGGAAGTCCAACCCACCTTCGTCTATAAATAGAGAGGCATGGGCACAGTGAAAAAGGTCGGTTTTTTGGGAACACTGGGAAACTCTGTCGCATTCAACACTCACTCAAGACTTAATCTTTTACTTTGCAATTGTATTCAAGTAATTTGAAACGGATTGTATTTGTAATCAACTATCAAGGAAAGCAATAGAAATCAACTTCAAAGTGGACGTAGGCAGTTATGTCGAACCACTATAAATTTGGCGTTCTTGTTCTCTGGATTGAAATTTATATATTGTTCTCTGTTTTAATTTACTTTCTTCATTAATCTCTCTAAACAATCTTTCTAAGGGTGTTAGTGACCAATTTTGGTGCTAGCACAGCGGAAAAAAAATATAATATATAATATCAGATCTTTACACAAAATGAAAACTATACCTGTTTTATATATTACATCAGAGTATATCACAAACAAACAACAGTTACCAGCCTGACAATTCAAACAATCACAGTAGCGGATATAAACAAGTACGGATAATACGTCTCGGTCTCCAGCTCCTTTCCTAAGCTCCATAGCATTCAATCCTGAAATCTATAATACTCGGTCTGACCCGAGCATTATAATAAAATAACACCCGAGTTAGACTGGAAATAAAAATACACCCAAATTGATTATTAAAGTTTCGAAAATCCTTTTGAAAATAAAAGCATCTCGTAAGACCACGCCACAAATAAACATGTCGGGTTTTTACCTTATGATAGCTAAAACATTTCTTATAAAATCCTCTGATATTATAATAGTGTCTATGTACAAATACTTATTAAAATAGCCGAAATTGTTACATCTATTAGATTCCAGCTACTAGCCACAAAGTGGGTTATACAAACAATACTCGTCAAAGGCGCATAGGGAGAATGGATTTCCATCTAATGACTAGGCGCTGGGGTACCACCTGTCATAGTACGTGGCCTAGATCACCGTACCGAGGACCACTCCCGATCCCCTGCAACACAAGACCGGGACTACCCCTTACTGGATAATCCCGAGTAAGATCACCCCATGGTTGGGATCAGCAAACGCACCACTAAGCCGATAAAAAGGGACATCTAGACAGGGATGACCTCACCCTAATGGGTGCTACCCACATAGCCTTGCTGCATATCCCCTGATTTTCAGTCATTCCCGGTTGATGAGGCTTGAGGCTAAGCGTTACCTTTTAGAACTTTTCACTTAGAATGCCCATCGTCCACCTAATGATGTTCCGAAAGCATTCATCCATACAAGTCCGTCCCGGGTTCGAACGGAACCGAAGGCACTACTCCTAATACATCCATTTTGGAAATATCCTCAGGATTAGTAGCGACCAGCCCTTGCACTTTACTGCTCCATCTTCGAATCCAAAACTCACCTTCCTCATGAAAACGTACAAATCGGATCGAAGTGGTTTTCGAGAAATTAATCTCGATCTCGGTCTCTTCGAAACGATCAACGCATTGGCCAATATTAATAGTCGATGATTTAACTATCAATTAACATACATAAGCATCCATCGACAATAAATAATTTCCCATATTATTTATTTTCCTCAAAAATATCTTTGCAAGATATATTTTCATTTTCAAATACTTCTGAAAACAGTATTCAAACCCAACTCTTCTTATGGAATAAATTCCCAAATCTTTACTTCCTCTGAAAACATCCAAGCACCGATACTTAAGATTTAAAATAAATTAAATTCTTTATTCTTGAAAATGCATTAAAATATTTATATTAAAACTACTTACATACTTAATTTAAAATATATATACTTTTAAAAATATTTCGAATAAAACTGCTTTATAAAATATAAACTATTTTCTTTAAAGTAAAGGTTAAGCTAACTAAATTTTTGAAAATAGGAGTTATGAAATTCTATTCAAGTTCCAACTAATATTTTAACCAAACTTATTCTTAAAATAAAACTATTCTATAAGATATAAATATTAAAAATTATCTTTAAACATAATACCCATGAATCCTTAAAATAATTATTACTATAACTGTTTTAATACTATTTACCTTTTCACACTTAACAACTTAAATAATTTCTTAAAAACATTCCTTTAAAAACAAATTTAAAACTTTTAACATTCACTAAAAAAACTGTTTTCAAACATACTTGGCTTTTCAAGGAAATACACCTCCATTTCAGAATAAACTAAAGAATTATTTTTATAAATCCTACACGATTTACCCCAATTCAATTTTACGCTAATCCCGTAAATTCCTTTCCATACTTTAAAAATAAACTCCTTTTATTTTTAAATACATTGTTATTTCCTGAAAATCACTTTCAAAATGTACTTAAAGTATTTGAAATATGATTACTAAATTCTTTATTCAAATTGTACTTTTGAAAATCTATAAAAGTTCCTTAAGTAACTTAAATCAAAAAATTTCTTTTTACACGAGATTATTATATCAAATGTTCATATTTAATTCCCTTTAGAAACATAATTCTAAATTACCTTTCAAATAATTAAATACCATAATTACTTAAACAAATATTTACTTTCACTTAAAAAAATTAAAAATAATAATAACAATTTTCTATAATATTCTAAAAACACCTTTGCAAAACTTTTCAGTTTATACTTAGAAAATCTTTTTTTGAAACATGCTTAGTTTCCAGGGAAAAAAAAACACTTCCCATCCTTTAAAAATAAATCTCGCTATTATTTTTAAAACAATTCACATTTCAAAACACTTCAAATTTCAACCAATTTCTTGAATTTAATTCCCTTAAATTCATTACTCATAATTTCCCCTTTCTATTCTCTTTTAATTGCAATTTATTTTTTTATATTTTGAAATCCTAAATTATACTTATCAAATCATAACACAACACAATTTAATTTCCAAATCAATCTATCATAGGATCCCTCCAATTTAATTTGTGAGGAATCCAATTGGATCCCTTCAACCTGTTTTTCCCTACATCCACAAATATTAGCACAACAAATAAATATCAATCCAGACTGATATTAATATTCATATTCAACCAATCACATAATTATTTAAATATTAACTATTTAAAACAGCTGAAATTCCAGATATGAGTGAGATTAACTCACCTTGAATTTTCGACGAGCGTTCAAATTTTAAATTAAATCGAACGGCGTTCGATTTAACCTAAACTTTTACTTGCTCGGAATGATCCCATATCTGCACCACAGCGGGCTGCTCGTCGCTGCGATTCCGGTGCCGCCAAATTCGTTTGAAACTGACAACGTATGCTCAGGTTACGAATTTATAAAGTTTGTATATAAATTTTAAAACAATTTTTTTTATTACAATCGGCCGCACATCTTCTTCCTCAAACACGCACGTTCCAGTGAAGCCGAACCCATCATACGCGGCCTAGGGTTTAAAACCGCACCCACCTCAACACACGTGACGACGATCGGGAGCTGCCAAAACGTGCACCCAGGCGTGCTCCACCCACGGCCAGAGGCGTGTTGAACTCGGTCGCCTCCATCACCAGAAAACCACATGTGAACGGGCAGCGAACGCAGCCTCCTAACACCTCCAATCGATGATGATTCTCCAGATCCACCGTTGGATAGGTAGATGTCGAAGTGTTCTCCAATTCCCAGTTAAAGATTTTTGTAAAAGCAAATGGATTTCGAGAAAATTGGGGAAGAACGAAGTGTATATCGGCCATTGAAAATATAAATGGCGGCTGAAGAAAATAGGGTTAGGGTCGGCCTCTTAAACGTGTATATATATACGTATACGTATATATATATATATATATATATATATATTAATTTAATATTAAATTCAATTTTAACGGGAATTAAAAACGAACTCCAAATCATGCATGCCGCTTGGCGTTTACAAGATTTTACCCGTATTCCTAACACAATGGAACGTGTTTCGGAGGCTAATTCGGTCATATGCGCGGGTTATTGAAATAAACGATCAATTTTAAATTAAATCGATTAAAATAGATTCTATGCGTTTTAAGATGTCAGGGTTAAATGACCATTCTGATTACTACGAAAATTGAAATCCGATAATAACTAACTATTACGGATCTAGTGGAACTGGTTTCGTCGAATTCCGAGACTGTGCCTCGGAAGGCTATTTTAACTCGTCGATTAATTCGAGCGATTTCCAAAATCATCGAAATCATCTAAAATTTCACTTTTAAAACTTTACCAACTCTATTATAAATCATGTAGACTTTATAATTACATTAGAAACTATTGTGATTCACTTCGAACCAAAATCTGATTATTTGCATTATTATATTATTAAATTCTATTATTAAATTAATATAAAATTCCAAATTTAACCTATCGACTTTTAAATTCCATCCAACAGTCCAATATTATGATTCAAATCCAAGTAGACTTAAAATAAATTTTTGAAACCATTTCCGTTCCATTTGCCTCCAGATTCACAATTATTTCAAATAGTTAATTATTATTATTCTAATTCAGTTTAATTACCATATTTGAAATTATAACTTATTTTATTAGTTTAACCAAAATCTTTTTATTTCAAAATAAAATTATAATTTAAATTCAACATTTAAAATGAATTAAATGTTCAAAATCTAACGACCAAAATTCTGGGTGTTACAACCATTAAATATATGGGACTAATTTCAAATTTCCAGATCAGGTTGTAAATATTAATTCTATTTTATTCATATCTTAAAACCTTTACACTGCCTTACCTAAGTAACAGGCCTTATCTACTCCATATGAAAATTTGGTTCAGTTCTCATTATTGTTTAAAACCAAAATTTTACAACTATAAAGTACCTTGCCTGAAAACTTTATCTTTAAAAATATAAACTTGGAAACCCTTTTTGTGAATTTCAAAAATAGCTTAGTTTCCAAAAAGGAGTAAAATAATTTTCCCACTCAAATAGTTTTTACATCCAAGATTCATTATTTTAAAAGTTGGATATTTCATTCATAACTTTCAAAAAATTGCTTTGTTTTCAAAAAGGAACTATAAAATGCTTCTTTTTTTAATTACTTCTTATAACAAAGGCTTGCTTCTTTTGAAATTAGGATTGTTAACCTATAATATCCAAAAACTCAATCATTACACTGAATAACCATTCAGAAAAAAATTGAAAACTTCTTGTATAACTTTCAACAATGAAAAGTGGAGTAGACAAGAATAATTTATATCCTATCAATTTCTAACTAGATTGCCGATCCTATTTTATATAAATTCCTAAGGCTATTTCCATCCGAATCCCGCAATACTGCCTCTATTTATATTTTTCCTAACTAATTGGCTCCTATTTTAGCTATTATTCTCTGTATTTTCCTTACACGAAAATATTCCTATTATCCTTGTTATTATTATCCTTTTATTCTCTATTCCTTAATTTAGTTAAGTTCCACTTCCATTTATTCCTCTCTTTAGGAAGAATTTTTTAAAAAGGAGCTTCCAAATTTATAAAATAGAAGAAAAATCATTAAATCCAACCTACAATTTATTTTTATCTCAAAAAGATGAAGAATCCAACAATTGAAAATTTTCTAATTCAACAAATTTCAAACTAAGAAATTCACAAATGAAACCCCCTTATTTTAAACTCTTCAAGTCAACAAATTTCTTTTTATAAAATCACTCACCATTTTGTTTTTAAAACTTTCCACCACTGTTGAAATTACATCCTTTTTCCAAAATTTTCACAAAAAAATTCATAGCATATTTCCAAAGCCGACTAAAATAACTTTTCTTTCAAAAAAGAATTTCAACTTATGATACATAAGATCTTCATTTAATAATTCTTTGAAAAAACCCATTCAAAACATTTCAAAAGATTCTGAAAAATAACTATTTATCGAATTCTTTCGATGAGGTTAGATCTGGAAATTGGCCTTAATTGTCCTTTCTATTGAACTTTCTTCTTCCATATTCAATCACCATAAAAATCTAATTATCTTCTTGTGAGAACTTACTCTACTCCTTCTTTGTATCTTGTTCCATTCCTTAATTCCGGTTGTTTGCGACATTCTACCTTATAATTATTAGCTAAAATTTTATTTATTGTTTCTATTAATGTCACTTTGTCTGTACTAAATGCTTATTTTTTAACGAAATTTTCCTAAAGACATTTTTCAACCTACTTAAAATTTCCCTTTTCCTTATCTCCCTATAATTACCCTAATAATTTCCTTAATTATTCCATTTATAACCTCATTATATCTTATAACTCCCCATTTATTGCCTTCTTAATCTTGGAGCTACAATCTCATCCATCCATATTTCCTATCCCTATTATTTATTATGGTTATAGAGTCCACAATTATAAGGCAATCTTGGTCACCAAAGGAATCAAGTACCAAGCAGCTTCAGGGGTGCATCATCCATATGTTGTGGTCATGCTCTTCTTAGTCCATTGCTTACGTCATGACCTACGCCCTATGGATAATTGGGCAAGAGTATAAATTTAACTCCATTTATTTTTCCAACTCAAAGTCACTTTGCCCTTCATTTCGAAATACGGTTGCAACCATCTTTATAGTTGGAGTTTATAGAGTTGGTTGTATCTGCAAAACAAGTATATATATTTATATAAGTAGGTTTTTGAAAATTACTTTTCAAAAATAACGAGTATGCCACTCATATGTATACATTTCTCCATTGATCGTATAACCTACTAATATCAAATGCAACAACCCTCCCTGAAATAAGCCTAAATTCCAATCCAGAAAAGGTCCATCGAAACCTAGAACCATCTCAAAGTTGGCAGTTGGTTGGTATAAAGAACAATACAGAGCTATATATCTACACGTTTAGAATATCACTCTGGAAGGATAAAATATAATAATTCCAACAGTACCAATTTCATTTAAATTTCAAAATGTCATTCAAAGCCATAATAAAATATCCATAATGTCAAAATCCAACAATATCCATACAAAATTGCAATATTCTAAAATTACAATCTTATTTTTATTTCATGAGTACATCAAAAACTGATGAAAATAACGAGTAAACAAATAGTCTACTGCTACAAGCACCATCAATGTCTCTGCCTTTAGGATCGCCCTTCCTAACCTATATTGTAATGAGGAGGAAGTCGGAACAACATGTGTCTAATGAATAAAAATCTCAAGTCTTATTATATAAATACTTGGGTTGTATAATTTAAACAGGAATATATCTTACATTTCTACCTAAAATAAAAGTCTTTCCAAATTTAAGCCCAAATATTTTTCTCGAACTTAAATAAAAGGCTTTCCAAATATAAGCCCTTAATTAACTTGCTATCATCCTAATAACTCATATCTATCATCCATAATGTCCTATAATTGTAAGAGATGGTACTCTAGTCACTTAATACCTATTATGGGAGTTCAGCATGCTCCAACCATTTTAATACCTTAATGAAGGTAGGTCCACGTCATTTATAAACTATAATCCCAAGGCGAACTCCTCACTCGTATGCACAGGATTTCTTCAACCACGTAATACTTCCTATTGAAGCGGGACCTTTCTTAAGATATCCACTACCATGCCTAAACCATAATCCCTAACATTTACTACTTTTTACACCGAGAAGAGGTGGCCCCTCACGCAACCAATTAATACCTTCAATCTCCAAAGAAAGTCCTTCATATTATGACCAATAACCACGGTGACGTCTCACATTAGTCCGATCATTCATTGCTACTAGTAGTCAGATTAGCTCAGCTAATCTACCCTACCAAGTTTGGGACTAACCTCATGTTCTCATAGCTATTTATTATAGGTGAAGTCTTACATCAGCTCCAACGTCAGACTACCAATAGTTAGATTAGCTGAGCAAACTTTGATGTGCTTTTGACTGACCTCGCATCCCTATAACTTAGTCATAATCTTTATACACTCTACATATATTATCACATATCTCACCATTTCCATAATCAAGGCTTAATTAACTACGCAATTATATGTTAATTAGACCAGTATGTGTACACACGCACGCGCTCACACATGCCTAGTATTCACAAAGCGTGCGAAATGTACACTCTAAACTAGCATTTAAATGTCAACTCTTTAAAAAATTAAACAAGTCTCTTCCACATTATCAACAACTCCAAATTTTCGATATTCATATCTAAAATTTCCAATAAATAGACTTTTATACAACTAAAATCTAAAATCAATTTATTACATCAAAATAATGGGATATTTTGATAATAGAAACATACAATTCCAATTTTTACATTCTACTCAACTACTTTTTCACATAAAAATAAGAAAAAATTCTTATTTAACCCATAGGAATAAGTAGTGCAAATTACGAATAAAATTCGTACCTTACATGTAACAGCCGTAATATTAAACTAGTTTAATAAAAGTAGAAGTGTTTGAATTCAAAATTTTTGGATAATCATTATTTAGGTTTAAATTATTATTCAATTAAAATCAATTCAATAAAGGATTTGTTATAATAAAATTTAATTAGTAATAAAATCCGTTTAAAATTATCAATTAAAATTCAAACAAAATGTTTTAGTGGATATCAAATATTTTAAAATTTAAATAAATTTTATATCATTGAAATAGTTGGAGAAGGAGAAATTTATTTTGCATCCATGCAATGGGTGATTGAAAATAAGATTCATTTGTATTAATTTATTTAATAATTAAATAGAGCGAAATAATGCTGGGTTAAATGAAACTGTGCAATTACCAAATTATATCTGGTGGAACGAAGGGTGGATCAATCTAAATTGAATTGAAATTGATTATTAAATAATTGAATAATAGTATTGATTAGAACTTAAAAGTATGGTTGGTGTTTGAGCTAAAAAGCGTTTGGTTCTATTGCAAATAAAAAGAGAAGGAAGTTAAGTGTTATTAAACGATGGAAACCCAAGCCATGTAAGGACACCATACCACATTTTTATTTGTACTAGCCACATTCATCGGGTACATTAAAAAAATACCCTTTCTTTTCTTTTTTCCCTAAAATCCTCAAACCTAATTCAAAAATCAACCAGGAGAAAAAAAAAACCGAAGTCTCCTTGAAGTTATGGCCTAGCTAGCATTGAACATGACGACATGGTGTTGGGTATCACGACCTAGAGCATCGCGTAGCGTGTAGGCATCGCGACTTGGAGGCTGAGACGTTGAATTAGGAAGGCGGCCAGTGCGACTTCGATGAGGCAGATGCTGGCTTGAGGCGCGCACCAATTTCAAGAGGAAGAGAGGCACGGTCGAGTTCAACAAGTGAATACACGTGCGGCCTTGGGCATGGGGCTGGAGTGCGCGTGTGATTTGAGGCTGAGGGGGGTTGCGAGCTAACAATGGAAGATGGAGGATGTTCAAGGGATGGTTGTGCGATTTTTAGGGGAGAGTGACTTTAGGTAGATATGGCAAGTGCTGTGATGAGAGTAAGAGGCATGGCGGAGAAACAAACCTAAGACGACGGGTAGTAACTTACTTCACAACGTTAAGATGAGTTAATATATTTAACTCACATCTATATTTAGAAGCAAATAGTTTCCATTAGCATGCTTGTGTCATTATGGATTGAGATAATAATCGGTAGTGAATGATTGAATTGCTTACTATTGATACAATTGGTTTGATAGATGAATTTTTTGAATTGTGTATTTAAATATAGAATTTAATTTTTCAATCGTCGAAAGTTGCAGGTAATTATAAATTCCTTGATCATAGAATGTTTTGATTGATGGATGATAGTACACTTACTATTGTTTGACCGGATTTGTCGAGAAGCAACTTGGGTCATTAAATAACTCTGTATTATGGAGTTATATTTTACAGAGCAATGTTGGCTCTAGAAGATGTATTTTTAATGGATTTTCCTGTTGGAATTAAGTTAGTAGGAAATAGTTAAATTATATTATTAACTTATTCCTTAATTTAAAAATTTTATTCAAAGGTTTTTAAGATAAGTAATACTTATTCATAAAATCTTTTTAAAATTTACTATTATAAGTATATTACAATTTTGGAAATGCTTTCGAGGCAAAAGATGTGATATGGTATTATTTTAGAAAACTAGTCATGAATGTAGTAAGATTAATTTCAAATAATTTTAGATATAAAAGCCGTTTAAATGATTCTAGAAAGAGTTTGAAAGCCTTTGGACAATTATATCTTTATTTGTATATATATATATATATATATATATATATATATATATACTTAAATAGATTTTCAAAATAAAGCAAGTTGTCAATTATGAAAAGTAAAGCTTTGTTTTAAAATAAATTTAACTAAGATTTCAAATTTACAAATAATTTATATTTTTAAAGGGTTTATGAATATATATATATATATATATATATATATTTGAAATAAAAGTGAATTATAAGTAAAATATTTTAGGAATCATTTTCTATATGATAATTTATATTGATTGCTTTCAACCTATAAAATATTGTTGGCATTATTGTATTTAGCTTTTGGCTATTTTTATGCAAGTTTGAATTGAATTTCATGATTTTTTATGAAACAAAGAATTTTAACAAACGATAGAATTGTCAGGTGATAGGGGACACTTTGTACAATTCTTTTGGTTATCATTATAATTTGTTAAATAGAGTTTGAGTGAAAATTACTAGATTTTGGTAAATACGTGAATTTACTTTCTGGTATGGGACAATTAGCTAAATTCTTGTGATTACTGGAGTGACAAGAATTAACACTTAGAATTGTATTATCTTGGGTTTGTTTAAGATCGATAGATCCCCGAGAGACTATGAATCATTTTTCATTGACCCGAGAGTCGATTCAATTTTAGATTTGGCTAGGCAGACCTATTTCTTAGGGTTAGGTCTGTTTTAGTATAACATAGTTGTCCTTTTTGTTGTTTAGACAGATGTTATATTACAGCCCTATCGGTTTATTTCACAACTGGACAATGTTTACGTATTTATTTTCGTTAGGTAAATTCATATAGTTTTGTCATAAACATAGCTACCTATTTCTTTTCGTTAGGAGTCGGGGTTTTTACCTGGTAGTCCATTTCTTTTTGTTAGACTACTGTGCTATGTGGTGGGGTTTGTTTATTTTAGTTAGGCCCCATGTCGCACTGTATCACATTGAAAGTTGACTACCATTATTATATCCTTAGCAAGGATCATTTCTTCAAATACTTTATGATATATGTTAGTATCTTTTGGGTTCTAGAGAATTTTGAATCTGTTGTCACTGTATTTTTAATAATCTATTTGAGACTTGATATGGAATTTCTAAATGGTGATTTTATTTAATATGCCCTATTATAATCATTTATTCTGGCATGTTTTTATTATGGCTTATTATTTTAAGTCATATATTTATGATTTCAGTATCATCTCACCTTTCTACCCATTTATTTTATAATACTTGGGTTAGGTCGAGACTCTACAGGTATAGAGACTAGTTGACTTTTGGAATTTGGGCTAGCATTGAAGTAGATTTTGACCGGTTTAGTTTACTTCGTACTTGTATATATTGACAGTTAGGAGTATATGTAACATATATTATTAGTAGTGACTTTGTACCTGATATAAATTTTTGGATATGATGTATATATTTCTGTGGGTCTAGTACTGATATTTATAGATTGAAAATTCTACTATATATCTGATGTATATTATTCCTTTATGATCCGTGATTCTGATTATGATTCTGAATCATCCATATTATATATTGTTCCGAATATTTTTAATTAATTGTTTACTATTTCGTATTAATACTTCATATATCAAATTTTTAGTTTAGATGCTCAAAAAGGTTAATAAGACATGTCAGTATTAGTATAAAGATATATTCACATTTGATCTCCCTTAACCAGCCATATTCTTCGGATTAGCGGACGACATTACTTGCAATGTTCTTTGCTAAACTGGATGTAGCGGTGGGGTCGTTAGAGCTTGGTATCAGAGTTGGATTCAAAACATTATAGACTATAAATTACACAGAGTCAAGTTCTAGACCTAGATGCCTAGAGTCCCATTCCTTGGATGTGTAGTAGTAGTTAGTAATTTAATTAACTATTAGGAATATAATAATTACCAAGAATAATCATTGGGACATATTTGAAAGGTTTTTGATAATACTATATAAATTTTTGTTTTGTAAGTTTAATAAATTTGAAACTCACTTTTATAAAGAGAGAGATTTAATGAATAGCATAAATGAGAACTTATACAGTTTAGAATTGAATATTGTTGTATCCTGATTATTTTGTGATCAAAGTGCACAGCGAAAGCTGGAAAATAGCTTTCCGCTGAAGGCAATTGTTTGTTTGTTTCATTGGAATGTATGTGGTTTGCATTAATGGATTGTTGAATTAATATTGAATAGGAATTTTCATCTGAAAATTTATAACTTGCTTAGTATTAATTATTAAACTTTACGGCATCTTCATTTGTATGGTTACCGTAAAGGAAATTGAAAACTTTGTTTTATATAAATTGAAATTGTAATTATTGGTACAACCAAATAAATAACAAGATGCACAGTGGAATTAAAACATGTTAAGAATTATTTTATTTACGAAGTGGATCGAAAGAACTTTTATAAAAGCAAATATTAAATTTGGAATTTTAAAACATACTTAATAAACTAAATAAAAATATTGATTGGTTAATGGACACTTGGTTGTTATAAAATTGTAAGTGATTGTGAATAATTAATATTAAGTAGAAATCACTATTGAGAGTTGAAACTTGCTCAATAATAATAATAAGAACTTGCAGTGTCTTCAGAAGTATAGTTACTGCAAGAAATAATGAAAATTTAAATATGTATGAAATGTTAATTCATATGTGATTATAGTTAAGATGAATTAAAAATTTGATGTTTGCTTGAGGTATATATTGATGAATATGTGCGCTATAGAATTCTTATCGGTAAATTATTAATACTATGATAACATGAATATTGATTGAAAGAATTTTAATAAAAGCAAATATCTATTTAAATTAAATTTTTTGATATCAGATATACATATATGGAACTTAATTATGTTTATTATAGACAAGTAAATATTTTGTAAAAGCACAAAGTATTGAAAGATATATGTATATCATGTAGAAACTTAATATCGTGTTAAATTGCCCGTTGAGTGCTTTAAGAATTTTGGTCGAGCGCCTGGTCAACGTTATCGATAGGGGTTCCTAAACACTAGGATGAGAAATTCAAACATAGTGTTTTGGACAGTAAATTTTTTTAGTAATAATATTTAGTAAGAATATAAATATATATAAGATATAAAATAGAATTAGTTTGAGGAGGAGATAAATTTCTTTGGAAAAAAATGCAACCTATTCTATAAACGAAGATGTTAGAAATCATTCAATGAAATAAAATTTATGGGAAAAAATAATAATATATACACTATATTTATTATTTACTTATGGATGAAGAATGTGTATATTAAAAAATGAAAATAAATTTATTTTCAACATTGCAAGTCTAATGGAACTCAAATTTTGCAACTTCCAGTTTCTCAAAGGAAAATTAAAAAAAAATGAGTAAAATGGTTTGTTCTAAAAGGATCCAAAATTCTTTGGAAAATATACATAATTATTTAATTATCTTTGGAATAAAGGATAGGCATATGTTAAAGAAAACTAAATTATTTTCAACTTTATAAGTTTGATTAGTTAATGAGAACTTGAATTTTTGCAACTTTAGTTTTTCAAAGAGAAGATATAAGATGAAATAAAATGTGTGGTTTTGAAAAAAATGATGAAATGAATGAAATGGTGTAAGTTTGATATTTTGAAAAAAAATACACGAGAAAATATTCAAAAAATAAAACAAAAGCTAGTAGGTTAATATCCAATGCAGATGGAAGGTTTTCATTGGTAAAATTGGCACATGATGGTGTATGAACATATATATATATATATATATATATATATATATATATATATATATATATATATATATATATATTAAAACTTAGAAGATATAATTAAACTCAAACTATAGTCTTTTCATTGGCATCCCATTACATAACCATTTACGCAAACCGAAAAATTTTCACATCGGATATATCAAATAAAATAAAGTTATAGACTTTGGATACTTATTTTTCTTTAATAGTTTGTTATAATGCAATCAACCATCATAGGTATCCACAAGGTTAAACCATGCATTTCTCTTTGCTCTATTTCAACATCGTCAAACGATATTGAAATTTAACCATGTAATGACCCGTAGCTTAAGCTATTTTAAATTATTAAATTTAATGTAATTATTAAATAAAAATGGTTAGAAATAAAAAATAATAATGAATTATTAGTGTGATGACCCGGAATTTTTGAGCATTTAAAATTGAAATGTTTAATTAATGTTAAATATTTAGAAGTTAATTTGTAACTTAAATCTCAAATATCACCATTTGGAAGTTTAATTATTGAATTTAATTATTGGAAATTGGGTAAGATGTTGAATCTGGAATTGTAAGCCGGTTAAAAATAATTGGAAGGCTTGTAAAATTTATATTGATAGTACTGAAGATAAGAGAAGAGTTAAAATTGAATTTAACCGTGATTTGTTCAGTTTTGAAATTTTATCGTTTAAATTGAATTTAAAAATAGCCTTCCGATGCACAGTCTCAGAATTCAACGTAACCAGTTTCATTGGGTCTGTAATATTGAATTATTATCGGATTTTAAATTTCGTATTGATCGGAGTTAGTGTGTGTGTGTACGATATATAAACGCGCTGAAAATTTAATTGATTATAATCGATTCGAATTTGAATTAAAAATAAGTGAACACTGTAGCAAGGCGTCTTCAACACGCTTCCTTTGCCTTCTCGAACACACCATCTCTTATCCTGTTTCTTTTCGAACACGAGACCATTATCCTTTCAGTTCAAAATCGAAAACCAAATTTATCTCCCTCAGTTTCAATTCAAATTCACGAGGCAAATTCCAATTTGTTCTCTTCTAAAAGAACGCCAAAGCCCCTCTTCCTCTTTTCAATTCAAACCCAAATCAAAATCAGGTCATTCATCTAAAAAAAAAAAATTATCCATCAGCCACCCTACCACTGAAGACAAGCCGATCTACCCTTTATCAGCTTACCCCGTACGCTCCCATTTCCTTTAAAATTCATCTTCCCCTTTTTGCTTCAAGAATCCAAACGAAAGTTACATCTAAATCAAAAATCATGTTCCCCCTTTTCCTCTTCACTACTGTTTGACTTCACGAGAGAATAAAAAAAATGCGATCAAAATAAAATTCATAAGCATGCATCAGCGACATCGGCGTGTGAATGGAAGGGAGTGTGCACGTGTTCTCGGAGTCGACAGTAAGTCGAGCGGCGGCTATTAACTAGGGTTTGGGTTATCGGGAAAGGTCACAGCTTCGTGTGAAGGTGATCGCTGCTGGAATGAATCCAGTGCAAGGGCACGTGGGATTGACGGTTGCGATTTCTTTTGACCATGAACTCAAGCTGTTGTCAAGGCGGCTGCGTTCGTATAGGGATGGATAGAGCTTCGATTTAGGGACGAGGTTAGGATCGCGTAAGAGGGATGCTGTGTACTACGGAGCGATGGTGAGGCCGAGTATGGAAGTGGGTTTTCGTCTGAGGTATAGTAGTTTTTGGTTTTAATTTAAGTTAATATATATATATTAGAAAATTTTAATATCATACTGAGGGAGAAATTTGAAACCCAGAGTTTTATTTTTACAAATATAAATTATAGAGAAGTTTTCACAGTAAAGTAAAGTGCTGTTCTTGGTAATTAACAACAAAATATATATTAATATATGGATTAATACAGTAAAACAAGAAATTGTGCGTATAGATAAGATTTTGGAAATAGGAATTTTAAAATGTTTAAAGTTTATATAAAAATTAGATCTTTAATTTTAAATACAGATTATAAACCTATTATTTAATTTTTAAAATATGGATAATAATGATTTACTTGTTCAATTACTTTAGTTACTAAAAAATAATTGGAAAAAGGTAACTAGTTCAAATAAACTTATTAGTTTAAGTTAAATTGTTAGTTTAAATTTAAATCATTAGTTAAGTTAAATTATTAAATGATTGTAATTAATTGTTCGATTGATTCGGAATTAATAAAAATCATCCAATGTTATTTAAGGTCAAAATCTGATAAAAGCAAGCCGGATTGGGACGGATTGCAAAACAAAAATAAAAGGAGAGTTAATCTCACTAAGTTTAAATTTAAATTTAAATGACTAAATTTAAATAATTGTTTGAGTGGTTGAATTAATTGATGTACTGTAGTATGATATATTTTGGAATTGATATTTATATTGTGCTAGCATCCGTGGATGTAGGAAAAACAGGTTGGAGGGATCCAACAGGATCCCTCAACATTTATTTAAATTATTTAATACCCTCTGATGAGATTATTTAATATTCTGTGATGAATATTATTGTTAATTGGAAATATTGATTGTTATAGTTTGCTTGAATATATTCCCGTTCACTAAGTTATCAAGATATATAGAATTGGATTTTGGAAATAAAACGAAGAGAATTTGTAAGTGAGATAATTATAAAAATTTAAATAAATTAAGAATAATAGTAGTTTTAAATTCTAATAAATAAAATTCAGTATATGGAAAGGAAATTTGAATTAACAGAAGATTGATGAATTTTAAACTTCAACATTATTATTTTAAAAGAACAAAACATTTGTTTAATATTTAAGATTTAAATTATTAAAAAAATAATAATAAAGAAATTGGGAAAGCTGAAATTTGTATATTTCAGTCAAAAGGTTTAAAATCAAATGGATAATAATAACAATAATAACTAAGTGCATAATTAATAAATTGAGTAATTAAAGAAACTTATTTCAAATGGACTAAATTGGGAATCCATTTGGAAATTGATTTAAGTAATTGAGATTGGAAATTCTCCCTGAATAACCAAGTACGTTTTCAAAGTAAAATTTTAAATATAAGTTAAAAGTTTAAAGTTGTAAAAAAAAGTATGTTTTGAAAAATTTATTATTTCTAAATATTTAAATTCTAAAGTGAGTATTTTCTTTAATCTTTATAGCAATAATTATTTAAAGGGTGACTAGTATTTTGTTTTTAAAAGTATAAATCTAGTTTTATATTTTATTAAGTAACTTTATTTTCAAATATTGATATAGTATGTATTTTTAACAAATTATTGAAGTAGTTTTATCCTAAATGTTTTAAACTATATTTCAAAGTAAAGTGTTTTAAATTATTTTAAAATCTAGTTTTGTGCTTGGTGATTTCAGAGGAGATAAATATTTAGGAAAGTTTATTCTGAAAAGAAGAATGGTTTGAAACTGTTTTCATAGGATTGAAAATAGAAATAAATCTTGTGAAGATATTTTGAGGTTAATAAATAATTTGGAATTTTTTTATTTTTGGATGAATGTTGTGAATATCAATTGGTAGTTAAATAACCGACTATCAATATTGGATAACTGCGCTGATCGTTTCGAAGAGACCGGGGTCATGATTTATTTCTCGAAAACCACTTCGATCCGGTTTATACGTTTCGTGAAAAACGAGTTTGGATTCGAAGTTGGAGCAGTGAAGTGCAAGGGCTAATCGCTACTAATCCTGAGGATATTTCCAAAGTGGATGTAGTAGGAATAGTGCCTTCGGTTCCGTTCGAACCCGGGACGGACTTGTATGGGTGAATGCTTGCGAAACATCGTCAGGTGGACGATGGGCATTCTAAGGGATATGTTCTATAAAGGTAACGCTTAGCCTCAAGCCTCATCAAATGGGAATGACTGAAAATCAGGGGTTATGCAGCAACGCTAGGTGGGTAGCACCCAAGCAGGGTGAGGTCATTCATGTCTAGATGTCCCTTTTTATTTCGTCTTAGTGGGCGGTTGTTGATCCCAGCCGTGGGGTGATCTCACTCGGGATTATCCAATAAGGGGTAGTCCCGGTCTTATGCTGCAGGGGAGCGGGCGTACTCCTCGATACAGTGATCTAGGCCCCATACTGCGACAGGCGGTACCCAAGTGTCTAGTCATTAGTTGGAAATACATTCTCCCTATGAGCCTTGAACGAGTTTTGTTTGTATTACCCACTCTGTGGCTAGTAGCTGGAATTTAATCATGTAACAATTTCAGCTATTTTATAAGTATTTGTATGTAAACCCTATTATAATATAAGAGGATTTCTATAAAAATCATTTTAGCTATCGTAAGGTAAAAACCCGACATGTTTATTTGTGGCGTGGTCTTACGAGATGCTTTTATTTTTCAAAGGATTCTTGAACTTTAATAATCAATTGGGTGTGATTTTCTCACGCTGGTAATCTAAATTGACTCGGGTGTTATTTAACTGTAATGCTCAGGTCAGACCGAGTATTAAAGGATACAGGTTTTGATGCTGTGGAGCTCAGGAGACGAGCTGCACGACGATGCGTATTCTCGTACTTGTCTTATATGTATATTCCGATGTGTTGAGTAGTTATGTATCTATATGTATGCTATTGATGTTGTGTGAACTCTGATGATGTACTCTGATAATGTAATGTATAAGGGATATGTAACAACCCGCATATTTATCGAGTTTGTATTTAAATATTTTATTTAAATATTAACTCGTTAATCGGATTTTGGTCCGAAAAGCTACTTTTTGCAAACGGTCAAATTAGGACTCGAGACCACTTCCATTGAGTTCGAAATGTCGTTTACAACTTTTTTAAGTATAAACATCGATAGGTTTGGAGTTAGTGAAATTTCACTAACTTTTCCCGCTTTGGACTTTGGGTTAGTTTAGCCTATTAAGCCCAAGTTCCAACCCTCTTCTCCTCACTCTTCATAAATTTCCTAACTAATCAAGCTTTGGCATTAATGGTGGAGGGAATGGGAAATTAAAGTTCCAAAACTCAAATTCAATTGCAATCCATCTTTCTACTCCAAATTCAAGAAGAAGACATTGGATTCAAGCTTCTTGTGCTTAGATAGAAGAAGGATTGATTCTTGCTTGCTTAAAACTTCATTTTCATTGATATTTGGTGCAAAGGTGAGATTTTTATCTCACAATTCTAGCCTATAACTATATTGGACTGTTGGGAATGATTCCCTATCATTTTTGCATGCATGTTAGCATTTGGTTTGGATTGGATTGGCGAAAAACTCCAATTTTTAGCGTTTTGGTGAATTCTCTGCACTTAGGTCGTTCTGGCCATTTTTAGGTCGTTCGGAGTTAAGTCGTTCGTCCATGGGTCGTGAGTCGTTCACGAGTTAACTTTAGGTCGTTCTGGAAGAATTGGCACTTCGGAATTAGGTCGCTCACGAGTTAAGCCTTAAGTCGTAGGTCGCTCACGAGTTGGGCCTTAAGCCGTAGGTCGCTCGCGAGTTAAGCTTTAAGTCTTAGGTCGTTTCCGACCTATAATCTCTAGGCAAACCTTAGGTCGCTCGTCCACTAAGTCGGCCTGGTTTATCTCGTAGGTCGTCTCCGACCTAAGCTCCTGATAAGTCGTTCGAGTTAGGTCATTGGACCATTTACCTTAGGTCGCTCGTCCACTAAGTCGGCCTGGTTTTTCTCGTAGGTCGTCTCCGACCTAAGCTCCAGATAAGTCGTTCGAGTTAGGTCGTTGGACCATTTACCTTAGGTCGCTCGACTCTGTTAAGTCGTAGGTCGTTAGACCTTAGGTCGCTCGACTCTGTTAAGTCGTAGGTCGTTAGACCTTAGGTCGTTCGCCTTCCTTAAGTCGCTCGACCCCTCCACACTAGGTCGCTCGACTTGCTTGAGTCGTAGGTCGTTGGACCTTAAGTCGCTTGCCTCCCTTAACTCCAGTTAGGTCGCTCGGCCATTGTGTTAGGCCGCGTGAACCCTTAGGTCGTTAGACCTCATTTTGCTTTAGGTCGTAGGCCGCTTGTCTTCACTTAGGTCGTACCGTTTTGGACGGGGCGCTACCCCGCACCCCGCCGGGGGCGCTGCCCCCTGGACCCCCGCCACCTGACCGGGCAGGTCGAACCCCGTAAGCGGTGGCGTTGCCCCCGCACCCCCACCTTGGGGGGGTTGCCACCCCCCTGGACCCCCCTCCGTAGGGGATCTTATCTGAAAAACATTGAGCTGATTTCCTTGGATTTTATTCACATCTCCGTATGCGATTTTTGTGACTGATTGTTTCTACAATTGCTTCTGTGTTTTGTCACTTTATAATATAAAGGTTTCAATACTAGTAGTATATATCAAAACTCTTTTAACAAACAATTTCAACTCTATTTTTAATAACAAAGCTCTTTTCTTAAACCGTTTTCCAATCTATTAGTATATACAAACCTTTACCTCACTCGGATGAGAAATCTAATTAAACGACTTAGTAAAACAAGTGGTATGAAACGCTTGCGTTCACTTCGTCGGTTAATTCTTGGACTTGTTCGATTGAACCTCTTGTGACAATTTTATTAGTGAAGATTTACAGTTTGTTCGTAAATATTTAAGTTAAGCAAGTGGTTATGGGACATGAAGCTAAACTTCTATATTTACTAGCTTAGTGTAATTGACACTTCTCGTTGATCATGACGATCATTCTGATGATTTAGACTAGCAACTGTGCGATGTCTCTTGTTGCGAGGTTAGACTAGACACCACTTGTGTGATTCCACTCACACATACCTTTTTGCTTTTTGGTTAGTCTGGACCTTAATCTGTGTGATTCCATTCACACATGTGGGGTAGATCCCCTTGGTCTTCGGACCGTCATGTGATAGGCCTCTTTCTCTTTTCTATGATTTATGGACTTCTTGCATTGATTTCTAGAATTTATGTCATTGACTTGTTATGAGTACAAGTTTGGGGTATGATGCCCTTTCCGAATCTTTGAGAAGATTCTTGTGATATTGATTATCTCTTATTGATTGATCTTCTGTTGATCATTATTTACATACTTATAGTGGTATGTCGTTATGGATGTTTATGTTTATGCCATATCTTTTATGTTATATCATGTCATCTGATATTTATAGCTAGACTGACCCGTTTATTATTTTCTTAAATAATACTCGGGTCAGACCGAGATGTTACAGGTGCTTCTGCTTGACTTCTTCCCAGGGATTCATCACTCTGACTTTTGGCTAACTGTTTAGATTAGCAGTTTTTGTTGTATACACTTGAGATATAGACTCATAGTTGTATTCTTTTGTATAGCACGTGTTGCTATTCTTTTGTATTATCGTGGATCTTACTGACCACTACTCTGATGTACACTTTCATGTGTTAGTTATATATTCATATCTTCTTCCGCATTTGTGATATGGATATCTGTGACTGATTTGTGATATGATTATTTCTATGTTTGTTTCCGAAGATTATTTATAGCCACCGTGTGATAAGCAATTACATGGATGGTCGCTCCTCAACAGCCTTATTCTCCGTGCTAGTTGACAGCACTACTCCGGAGTGTTCTTGGCTAGCGTGGGTATAGAGGTGGGGCGTCACAGGATATATTTGTTTTGGTGTAAAGATATGTTAATACCTATTATATTTTATTCTACTACGATGGTTAGATTCTGTTGTTGTTTTCTATTTTCTTCTTCTACCTCTTCTTCTTTAACCCAAATGGTTCGTATCTCTGTTCAACTTGAGTTGATTGTTGTAGAATAGTGTTGACTCAAGGGGTACGGATTTGCAGGCTGTTGCAGTGGTATCAGAGCGTAGGTTGGTGATAACCTTGGCTCTGGTGGGAAATTACTCAAATAGAGTCCGTAGTACTCTATAATAAGTTTGAGGGTATTAATAAATATGAGAACGTATTTGTTAGTGAATATAAATTGTTTTAATATTGTGTTGATTGATTTGTTGAGTGGCATATGAACCTTCGTCGGCACAGTTTGTACAACTGTACCGAAGGGGTTTCTAAACACTTGAATAGAACAGTTTGACACGGTATTGTTTTAAATATGGGTAAATGAAATAAATTCTACCCAAAAATATATTTTTGATATAAAGGAAGTTTTGTAAACTATTTAGCTAATATATAGTTGCTTGGATGTTAGAAATGATAATATTAAATTATTGTCATCATTGTGTAAAAATTTAACTAGAAATTGAAAATGTAACCAAAGTTTAAGGAAATAAATTCATTAATGAAATTTATAAATATGAATTATAAATGTAAATTATAAATTGAAATATAATTAAATGGGAATTTGAATAAGCATAAACTATACAAATGAATTGTGGTTAAAATTGATTTAAGCATGATTGGAAAATTTAAAATCCCGAAGATTTTGGAAGAATTTGTCGAAATGTTTTGATGATAAATGATAGCATTATTGTTTTGGGGGTATTTCTGAAAGGAAATTGTTTTAAATGGATTTTGGAAGTGTATAGCATTGAAATCACTTGGATTATGGGAAAAAAATTCTGATGATGACGGCCGCATCATCAGCATTCATTTTCAAATTTCTAAGTGACGCATTGCTGCCAAAAACTGATTTGTTCAGAAAGGTTGGTTATTTTTGAAAATTTCTAAGGAAATTTGTTGGGAATAAAACCAGGACTGGTTTGATTTTTAAGGAATGTGATTTGTGATGTTGAAATTTCAAAATAATTTGAAACCAAAAGTCGGGTGTATAAAACTCCTGATGAAATAGTGGTAAGCTTATAAATTGAGATGATTTTTAAATCTGGAAGAAAATATAAGCTTTAAATGTTGAATTTAAATTTAAGGTGAAAGGTTAAAAATGAAATTGACTTGTATTGGGGAATAAAAATTTAACTGCATAGAAATTGATTGAATAGGCTGGAATAATATCCAGTTGTATTTGAATTAAGTTGGAATCGAATTGAGTTAATAAATATGAGTTAAAATAAAATTGAATTGGAATAAAAATTCAATTGAGTTATTGAATGGAATTAGATTCTTAACTGAATAAATGGAAAATAAATTGGTTAAGGATTGGACTGAAATAAATAAATTAGAATAACTTGTAAAAGAATTAAAATGCATGGAATAAAATATGCTTGGGTTATAAATAAAAGGCTTGAGTTAAAAATAAAAGATGAATATATTCAAGCCTATAATGAGTGGATTGTGTAAATAATAAGTTGTGACTTATAAAATTTGAAAAAGTGGGGTAGAAAACCCAAAATAAATATTTTTGATGGATTGAAAAATAAAATGAAAATCAAAACTTGAATTATAAAATAAATTGAACTAAGAAAATTAAATAAAGTGATATTTGGAATTAAAAATCAAGTGTTGAATTTTAACCAGGGAAAGAACTAATTAGATAATAAATTAGTTAATGAAATTGAATTGTGAGTTTATGATAAAGTTTGGAAATGAACTCAAGTTATAAATTAAATTCGACTTAAATTGTTGATGAAGTGAAAGTAATTGAGAATGAAGTTGAATTGTGAGTTAATAAAATTGGATGGTAAATTGAAAATGGATAGTGGACTCGGAACTTGAGTTATAAATTAAAATTTAACTTAAAGTGGTAACAAATTAAATATAATTGGAAATGTGTCGAATAAAGGAAAATGTAAATGGATTAAAATAGTAATGGTAGGGGTTACAAATAAAATCCAAGTAAGTAGAAATAAATTAGATATGGCCATGTAATAAATTAGATGAGTTGAATATGGAAAGTTAAATTCTATAATAACCAATCAAATGAAATTGCAGATTTAAAATGAGATTTAATTGAGAGAGAATTAAGTTGAATAGAAAAGAAAATTTACTTGTGAAATGAAAATGATCTTAAGATAAAATTTGAATAAATCGAAGTAAATTGACTTAAGCTAAATAGATGGAGGAGAATTGAATTGAATTCAACTTAAAACTAAGTTTAATAATAGTGGATTGGATTTAAATCAAGTAAAAATAAATTTAATTGAAATAAAATTCGATGAGTTGCCGATAATATTTAATGGAATGAAAATGCTTAAATAAATAATTGTAAACCATTTAAAATGTTAAGGAATTGAAATAACTTGGAGACAATATTAACAATTGAATGTTTTCAAGTTTAATAGAATAGTTTTAAATGAAACGCTAATGATGGGGTTGAGAATAAATTTAAAATGGAATGTGTCGAGCTAAATAATCGGTTGTGAATGAATTAAAATTAAAAGGAAATTTAATTGGTAATGAAGATGAACCTAAGTTGTTAATGGTTTTGAATGAACTAGTTTGGTTAATTAATGAAATGCAAGTGATTGTATTCAAATTTGAAATGCAATGAAAATGAGAATATATGGATTGTGAATAAATTTAAAATGGAATAGAATTAAGTATAAATTGAGTTGAAATCCATTTAAATTGGTTATGAAACATAAATACTTATTTATTCACATAAATCTCGTTGAATTGCATAGAATAAATTGTCATTTGATGTAAATGGAAGTAATTAAAATTCTATGAATTGATAGGAGTAAAATAAATTGATTTTGAGTTCAATTGAATTAAATATGAGTTCGGTTTTCTTAAAAATAAATTTAACGTAAGCAATTAAGTTTTAAACAATTCAATTGAATGAAACTGGATTGTAAATTAATTGAAACAGTTGAATTAGTATGAAAACTATATAAATTGCTTACGGAAAAATGTTTGGTGTGAATTTCTTTTAGAATTCATGTGTTTAACCATTGCATCTAAGTGAAATATAGTTGAACTGCATATATTTGGCACTTACATGTTTAAATTGAGTAAGTACAGGTACTTGGAAGCCGTGTGGCTGGATTTGGTTATGCTATTTGCTAAAAATAATAAGCCGCTTGCTTAAATTGTTAAACAAGGTACGCCTACGCAATAAAAATAGGAAATATGAACTGTTTTTGGTTTTTCCCACCGTGTGGGTCGATGTATATATATTTATATCTTTTGTCAAATTGCAAAAGCTCCTCCGTACAAAGGAGACTCTGCCAAAAAAATTCATAAATTTTGGGAGTTAGAAAATTTTTGAAATTTTTTGAAAAGATTTTAGTTAGCGACAAAACAATTTCAAAATAGAAATTTAAATAGATCAGTAAATGAAACTAATTTAAAATAATGACATAAATTAGTTATAAATGAAAGATAAAATTTAATGTTCAAAGTTGAAAATAAATAACATTCATATGGAATGTGAAATCCAATTTGAATAGAAATAGATATAAACTGAAGTGGTAAGATGGAAATAAATATAAGAAACACATAAAATGCTTATACTAACTTAGGTAAGCAATGATAAATTCTTAATTGGAAATTGAATATTACAAATATAATCTAAGTTAATATTTAAAGGAATAAATATTGACCTTTGTAAGGAAGTCGATAAAATGTTTTGGGAATGTTGTGATTGGATATTAGTGCTAAGCAGGATATGCAGGTAATATAAAGGTAGAGAGAATTGATTTTGATTCCAGAAGATAAATTCGAAATGCTCGACAAAAGGTATGTGTTTAAGTTTCTATATGAAATTTGATTGGGATTTTGGATTGAGCCACTTGGCCTTTTGTTTTCTTTTTGGATTTGGGAGGTCGTAGAGCCATTTTGTAGTTGTACCGAGCTAGCCGCGCAAAGGAGACGTTGGCGAAATTTTTCGAAAATTTAGAGAGTTAGAAAATTTTTTGAGAAAATTTTGATAATTCAAAATTTGGTTGTAAATTGAAACTTGAATGGTTAAACAAATGGTATAGTTTGAAACTAGGGAAAGGTTTGGAAAGTTAATAAGAATGTTAATGGTCTTTTATAAAAGATAGTTGGTTGGATGTTGAATTGTTTGGTTTTGAGGAAAAGTAAACGGGTATTGGATCATTCTTCCTAACCAGTAATTTCGGGGACGAAATTCTTTTAAGGGAGAAGGAATGTGATGACCCGGAATTTTTGAGCATTTAAAATTGAAATGTTTAATTAATATTAAATATTTAGAAGTTAATTTGTAACTTAAATCTCAAATATCACCATCATTGGAAGTTTAATTATTGAATTTAATTATTGGAAATTGGGTAAGATGTTGAATCTGGAATTGTAAGCCGGTTAAAAATAATTGGAAGGCTCGTAAAATTTATATTGATAGTACTGAAGATAAGAGAAGAGTTAAAATTGAATTTAACCGTGATTTGTTCAGTTTTGAAATTTTATCGTTTTAAATTGAATTTAAAAATAGCCTTCCGAGGCACAGTCTCAGAATTCGACGTAACCAGTTCCATTGTGTCCGTAATATTGAATTATTATCGGATTTTAAATTTCGTATTGATTGGAGATAGTGTGTGTGTGTATGTACAATATATAAACACGCTGAAAATTTAATTGATTATAATCGATTCGAATTTGAATTAAAATTAAGTGAACATTGTAGCAAGGCGTCTTCAACACGCTTCCTTTGCCTTCTCGAACACACCATCCCCTATCTTGTTTCTTTTCGAACACGAGACCATTATCCTTTCAGTTCAAAATCAAAAACCAAATTTATCTCCCTCAGTTTCAATTCAAATTCACGAGGCAAATTCCAATTTGTTCTCTTCTAAAAGAACGCCGAAGCCCCTCTTCCTCTTTTCAATTCAAACCCAAATCAAAATCAGGTCATTCATCTAAAAAAAATTAATTAATCCATCAGCCACCCTACCACTGAAGATAAGCCGATCTACCCTTTATTAGCTTACCCCGTACGCTCCCCTTTTCTTTAAAATTCATCTTCCCTTTTTTGCTTCAGGAATCCAAACGAAAGAAACATCTAAATCAAAAATCACGTTCCCCCTTTTCCTCTTCACTACTGTGTGATTTCACGAGAGAATAAAAAAAGCGATCAAAATAAAATTCATAAGCACGCATCGGCGACATCGGCGTGTGAATGGAAGGGAGTGTGCACATGTTCTCGGAGTCGACAGTAAGTCGAGCGGCGGCTATTAACTAAGGTTTGGGTTATCTGGAAAGGTCGCGGCGTCGTTTAAAGGTGATCGCTGCTGGAATGAATCCAGTGCAAGGGGACGTGGGATTGATAGTTGCGATTTCTTTTGACCATGAACTCAAGCAGTTGTCAAGGCGGCTGCGTTCGTATAGGGATGGATAGAGCTTCGATTTGGGGATGAAGTTAGGCTCGCGTAAGAGGGATGCTGTGTACTACGGAGTGATGGTGAGGCCGAGTATGGAAGTGGGTTTTCGTCTGAGGTATAGTAGTTTTTGGTTTTAATTTAGGTTAATATATATATATATATATATTAGAAAATTTTAATATCATACTGAGGGAGAAATTTGAAACCCAGAGTTTTATTTTTACAAATATAAATTATAGAGAAGTTTTCACAGTAAAGTAAAGTGCTGTTCTTGTTAATTAACAACAAAATATATATTAATATATGGATTAATACAGTAAAACAAGAAATTGTGTGTATAGACAAGATTTTGGAAATAGGAATTTTAAAATGTTTAAAGTTTATATAAAAATTAGATCTTTAATTTTAAATATAGATTATAAACCTACTATTTAATTTTTAAAATATGGATAGTAATGATTTACTTGTTCTATTACTTAGTTACTAAAAATAATTGGAAAAAGGTAATTAGTTCAAATAAACTTATTAGTTTAAGTTAAATTGTTAGTTTAAATTTAAATCATTAGTTAAGTTAAATTATTAAATGATTGTAATTAATTGTTCGATTGATTTGGAATTAATAAAAATCATCCAATGTTATTTAAGGTCAAAATCTGATAAAAGCAAGCCAGATTGGGACGGATTGCAAAACAAAAATCAAAGGTGAGTTAATCTCACTCAGTTTAAATTTAAATGACTAAATTTAAATAATTGTTTGAGTGGTTGAATTGATTGATGTACTGTAGTATGATATATTTTGGGATTAATATTTATATTGTGCTAACATCTGTGGATGCAGGAACAACAGGTTGGAGGGATCCAACTGGATCCCTCAACATTTATTTAAATAATTTAATACCCTCTGATGTGATTATTTTATATTATGTGATGAATATTATTGTTAATTGGAAATATTGATTGCTATGGTTTGCTTGAATATATTCCGGTGAACTAAGTTATCAAGATATATAGAATTGGATTTTGGAAATAAAACGAAGAGAATTTGTAAGTGAAATAATTACAAAAATTTAAATAAATTAAGAATAATAGTAGTTTTAAATTCTAACAAATAAAATTCTGTATATGGAAAGGAAATTTGAATTAACAGAAGATTGATGAATTTCAAACTTCAGCATTATTATTTTAAAAGAAAAAAACATTTGTTTAATATTTAAGATTTAAACTATTAAAAAAATAATAATAAAGAAATTGGGAAAGCTGAAATTTGTATATTTCAGTTAAAAGATTTAAAATCAAATGGATAATAGTAACAATAATAATTAAGTGCATAATTAATAAATTGAGTAATTAAAGAAAATTATTTCAAATGGAATAAATTGGGAATCCATTTAGAAATTGATTTAAGTAATTGAGATTGAAAATTCTCCCTGAATGACCAAGTACGTTTTCAAAGTAAATTTTTAAATATAAGTTAAAAGTTGTAAATAAAGGTATGTTTTGAAAAATTTGTTATTTCTAAATATTTAAATTCTAAAGTGAGTATTTTCTTTAATCTTTATATCAATAATTATTTAAAGGGTGACTTATTTTTTGTTTTTAAAAGTATAAATCTAGTTTTATATTTTATTAAGTAACTTTATTTTCAAATATTCATATAGTATGTATTTTTAACAAATTATTGAAGTAGTTTTATCCAAAATGTTTTAAAGTATATTTCAAAGTAAAGTGTTTTAAATTATTTTAAAATCTAGTTTTGTGCTTGGTGATTTCGGAGGAGATAGAAAATATTTGGAAAAGTTTATTCTGAAAAGAAGAATGGTTTGAAACTGTTTTCAAAGGATTGAAAATAGAAATAAATCTTGTGAAGATATTTTGAGGTTAATAAATAATTTGGAAAATTATTTATTTTTGGATGGATGTTGTGAATATTAATTGGTAGTTAAATAACCGACTATCAATATTGGATAACTGCGCTGATCGTTTCGAAGAGCCGGGATCAGGATTTATTTCTCGAAAACCGTTTCGATCCGTTTTATACGTTTCATGAAAAACGAGTTTGGATTCGAAGTTGGAGCAGTGAAGTGCAAGGGCTAATCGCTACTAATCCTGAGGATATTTCCAAAATGGATGTAGTAGGAATAATGCCTTCGGTTCCGTTCGAACCCGGGACGGACTTGTATGGATGAATGCTTGCGAAACATCGTCAGGTGGACGATGGGCATTCTAAGGGATATGTTCTATAAAGGTAACGCTTAGCCTCAAGCCTCATCAAATAGGAATGACTAAAAATCAGGGGTTATGCAGCAAGGCTAGGTCGGTAGCACCCAAGCAGGGTGAGGTCATTCCTATCTAGAAGTCTCTTTTTATTTCGGCTTAGTGGGCGGTTGCTGATCCCAACTGTGGGGTGATCTCACTCGGGATTATCCAGTAAAGGGTAGTCCCGGTCTTGTGTTGCAAGGGAGCGGGCGTACTCCTCGGTACGGTGATCTAGGCCCCATACTGCGACAGGTGGTACCCCAGTGCCTAGTCATTAGTTGGAAATCCATTCTCCCTACGAGCCTTGTACGAGTTTTGTTTGTATTACCCACTCTGTGGCTAGTAGCTGGAATTTAATCATGTAACAATTTCGGCTATCTTATAAGTATTTTTATATAGACCTTATTATAATATCAGAGGATTTCTATAAAAATCGTTTTAGCTATCGTAAGGTAAAAACCCGACATGCTTATTTGTGGCGTGGTCATATGAGATGCTTTTGTATTTCAAAGGATTCTTGAACTTTAATAATCAATTGGGTGTGATTTTCTCACGCTGTTTACAAAATATTTGAATATATTTATACAATACATATCAGAGTTACACATACTAGAGAAAACAACTAATAATGCAGCGGAACAAATGTGATGCAGTGGACTAATATAGTATATAATAGTAATAAAATCTTCGTCTTCGTCCTGCAGAATAAAATCTTCAAATCCTGAAATGCTCGGACTGACCCGAGCGAATTGAAAAGGCAAAACACTCGAGTCATAATTAAAAGATCTTATGTAAGTTAAATCAATAATAAATAATATGAGTGAAACGGCGTCGGAGATATTTATGGGATTTGACATCTCCTATCCAGTGTCTAACGTGAGTGCAGTAACTCAAGAGATGCTGGGGATTCACATCTCCTAAGGATCCGTTAAACTATTTACTATGTAGTAATATTTCGCTATTAATATAGTGTCTATTAGTAAAATAAACTTACTTTTAAATAGCTTTAATGCTTTACATTTTCCACCTTAATACACTTTTATATTTCCATAGTCTATACAGTACCGTAATCTCCCTCGTACTAGGCGTCGTCAAAGGGCACTCTATAGGTATGGTACAAAACAAAATCGTATAAGGCGCGCTAGGGTAGGCGACACGGCACAACTAGGCAATGCCAGGGTAGATATACCAATTACGCTTCCGAATCGGTGGTAACGCATAGCCGCAGCTACCGCCCACCTTGAGCCACAACCCCAAATCAAAGAAATCAAAAGTGGCCACCGAATAAATCCAAAAGTCAGAGTATAATATCGAAGGGATGTGTCCGATCAAAGGTGCTACCTCATTGACTCGTCGATCGCTCCTGTTTTAGCCACTTTATGCCAACTCACGGGAGTTGGGTCCACGTATTTACCTCAAAGGAAACGCCGCCACCATCCTACTTCATTCTGGAATCTCCACCGCGTTTGTTAAAGTAGTTTTCGGAGTTGGCGGAGAGTATGAAAACTTCTGATCCCGGCCTCTTCAACAACCAAACGTTATTATAACACCGCGGTCTTTTCAAAATAGTTTATACCTTTAAAACCAGAATATAATATCCATTTCAAAACCAAATAAATACGATATCAAAATAGTTTATACTTTTAAAACCAGAAATAAATATTCATTTCAAAACCATATAAATTCGATATCATTTCCGTTTTAAAAACCCAAATCAATATATTTTTTCTTTCCAACGTATCCTTTTCAAAAAAAATCATAACGTTTAAAGTTATAATGTTTCTGAACCAAACCCTTGAAATATTGCCTTTCAAAACATAAAACATTAGATTCATAAATTTGAAACATAACCACACCACTTAAATGGTTGAAATATAAATTATTTTATAAAATAAAATAGTTTATTCACCTTCACAAATTAATTCCAATATAGATTTAAATCCCTAAATAAACTATTTCAATTTCCATAAATTTCAAAGCTTAAATATTCAATATTTCAAAACTAATTTTTTTCCATATATATCAAATTCAATTGCTATTCTTTAGGTTTGAAATATTTACTAAATAAATCAATATCATTTTAGTAAAACTTGTAGACTTCAAATAACTGGATATTCCTTTAATTAAGTTAACTTGATAATATTCATTTAAATCAATTTGATATTCATTTAAATCCGCTAACAAAATCAAGTTATAAAATCATACCCTTTAAATCTTAATTTATTTAAATTTTCAAACCAAATTTTTCGAGGATAGTCCTTAAATCTTAATTTAAATCAAATTCACATTTATCTTCCAACCTTAGTTTTATTTGAGTCATTATAAACTCTATATACAATAGAATTTAAATAGATACTTAACCATTTTACATAAAAGAAATCAAACTTTATTGTTAAACTCATTTTATTAATCAATTTTATACATAGCTTAAATTCAAGAATTTAACTATATATATATATAAAATAATATTTATATAACATCAAAAATTAATATTCATTAAACCGTATATTTCTTCCCAAAACCATAGGAAAATCATTTCAAAATAATTATATATATATATATATATACCGCGGTGCCTGTATATAATTTTCTATCCCATGGTCAAGTGACACGGATATTTATCACTTCAATCCGCAATTTAAAATAAAAATGCGGTTGTATATCATTTCAAACCGCAATCCCGAATCAAAATAAATGCATAACAACTTGCAGATTATGATGATATAAATAAAACATCCATTCATCCATCATAAAATCATACATCCATCACAATCATCATACAACAATCAATCAATATCAATATATAACTGATAATATATAACAGGTAATTAACCGGCTGTTATATTCCATAATAAATTAAACAATGATTTAATTTCAATAAATGCAGTTAACTGAGATGATAATTAAAATATACGAAACAACCATAAATAAATGCATAATCACAACATAAATTAATTTACCAAACATAAGAAATTTTAGAAGTTGTGAGTGGGTTAATACACTCACCTTTTGAATTTAAATTGAATTTAAGTCCAATTTAAACCCAAAAATTTAATAGTCTCCAAATCCGTCCAAACCAGCCTCAAAGTGTCCGGAATTCTGGTACGATCCCAACGTAAAAACCCGCACGTGAAATGGACCTCGTATGTGGAAGTTTTACGAATTAGAAGTTATAAATTTCAAATAAAAAAATAAAAAGAAAAGAAATGAAGCTATGCCATGTCACCATCTTTTAACCATTCCAAACCTTAGCGCAATACGTTCGAACCCAAGCCGAGAATACAGCTGCCACCTCCTCTGAATTTTCTCGACCACCACGTGCGTCGCCTAGATGATCAGAATAAACCGCCGTCCCCAGCACCTCAGGCCGCCACTAATGACCCCACGCGTGGCCCACGCGAGGCCATAAACACTCCATCGTTGTCCTCTACTTGACCTCCATTCATGGCGATTTGAAGCACTGCCGAGACTAACTACCACCATAGATGATCACTGCTCGACGAACTCTACCACCCTACACCCTCCGATCGTTGCCAGGTTGACGATCCACCATCAAAATTCACCGATCACATATGAATAGCCATAGATAAAAGGTTAACTACTGTCAAACCATGATCCAAATCGAAAAAAGAATCATAGATTTAGGTTGCGCTCATTGAGAGCTTCGAAATGGTGTATAATTTGATAGGGTTTGGAGGGATTTGATTATGGAATTGAATTTGAAATTGAATTTACAATTTAGGAATCAGGGTTTTGTAATTGGATTTGGTTCTGCCATTGAGAAGGAGGTGAATAGAACGTATAGAAATTAGGAACAGAGGCTGCTAGGTTTATAGCAGTATATATATATATATATATATATATATATATATATATATATATATATATATGCAGGGTTGACATTTTAATGGATGTATAAGACAGATTTACGCGCTAACGCCAAAGTGGCCCAAAAACCCCGTTTTGACTCCTGAATGAAATTTAGTCAACCCATATATCAAAATAGATGTTTTTAAATATTTAAACACGATGGAACAAATTTCAAGTCCAAATTCTATCGTATGAAGAAGTTATCCTCAAATCAATATTTTTCAAATTGATTTCAATTGATTTCAATTTCAGTTATTTCAAGGCGTTTCGAGTCATCAAACGACAAGTCCGATCGCTACAAAACTTGAAATCCTACAATAATTCATTGTTATGGATCCGATGAAACTGGTTTCGTTGAAATCCGAGTCAGTGGCCAAAATGGCTATTTTTCCAGTTAATTAAATAAATTAAAATTAATTAATTAAATTAAAATTAATTAATTAAATCAACTTTTCAATTTCAATTTGAAAATTTTCCAAATTTCATCGCTTATGATTTCTCAATCATTTACAATAATTAAACAAATTTAAATGTCAGCTTAGAGGTGAATAGTTTATAAATTTCAATATTAACCTCAATTTCATTAAATTATAAATTTAATTTCCAATAATTCTATTAAATTCACCTTTCATTCTATTATTTAATTTATCGTTATCAAAAGAATGCAATTTACATTGGTTCACGATTGTTTATATTTATATTCTTAAATTTTATCTAAATTTCCATCTATGCAAATTTACTTTTCATTGAATTGCAATTAATCCTATTATCGTATATTAAATTCCAATATATTGATAAAACTTTATTTCCATCCCTTTATTCAACCAATGGTCATTACTTCAAATTATTAATTACAATCAGTTAAGATCTTACCATTGGATCCATAAATTTATTTGCACTAAATTCGTTATTGCATTAATTCACATAAATATAGTAAGGTTCATTTAACTCTAATTGATTTCCAATTTTATTATTAAACCAAATAAACAGGTAAATTATACAAGTATTACCATGCATTTAATTACACTCATGCATTCCCTATCATCAAGCCTCGGTTACAGTTCTTAAATACTTCTGCTATTATTTAATTACATTACTATATTATTGTTTCATTAGCAATTTAGTGTTTATATTCGTTTCTTACAATTCAAATCTCATAACCAATTATAACAAATTTAAATAATTTCTCAGACCTTCCCTTTCCATTTATCCATTTATTAAGTTTACATTTGTAAATCTTTTCTTCCATTCCTCAAATTCAACAACTAGTTCTATTATGAATACTGTTAACATTATTTCCAAATATCCCTAAATTAACATTATCGTAAAATTTTATTTATTTTTATTGCTATTGATTCAAAATTGAATTTCTATATCTTAATATACTCTAAATTAACAACTTCCAAACATTGTATTACTCCTCACATTTATGTAACTTTTGTTTATATTTGTTAAAATTCGATTTCTCATTTCAATTAATGGCCTGAATAAACGGGCAACCCATAATTATTGTCACCGTTTACTTTTAACTACATTTACAAAGTTTATTGCCTACCATTAACACCGTATTATTACATTAATTAATTCAATATTAACATTTCTTTACCTACGTTTTATTTACAACAAATTTATACTTTCACACTTTCCGTTATTATATTAATTACCATTTAAGTACGTTTATTATCAACACAAACATTAATTTTTACTTATCTACATTGATTGTATAAATTCTTGATTTATTACGTATTACTTCATCGGTTAATATGACATTGAATTCATTAAATTACCACTAATTATATTATTGCATTAGTTAATACAATATTCCCATTTGTTTTCTTATATTCAATCCAAAGACTAGTATAACATTCTACACATTTTATATTATTGTAATTTCATTCAATTTATCAATTTTACTTATTATTTTACAACAAGTGCTACAATTAGTTCATACATTAATTCATTCCATTTATTGTACATTATTTTAGTAAGTCAACATTTAAATTATTAATTTACATTTTATATCCCATTATAAATTAATGCACACATTAATTAAGATTTTAAATCAAATTAATCGTTACATCTTGGTAGCATTCTTTATTTATAATAAGGATAAAATTAACATTTACATTGTTTCACTTATTGGGGATACATCCAAGTTATTAACAATTAACTTACCAATCTTATCCAAGTTATTATTTCCATTAGTAATTCACTAAATTTTTATTACTTTCAACATTAAGTCACCAAAATCTTATTAAATTAAGAAATTTAGTTAACGAATTTTATGGGTCGTTACAATTTCGTATCAAATAATATATATTTACTTTCCACCTTCCAACATCTCACATATCAAGCCATCATTTTGTCTTCCCACGTGCACGTTACCTTCCCCATTTCCTTTCTCTAGTTTTAAATCTTCCCTAATCGAAAAATGAAAAAAAATACAGAGATCGAAATAAAACTGCAAGTGGAGGCGATGAAGTCGCGTTTGAGGTAGAGACGTGCACATGAGGGCTGGGAGGAGCGCGAGGTGATGGCGGCGTTCGCGATGAGATGGTTGTCGATCGACGTCGAAGAAAAGAGGGATCTAAGCGCATTCTCTCGTGTGCGATGGAGGTGTAGCCCAGGTCGAAGGCATCACAGCGGGGCTAGGGAGCAGCGATGGTTGCGGCAGGCTGGTGACGCACGTAGGGTTTAGGCGAGCGCGTTTAGAGTTGATCGTGCTGTGAGTGATGAACGAGAGAGAGAGAGGGGGGGGAAGAGGTAACGACCTAATTTTTTTATTAGTTTTATTAATATGTTAATTAAATTGTTAACTATCAAATGTTTAAAAATCCATATCTTTTTCGTGCGAGGTCCGTTTCGGGCGAAATAAATCGTGTTCCAACCACAGCGATGTTATCTGCAGTGTGGAGTGGATCAGGAATTTATTTGAAGCTGAAAATTTTTCCAGTTCAAATAAAAGTGAGTGTTTTATAACACTCATGGCATAATAAAACAATTTTTATGTTAGTTAAATTTATATCGTGAAATGGTTTAATTCATTGATTGTTATTTGGTAAATTTAATTGACATTAGATTGATATATGAATTGAATTGATAAGGAATCAAATGGGCAGCTAAATTTGAAATTTAATTCCCAGTTAGATGCTCAATATTTATAACTAATTAACTGTTGTGTTGCATTAACTGTTTGGATGTTGATTGTGATGGATGCTATTGATTGGTATTTCGAATGGTTTGGATGTTTATTCATTTTTAATATATCGTGTTATCATCTTGTATATTATTTACAGTATATAAAACTGTAAATCGAATTTGGAATAAATTAAGAAATATATTGAAATAATATATACCTACGACATTTATTTTGGATTGAAATGGTATATATATATATCCCTAAAATTAAATTGAAATAACTATTCACTTGGCCGTAGGATAGAAAATTATATACGGGGACCAGATTGGTTAAATTAAATAATTTCGAAAGTCTTGGTTTTGAAATTGTTTAAATGATTTTGATTAGAAGAAACAAAAATCGAATTTATGAAGATTAAATTAATTAAGAATTCGAGTTGAAATGTTGAAATTAATTTTGTCTAAAAGAAATTATTTTAAAGAAATTAATTGGAAGTATAGCCATGAATTAAATTATTGAAATTGATTTGTTTAAAAAAATTGAACTTTTACTTTAATTTCGAAGTTATTTAAGTAAAGGTGATATAAACTGATATTTCAGATTTTGGGATAGGCAATGGAATTAATTTAAGATTTGAATCAAAATTTGAAAATTGAAGTTTAATTTGAATTAAGTGATCTATACCGATATTTTGAAATTGAATTCGAATTTATATAATTGAAAGGTTTAAAATTGAGAATCGAATTGAAATTAATTCAAATTGGAATTGAAATAGAAATTAATTGGAATTGAAATTGAAATTGAATTAATTCGAAATCGAAATTGAAATTGATTTGAATTTCAGTTGAAGTTGAAATCATTTGGGATTAAATCAAAGTTTAATCGATCCGAATTGAAATGAGATTGAAAATGATTTGTAACAGAATAATTGCAATTGAATGAGTTTATTAGAATTTGGACTTAGGTCCAGACTGGTTAAAATGAAAAGTGACGGTTCGATTTGGAAATAAATTGTTTTAATATAAAATGTTTAAAATCTGTCTTCTTAAATTTTCAAATTATTTTGATTTTCCAAGCTATTTTATTTATAAACCATTTCAATACTTAAAACTATCTGATATCAAACTATTTTAACTTTTCAAACTATTTAAAATTATTCACACTATTTTCTAAAATTCAAACTTGTCAAAGGCTAGAAGGTTTATATTTAAATCGTGATTTAGATACGAATTGGGTTAAATTGAAGTTATAACCCAAATGAAAATTCAAAGAATTTTGAATTGGAACTGAAATTGAGATATTAAGGCGAAAATGATTTTGAATTGAAAATAGTATATTTTGAGTAAATATGATGATTTTGAAATGAATTTGATTTTGAAACGAATATAATATTTTGATATCAAGTATGAATCATTATCGAAATATAAAAGTACCAACTGATGTGTAAAATGACATTTGGTTGTTAAAGAGACCGGGGCCTATTATTAGCATACTCTCTGTCAATATTGGAATCACTTAACAACTGCGTACACAAAGGAGACTCTAGAATGAAGTGGTTGGATTTGGCGTCGTTTTCTAGATTTGACGAAAGAGAATGATGATGGATAGACCCCGACACTTGTGCCAATTTGAAATGACTAAAACATGATAGCATGATTAGGCCAAACGGGCTAATTACCCCTAGCGGACATCTATTCCTTGATTTTCTTGGAATTGGTCCATATTATTACTGTTGTTGTTGGTTTCGACTGGTGCACCTCGACTTGGGATAACCTCCCTTTGACTCGATATGGGATGGATGGATGCGATGGGCGGTCGTGGGTACAATGCAATACCACCAGCCCTGCGCCCAAACTGATAGTATCCTATCTTGGGCATTGCCTCACGCGCCTTGTCATACTATTATCCCTATACGAGACCCCTACAATTTTGGTTTAGTGTTGTCGTATTCCGACATATCAATGACTATCGACGTGCTACTTGTTATATCACATGCAAATGTACGCCAATGTTTAAAAACACATTAAGGGGGATTAAGTAAAGCCTTAATGCTAAGAAATATATTTATTTTACCGATTAGACATTATATATGTAGTGTATTCTACTATATATAAATAATTTGGTGGATCTTAAAGAGATAGAAAATCCTATAACATCTCTTGAGTTATAACCGCATATTATATACTGGGTAGGAGATGTGAAACCCCATAAAAATCTCCGATGCCATGGAACTCATGTTATATGCAATATCGATTTGACTCACGTAAGAATATTTTATACCTGACTTGTGTGTTTTGTTTTTCATTATACTCGGGTCAGCCTTGAGTATTTCAGCATGCCAAAGATTATTTTTTGGAGGATGTAGACGAAGATTTGGTGTATTATTACTATTATTATTCCTTGCATCATGTTGTCTACTGCATTATTTTATTTATCCCTGTTGTATATATAACTCTGATAAATGTTGTATAAATCGTAATCAAATGTATAGTAAACAGCTTCATGAACTATTTATTTGATTATTATATTTTGTCATTACGCTGCGAGATTCTGTGTTTGTTTCCTTCTTCTTTTCTTATTTTTCTTAACTAACCCCATTGATTATCTGTGTTCCAGGTTGTTTAAGTTAGAAATGTGTTTATCATTGTCGATTTAAACCATCTGAAATATGGGTCGTCACAGTTGGTATTATTGCTTTGGTTTAGCCATAACCTTAGCTTTATGGGGTTTGACTCATTAGAGATAGGGGTGTAATACCCTAGGATGAGTCTATTTGAGTGTATATATATGAGTGAGCGTATTTGTTAGTATTATAAAACGTTTTATATTATGTTTACTTATCTGTTGAGTGGTTTATAAATTCTGGTCGATGCAAGGAACGCCGTTTTATCGATAGGAGTTTTTAAACATTTAAACGAGGCAAGTCGACATAATATTGTATTAAAATAGGTAAACGAAATTTTTTTTACCTAAATTATATATATAATAATTTTAATGAAATTGTTGTTAGGGGATGATAATATTTAGTTGTCATAGATTATTGGTTGAATTAAAAATAAAATGAATACTTAATGAACTTAGTTTATGAAGCATTTGATAGTTAAATTGAATTGAAATCTAATTATAATAAGAATTCTTTAAAATAAAAAAAATTGAAAATTAACGAAATATTTTATAATGAAGTAATGAAATTGTATAAGTATATTTATAATATAGCTTATATATAGAAATGATTTTAAAAATTAGGAATTTTCGAATTTAAAATCCTTTTGTTTTCCAAATTGTTTTCAAATCTTTCAAATTTGTTAATAATACTATTTAAAAGTGTTTTGATGAGAAATATATTTTGAAAAGATTTTTGAAACAAATAAAGCTTTAAACTTGCTTTGGTCGCTGGGAAATAATTCTAGGGATGACTGCAGCATTGCCAGTATTCATTTTCGAGTTTCTGAGTGAGAATTGCTACCAAAAGAAATTTATTGATTAGAACAAGTTTTGATTATTAAAAAATGTATTCTAAGTTTGATTTAGTAAATATATAAAAATAGTTTAAACTTATAAATTGAAAATAGTGTAAAAAATAAGTTTATAACTTATAAATTAGAATAGGAAAGTAAACCAAAATTTAAAACAGTTGAATATTTTGGTTAAGCAAACAAAGAAAATTTGAATTTAAGAAGTAAAAAAAATACTTAAGTAGAGTTAACGATATGAATTAAGAAATAAAAATTAAATTAAGGAAGTGGATCATTTTATAAAATAAAATTTACTGAAGTAATATTATTAATGTGAATATGAATTAATGAAATGAACTAGTAAAGCGAAATAATGAATTAATATCATTTTATGTTATGAGTAATAATAAACATGAATTGCATTCTATAAAATGTTTACGATTATTTAAATAGTTTTATGAAATAATTTATAAATGATATCAGCATTTAAGAGAATATACTAAGTGGTAATAAACAGTTCTTCTTGCTATATTTCTAAAACTTGCTTGCTATAGGTCCTTCCATCTCAGTTCTATGCATTTGTACCTTAAGCATATTTATTAACTCTTCTTCCTGTACATGTTTCTCTATAAATTTTACTTTATATCGCCAACAGTTTTCATTTTACCAACTTTATGACTATAAAAAAATAAATTATCATTAATATAATTTCAAATTTCTTTTATATCATGTGCTTTCTTAAGCTATTTGGAACTTGACCCAAAAAAGGCCATAGAATGTTAATGTTCCTGCCTATAAGCATTTGTAACTTAAACAGTTAATTGCATTTAGATTCAAATATGTTTTGATAACATATATCAACTATTTACCTATAGTATTTGGTAACATAGTTACATATTGGTATACTTAACAGATTTTTCTTATTAAGTATGCATAACTAAACGATTGTTAGACATGATTACCGAACAGTCATATGTGCTGTTACATATATCAACTATTACCTACTGATTTTACATGTTAGATATGGGTTTCAAATAGTTAGCAAGACATCATTTATACTTTTTAACTCACTAGTCTGATGAACCTTTTAAAGATTGTTTGTACTGCAACAATGCTAGATTTTACCACTTAATGTTAGTTTACTATAAATGCATAAACTCGAACAAGTTGATGTGCTAGGTATATTGTTTTTCTCCTTTTTTTCCCATAGATAGTCATTCCGCTAAAGGCAGGGCAAAATTCTATAAATATCATGCTTCAGCTATGATGTGCTCGATATGTTGTTTTACTAATAAACAAAAATTCCTTTATTTGTTTAACCTTTTGTACGTATGGATTGTTCTAGAGATAACCCCTCAACCTGGTATCAGCATCTCTAAGGCATACTAAGTGGTAATAAAATAATATCTAGCTTGAATAATATTAAATGAAATAATTTTATAAATTGGTTCATAAATGAATTTATATGAAATATGTTAAACAAAAAGTGAAACAACAGGAATTTAACAAATTTAAATTGAATAAATTGAATGTGAATAAATTTGAAGCAAACCGATTAAATGATTTAAAAAAAAGAATGATGCTCATAAGAAATGAAGTGTATAAATTAAATACTTACATTGGATAATGTAAATTCATATAGTTATGAATTAATGGATTAACTGGATGAATATTGATGGTTGAATGGTTCTTTTGTTTCAAACCATTTTTTTAACTGTTTTTGATTGCATTTGATTGTTGTATGTTGCATATTTGTGCTTGTGTTTATGGTTCGGATTTAAAATCCATGTTATATTGTTATATTAAACTCATATATGCTTTCCACATCTTTATAAGTGACTAATATTCTAAACTGAGTTGAAATAGGCACATACGAAGATCGTTTGGGCGTATACATGGATTTTATTTTGCTTTTTCTTTTTTAATATGAGTGAACTCGCTCGTGTTAATAATAATAAGGTACGCGTCTTTGATTAAATACCGCACTTTTATATTTTTTTCCCTTTCGGATGCCTCATCATTGAGCTGAGATGTATATTTGATATCTATTTTGGTATATTTGTGATATATACTATATTGTAAAAAAATTCTAATCGAAGCGTGCAAAGGAGATACTGCGGAAATTTTCCGTAAATCTGGACGTTAGAAAATTTTTGAGGTTTTAAAAATTTTATAACTTATTTTTATAAATAAGTTGTAGATTCCATAAAATCGATATCGAAATGACGTAGCAAGAGCATAGGAAAGGTTTAGTAAATAATATTTAAATTTGAATATTTTGAGAAAATATATCAGGTACTTAATTCTCTACTTTAACCCCTATTCAAGGACGAAAAATTTTAAGTGGGGAAGAATGTAACGACCCATATTTTAAGCTATTTTAATTTATTAAATTTAATGTAATTATTAAATAAAAATGGATAGAAATAAAAATTAATGAATTATTAGTGTATTTATTGAATATGAACTTGAATAAAATTTTAAAATAATTAGTTATGAAGATTTTGGCAATAAAAAATATTAAAATTAAATTATATATATTGAATGAGTTTGTAATTTATAACTGGAATTGAATAATAAATATTGAATTGTTTAGATAGAAATGAAATATTTGTTGATAACTAAAACTCATTTGAAATTATTGGTTATTGATGTAATTTGTTGAATAATTATAATTGTTTAAATTTAATATTGCAGTTATTTAAATAATTGAATCTTGAATTAATGCGAATGAAAATGGTATCGGAAATTGATTCAAATTTTATTTAAATATAAATGAAGATTGTTAATATTTAAAATTGGATTTAAAAGTGAATAATTAGAAATTAGAAATTTTATATCATAATTAACAAGTAAAAATAGCCATTTTGACCACTGTCCCGGATTTCGACGAAACTTGTTTCATCGGATCCATAATAGTGAATTATTATAGGATTTCAAGTTTCGTACGGATCGGACTTGTCATTTGGCCATGCGAGCTTGAAACGCGTAGAATTTAATTTCAGAATTTATTTAAAATAAATTGATTTTGAAATGCTATCTTTTTAATACGATCGAATTAGGCCTCGAGACTAGTTCGATTGTGTTCAGAATAGGGATAAAGCATTATGAATGTCAGGCGACATGCTTTGTTCGGAATTCAGGGTTTCACGGGTCATCGGGCTAAATATTTCGTATTAAATAATATACATTGACGTTCAACCTTCCAACATCTCGTACATCCAGCCATCATTTTGTCTTCCCATATGCACTGTACCTTACCTCTTTCCTTTCTTTGGTTTAGAATCTTTCCTAACTGAACAGACAAAAAAACATAGTCGAAGGCAGCGCAACGGAGGTGTAGCCTAGGTCGAAGGCAGCGGAGCTAGGGAGCAGCGATGGTCGTGGCAGGCTTGTGGCGCACGTAGGGTTTAGTCGAGCGTATTTAGAGTTGAACGTGCTTGAGAGTGATCAACGAGAGAGAAGGGAAGAGGTAACGACCTAATTTTTGTATTATTTTTATTAATATGTTAATTAAATTGTTAACTATCAAATGTTTAAAAATCCATATCTTGTGCAAGGTCCGTTTCGAATGAAACAAATCGTGTTGCGGCAATAGCGATGTTTTCTGCAGCATGGAGTGGATCTGGAATTTATTTGAAGCTAGAAAATTTTCCATTTCAAAATAAGGTAAGTGTTTTATAATGCTCACGACGTACTAAAATAAATTCTATGTTAGTTAAATTTATATTGTGAAATGATTTAATTCATTGACTGTTATTTGGTAAATTTAACTGACATTCGATTGACATATGAAATGAATTGATAAGGAAATAAATGGACAGTTAAATTTGAAATTTATTTGCTAGTTAGATGCTCGAAATTGATAACTAATTAACTGTTGTGTTATATTGACTGTTTAGATGTTGATCGTGATTTAAATATGAATTGGGTTAAATTGAAGTTATAACCCAAATGAAAATTCGAAGAATTTTGAATTGGAACTGAAATCGAGATATTAAGGAGAAAATGATTTTGAATTGAAATAGTACATTTTGAGTAAATTTGATGATTTGAAATGAATTTGATTTTGAAACGAATATAATATTTTGATATCAAGTACGAATCATTAATGAAATATAAAAGTACCAAATAGTGTGAACATTTAGTTGTTAAAGAGATCGGCAAAACGTGGAGGACACTCCAGAATGAAGTGGTTGGATTTGCCGTCATTTGCTGGATTTGAAGAAATGAAACGATGATGGATAGACCCCGGCACTTGTGCCAGTATGAAATGACTAAAACATGATGGCTTGATAGGGCCAAGTGGGCTAATTACCCCTAACAGACATCTGTTTTCCTATTTTCTTGGACTTGGTCCATATTATTACTCTTGTTGTTGGTTTAGATTGGTGCACCTTGATTTGGGATAGCCTCCCTATGACTCGATATGAGATGGATGGACGTGGTGGACCGTCATGGCTACGATGCGTTACCACCAGCCCTGTGACCCGAACTTGTAGTATCCTACCTTGGACATTGCCTCACGTGCCTTGTAATACTTTTATCTCTAGAGACCCCTATGATTTTGGTTTAGTGCTGTCATATCATGGCGCATCACTGATTAACGAAGTGCTACTGGTTGTGTCAAATGCAAACTGTATGCCAATGCTTAAAAGCGCATTAAGTGGGACCAATGTAAAGCCTTAAAGCTAAAAAATATATTTATTTTACTGGTTAGACATTATATATGTAGCGTATTCTACTATATATAAATAATTTGACGGATCCTGAAAAGATGGGAAATCCCATAACATCTCTTGAGTGATGGAATGCACGTTATACACTGGATAGGAGATGTGAAACCCCGTAAACATCTGTGATGCCATGGCACTCATGTTATAACGATATCGATTTGACTCACATAAGAATATTTTAGTCCAGACTCGAGTGTTTTGTTTTCCATTATGCTTGGTCAACCTTGAATATTTCAGCACATCGAAGATCATTTTCTAGAGGATAAAGATGAAGATTTGGCATATTATTACTATTATTATTCCTTGCATCATGTTATCTACTGCAATATTTTATTTATCCTTGTCGTATAAAATATAATCAAATGTATAGTAAACAACTTCATAAATTGTTTATTTGAATATTATATTTTGTAATTCTGCTGCGAGATTTTGTGTTTGTTTCCTTCTTCTTTTCTTATTTTTCTTAATTAATCCAATTAATTATCTATGTTTCAGATTTTTTAAGTTGGACATGTGTGTATTATTGTCGCTTTAAACCTTTCGAAATGTGGGTTGTCACAAATCACCTCAACACAAAACTGTCCTATGTTACCAGTTTGTTTACCCCCTTTTAAGCACGTCATTTTATTACTTTGTTTGAGACATAAAATTCGATGCCTTATTTAATTTATGCCACCATTAATATAGACGTTCCACCTAACAAAATATTAATGGGAAAAAAATTTACTTGCAACTGAAACGATAGTATCCCTTCTATTTGATATCAACTCTTATAGCATTATTTTAACTTCATTTACAAAAAAATACAAACATAAGGAGTGACTACAGATTAATAGCAAGAAGAAGCAAGCCAACATAAACATTAGATGCAGTTGACATTAAACTGTATAGCTTATCACCTACACTAAGGTCACACTTTGAAGTTGCTTACTATGTTTGGTTTGATTGCTCTCTTTTATATTAGTGGCGAAATGATTGGATTTTTTCTATAGATCAATCACCTACAGTGCATTCTATATAAGTTAATGTCCATTAGATATTTAGTTACTTATCAGATAATCAATTATATAATGTATTTCTTCTATGTTATTATCTAATTTTTGAGGAGTGTGAGCTTCTTTTGTGTATATGACATGATAGGATGTCATTATTGGGTGGACTCGTTTGGAAATTGAATAGGCTACTTCTCCTTTAGGACTTACCTCCCATGAAATTTAATTCGAAATTAGATTTACTTTATTTAGTTTCTAATGGGTATATTGATTGATAGTCACTAATGGATTGAGGAATTGAAATGATTTCTTTTAATATGTTTAAAAGAACAGTGAAATTGTTGAATATGGAGAGTGATGTTGTCATATTAACTTCGGCAAGTCAAAGGGTTTTCTTCTTCTTTCAGTTCATCATTAGTATTTTTGTAAGCAAGAAAATATAGAAAGTAAATTTCAATTTGTAATCATCATAGCAGTTTCCAAATTCCTGAAATCTTTCTATACTTCCAAGTGTTTTCAAACTTGTTTTAAATCTATTTGTTTTTATTGAATTTCAAAACAAAATTTTCATTCCAAGTGGTTTTCCTCGATTTTTATTCTACGGGCGAATTCACATTTTATGTTTTGTATAATCTCGCATTTCATGAATTTAGGGGATTTTGTATGTTCTTTTCAATGATCATTTTGTATTGAGTGGGAAAACAAAATTATTTAAGTGATAAAATGATGGAACTCTTAAAAATAGTGGTTTTAGGCTACTTTATTTGGGTCAATTCCTTGTATATTTGGAAAAAATAATTCCATTTAGGCCTCAGGGTTTCAACGATTTTAGAGGGCTTTGAAAATTTATTAGTCTAAATTTGCAGAAGCTATAAACTAAAATATGCCATAGTTTCAGATTGGAGCTTGGTGGTCGGTATAGTTGATAAAGCTTTCAAATTTAGTGAGACGACCCGGCTTTTTCTCCACAAAAAGTCGTATCATCCTTAAGAAAGAAAGGGATAGAAAAGAGAAAAGAGAGAAGAGAAAGAAGAAACAACACTAGAATCTCAACAGCCGAACGAATAAATTATATTAATAACATAAATATTACATTGTATACAACAATTATCGGAGTCACACAGACAATACAACACAAACTAGACAGTTATAAACACCTGTCTAGTTATTACAACTCAATAACATTACAAATAAACACACAGAGGTACAACACAGCGAAAATCTATACATCTATACGCGGAAGCCTCCTGCTCCATTGCTCCTCCACAATTCGTCAAAGCTAACCTGAATCCTAACCTGAATCACTTGGCTACCCTTAAGAATTTGAGTACCCAAGAGTTAAAGAAAAATAGAAATAACTCCGGGTCAGACATGGGTCTGGTGTGAGTAACAGGTTAAAGTTGCTTAACTCTTGAAAAATCTTTGAAAAGAAAAGGTACCACGTAAGACTTCCCACACATAAACATGGAAAAGTTTTTACCTTACGCTAACCAAAACATTTGATAGGAAATCCAGTGATATTATAATAGTGTCTAGGATTTTCAAGTAAAATACAGAAATAGTTGGAATGCTTACATCTCACATTCCAACATAGTTGGGCACAACTAATACGTACGACATTTATTGGATTTTGGATTCCATCAATGGCAGGGCTACTGGGGTATCGCCCGTCACAGTACGTGGCCTAGATCACCATACCGAGGAGTATGCCCGCTCCCCTGCAACATAAAGCCGGAACCGTTCCTTACTGAACAGTTCCGAACAAGACCACCCCGCAGTTGTGATCAGCAACCGCACCACTAAGCCGAAATAAAGGTACATCTAGACAATGGTAAATCTCGCTCTCAAGTGGGGGATACCCACGAAGCCTTGCTGCACCTCCCCTGTTTTAGCCATTCCCGGTTGATGAGGCTTGAGTCTACGATTACCTTTATAGGACATATCACTTAGAATGCTCATCGTCCACCTGACGATGTTCTGAAAACATTCAATCCATACAAGTTCGATCCGGGTTCGAACGAAACCGAAGGCATTATCTCGTTACACTCATTTTGGAATCACCCTCAGAGTTAACGGCCATAACCCCTGCACTCTGAATCTTCATCTTCACTTCAGATTCATGACCTAACGTTAATTTGGATCGATGTAGTTTTCGGATATCCAAATATGGAAACCCAATCCCCGTCTCATCGGAATCCAAAACGTGTCTTTTAAGGCCAAGTTGTTTTAAAGTTTAAAACAATTCAATTCATTATCTATATACACACAGATAGATAATTCACAACACATTAGATAATCAACATTATCATTACCAACAGATAATTCGTATCATAATCAGATAATCCATATTATCATCCAAATGCAACCAATGCATCCATATCATATAACATTACTCATCTCATAATTGAGATTACAAACCATACATGGCAACTAATATCAATCATCAAACATAAGCAATGATCTAATGATCACACCATCTATAATTAATTTAAAATGAATTAAATTAATTACCTAATTTCTAATTAATTTAAAATGAATTAAATTAATTACTTCATCATTAAAATTCTGCTTATCTTAACCATTAATTGATTACAAATCAATTAAATAAAACACCATCACATTATTCATTCCAATTAATCATTACTGATTAATAATTCCTTAATTACAATAAGTAATTAACCTTTAATATTAATTACACAAGTTAATTATATTAAACTCCTTGTAAATAATTAACTTGTAATTGCTTAATTAATTAATTAACTAAAGTTAATAACATAAATCATTTATTCATCATTAATTATTCCTTAATTAATCAATTCTAAATTACATCATTTAATTAATGATTTCTAATTACATTTAATCAATCTCTCTATATAAATAATTACATAAGTAATTAATCTACAATTAAACCATATATATATATATATATATATATATATTAATCACCCTTGATTAATAATCATCCAGTAATTAACTACTTTAATTACTCATCTCATAAATTAATTACTCTTAATTAATTATCTCAATTAATCCCTTGATTAATTACAAAGTAATTTAAATCCAAATTACTTCTATAATAAATATCTTTAATTACATCTAGTAATTATTAATTAATTACATCCTTAAGTAATTACTAACCCATTGATTACATAAAGTAATTATTCATCAACCCACACATGTTTAAATTAATTAAACTTAAGTAATTAATATAAACTAATCACATTAAACCAATTAATTACATTAAGTAATTAACTCATTAATTACTTCCATAAAGTAATTAACCTTAAAAAATTTCAAAAATGATTATTAATAATTAATTAATCTAACTAATTATTAAAATTAATCGCATTAATTATTTATTTAAATAATCTTAAGTTAATGATCTTCATTAATATTTCTTAATTACTTAATTAAGAAATTTACTCAGATTAATCATTATTAATTACAAATTAATTAATATTTAGTTACAACTTAATTAATCTCTAATTATTAATTAATTAAGTGTTAATTACAATCTTAATTAATCATTAATCACTTAATTAATAAATCTTAATCATTAATTAAATTTTTATTAACAATCCTTAATTATAGATTAATTAACCTTAATGAATTAATCTCAAATCTTAATTAATCAATTTAAAAATTCTTAATTATTTAATTAACCATCCATATTATTAATTAATTAAATAACTAATTATTCATTTTAAATTAACTTAATAATTTAAATGAACACAAACCATTAAAATTTTAATTATCTTTAAGATAAACATTCCTTACTTAATTAATCATTTAAAAACAAATTGTTTCAATTTACTTAAAATTCCATTTAAACTTCATTGTAAAATTTAAGATTTTAAAATGAATACAAATTTTAACTTAAACAAGATTTTAAAAACAATTCAAAACTTTAATCTCATATGTTAAAAGAAACAATACATTTTATAAAATAAGTTTTTAAAAGAATTTAAATCAATTCAATTTAAATTCAAAACAATTTAAAAATTCTTTTAATTTCAAAATAGAAAATACAGCTTTTAAACTCACTCTAGATTTAACTTAAATCTTTAAAGCATTGCTTACAATCTACATTCTTCATTCAAATGCAAATCATTTAACCATTTAAAGTAATTTAAACATTTTAAATTTAAACTTTATTTTATTTTTAAAAACTGAAGTTCAAATTTAATTCCAGATAAAAACTCAGATTTAAATTCATATTAAATTCCTAATTTAAAATTTTAAACTTCCAATTCAAATGCAAAACACGTATGCATTTACACTTGTGAGTTTTAAAACCAAATTTAAATTTTAAAACTTAAATTATTTCAAATTCCAGATTCAAACTAAATTGAATTCATATTCAAATACATATTTCAAAAACTTTATTTAAATTTTCAATTTGCATTTTATACTCCTCTTTTGATTTTAAAAACAGAAACAGGTTTCCTATTTCCATTTAAAACCCAAACTAAAAATTTAAAATTCAAATTATTACAAAACCAAGATTTAAACTGTTGAATTCATATTTAAATTTCAGGTTCAAAACTAGTTCAGATTTTAGTTTGCCTTTTAAACGTTTACTTTAAAAATTGAAACAGGTTTTCTGTTAAACTGTAAAACCTGAAACAAAGTAAATGCTCGAGCGACCCCTACAAAAACTCCGAGTCAAATTCCCATCAACTTCGAGTTACATCTCGAAATTCCCGAGGCTACTAAAACCTACAACACAACAACCCAATCATCAATATCCACCTTGCTCCTATGCACCTGCACACCGTCTCCAGCCATCATTGGCCATCCACACGACCATCCCACGGTCAACAATCAGTGACTCAGGCCAAACAAACATCCATCCTATCATCACTTGCTCAAATTCAAGATCGAGATCCAATATTCAAACCTGGATCAACAGTGCCCCCTTTACTTCCCAATCTGCCAACACCTCGTTGACGTGATTCAGGCCATCAACACCTTCGAAACTCCGGCGACATTTTCCTCACACCACCAACTAACAATACCCAAGAAATCATAGGACTCGATCCATTGTCGAAGCCGGGTATTCAATTTCCTTAAGCCCAGTAAAAACTAGGGTTCACAACTAAAAACCCCAATCTCATCATCAAAAACCAAATTTAACACAAACCAAGAATTTTCCTATAATCTTTGATAGCTACACCATCTTTAAAAGCAAATTCAACCAAAAACGAATGCAAACATCAATTGTGCTTATCCAATATGTATAATACAGTAAATTTAAAACTGCACTTTGGATTAAGAATTATAAATTGTAATATTTGATTTAAAATTCATGAATTTACTTGATGTTTTTTTTTATAAACCTGAAACATGAATTCCTATAGTTTGAATTTCCACATTATACCAATTGATGTTCTGTTTATTTCACTTCCAGGTAATATAAGATTTTACTTATCATATATGAAAATTTTAAAACTACTTCATCTTATAATATACAAGTTCCATTCAAAATTAAATCCTAACAACAAACAAATCAAAGAAAAAGAATCTAAAATCAAACAGAAGTCAGGAATTTGGAGAACAGAGATGCACAGTCAACAATATGCATATGTAATAATGTTCACAGCAAATTCATATTTATGTTTATTTCTAATTTGAAAGAATGAGCAACTTTTAACTGTTTAATTTATTTTTAAAAATTAGAGTTACTCACCTTTTTAAATACTGATGAGCAGAGCATAATTTTCAGGCTTCTGAATTTTTTTTTCTTAAAATCCTGCTTGAACTTCCTTTGCAATTGTTTTGAATACCTTTAAAACTTGAGCTTCAGTTGATTGATGTTCTAACAAGCATGCAGAGACCACTCTCTAGATTTTTACAAGAAAAATGCAGATTTTCTTGTATCCAGATTACAGAAAACATGAATGTAGGCTATAGTTTGTTTACAGGGATTGATATGCAATTTGAAATATGTTACAAGGAATTTGATTTTGCAGATTTGAGGAGCTACAGGCTTCTGTTTGAAATGTATAGGTTACTGGTTTGAAGAGGTGTTACAGGGATTTAGATTTTGGTATTAAGAGTTTGTAAACTGATTTTGTTTTTTAGAAGGGTTGTTTACAGTTTTTGGAAAAAAAAATGAAAAGAAGATTGTTTTAGAGATGAATAGTTTTCAGCTGATAAATTTCTTGGTTATGAAATGGAAATGAGAAAAGAAGGGAATGGGGAAAAAAATGTAAGTTTATATAACTTGTTTATGATTTATTTAAAATCAAAGAAAAATTAAAATTAAACATTGACGCTTGTCTTAAGTTTTACACTTGTTAATATCCTCATTTAAACGCTCAACACATGTTAGCTTATGCCTTAATAAACTTACACATGTCATTTTAAATAATTAGTATTTTTAATTATGTGTTAAAGAAAGTTTAACTTAGTTAAATTAGTTTTAATACTTAGTTATGTATATAGATAAATAATTTCAAAGAATAAAACAAAGTATTATTATAAGTAAAAACAATATACAAATAAATCATTTGACAAAGATACTTTTTAAACGTTTAAAATAAACTTATAAAAGAGGTTGTAACTTAAATGAATACATGATTCATATTTTAAATTGTATTTTAAATTCTCATATTAAATTTACAAATCACATTTATAAATCAATATTTTAAAAAGAATAAAACAACATTTTTGTAACTTATTTTAATATTCAACTTAATTCAAAAATACATTTTAACAAATAAAACATTTATCTTATATTTAAAATCATTTAGTTTATTGAATAGTTTTGAAAAGCTTAATTCAAAAATAAATCAAATTTTCCCAATTTCAAAATATTAAAATTAGAAAATATGATACACTAATTAAATTTAAAACCAAACTTATCTATTTAAAATATATACAAATATATACACATATTATAAATACAGAATAATTTATTAGTTTATTGAAAATAAATTCACTAATTAATTATTTATTAAAGAATATTATTGAATCAATTTAAATTTATTAACAAAAATTATCAAATTAATTTGAATTTTAAACACAGGTTATTAAATTTATATTGCCATAAATTCCGGGATATAACAATCCTCCCTCCTTAAAAGAATTTTGTCCTCGAAATTTGAAACAAAGGTAATTTAATAATCTCATTAAAGATTAAATTTTAAAACACGACATATGTTAATCATATGCCAACAACCAATGCAACCAATTCACACAATCAGAACAAATCTAATTATCCAAAAGAATTTTGGATAAAACTTTCACGAGTTTCCCCGGTATATATATATCGGGATACTCGCTCTATAGAATCCAATCAATCAATACTACTAAGCTATAGAGTTCCTATCAACAACTCTAAACAGAATATCAGACTACAGACGAGTCTGACTCAACAACCAAATCCTCCTGAACTGCTGGTTCTACAACCAGAAATATCAAACACGTACTCCCTCAGAGATACGTGAAGCACTCTGAATCCCAGTTATCCAAAATGGCAATTCAACTCTAGAAAATCAAACACTTATCTTACCAGAACACAAAAGAAACTCAAAACACCTCGGATCTAGCTTCCCGGACAAAACAAAACTTATAGCTCCCTGGATCGGAGAAAAACTTAACCAAAACAAATCTCCGACTCCGAAATCCAAATTCCTCTTCCTCTCATCCATAAAATCTCTTCAGACAATCCTGGGCTACCAACATCCTTCCTGATTAGCACAACTCTTGTTGATGCCACTAGAAACAAACTGGATCAAAACAACCCAACACCATGATCTCCTCAAGATCAATCCAAAACCAGGAACACACACTCAACTCCTCAACAATAGAAGACAGAACAAACTTCTCCTTATCTGGAAAAAAACAAAATAGAAGCACTCTCAAACTGCTTCCGCTGCACAACTCTGATCCGAAGTAGAAGAAAATGCTGACGAAGAGCACAAGCACAGACTAGATAACTCAGCACAGAAATATGGTTCCACAAATCCATGAAAGAAAACTCATACGTTCCTCCGAAACCTGAGTTGCTTCTCCACTTATATCTCAAGGAACCATCCATCTACTAAACTGAATCACCGGTACCAATCCAGGAAAGGAAACTCAATCTCCAGATGCGGACAAACCCCTGACTTTCTAGAAGACATACGGACAATCTCCAACAACACAAGAGCTTACTCAACTATCGCAAGTCACTTTTGCGATCAACTCAGCCTAAATCCAAAGAAACTACTCTCTCCAAACCAATCAGAACAGGTTATGCTGGCCTAGCCAATTCACCGAAGGAAAGAATCCACTCTGCTGCTTCTGAACTCCACTTTAGAAAAATCACTCAGCCAGAAGACTTCCTGCTAACACAAAGCATTCCGAGCTGCACTGCTAACACCAATGCCAAAGAATTCCCAATCCAAAACTCTTCGAGAAACTCGGACTTCAAAGCAAACAGAACACTCTGCTAGACTCAGCCAGAACACCGAAGCAGACTCACTTCCTTACTCTTGTTCCAAAGAAACATCTTCGAAAACATCCATAGTCACTACGTCTCATTACGTAGCTACTACTTCCTAAGATATCAAGATACCATCACTCGCTTGCTTCTGCCCTACCGACGGATCCAAACTCAATTCTGCACTTCAAAAAAATGAACTCCGAACCTTAACAGGTTTCCTTCAAAGATCGATGAAGTCCTTCATCACTACAGAACTCACTCGAGACGGTATTAGGTCTACAGTCTCGACAAATACACTTCCAACCTCATCCATTCAAACTCCAACCTATCGGTAGTTGTGTTACACACACCACTACCTTATCTACCTTTATAACTTATATTGGAAAACCCAAACAGGTATCCCAACAGATAGGTAGAAACAATTATATATATATATATATATATATATATAATAAAAATACAAATACGCTCTCGCAAGATAGACACCACTCCAGGGACAAGGTATTCGCTCAATCTAGTGCTCTGATACCAAATGAGACGACCCGACTTTTTCTCCACAAAAAGTCATATCATCCTTAAGAAAGAAAGGGATAGAAAAAAGAAAAGAAAGAAGAGAAAGAATAAACAACACTAGAATCTCAACAGCGGAACGAATAAATTATATTAATAACATAAATATTACATAGTATACAACAATTATCAGAGTCACACAGACAATACAACACATACTAGACAGTTATAAACACCTGTCTAGTTATTACAACTCAATACATTACAGATAAACACTCAGAGATACCAACATAGCGGAAATCTATACATCTATACGCAGAAGCCTCCTTCTCCATTGCTCCTCCATAATTCATCAAAGCTAACCTGAATCCCTTGGCTAATCGTAAAAATTTGAGTACCCAAGAGTTAAAGAAAAACAGAAATAACTCCGGGTCAGACATGGGTCTGGTGTGAGTAAGAGGTTAAAGTTGCTTAACTTTTGAAAAACCTTTGAAAAGAAAAGGTATCACGTAAGACTTCCCACAGATAAACATGGAAAAGTTTTTACCTTACGCTAACCAAAACATTTGATAGGAAATCCAGTTATATTATAATACTGTCTAGGGTTTTCAAGTAAAATACAGAAATAGCTGGAATGCTTACATCTCACGTTCCAACATAGTTGGGCACAACTAATACGTTCGACACTTATTGGATTTTGGATTCCATCAATGGAAGGGCTACTGGGGTACCGCCCGTCACAATACGTGGCCTAGATCACCATACCGAGGAGTACGCCCGCTCCCCTACAACACAAAGCCGGAACCATTCCTTACTCAACAGTTCCGAACAAGACCACCCTGCAGTTGTGATCAGCAACTGCACCACTAAGCCGAAATAAAGGGACATCTAGACAGGGGTAAAATACGCTCTCAAGTGGGGGCTACCCACGAAGCCTTGCTGCACCTTCCTTGTTTTAACCATTCCCAGTTGATAAGGCTTAAGGCTACGATTACCCTTATAGGACATATCACTTAGAATGCTCATCGTCCACCTGACAATGTTCTGAAAACATTCAATCCGCACAAGTTCGATCCGGGTTCGAACGAAACCGAAGGCATTATCTCGTTACACTCATTTTGGAATCACCCTCAGAGTTAACGACGATAACCCTTGCACTCTTAATCTTCATCTTCACTTCAGATTCATGACCTAACGTTAATTTGGATCGATGTGGTTTTCAGATATCAAAATATGGAAACCCGATCCCGGTCTCATCGAAATCCAAAACGTGTCTTTTAAGGCCAAGTTGTTTTGAAGTTTAAAACAATTCAATTCATTATCTATATACACACAGATAGATAATTCACAACACAATAGATAATCAACATTATCATTACCAACAGATAATTCGTATCATAATCAGATAATCCATATTATCATCCAAATGCAACCAATGCATCCATATCATATAACATTACTCATCTCATAATTGAGATTACAAACCATACATGGCAACTAATATCAATCATCAAACATAAGCAATGATCTAATAATCAAACCATCTATAATTAATTTAAAATGAATTAAATTAATTCCCTAATCTCTAATAATTTAAAATGAATTAAATTAATTACTTCATCATTAAAATTCTACTTATCTTAACCATTAATTGATTACAAATCAATTAAATAAAACACCATCACATTATTCATTCCAATTAATCATCACTGATTAATAATTCCTTAATTACAATAAGTAATTAGCCTTTAATATTAATTACACAAGTTAATTATATTAAACTCCTTGCAAATAAATAACTTATAATCGCTTAATTAATTAATTAACTAAAGTTAATAACATAAATCATTTATTCATTATTAATTATTCCTTAATTAATCATTTCTAAATTACATCATTAATTTTATTAATTAATGATTTCTAATTACATTTAATCAATTTCTCTATATAAATTAATTACATAAGTAATTAATCTGCAATTAAACCACATATATACTAATCACCCTTGATTAATAATCATCCAGTAATTAACTACTTTAATACTCATCTCATAAATTAATTACTCTTAATTAATTATCTCAATTAATCCCTTGATTAATTACAAAGTAATTTAAATCCAAATTACTTCTATAGTGAATATCTTTAATTACATCTAGTAATTATTAATTAATTACTTCCTTAAGTAATTACTAACTTATTAATTACATAAAGTAATTATTCATCAATCCACACATGTTTAAATTAATTAAACTTAATTAATTAATATAAACTATCACATTAAACCAATTAATTACATTAAGTGATTAACTCATTAATTACTTCCATAATAACCTTAAACAAGTTCAAAAATGATTATTATTAATTAATTAATCTAATTAATTATTAAAATTAATCACATTAATTAATTGTTTAAATAATCTTAAGTTAATGACCTTCATTAATATTTCTTAATTACTTAATTAAGAAACTAACTCAGATTAATCATTATTAATTATAAATTAATCAATATTTAATTACAACTTAACTAATCTCTAATTATTAATTAATTAAGTGTTAATTACAAACTTAATTAATCATTAATCACTTGATTAATAAATCTTAATCATTCTTTAAAATTTTATTAACAATCCTTAATTATAGATTAATTAACCTTAATCAATTAATCTCAAATCTTAATTAATCAATTTAAAAATTCTTAATTATTTAATTAACCATCCATATTATTAATTAATTAATTAATTATTCATTTTAAATTAACTTAATAATTTAAATGAATACAAATCATTAAAATTTTAATTATCTTTAAGATAAACATTCCTTACTTAACTAATCATTTAAAAGCAAATTGTTTCAATTTACTTAAAATTCCATTTAAACTTCATTTTAAAATTTAAGATTTTAAAATAAATACAAATTTTAACTTAGACATAATTTTAAAAACAATTCAAAACTTTTATCTCGTATGCTAAAAGAAACAATACATTTTATAAAATAAGTTTTTAAAAGAAATTAAATCAATTCAACTTAAATTCAAAACAATTTAAAAATTCTTTTAAATTTCCAGATTGAAAATACAGCTTTTAAAATCATTCTAGATTTAACTTAAATATTTAAAACTTTCCTTACAATCTACATTCTTCATTTAAATGCAAATCATTTAACCATTTAAAGTAATTTAAACATTCTAAATTTAAACTTTATTTTATTTTTAAAAACTGAAGTTCAAATTTAATTCCGGATAAAAACTCATATCTAAATTCATCTTAAATTCCTAATTTAAAATTTTAAACTTCCAATTCAAATGCAAAACATGTATGCATTTACACTTGTGAGTTTTAAAACCAAATTTAAATTTTAAAACTTAAATTATTTCAAATTCCAAATTCAAACTAAATTGAATTCATATTCAAATACAAATTTCAAAACCTTTGTTTAAATTTTCAATTTGCATTTTATACTCCTCTTTTGATTTTAAAACAGAAACAGGTTTCGTATTTCCATTTAAAACCCAAACTAAAAATTTAAGATTCAAATTATTACAAAACCATGATTTAAACTGTTGAATTCATATTTAAATTTCAGGTTTAAAACTAGTTCATATTTTAGTTTGCCTTTTAAACTTTTATTTTAAAAATTAAAACAGGTTTTCTGTTAAACTGTAAAACCTGAAACAAAGTAAATTCTCGAGCGACCCCTACAAAAACTCCGAGTCAAATTCCCATCAACTTTGAGTTACATCTCGAAATTCCCGAGGCTACTAAAACCTGCAACACGACAACACCATCATCAATATCCACCTTGCTCTTGGGCACCTGCACACCGTCTCCGGCCATCACTGGCCATCCACATGACCATCCCACGGTCAACAATCAGTGAATCAGGCCAAACAAACATCCATCCTATCATCACTTGCTCGAATTCAAGATCGAGACCCAATATTCAAACCTAGATCAACAGTGCCCCCTTTACTTCCCAATCTGCCAACACCTCGTTGACGTGATTCAGGCCATCAACACCTTCGAAACTCCGGCGACATTTTCCTCACACCACCACCTAACAATACCCAAGAAATCATAGGACTCGATCCATTGTCGTAGCCGGGTATTCAATTTCCTTAAGCCCAGTAAAAACTAGGGTTCACAACTAAAAACCCCAATCTCATCATCAAAAACCAAATTTAACACAAACCAAGAATTTTCCTATAATCTCTGATAGCTACACCATCTTCAGAAGCAAATTCAACCAAAACGAATGCAAACATCAACTGCGCTTATCCAATATGTATAATACAGTAAATATAAAACTGCACTTTGGATTAAGCATTATAAATTGTAATATTTGATTTAAAATTCGTGAATTTACTTGATGTTTTTTATTTATAAACCTGAAACATGAATTCCTATAGTTTGAATTTCCATATTATATCAATTGATGTTCTGTTTATTTCACTTCCAGGTAATATAAGATTTTACTTATCATATATGAAAATTTTAAAACTTACTTCATCTTATAATATGCAAGTTCCATTCAAAAATTAAATCCTCATTTAAACGCTCAATACATGTTAACTTATGCCTTAATAAACTTACACATGTCATTTTAAATAATTAGTATTTTTAATTACGTGTTAAAGAAAGTTTGACTTAGTTAAATTAGTTTTAATACTTATTTATGTATATAGATAAATAATTTCAAAGAATAAAACAAAGTATTATTACAAGTAAAAACAATATACAAATAAATCATTTGACAAAGATACTTTTTAAACGTTTAAAATAAACTTATAAAAGAGGTTGTAACTTAAATGAATACATGATTCATATTTTAAATTGTATTTTAAATTCTCATATTAAATTTACAAATCACATTTTATAAATCAATATTTTAAAAAGAATAAAACAACATTTTTGTAACTTATTTTAATACTCATCTTAAGTCAAAAATACATTTTAACAAATAAAACATTTATCTTATATTTAAAATCATTTAGTTATTTTATTGAATAGTTTTGAAAATCTTAATTCAAAAATAAATAAAAATTTCCCAATTTCAAAATATTAAAATTAGAAAATATGATACACTAATTAAATTTAAAACCAAACTTATCTATTTAAAATATATACAAATATATACACATATTATAAATAGAGAATAATTTACTAGTTTATTAAAAATAAATTCACTAATTAATTATTTATTAAAGAAGATTATTGAATCAATTCAAATTTATTAACAAAAATTATCAAATTAATTTAAATTTTAAACACAGATTATTAAATTTATATTGCCATAAATTCCGGGATATTACATTTAGTTCTATTGTCCAAGGTTTAAGGCCATAGTTTAAAAAAAATCTTTTCTCTCTGTTGCTGATTTTGCTTATTTTTATCTTTTTATTGTAGGATCGATTTCACCCTAGAGGTGGGGTGAATAGGGTGATGCTATCAATTATAAAAATTATTGCGGAAGTTTATATAAAATAATTTCAACACAGATCACAGCAGAATAATAGCAGCACGGATATAGCAGAATGTAAATAACAGAAATAGAACACACAGATTTACCCAGCTTTGGCAAAACCCTACCAACGTGCTACCCTTAAGGTTTCTACTAGAAATTAAGTAGTCACAACTCACCCACTGAGTTGCGAATTCTCAAACTACGCCACGTATTTTGTCCCCTAGTCACACGACAAGAAATTACAACGATTTAAGAAAGAAATTAAAAACACCTTAAAACAATAAAATAAATAAACCCTAATTTTTAAGATATTACGGCCCAACTCTATTTTAATAACCGCCCCTAAATAATCTTGTCACAAACAAAATATTGCCAGCCCTTTTTCTTCTCTTTGCTCTTCAGTCAAACAATGGCCTCGTTCCTTCTTTCGTTCGTTCCTCTTAGCTCTGAAAATACGGCTTCATGAAGTCGTCGCTTAAATTGATGGTTGGTGCTTCGATTGCTTACTTCAATTGATTCGTTCGCAGCTCCTCCTCCTTGATCGAGTTCGACTTTGATTTGGTATGTAAAATTTTCTTTTGCTTCTTCTGGTTTGCTTGCTTGAACTCGATGGGTTTACGGCCGATGATGATAGGGTTTATATTGGGTTTAATCCCCTATAATTTCGTTTGTATGTATTTGTTTGAGTTCGTCAATTTCTTTGTTCCGGCCGTTCGATTTTGTTTCGATGCTGGTGATGATTTCTGACTTGTTCATATCGAATAGTTTCGTTTACTTGATTAACACGGTGTTGATTAATTTCTTGGCCACTACGGCTTGTTTGATTTGTTCCTTTGTTCGATACCTTGTTCATCCCGGCTCTAACATTTTCTTTGACCAGTTGAATTTTTGACCGTTGTCGTGATTGACTTCGGCCACTTTAATTCTTCTGTGTGAATTTATGACTTTGCTTTTAGCAGTGTTTATTTCTCGACTCTAGCAATTTGTGTTTATTTCCTCTGGTATCACAGTTTCATTCTACTCTGCGCATTCTTCTCTGGCTTGAATTTTGGTTGTATGCATATTTCCTGACCATTTCCTTTGTGTACTTACTTCGGCCATTATGTCTTTACCTGCAGCCTGAACTTGCTATACATATATTTACACACATAAACAGAGATGCTTCATTTGTTCACTGAACCGTTGTATTACTTTGTTGATGATGCTTTGACTGTTGAACGTGGTTTGGATTTGTGGTCTTGTGTCATAGTTTTGGTTCATCTGATTACATTTCTGTGCACATTGTGATCTGGTATCACTGACTTTGAGTTGCTTTGAGTATTTGTGTTATGCTTTTGTTTGGTTTTTGGTGCACATGCTTGCTTCCCTGACCTGTTGCACTATAACCTTCATGTGTACTTCTGGTTAGCATATTTAGCTTTTGAGTTTTGCTTGGAGTTCAGTAGCTTGTCTTCATTATGTGTTCATCTGGAAGTTTTGCATTGTTCTGATCTTTGACATTACCTGACTTTTTGAATTGAGTCAGTGGTGGTTATACTGTGGTATTGATGCATTTCCTTGTGTGGTCAGTTTCGCTTGCTGTTCTCTGGTCTTTAAGCCTGGGCAGTTTGGTTCCATTGATGATGCTACGCACCTGCATATACATGTGCCATTTCTTTTCTTACATCTATTGATCTACACATCCCTGTCTACTGCTTGACTCGAATTCTGGTGGCTTCACTTTGGCATCTGTTGTCACTGTGTATATATGTGCATTGTCTTCATGTAGTTTGTACCACTACCTTTGTGCGCTATTTGGTCCATATTGCATTTGTACATTTGAATTTTGGTCGAGGCTTGTTTTAGTTGTCTTGGCCATTTTCATTAACTTGCACCTGTGTTGAATCCAGCTTGGAGCTCGGGTTTGACCTTGTGCTGATATTGTGACATTATTTTTATTGCACTTGAGTTGAACCCGCCGTTTTAGGTTTGACCTTGTGCTTACCTATCCCTGTAATTTTATCAAGTGTATATATCGGTGTGCACGGCCTTGTAGCATGTACAGTGATACACTGTGCATGTCACAAACTGTTCGTGTACGATGAATTCGAATTTAAATGATGACGAACAACCCAAATAACTGAGGCAAAAATATTATTTCAAAATTCACATTTTATTTTATACTGCAAAAGTATTTCCTTTTCAATTTTAGTGCGTCAATATTTATTTTTGCAGATTGCTCAGATGCTGGATTCAATTTGGAGTGAAGTTGAAGATAAAATACGAGTTGAGTGAATGAGTGATATGTAGTGAGGTCAAATGTAAATGTGAATCGTGATGTAATCAAAATTGTACTGTAATTGAAATTGTATATATATATATATAGTGAGAGCTTGAAATTTGTACTATTCAAAAATTGTAATAAATATTTGTTTGAATAAAATATCCGTTTGAATTCAAATTCTGTGTTATTTATTTTATTCAGCAAATATTTATTTAATCTGTGAAAAAAAAAATAGTATACTAACAAATACATTTAAATGAATATATATATATGTTTATTATCATCAAACAAAAATCATATACTCGCATATTCAACAATCTCCCTCTTTTGATAATAACAAACACATATTTAAGAATTTGAATTTATAAATGTATTTGATTATTCAATTTGCTCCCCCTATTTGAATGCTTCCTCTCTACACAAAGCTCCCCCTTCATATATGCATACAATTAAAAATATGCAAATGAGCCTAAATGTAAATAGAAAATATTTGACCTTTATTTGTCAAAATCTTAACTTTTCTATCCCCCTTTTGTTATCAGTAAACGAGTAATAGTGTTAGAAAAAATAGAGATAAAGTGATCGATATTAATACAACATTAAAACTCAATCGAATATAAATATTAAATTTCAATAAAAAATCAAACAAAAATCATAAATACTTTGTTAGGTGCACATTCCACTTTTAGAATGATGGGAATGATATCATCATATAAAACCATACAATTGTGTTTATTTGTGGTATATTTATATCAGGAATTTGAATATCTACCAACCATGCATAACCGTTAGGACTTTTAATTGAGATTAGTAGTATTCCAATTTTATTTTAAAAAAAATGAATTCAAGTATCTTCTAACCACGCATAACCGTGAGGACTTTTAAATGGGATTAAAATCAACTTGTTTATTTAAAAAATCAATTTTAATATGCGTTCCATACATGCATAACCATGAGGACTTTTAAATGAGCATGGAAGCATATAATAAATTCCAAATAATTCACTCATGCATAACCGTGAGGACTTTTAAATGAGAGTGAATACTTTGGATTTTATTTTATTTTATTTTATTGTCCTTATTATTATCATTATTTTAAATATAAAATGAAAAACGAATTATTCCTGTTTAAAGTACCACATATCGACAAACTATATTGAATTTTGATGAGTGATGGTCGTTAGAAATATGATAGAAATAGAGATGGTCATGGAATTTTTACCAACAAAATGTTTTATAACTCGTTTAAATTTCTAAAGAAATTTACTAATTATACTGTCTTGAGTCATAATATATGATAAAGAAATTTACACTAATTATACTGTCTTGAGTCATAATATATGATAAAGAAATTTACTAATCATACCATCTTGAGTCACAATATATGATAAATATCAACACTCATCACTTTTTCAATCACTATTTATCTTTTTGATAATTAGTAGGGAGTCAGATTAGTCAATGTTATAATTTAAAAATTAAATTCAAAAATAATTATAAAATCAATTTTTCTAAAAAAGACCAATCTGAAAACAAGGTCAAAGATGATTTTCTAGAAGGGTTTCATCAGAAATTTTTTTGCTAATTCGAAAATTATTTGAAATGACAAATATGTAGATATTTTCTCTGAAAAACGATGCAGTACTAAATGTCTCAACAAAAATCACGTTCTACTGGTATTTTTTTCTATTAACTAGATTACCAATGCAATCTGCATCTGAATTTCTTTTCACTCAAACTTATTATAGGTGAATGTTTCAAACTAGATCATGAGTTGTGCAACAAAATATCTCAAAATCATTTTTAACAAAAACCTTTTAAATGAAATTCTCTTGAATTTTAGTTGAAGCAGTGTAAATAATCAAAATCCGTGAATATAGAGTCAACCGTAAAATAACCAAATGTATTATCATCCAACAAAACACTATTATTAACCCAAAATTAATATATATGAAGTAATTCAAAAACTCTAGAGATTTTTATTGTGTTCTTGGCGTAATAATATAGCTTTGCCAACTATTTTGAATAAGTCAGGATCAAAATCATCATTTATTTTATCATCACATTATTTGCTGATTTAATTCAGACCAGTGTAGATTATCACATTTAATATATCATTCAAAATATACCATTACCTGTTTTACCTTTACGATAATTTTTCGTCGTTGCCCATTATGATTTTGTCACCTTTGTACTAGGCTAAGGAACTTTTCTTTGTCGCCCGTTGTTTTTCTGGAACAGCCAGAATCCAGATAACACTGTTGGTGTTCCTTAGCCTGCCACCATACCTACACGATGGAAGATTTTTGTGACCTATTTGTTTTTATAGGTCCATGTTTGTTAGTGGCAGAATATTTTGACAAATAATTTTATGGAGACCCAAAACTATTTATATATATTCCTTTTGGCATGCAGATTTGTTTAACTTTGAGAGATTTTATGTTTGTGCCTTTTGGAACTCAAATTGGTATAGTTTTCACATGTTTGGGGTCTATACTAACAATTGTTTTGATTGTGTCCAAATTTTCTACAAATTGTGCACATTCAATTGACTTGATTAATTTTTCTTTTAGCAGGTTTAGATTGATTATATCCAAGTCTTTGTCTAACTATAGTAACAGTTTGTTTTCCTAATAGCATATTCAACGATTTTTCGCTTTTTGAAAACTTATCTAAAGTTGTTGACAGTTGTTGGACTTGTGTTTTGAGGGATTCATTTTTGTTTAATAATTGTGTGTACTTTTTAATAGAATTTTCCCTTCTAGTATTTTCACTCTCTTTCAAAATCAGAATTTCATTTTTAAGCGATTTAATTTTGATTTCTGAATTTTTAATTTCTTCTTCGAATATTGGACACTTATCACACTTAGGGATCCTACTTTGATAGGTTTTAACTAATTGGTCAAGTTGTTTATTTAAATCTATCAAAGTATCTTTTCGTGATTCAAGTTTGGCGTACTTCTCCCTAAGTCGTTCAAAACAGCCATTTAATTCGTGGAAATATATAAGTAGTTGTGAGTGAGTGAGTTTTGATACCTCGCTTGGCTCGTCATCGTCACTATCAGTTATGTTATCTTGAAGGCACATATCTGCTTCCTCACTCTCACTGCTAGTACTTTGATTATCTTCATCACTTGTATTCCATGTGGCTGTAAAATTTCTCCTTTTTGATTTCTTTTCAAAGCCGTGTCGGTTTTGAGGACAATTGGGCATCATGTGTCTGGGCTGGTTGCACTTGTGACAAATGACCTCCCGTTCTTCTGGATTGTCTAGTATTTTGTCTGTTCTGCTTTTCAATTTCTGATTTAGAGCTGGATTTCTATATTTGCGATTCTATCTTTTGAATTTCTTCATTATTAACGCCAGCTCAGCTTCTCCATCATCATCGTCGTCATCACTTTTTGTTGTTCCTTTAAGAGCTATTGACTTCTTTCGAGTGTCACCTCCTTCACGCTCTTCCTTGAATTTCATTTCTAGCTCATAAGTGGTGAGATTTCCGATGAGTTCTTCAACTTTGATTTGTTTTAAATCTTTTGATTCTTGAATGGCAATCACTTTTTCTTCAAAACTTCGTGGAAGGACTCTGAGGACTTTTCGGACTATCTCCAACTCTGTGTATGATTTTCCGAGAGCTTTCGATTTGTATACGATATTGGAAAGTCGTCCGTACATCTCTTTCGCATTTTGTTCCTTGGCCATTGTGAAATTCTCGTATTCGCTGCTTAGCATCACAAGACGAGATTCTTTGACTTGAGACGTTGCTTCGTGAGTCACTTCGAGTATGTGCCATATTTCCTACGATGTTGACAATGTGAGACACGATTAAATTCAAATTGATCCAATGAACAAATAATCGAATTCAAAGCTTTGGCATTAGAATTCGGTAACTTATTTTCTAGATCTGTCCATTGATCCTTCGGTTTATTTATTTCCTGATTATTTACAGTTATAGTAGGTGCTCTATAACCTGTCTCAACAATATTCCAAGCGTCAATGGTTTTCAGAAAAAATTTCATTCTACTTTTCCAGTAGGCATATTCACCATTGAACATTGGTGGTCTAACTATGACCTGACCCTCAGCAAAAGCATTATTAAAAGAAGCCATTTTAAAATTTTAACTTTTTAAAACAAAAGTTGATTTTTGAAAAAAAAAATCAAATTTTTTAAAAACAAAAGCTGACTTCTATTCCTAGCTCTAATACCACTTGTAGGATTGATTTCACCCTAGAGGGGGGTGAATAGGGTGATGCTATCAATTATAAAAATTATTGCGGAAGTTTACATAAAATAATTTCAACACGGATCACAGCAGAATAATAGCAGCACGGATATAGCAGAATATAAATAACTGAAAATAGAACACACAGATTTACCCAGCTTTGGCAAAACCCTGCCTACGTACTGTTGATTCATGGGTTTTGATTCATGACACAAGCTTCAGAGATTATAAGACGAACTACAAAGAGAATACTATACAAAGGCGACAAAAAGAGAATAAAAGTAAATTGTGCACTACAAAGGAGACAAGACTACAATCCAGAGATTAGTATTAATATTTTATTATATTGAGTCTTAGAATATTGTTAAAATCATTCCTCAAGAATCATCATTCACATTCAAATAAACTTGCTTGCATATTTTAATCAAAATCAAATTTACAAAAAATGCATGGAGCAGGGATCGAACCCGGGTCACTAGTTTGGAAGGCAAGTACTCTAACCAAATGAGTTACTACTGTTTTTGTTTAACAACAGGTCGGTCGACCGACTAGTATCTTCGGTCGACCGACCCTGTAGTCAGTGCACAGGTACTCTCTGTTTTTGTACACGATTTCAAACTCAGCTGACCGGCCAGTTTTTCCGGTTGACCGACCTGCATATAACGGCTAGTTTTCTGAAGAGTTGCGATTGTTTCATGAAGAGATACGTCCCTCAATTCAAGAGATACAGACACAACTTTTGATTGAAACTCTTCATGAAAGATTATAACTATTCTACAACTATATAAACATGTTCAAATCACTTCAACAATCACCAATTTTTGTTTATATTTCTGAAATCTATTCTCTATTTATTTCTGCAAATAAAATCATTCATTCTTATTTAATATCACTAGAATCCTTGATTTAAATCACAAACTTCGATTCTACGTGATTATCTTCCTTCTAAATCTTCACACACATATATACTCTTGAGGATTTGATTATAGGAAAGTTGTACTATTAAAAGACAATCAGTGTTATTCAGAACACATTCGTCAACAAACTATTTGTATTGAAGTTAAAGTCCTCTTCGGCTGTTGAGGCGGAAAAATTCCTGTTCGGCTGCTCAGGTGTCGTATACCTATTCCTCCGGGTGAAGTGAGGGGTTTAGTTTAAATCCAGAGGGTATTCTGGGACTGGACGTAGAACGGGAAGTTCGAACCAGTATAAAAATTCCTGGTGTGCTTACTTTAATTTTTATTTTACTGCTATTATCAGTTTCCGCATTTATATACCATATTACACGATCCTTGGTACTTCACGTACACTTTCACGTACTGCCTCCAAGGTTTGTACTAGAAATTAAGTAGTCACACGCTTACACATGTAAACTCGTGACACCCGCTACTGACTAACCTAACTCTATGCTCAAAACCCTGCCACAACTCAACCATTGAGTAGCGAATTCTCAAACTACGTCCCGTAGTTTGTCCCCTAGTCACACAACTAGAAATTACAACGATTTAAGAAAGAAATTAAAAACACTTTAAAACAATAAAATAAATAAACCCTAATTTTTAAGATATTAAGGCCCAACTCTATTTTAATAACCGCCCCTAAATAATCTTATCACAAACAAAATATTGCCAGCCCCTTTTCTTTTCTTTGCTCTTCAGTCAAACAATGGCCTCGTTCCTTCTTTCGTTCGTTCCTCTTAGCTCTGAAATTAGGGCTTTGTGAAGTCGCCTCTTAAATTGTTGGTGGTGCTTTGATTGCTTACTTCAATTGATTCGTTTGCGGCTCCTCCTCCTTGATCGAGTTCGATTTTGATTTGGTATGTAAATTTTTCTTTTGCTTCTTCTGATTTGCTTGCTTGAACTCGATGGGTTTACGGCCGATGATGAAAGGGTTTATATAGGGTTTAATCCCCTATAATTTCGTTCGTATGTATTTGTTTGAGTTCGTCAATTTCTTTGTTCCGGCCGTTCGATTTTGTTTCGATGTTGGTGATGATTTGTGACTTGTTCATATCGAATAATTTCGTTTACTTGATTAACACGGTGTTGATTAATTTCTTGGCCACCACGGCTTATTTGATTTGTTCATTTGTTCGACACCTTGTTCATCACGGCTTTGACATTTTCTTTGACCAGTTGAATTTTTGACTGTTGTCGTGATTGACTTCGGCCAATTTGATTCTTCTGTGTGAATTTATGACTTTTCTTTTGGCAGTGTTTATTTCTCGACTCTGGCCATTTGTGTTTATTTCCTCTGGTTATTTGTTCGAACTAGCTGTGTCATTTTTAACTTGCACCTGCTGTTGCATGACTTCGGCATTTTACTTGAATTGACTTTGTACATGTGTGTTTAAGCCCCTATTGTCTGCATTGCTTGATTCGAAGTGGTTCATGATATTTGTGCGCTGCATATTTTTGCTGAGACTATACTTATAAATGTCTCTGGTATCACAGTTTCATTCTACTCTGTGCATTCTTCTCTGGCTTGAATTTTGGTTGTATGCATATTGCCTGACCATTTCCTTTGTGTACTTACTTCGGTCATTATGTCTTTGACCTGCAGCTTGAACTTGCTATACATATATTTACACATATATACAGAGATGCTTCACTTGTTCACTGAACTGTTGTATTACTTTGTTGATGATGCTTTGACCGTTGAACTTGGTTTGGATTTGTGATCTTGTGTCATAGTTTTGGTTCATCTGATTACAGTTCTATGCACATTGTGATCTGGTATCACTGACTTCGAGTTGCTTTGAGTATTTGTGTTATGCTTTTGTTTGGTCTTTGGTGCACATGCTTGCCTCCCTGACCTGTTGCACTATAACCTTCATGTGTACTTCTGGTTAGCATATTGAGCTTTTGAGTTTTGCTTAGAGTTCAGTAGCTTGTCTTCATTATGTGTTCATCTGGAAGATTTGCATAGTTCTGATCTTTGACATTGCCTAACCTTTTGAATTGAGTCTGTGGTGGTATACTTTGGTATTGATGCATTTCCTTGTGTGGTTAGTTCCCCTTGCTATTCTCTGGTCTTTAAGTCTGGGCAGTTTGGTTTCATTGATGATGTTATGCACCTGCATATACATGCGCCATTTCTTTGCTTACATCTATTGGTCTGCACATCCCTTTCTACTGCTTGACTCGAAGTCTGGTGGCTTCACTTTGGCATATGTTGTCACTGTGTATATATGTGCATTGTCTTCATGTAGTTTGTACCACTGCCTTTGTGCACTGTTTGGTTCATATTGCATTTGTACATTTGGATTTTGGTCGAGGCTTGTTTTAGTTGTCTTGACCATTTTCATGAACTTGCACCTATGTTGAATCCAGCTTGGAGCTCGGGTTTGACCTTGTGCAGATATTGTGACATTATTTTTATTGCACTTGAGTTGAACCCGGCGTTTTGGGTTTGACCTTGTGCTCACTAGTCCCTGCAATTTTATTAAGTGTATATATCGGTGTGCACGACCTTGTGGCATATAGAATGATACAATGTGCATGTCACAAGCTGTTCGTGTATAATAAATTCGAATTTAGATGATGACGAACAACCCAAATAACTGAGGAAAATATTATTTTCAAAATTCACATTTTATTTTATACTGCAAAAGTATTTCCTTTTCAATTATACTGCGTCAATATTTATTTTTGTAGATTTCTCAAATGCTGGATTCAATTTGGAGTGAAGTTGAAGATAAAATACGAGTTGAGTGAATGAGTGATATATAGTGAGGTCAAATGTAAATGTGAATCGTGATGTAATCAAAATTGTACTGTAATTGAAATTGTATATATATAGTGAGAGCTTGAAATTTGTACTATTCGAAAAATTGTAATAAATATTTGTTTGAATAAAATATCCGTTTGAATCAAATACTGTGTTATTTATTTTATTCAGCAAAAATTTATTTAATCTGTGAAAATAAAATAGTATATTAACAAATACATTTAAATGAATATATATATGTTTATTATTATCAAACCAAAATCATTTACTTGCATATTCAACATTTATATATGACTAATTTTGAAGTTGAGCTATGTCTAAGTGCTCCAGATGGCCTAGCGTGATTGTGTGATGACTTTAACTTGCTTTTGCTCATAAAATAATAAGATAACTTTGCTTTAAATGCTAAAATAAAGTTACGCTTTCGGATTAAATACAAAAGTGTTAGAAATATTAATGTATGTTGTGTTTCCCAGCGTGTGGTCGATGTATATCATATATACTATAATTGTGAAACTGTAAATGGCTTTCTATACAAAGGATACTATGTCGATTTTTTTAGATATTCTAATATTTAGAAAATTTTTAAATAAATTTTGTATGCAAAGAAATAGAAACTAATAAATAAGCCTATTTGAATGTATAACGTACGATAAGTGGTTTTAATGTTCACCACTAAAAGGATTGTATGAATTTCAATTTGATTGTAGAATTCAAATGGAAGTTATAAATTGGTTGCATAGGATGTCTCCCTATAAGAAATTGCAAGAATGCAATTTTCATAAGGGAGGAGGCTTTAACAACTCTATTTTGAAGCCGTAATATTAGCTAGTTTAATTAAAACAGAAGTGTCTGAATTCAATTTTTTTACAAATATTATTTTGGCTTAAATTATTATTCAATTAAAATCAATTTAATAAAGGATTTGTTATAACAAAATGTAATCAGTAATAAATTCCGTTTAAGATTATAAATTGAAATTCAAACAAATTATTTTAATGGATATTAAATAAATAAATTTTATATCACTGAAATATTTGGAGAAAGAGAAATTTATTTTACATCAATACAATGGGTGATTGAAAATAAGGTTCATTTATATTAATTTATTCAATAATTAAATAGAGCGAAATGACGTTGGGTTGAATGGAATTGTGCAATTGCCAAATTATATTTAGTGGAACGAAGGGTAAATCAATCTAGATTGAATCGAAATTGATAATTAAATAAATGAATAATAGAATTAATTAGAACTTAAAAGGATAGTTGGTGTTTGAATTAAAAAAATGTAGGGCTCTATTGCAAATAAAAAGCAAAGGAAGTTAAGCGTTATCAAACGATGCAAATCCAAGCCATGTAAGGACACCATACCACATCTTTTATTGGATTAGCCGCATTCATCAGGTTTTGCTAAAAAAAATACCTGTTATTTTCTTTTTTCCTCAAAATCCCCAAACCTAATTCGAAAATCAACCGAGAGAAGGAAAAAAACAAATCGAAGTCGCCTAGAAGTCACTGCCTAGCTAGCGTTGAACGACGACGACAACGTGTTGGGTATCACGACCTAGAGCGTCGCGCGATGTGTAGGCATTGCAAATTGGAGGCTGACAAAACTTTTTTCATTTAGTTTTTCACAAATGCGATTGAGTGTACGGGTAGAAATAAAGATATTTTATTGAATTCTAAATTAGGAAGGCGGCCAAGGCGACTTCGATGAGGTAGCTTGAGGCGCACATCAATTTTGAGAGGAATAGAGGCGTGGTCGAGTTCAGCAAATGAATGACACGTGCGGCTTTGGGCATGGGGCTGGAGCGCGCGCACGATTCAAGGCTGAGCGGAGTCACGAGCTAACAATGGAAGATGGAGGACGTTTAAAGGATGGTTATGCAATTTCTAAGGTAGAGTGACTTTAGGTAGGTATGGCAACTGTTATGATGAGAATAAGAGGCGTGGCAGAGACATTTAAAATAAGAGGTATGACAACTGTTATGATGAGAATAAGAGGTATGACAACGTTTAAAATTATAAACTAAAATTCAAACAATTTTTTAATGGATATCAAATATTTTAAAATTTAAGTAAATTTTATATCATTGAAATAGTTGGAGAATGAGAAATTTATTTTACATCCATTGAAAATAAGATTCATTTGTATTAATTTATTTAATAATTAATAGGGCGAAATAATGTTGGGTTGAATGGAATTGTGCAATTACTAAATTATATTTGGTGGAACAGAGGGCAAGTCAATCTTAATTGAATTGAAAGTGATTATTATATAAACGAATAATAGAATTGATTAGAACTTAGAAGGAGGTGTTTGAACTAAAAAATGTTTGGTTCTATTGCAAATAAAAAGAAAAGGAAGTTAAGTGTTATTAAAGGATGGAAACCCAAGCCATGTAAGGACACCATACCATATCTTTTATTTGTACCAGTCGTATTCATCCGGTTCATTCAAAAAATACTTGTTCTTTTCTTTCTTCCCCAAAATCCTCAAACCTAATTCAAAAATCAAAAGAGAGAAAAAACAATTTGAAGTTGCCTGGAAGTCATGGCCTAGCTAGCGTTGAACGACCACGACATGGTGCTGGGTATCGCGACCTAGAGCGTCGCGTGGCATGTAGGCATCGCGACTTGGAGGCTAACGACGTTGAATTAGGAAGGCGGCCAGTGCGACTTCGATGAGACGGATGCCAGCTTGAGGCGCGCACCAATTTCGAGAGGAAGAGAGGCATGGTCGAGTTCAGCAAATGAATACACGAGCGGCCTTGGGCATGGGGATGGAGCGCGCGTGTGATTCAAGGCTGAGGGGAGTTGCAAGCTAACAACGGAAGATGGAGGACGTTCAAGGGATGGTTGTGCGATTTTTAAGGCAGAGTGACTTTAGGTAGGTATGCCAACTGCTATGATGAGAATAAGAGGCATGGCAGAGACACAAACCTACGACGACGGGTGGTAATCTACTTCGCAACGTTAAGTTGAGTTAATATATTTAACTCACATCTATATTTAAAAGTAATTAAATTCCATTGCATGCTTGTGTGATTATGGATTGAGATAATAATTTGTAGTGAATGATTGAATTGCTTGAATTGGTTCAATTGGTTTAATGGATGAATTTGCTGAATTGTGTATTTTAAAAAATTGAATATAATTTTTCGATCGTTGAAAGTTGCAAGTAATTATAAATTCCTTGATCAAAGAATGTTTTGATTGATGGATGATAGTACATTTATTGCTGTTTGACCAGAGTTGTGAAAAGCAACTCGGGTCGTTAAATAATTCTGTATTATGGAATTATATTTTATAGAGCGATGTTGGCTCTAGAATATGTATTTTTAATGGATTTTCTTGTTGGAATTTAGTTGGTAGAAAATAGTTAAATTATTTATATTATTAACTTATTCCCTAATTTAAAATTTTTATCCAAAGCTTTTTAAGATTACTAATAGTTATTCATAAAATCTTTTTAAAATTTACTATTATAAGTATATTAAAATTTTGGAAATGCTTTAGAGGCAAAAGATAAGATATGGTATTATTTTAAAAAAATGGTTATGAAAGTAATAAATTTAATTTCAAATAATTTTAGACATACAAGCTATTTAAATGATTTTAGATAGAATTTGAAAGCCTTTAGACCATTATATCTTTATCTGTATGTGTATATTTAAATAGATTTTCAAAATAAAGTAAGTTGTCATTATAAAAAGTAAAGCTTTGTTTTAAAATAAATTTAACTAAGATTTTAAGTTTACAAATAGTTTATGGTTTTAAAGGGTTTATGAAGTTGTGTGTGTGTGTATATTTGAAATAAAAGTGAATTATAAATAAAATATTTTAGGAATCTTTTTCTATATGATAAAATTATGTTAATTACTTTCGACCTATAAACTATTGTTGGTTTTTACTGTATTTAGCTTTTTGCTATTTTTATGCAAGTTTGAATTGAATTTCTGATGAATTTCATGATTTTCTTTGAAACAAAGAATTTTAATAAACGGTTTGAATTGCCTGGTGATATAGGACACTTTGTACAATTCTTTGATTATCATTATAATTTGTTAAATAGAGTTTCGGTGAAAATTACTAGCTTTTAGTGAATACTTGAATTTACTTTCTGGTATGGGACAGTTAGCTAAATTCTTATGATTACCGAAGTGACGGTAATTAAAACTTAGAATTGTATTATCTTAGGGTGCACGGATTTTATTTAAGACCGATAGATCCTCAAGAGACTATGGCCCATTTTTGATCAACCTAAGAGTCGATTCATTTTTAGATTTGAGTAGGCAGACCTATTTCTTGGGTATAACATAGCTGTCATTTTTGTTGTTTAGACAGATGTTATATAATAGTCCTATCAGTTTATTTCACAACTGGACAATGTTTACCAATTTATTTTCGTTAGGTAAATTCACATATTTTTGTCATAAACATGGCTGCCTATTTCTTTTCGTTAGGAGTCAGGGTATTTACCTGGTAGTCCATTTTGTTTCGTTAGACTACTGCGCTATGTGATAGAGTTTATTTATTTTAGTTAGGCTCCGTGTCACACTGTATCACAGTTGACTGCAATTATTATTCCTTAGTGAGGATCATTTCTTCAAAGATTTTGGGATAGATATTTAGTATTTTTCGGGCTCTGGAGAATTTTGAATTTGTTATCACCATACTTTTAATAGTCTGTTTCAGACTTGTTATGGAATTTTGAAATGGTGATTTTATTTAATATGCCCTATTATAATCATTTGTTCTGGCATATTTTTATAATGGCTTATTATTTTAAATCATGCATTTATGATATCAGTGTCATCTCACCTTTCTATTAGATATAGTCCGACCCGTTTATTTTATAATAATCAGGTCGGGTCGAGACTCTACAGGTACAGGGACTAGTTGACTTTTGTATGTTTGGCTAGCATTGAAATAGACTATTTTGATAGGTTTAGTTTACTTCATAGTTGTATATAATGACAGTTAGGAGTATATGAGTATATGTCACATATATTATTTAGCAATGACTTTTTACTTGATACAACATTTTGGATATGATGTATATATTTATGTGGGTCAAGTATTGATATTTTGTAGAATGATAATTCCATCATATATCTGATGTATATTATTTCGTTAAAATCTGTGATTCTGATTCTGAATCATCTATATTAAATACTGAATATTTTTGATCGGTGTGTTTATTACTTCATAATACTGTACATGTCAAATTTTCAGTTCAGATGTTCAAAACGGTAAGTAAGACATGTCATTGTTAGTGTAAAGATATATTCACATTCGATCGCCCTTAACCAGCCGTATTCTTCGGATTATCAGACGACATTACTTATAATGTTCTTTGCTAAACTGGGCATAGCGATGGAGTTATTACATTACACATTATTTCTTAACCAAAATCCTTTAGTCAAATTCAAAGAAAAGGAAAAAGGAGCGGAATAAAAGGTAAAATAATCAAAATTGCCAAATCTACGCAATTTCCATTCTTTTAATATAAACAATTGAGATTCCAACATAGAATTGACATTCCGCATTGAAGGAGTTTTGAGGGTTTATAATATGATGTTTTCACAAATCAAAACTCCCCAGGCATATTCAACCAAGAATATACTAATCAACTATTAAAATAGAAAAGCTAATATTTCTACTCACATTATAACCTTAACTTTGTCTCCTTTGCATTTGACACACCTTTGACAATCTCATATCAGATCTCTTCTTTTTTATGCATATATGTTACAAGAGATTTTTATATATGTTAGATTCAAAAAATTAAAGGTTTGGAGGAAAAGAAATTGAGACAATAAAAAATAAACAAAAATAGATATATATGGTTCCTTACTTGAAACCCCAATGGAGTTTTCTGAATCTTAGAAGAGATGAAATAATAAAGCTTCGCTGGTGTTCCCAAAATATTTATAAATAAAACTGAGGGGCCTAGGGTCTTATTTATAGTGGTGAGAAAGCACAAGAACCATCGGATTTAAATAATTAAATCTGGAATGTTCAAAATTACAAACCTTAGCCACCATCTAATAAGGAGCGATTAGGGATCGGCCGATAGAGGTCAGGGGGTCAACCTCTCCTTTTATTATAAGAACGTAAACTTTTAGCCATTGTTATTTTTGTTTAATTCCTCAATTAACATTTAACGTTGACTTTAATTTTAATGTTTACTTGACATCCAAGTCTATCTACTATCTACTGTTAACTTTCAAATTTCAAATTTGAGAATTATTTAATTGTTTGAATTTGAATTATATTTAAATTATTTTCGATCTAGAAACTTCAGATATCCATAAATTTTTCATTTAAGCTCCGTTTTCAACATATTATGTATGGAAATTAATCGAAATTTCACCATGAATGCAAAGGCATAACTTTTTTATCAAATTCTAACTTTTTCAAAAATTTTATTTTATCCCTATCTTATTTAGTTTAATTTATTTATGGTTGATTTTATATGATGTTGCACGTTCTAAATTCCGTGGACTTTTGTTTGGCTTGGCGTCGATCTATTTTGCTTGGCACTGGCCTGTTTGGCTTGACGCCAGTCTGTTTGGCTTGACGCCAATCTGTTTGGCTTGGCATCAATCTATATAGCTTGGTTATAAATCCGGTTAACACCATTCAAAATAAATGAAGGGACCCGAATTTATAACCTTACTAATGGAAAAAGGTACGAAAATGGAATTTAATATAAAATGGAGGAAGAAGAAATAGTTCAACTTAACCTGCTACAGATTTTATAGAACAATAGAAGCTTCTTAGGTTATTATGCATTTGAAATATTACTGATAAAAGAAAATAAATAAAAATAATTAATTGACTACGTGTTAATTTTATAATTTATTAGCACAAAAGAGACTTAATATGTAACTGATTCCCCTTAAAAGTTTACCAATCCACCGGGTTCTCCTGAATACGTTCAAAAAAAAGTATGTAACTGATTCTCTTCTTAAAGTAAATTATAATTTAATTATGAGATTATTTAGGTTTAAATTAATCCATATTTAAGTAAAGGTTATTTATATTTATTACATGGTAACAATATTTGGTATGATCCTTCGCATTCAAAAGTAGTTCATATATAACCATTGTGGATGACCACATCTATAGTTTATGGTTACTTAACAAAGTTCACAACCCAAAGAACTCATTATTAGATATGATCATTAGGACTTTAATGACAACAAAGAATGTGTTTTTCATATAAACATTTCATATGAACATAAAAAAAGGAGACCGTCTAAGACTACATGAACATTTAACATAAATATTTTTCCAAACACGTATTTAAAACTACACTTCTAACAAAATTTTAAAACCATCTATTTAAAGCAGAACAAAACAGTCACTTATAAATTTATACTTCTCAAAATACAATGTGAAATTTATTGTTTGAATATCCTTTTACAACATATATATTGTTGTTCTTTCAACTTGATTTTCTTTTATATTTATGTTTGAGAAGATAAAGTCGACTTAACCTCTATTTTATTATAAACAAAAGCTCGATGTTATTTGGGTTTCTATATATTAACAAACCAACCACTCCCTACAAAATAAACAAAGGGATCCAAATTAATATTCTAAACAATATACGCAAAAATCTTGAAATGGATTTTGATATCAACATGAGAATTAAAAAATAGTTCAAATTTACCTAAATAAATTTTATAGAACAACAGAAGCTTCTGCGGTGCTTGTGAATTAACAAATCCAATAAGCTCCTACAAAATAAATGATTCAACCAAGTTCTTAACCACACTAACGAAACTAAAATTGGAGAAAACAAAATTTTGGGATGCAAAATTTGGATCGAAGATATGGAATCATAAATTTAGGGGTAAAACATCAAATTTAGCCTTGAATTAAAAGATAAGACATATGTTCAACTTTTAGATTGAGATTGTTAATCGAATAAGTCAGTCTTTTAACAAACTTTAGATAATTTATCCATAAGAATCCTAAACCTAAGACCAGCAGATATAAATACAATCTGTTCATATTATGAATAAACAAAAAAACAACTAAAGTGAATGTAAAAGATGAAAAATTATTGGTCAATTCAATCAAATTATAATCATGTTAGTAAAATTATAAGATAAATAAATAATAAAGTATATGAAAAGAATCTATAAAAATAGTCTGATTCAAAATTGAATTTTTTTATGAAGACGGAGATGGAGAAAAACATAATTATGAAAGAAGGGATAAGAAATTATAGTTGGGTAATTTGAGGAAATAAGATTTTCGTTTTTTTTAGTATTTAATATGCTAAGGTGTAACAACCCTATTATCTATGCTATATTAATGAATAAATTTAAATAAAAATTAAATAATTAGAATAAAAATTAAAATAAAATTATTCGATTTTAAAATATGATAATTAATATTTTGAAAATAAATTTTAGTTATTTAATTAAATGCTAATTAATAGTTAATAAAAGTCTTTGTTCTAATAAGTTAAATTAAATTGATAAATCCTTTTTGAATTATTGGAAGGGAAAAGATTCATTCATGAAAAATATCCGAATCACCTTGGAGAAAAAAACACGCTTGAAAGTGATTAATGGCGTCTTCTTGCTCTCAGTTTCCATCTTCTTCATCTAATTCGATTAATTCTAATTCACGCTTGTTACAACCCAACTCTTTTTCTCAATCTTTAATCCAAAAGAATCTGCTCAACTGTAACTTTGCCCCATTCAGATCGTATGCGGATGTTGTGAAATCTCCTTCGTTCAATCAGAGAGAGATTCGTATTAAACCAAGAAAATTATGGATTGAAGGCAAAAGTGGAAAATCATTCTGTTTTAGATGCGGCGATGTTAATCACTTCGCGAAATTTTGTAGAGATCCTATTCGCTGTTTTGCTTGTGGGTTGGTCATAAAAAATTCGACTGTTCTGTTTATTTGAAGAATTCCTCTTCTGTTCATTGTGATCTGGTTAATCATGGGTTTCAATTTGTGCTGAAATATCTTCTTTTAAGAGGGATTTTGCTCGATAATCTTGGGCCTAAAAGACAAGATTGTATTTTTTATCTAGAGGAGATGTTCAAGAATTTTGACGTTATTAATTGCCAAACATCGGTAAGGGTTATCGTGATCGTTTTGGCGATCCTGAAAATTATTTTGGTAAATCTGCATCGGTGCCTTCTTCTTTTAATTCCAAACATTCTTTGATTGACCATGGATTCCAGTTTGTCCTGAAATTTTTGTTTTTAAGAGGTCTTTTGTTGGATTATCTATGGCAAATGAGAGATGTGGCCTTTAGATATCTGGAGGAACTATTTTGGCATTTCGATGTTATTAATTCATCTTCTTCTGGTAAATGTTATCAAGAGTATTCTGGCGATCATGTCGTCCATTCTGGCAATTTTGAATCTTGTTCTACAGGTTTCTGTTCGTTTGTTGATAGTGATTGGGAGAATAATTTCAATAATTTGGTTTTTAATGACAGTGTTAAGTCTGATTACATTCGCTCATTCGACTCTATGCTATTAGACCCTGGTGTCTATGCTTTGTATGATAACTCTAAAGTAGTTTTGGATGATGTCTCGTTTGATTCGGAATGTATTCCTGGTTTGTTGGATGATGGGTTTTCTTTGGTTTCAAAGAGGAAGGTTAGAGTATCTTCAATGGATAATCGCTCATTTGAATTACCTACTAAGAATTCTTTTGATTGTCTTGGGTTACTCTCTCTATCAGAGGAACGGCTGGATTCAATTCAGCTATTAGATAGTTTTGAAGATTCTTATCGAAAGTCTCCAAGCTTAACTACTGACAATGTTTCTTTATTGGATTGTTTCGGGTCGATGAATGCTAACGACAATATGGTGTTAGCTTCTGATGATATTGAATCCGATAATTGTTTTTCAGTATCTTCTGTTGTTAATCTGGACAGTGCTGCGGTTCTCTTTATTGATGGATTTAATGGTGACAGTGCTTTTGGTGATTCAGATTGTTTTGGAAAATCAGACTCACTTGTTCTTAACTCTTCAAGTGTCGTTGATACAAGAGTTAGTTGTGATAAATCAGAGGTTAACATAGGTTGTAATGGTGACTTAACTGACACTAGAATAGAATATATTGGTTCAAAAGGTGATTCTGTTATTAGAAATGAAGAAGTTTCGGCTGTCCCTTTATCAATGTCAGTTCGTCCAGAAGACTTCAATGGTGGGTTGGTTAGTGTGATGCACGGTGACGCTGTGATGAGTGTAAATGAAGAAGTTTTTTCCGAAGTTGTTCAATTGCTTGATTTAGTTGATTTTCGAGACTGGATTTTATTCTTTGAACAGTAGAAGGTTGTGGCTTTTCCTGTTGTCTTTGAATCCTATTTTTCTAGTCTGTGCTCTTCTTTACCTTTGGTTCATCTTGATGCTGAGCATGCCGTTGATGGTGTGCATGTTTTTCAGAGTTCTTTTTCAGTTGAGGAAGTTTTAGAAGATTTTTCAGTTGCAGATATTTGTGTTGTCTCTTTTCCAATAGTTGAAGACTTTTTTGTTTCTGATGCTCTGGTTCGTGATTGGTTATTGACTTTCGAACATCAAGATGATGCTTTTGCTGCTGAGCTTGAGCCTCGATGTAGTTTATCAGTTAGGTCATCTCTTATGGACCCAAACTCGGCATCAGATGGTTACAAAGATTGTTTTATTGGTGACGTCATAGCAGTTCCATTGGTGGTTCATTTGGATGAAAATAGTAAGCAGATTGAGGCATGTCAGGGATCTGTTGATTCTCTTGCTTATGGAGCTTTGGATAGGTGTTCTGGTAGCCATAGTGTTGCTGAGCCTTCTTTTTCTTCTTTGAAGAGAGGTAAACGTAGGAAGTTTTCAGCTGCTAGTGGGTTGGTTCGCCGTAGTGTCAGGATTCAAGGTCGTCGCTCTCAGTTGTTGGGTGAGTTTCCTAGTTCGGGCACCGCGAGCGGTGCTACGGAATCAGGCTCAGGTACGCTTTTAGATTTGGGTAGCACTTATTCGTCTTATGCTTTGGGTGACTTATCTGCTTCTGATTTTAGTCAGTTAGCTAGTAGCTCTGCTTTTATTTTTTCTGATATTGAGTTAGATCGTGAGTTTATTAGAAGTAAAGAACTTGATAGGGCTAGATCTATGGGTTTATGAGAGTCATTAGTTGGAACATTAGAGGTTTGAATGACCTCAATAAATGTGATAAAGTTAGAATCTTTTTTAAAGACTTTTCTATTGACATTGCTCTTTTGCAAGAAACTAAAATCGATTGTCCTGATTTTCGTTTTTTTAGAAGATTAGGAGGCTTTCGTTTTAGTAAATGGGTTATCCTTCCTTCTGTGGGCTCTGCTGGAGGTCTTATGATTGGTTGGAGAGATAATCTCTTTAAATTACTTCAATCTATTCTTAAGCAGCACTCTTTACATATTATTTTACTTAATTTAACCGACAATTCTATTTTAAATATTTCTAATGCTTATGGGCCTAATTCTAAAATTGATAGGCGGATCCTTTGGAATGAATGCCTCGAGTTTAGATCTTTGGCCCCCGGATCTTGGATATTGGGGGGCGATTTTAATGTTACCCGTTTTATTGGGGAGCGTTCTCCCCGAGAAGGGGATAATTCTGCCATGGAGGAATTCGATCAATTTATTATTCTCTTTAATTTGATTGAAATTCCTCTATCCAATAGAGATTTTACTTGGAGTAATAATAGGGAATATCCTTCCTTGGCTCTTTTAGATAGGTTTTTCATTAGCGATGAAATAGAAGATAAATATCCCATCTGTAAAGTGTCTGGTCTTCCGTACACCCTTTCAGATCATTGTCCCATTATTCTATCTTGCGATCATCATAGAATTATTTTTCGTTCCTTTAAATTTGAAAAAATGTGGCTTCTTGAACCATATTTTTCAAATTTAGTTGTTAGTAAATGGCTGTCTATGAGTTTCTATAGCTTTAAGTATAGTGATAATTCAGCTAAAGCTTTTGTGCTCAAACTTAGAAATCTTAGGATTTTTCTTAAAAACTGGAATAAAAACATTTTTGGTAATATTAAAATTAAAAAAAAGAGTATTCTTAATGAATTGCTTAAGCTTAATAAGATTGAAGAATCTAGACATTTAAGTTTAGGAGAGAAAAATGTTCTTAATAACTTAAAAGAGGAACTTAATTCTATTCTCGAAAAAGAGGAAGTTATGTGGAAACAAAGATCTAAAATTCAATGGATTAATGAAGGTGATAACAATACCAAATTTTTTCATAATATAGCTAACAGTAGAAAACGTAGCAAAACAATTAATTCCATTTTAGTTAATAATGTGGAATTAATTGATCAACGTGATCTCAATAATGCTTTCACTGATTATTATAAAGATATCTTTGGCAATAATAATAAGCATAGAGTTAATGTTAGATGGAATGATCTTTACCCATCCGTCTCTAACATTAATCTTTCTGATTTAGATGTTCCTTTTACTGAAGAGGAAATCCGTAAAGCCATTTTTGATTTACCGGGAGATAAATCTCCGGGTCCGGATGGATTTCCTATTCTCTTTTATAAAACTTTTTGGGAGGTTTTAAAATTAGACTTAATTAATATGTTTAATGAGTTTTATAATGGAAGTCTCCAATTAGGTAGATTTAATTTTGCTAATGTTATTTTATTACATAAAAAAGTTGGTGCTAATACTTTAAAAGATTTTAGACCCATTTCATTGATTAACTGCTCTGTAAAAATTATTTCTAAAGTTTTAGCTAATAGACTTAGTTTAAAAATGAATGATTTAATTGATTGTTCTCAATCAGCTTTCATTAAGGGAAGAAATATCACTGATAGTGTAGCAGTTGCTCAAGAATACATTAATCTTTGTTGTAAGAATAATATTACTTGTGCTATTTTAAAATTAGATTTTGCTAAGGCCTTTGACTTGGTTGATTAGGATTTCCTTATTGATATTTTCCTTGCCAGAGGCTTTAGTAATAGGTGGATTAACTGGATCATTAACTTGCTTAAATCTGGTAACTCAAGTATTATGGTTATTGGAATTTTGGGTAATAAAATTCAATCCAAGAGAGGATTGAGGCAAGGGGATCCTTTATCGCCCCTTCTGTTTAATTTAGCGGCTGATGTTTTTTCTAAGATTATTAAGAATGCAGTTAATAATAATCTCTTGGGTTTTTTTGGTAATGATATTTCGAGTTGTGGTTTGTCTGTCCTTCAATTTGCTGATGATACTTTGCTTTTTTCCTCTCATCTTCCTAGGCACATCATTGCACTTAAGTTCATTCTTTATAGTTTTGAAATTTTATCAGGTTTAAAAATAAACTTTGATAAAAGTTCGGTTTTAGTTTTAAATGATTTCGACAAAGTTGAAAATTTAGTTGCAAATACTTTAAATTGTAAAACTATGAGTTTTCCTTTTAATTATCTTGGTTTTGTTATTAGACCTTCAAAACTTAAGCATGAAGATTGGTTATTAATCATTGATAAAATTAAAAATAGGATTACTAATTGGAATGGGAGATTCTTATCTAGAGCTGGTAGACTAGTTTTGATTAACTCTGTTTTATCAGCTCTCCCTATCTACTGGATGTCTATGCACCTCTTTCCTGATTGGGTGATAGACAAAATAGATAAAATTAGAAGAGATTTCCTTTGGAGTGGTGATAATCCTAACAGTAGCATTAAATGTTTAGTTGATTGGGATACTGTCTGTAAGTCTAAAAAAGAGGGTGGTTTAGGTGTCATTAATTTACGTAATATGAACTTGTCTCTTCTTAGTAAATGGTTATGGAAATTCAGAGATACGAGTGATAATGCCATTTGGAAGGAGATTATATCTAAAAATTACTACAATAGTAGTTATAATCTCTATCAAATTAGTCCTTCGATTTATTATAAACTTTCATATTTTTGGAAATCCATCTTAAAATGTAATGATATTTTCAACTTTGGTGTAAATATTATTGTTCATTCTGGTAATAACACTTCTTTTTGGCATGATAGTTGGATTTCTGCTACTCCTCTTAAGATTGAGTTTAAAGATTTATATGATATTTGTAACTTTAAATTTGCTTTTATTTCTGATGTTTTTAACTCTGATAGTGACCCTCCTTGGATTTTCAATTTTAATAGTATTTTAGTATGCTCAACCCTTAGACAGCTTTATTTGCTTTATGCTAAGCTAAATCTCTACAATATTGACAATGATAATGATTATATTAGTTGGGAGTGGGATAAGAGTAAGAAATATTCTTCGAATTCCTTTTACAAATTTATTAACTTTTCGGGCGTTTCAGACAACTGTTTTAAATTTATTTGGAAATCTAACGCTCCTCCAAAATCTAAGATCCACATGTGGCTCATTATTCATGGTAAATTGAATACTATTGAACTTTTAAAAAAGAAAAATATTATTATTGATAATAAATGTTATTTTTGTAATACATACTCTGAAGATGTTAATCATATTTATTACGAATGCATGGATACTCATTTTATTCTTATTAAGACCCTTAATATTTTTGAGTTTAAGATTAGTTCTAGAGTTATTGATTGTTTTTTCTATTGGAACTCTTTTAGATTTAAGTTCAATAAGGATATTAGATACTTGCTTGATACTATATTTACAATTTCTTGTTGGTACATTTGGTTTGAGAGAAATCAAAGGATTTTTAATAATAAATATAATCACTATAATACTTTGATAATTTTAATTTCATCTTTCTGCTTAAATTGGATTTCTAATCCCAAATATAAATTAGCCAAAAAAAATTGCGTTAAGGAATATCTTAAAAAGGTTAGAAATAATATTAACATATTCAAACTTAACTTTAATAATTTTGTTCCTAATAACATTTTTATTAATTCCTATACTAATTTAAATAATGTTCACATGATGCAGTTGTTTGCACCAAAATTGGGCAACACCCTTCGGAAGTTTTTGAAGAGATAATAAATCAAGAACTTGAATTGGAAATAAGGATTATCTAACAAAAACTCCAAGTCACAGAAAAGTAAATTGCACAGAAGACAAGAATTTAGAGTGGTTCGGCGATGCGCCTACGTCCACTATGAAGTTTTAACACTTTATTGCTTAATACTTGAAGGTTACAAGTGTGTTTTAGCAAATTGCAACAGAAAATGGACTTAAATTCGAAATCAGCAACACTGGAGGAGGTATGGAGCGCTTTGGGCGTATTCTTTCTCTCCAAATTCTCCCACACCTTTTCTGAATGACCAGGGGCTCTATTTATAGGCGTGGAAGGCTGAAATCCAGCCCAAAACCTAGGGAGGCCGCTTGGCACGTGAGGGGGGCCCATAGGCCCGCGTTCTTGGAATCCGTGCCTAGTTTGGGATCGATTCGAAGTGAAGTTCGAATCGATCAAAAATGCATCCAATCGAGGCGAAATTTGGTGTGGACATTCTTCAACATGTATGCAAGCTTCTGTGAAAATTTCATGGCATTTGGATCATAGGATTGAGAGTTATGATCGATTCAAGATTGCGTCTTCGTGTACCCTGTTTGCTTCGACTCGATCCTATGGATTCGTTCGAATCCATATGGTTCGAATCCATAGGTTCGAATCCAAAGGGTTCGAAGAAATACATGCTTCGAATCCATGGTCTTCGTGGCTTTCCTACTGAATGGTTTCGAGGCACGCCGTGAGATGGAATCGAAGTGAAGTTTCAGGATGGATTCGATGCACTGCAACCAAATGGATTCGAAGGAGTTTCTTACCTCATGGATTCGACCTTGAGATTCTCTTGATGGATTCGAAGTAAGGTGACTTGGATGGAGTCGAACTAAGGCTTGCTCAATGGAGTCGAAGCGAGGTTTAGTTCATGGGTTCGAAGTAATGCATGGATTCGAGGTAAGGCTCCGGGAGGATGGATTCGAAGGTAGGAATGCTGGGTTCGAACATTGGTTGATTCGAAGCACTTTCTCTTGATGGGTACGAAGGAAGACCATGGGATGGTTTCGAACTAGATGGAGTCGAACCTGATGGTTTTGAATGTGGCGTGACTGTGCTATGGATTCGAACACGGTGCCTGCTCGGATGGATTCGAAGCACGGCTAAGCTTCTTGGGTTCGAACTAGGGAAGGTTCCGGATGGATTCGAGGTGATGGATTCGAACCGAGCAAGGTTCATTTCTCTCAACTTGAATCCATCATAACTTGATCATACGACCTCGGATTGACTTGAAATTTGAAACGCGGACTTCTATGATCTTTCTGGTCATGTCCTACCAATTGTAGATCAATCTGGACTCGGACAAAATTCATCGATATCCATAGCGAAGAGAAGTGCAACCAATCTCTGAGACGAACTGTCCTTTATTTTTAGCCAATCTCTTGGTATCACGGCTTTGCCAAAAAGCGGGATAACAGCAGTATAATTTTCTTTCTAGTATTTTCCCTTAAAGTAGTTTCTTGTATTGTAGTATTGTTTGCTTTTGGTTCTAGTTTTTCCTTGCTTTAATTTTCATTTTGGTTTTCAATCTCACATATATGTATATAAAATCTATTTATATACATATATGTGATTCATTCTAATTTGGTTTCCTAGTTTTGTTTCAGGTTTGGTTTTAACAGGCTGCTAGTTCTCTCTTGACTGGTTTTCAGGATAGCTTGCAGCTTTGTTCTGGTTGGCAGGATTGCTTTTCTCAGGGATTCCGACTGCGTCTAGCTCTCCTTGGTGGCTTCTCGGTGTCTTCAGAGTGGAGTTCTTCTTTTTATTTCTCCCCTTCGTGTTCTTCTTTTTTGGATCTCTCTTATTTTGTGGGTGTTGTTTTTTAGTTTCTCTAGTTTTAGATACCTATAACTCTCTATTATCGGACGGTGGCCTTGCCGGAGCTCGGTATTAGGGTGTAATGGGCGGTGGCTTTGCCGGAGCTCATTTGAGGGGTATCTATTTCTTTTAGAGGATAGTCTTGTTACCTGCCAGGCATGTTGGCAGCTCCTTTATATTTGTTATATATATATTGCTCCATGTGTGCTCTCCTCGTTTTTTAGAGGATCATACATTTCTCTCAAAAAAATTATTGGAAGGGAAAAAATGTTTTAAATTGAATAGAATAATTAATATGTATAGGTCAAATTAAATTTAAGTAATAAATTTACAAATTGATAAAATGATCATTTAAAAGTAAAGAAAAGAAAAGTGATTAAATTAAATTAATATGAACCCAAAAATCATGCCCGGCACATTTAAGTATATTTGTAGAAATTGCCCTATTCTTCTCAATTCAAGCGGAAGCCTTCAAAGTAAACCCATGCACATTTTCACAGGAACCCTAATCTCAAAATCATGCACATAGAAAAGATAATAATACTATCATGAACGTTCCTAGGAATGGTGATAGATGAAGGTGGGGGTAAATGGCGATTGTGATGTGGTAGATGCCAATTTAGGGTATGCAGTTGCAATTTGATGGTCACGATATAAACCTCACGAAGGCAGGTGACATGTAATGTTTGTATGGGCAACGGTTAGAGGTGGGTTCGTGCATAGGCGAAGTGATTAATTGAGGTGTGCAACTAAAGTCATTTCTCGATCCGGTGACGTTATCATTGTATGAGGCGATGCTATGTGCTCGGTACAACTTTCGTAGGTTATGAACCAAGTGATGGAGCACCGTTGAACAAGCAATGGAGAAGAAGGGCTAGTTCATTGGGACAATGAAGGACTAGTTGGAAATTTGCTTTAAAATCAAGGTAAGTTGAACCTCACAACCATGTCTATATTCATTGTAAGTTGTATATATTTATATTTATCTTATATATTGATTGATTTGCTGGTTAAATAGTTTGGTTTGGAAACTGGATTGATTGATTGTTGGGTATTGATTTTGTAACCAGTCAATACTAAGTTGGAAGTGTCAATTTACAAATGGAATTCTATCCGTTTGCAAATTAAAATAAATATTTATTTATATGTCGATGCAAGTTAATTTTATGTCCGACCGGAGTTCAATGGAACTCGACTCGGATCATGCGATATTTATATCGTTGTTTATTGGTATGTTTATATAATAACTTTACTCCATAATTATATTTATATACATATTTATTTATTGCTTATTTTAATGAATTTTTGGAAAGCTTAGAGAAATTATTTAAGAATTTTAAAATCTTATTAAAATTATTTTATGAATATTCTATTAAATTATAAATAATCTAGAAACATTTAAATTTGTAAATATTTTTGAATTAAAAATATAAATACAGATTTCTTTGGTTATAAACTCCTTTTAAATTAGTATTATAATATATTATAAATTTGAATATGTTATAAAATGTAATATATATGCGGCTATTTTAAAAAATATATTATGGAAATAATCATATTATTTTAAGTGATTTTTATTATCAAAGAAATTTTTATAAATTAATTTGAATGTTTTATATAAATATTTAAATATTTAATTTAATTATTTAATGAGATTTTTTATTGAACTTTATTATTATTTCATGTTTGTATTAAAATGAGGACTTTATTATGATTTCTTTATTTTCATGTTCACATTAGTCTCGATATCATGAATTATTTGCCATTGTCATTGATTTGCGATATATTTTTAAGACGATATATTGATTACATCCTTTTACTTAATTTGGGGAAATTAATTTCTATGTGACGAGAAAATTGAATAAACGGATTAGTGATATCGTTTGTTATGGGACTTTCGATAATACTTTTTCGGTTATTCAACGCACTTGTCATACAAAGATTTGTAGTATGGATTTAGTGTAGTTTATGAGTATTAAATAATTATTCGAATAACGTGCGGCTGTATGGGACGTCGTTATGTTATTTGTTTGATTATTCTTTATAAGTAAACGTCACTCAAACAGGATTACACTAATGTGTATGTGTGATACTCGGTGAGGAGTATCGTATTGTTGGATGCTGGCTTATGAAAGACGCTTGTTGGCCTACTAGTAGAGATATGCATAGTTATAAGGTATAATTAGTATATAACCATCTAATTTGTCTCCAGCTTCCTTTGTTTTTCGGGAGTGAACCAGATTGGCCATTATCCACACTGAGGCCTTATTATGGGATCGTGCCCTGGATCCACGACACCATAGTTATATGTCCCTTTTATGTGCATCACAGTACTAGTATTAGTATATTGGTTGTTGCCCATAGCCCCTTGTATCGCATAGGCCGGTAATTTGTTACCATTAGGGGTAAAGCAGGGTCATGACTAGAGCTGCACGTAGATGAGTCGATGGTGGATGAGGTCACGAATGTCCATCGAGGTAACTGAAGACTGTAGGAATAAACGATTACTCTACAGTAGGCGAGTAGACCTGGGTTCCTGGAGCAAGCTTAGCAGTAGGCGGCCATCAGTCAACCACCTGGTTCAGGGTATGTGTGTAATGCATTGGCATATATGTCTCGTTCCTATGATGACTTGATTATACTAGAGACTGGATGAATCTAAAGTGTAGTTAGTCCCCGTATATCCATGCTCTTCTAGTTTGATATTCTAGAGATAACCTTTGTTATTGATTGTGATTTGGAATATGATGGATTAGGTTTGTGATTTTTATAATACTGGATATCGTTCGGATGATTTGATGGCCTATCTCACATTATCTACGGATTATGTGATTTATGATTTTATATTAGGGAACCGCTGTGTTAGCCCGATTCACTTGATAATTTCATTTTATATAATGGTGTTGTAATACATGGATGATTCACCAATTGAGTACACTATTTTTATTTCTATTGATTTGTTTTATATTGGTAATAACATCTTTATGCATGGTTTTGGTGATATTTATGCCATGAGGTACTTCAGTGACCCTTTATGTTGTAATTATAAACCATGCATACATCTTTCTCTTTGTATTTATTTATAGTTTAATACACTGTAATTACTGACATGAACCGATATGTTGTGTTATCACGTTATTATGCTTAGTATATACTGTTTCACCTATATTAATTAATCCTACGATTTAGATATAGTTTGACCAATGTGTTATTTATATAATACTTGAGTCAGTATGAGATATTTCAAATACAGGGATTGTGAGACTGGCTTTTATGTTGGGCATAGAGGAGACAAGGATGCATATTTTGTATATCAGGCGTGTACTATATAATTTCATCTATGTATATTCTGGAGTTGTATATTGAGCATACCACTATATATTTAAGCATCATATATTATTGTTTCGAATCGACTCTTTATGCGCTGTTTATACATTGTATATTACCTATTATTCTATCTTACAGTCACATATGTTTATTGCTTTGTGCTCATACAGTGTATGTATATGTGAGTTATTTATTTAATGTTTTAATTGACTAAGTTAGGGGTATGCCATAGGGGCAATCATGTAATTTATTACATATATCTAACTCAATAACCAATCTTGTTAAGCATCAAAGATATTGTCTTTCTCTTATATACTTGACATAATGTGGTTATATTAATTAATTAATTTAATTAAAAGTATACTAATAGAAAATTCATAAATTATATGTTTGTGATAGTAGTTACAAAGTGTTGTAATCATGGGTAATTTATCACAATAAAAATAAATATACCTTTTAAAATGTTCCCAGTCAAAATACATCAAAACCGAATATCGATGTTCCTTTGAGATTAGAGTATGTAACACTCTCCAAAAGTTGGATAGTGTATGACTCATGTCTGCTGGGGGAACCTAGAGATTAGTACTGATGGTTATTAGATAACTATGGAACGACTCACTCGATAGTTTTTTGTTAGTTAATATAACTAATATCAAACAGAACATATCATGTGACTGATTTACACAGTTCTCTTGACTTGAGAATACTATGGATCTTCACAATGAAAGCTCCGCTTTGATTATAGTCAAATCATAGCATGACATTTTATCAAGTGACCATAGTTGGGTCGAGTGAAGTATTGGAAGAAGCACTATCCAAGGATTCGTCACCTCGGTTATATGGAGTTGGTATCACGGTCAACTCAAGTCAACTTAAAGTCAAAATCTTTGGTCAGAGCATTTTGATTAATAATAATTGTTATTATTGAACCAAGGGCTTTATGTTTGGATTGTACGGTTGAATATGGTTTATATTGGAATTTTAACCATAACCAAATTGCAGAAGTCCGAAGTGATATAGTTTTAAAGAAGAAAATTGGTGTAAACAAATAGCACAATTGGTAATGCTTATTAAACTAAAATTGGATTTTACCGAAACTATGTAAGTGAACAAATTGGCAAAATGTCACACCACTTGCTAGTGATGTGTGAACGTTAACATTCAAATAGTTCGATGTTAATCGCTGACCGAATTTACACCCACGAGTCACAGTCGAAATGATGAATTCTCTTTAGAAAAACTATTTAATTGGTTTATAATCGGTATAAATTGATTAATATTTAAGGAATATTAAATATTGTTGGATATATTTATAATAGTTACAAATATATCGATCGATGTAAGATATTAAGAAATTAAATTGGATTTAATTCAATATATTAATTTAGGCTTAAATGGGCTATCATCGCATAATGTTAGAGGTAAAATTTAGCAGAAACTATATGATATAGGAGCAACCAAAATAGAGTATTAGAGTATGTGATGGATGGCTAAGATATGATGAGAAAAAATAAGTGATGTGATCCACTTTTCTCTCGGATTCAACCACTATAAAAGGAATCATAACACCAACTTTCTAGTGACTTTTTTGGCAGCCTCTCTATCCATATCATGGTTGCACCATACCGCTCTACACCCCATCAAATCTCAAATTAAATTATTTCAAATCAATAGTTGTTTGATAGAAAAGGTTTCGATTCAAAGTCTATCAATCTGACGAATCGGGAAGTTTTCAAGAGGAAGGGAACTCATCATTACAAGGTTATTTAAGAGCATTAGTTTAGATAAGTATTTATTTTTATATATGAATCATATTCTCTATATAATTCTATATTATTTAAATGTGTGTGTGTATACATACATATATATATACACTCTTATTATTGAATTGTCAGTTAGGTGGGATTCCTATAGGTATTGCTATTGTCACATATATTGACTGTTTATATGTATATGTTTATCAAAAAAAATTTCAAGGATCTTACACACATGGCGAATTTCATTATATTTTAGTTATTTATATTTTATTAATTAATATACACATAGACTAATATATTAACTAATTTATTTATATGACATGCATTAAACCATATAACTATGTTACATAAACAATCGATCTAATAATTTTCAAACGTATATTTATATTAGTTATGATTTTTAGTAACCGAAAATAAAATTTTGAAAATTATTTAATATATTTTAATATTACTTAATCTTTACACGAATTAATAAAATCATACAAAATAAATTATGTTTCAAAAACTCATTTTTAAATTTTCTAAAATTAAATTGTTATAACATATGTTGTGGGTCAAAAAATCAGAATTTTAAAACTAATTTTTATAATTTTTCAAAATCATTTAAAATTCGGTAGAAAAACATTTAATTAATAAAAAAATATTATTTTGAAACAACCTATATAATACTATTCCTGATTTTTGAAAGTTTAGAATTCGAAATATCTATTATATACACATGTTATATTACTTATTTTTAGTTAAGTAATCAATTCATAATAGGTATATATTAATATAATAAAATTTTGTTTATATTCAGATTTAATGTATATATGATCTGGAATGTTTTATAAAAATAATAATATTATTATTTCTTTTAATTTAATAATTTATGAACTATTCTAACTTATATTTACACTTTAATTATTATATTTATATATACGTGTATATAATTATATTACTTTATTACATATATATGTAAATAATTAAAAAAATTATGTAAAACCATATCTTATATATACATATTTTATATATATATATGTGTGTGTGTGTTTTATTTAATATTTAATATTATAATAGTTTATATATATATATATGATATTTTCATAATATAAATATATAATTTTCACTTTGATATATATATATATATATAAACAAATTTAGACAATATATAATACATATAGGATAAGCTAACATGTCGGTTGCGATGTACATCACAGCATCTATATACGGACATGTTATACCCTTCACGAAATATCATGTTACACATGTACATACATATACATATGTATATGATAAGATGTATATTTACATATAAGTTGAGATAAATTAAATAAATTTCTATCAACAATTTATAAATTCAAATAAAATATATGATTTTATTTAAAATAAATTTAGAAATGTTCCAAATAAATTAGACTGCGTAGGTCCAATAAAGATCCAATAGGTAAAATTGTTTTGAAATTCACCCATAACTACCACTGCGGGTTGGCCTAGTTCCAACAATGGTATCAGAGTCCAATAGCATATGCGGTCTAAATTAATCGGTTTAGGTTAACTATTAAGCTCACAGCCCAAAAGTTGTCCTTAATAGAAATGGCCTAAATTTGGATTGGGCCTTTGGCTAATTTCAAAAGTTTTTAAAAACTAAAAGATTTAAAATTTAAAATTTAAATTTGAAATAAGATATAAATGTATTATAATAACTGTAATATATTAAAATGTTTAAAATATATATTAATTTTAAAATTTTAAATTTTATTAATTGGATTAATAAAATAAATTAATTAACTAAGTTAATTAATAAAAATAAATGTGTGTGTATTATATATTATGATATATGCTACGATTATTTAAAATGTTTAAAATAACATAAGTATAAATGTAAGTATATGAATTGAATTTTGAAATCAATATAATTTAAGTAAAATTGTTTTAATTAAATAAATTAATTAAAAGTTAATTAATTATATAAATTAATTAACGGTTGATTAATTAAGTAAATTAGTTAAAAGTTAATTAGCTAAATAAATATACACATATATTAGATATATGTGTAATACTATTAAGGTTATAATATGTAATAAATATTTAATATAAATATTATATTGAAATTATATAAAATTTATCAACTAATTAAATAAGATTTAACTAATATAATATTATATATATATATAACTGTCATATAGGTATTATAAAATATAAAATTTATGTAGTAATAAACTTATATAACATGAATGTGTAAACTAAATATGGAACATTAAAGAAATCCTAAAAGAAATTAAGAAATAAATATATACGTATTGTAATGTATGATACTTTCTAATATTGTAAGAACACATGCTATATAATTTTATAATAATCTAGAATGATAAATTTATGCATTTAATACGGTTGATAAAACGTTTATTAATTAAGATATATAAATGATTTGAATCAAAGTTTCACAAATAGAATATAACATATACTTGCTAATAAATGCTTCTTGCATGTTAATGTTTCAGTACCCATTCAAGCATTTGATTTTACAACTACTAAATACGTTCGTAATTTGGTCGCTCATGTATTTATTTGGTCAAGATCATGAATCACATTTTATGAGTTTCGAAATCTAAAAGCAATATGAGACTATCGATATTTGATCCGTATACTATCGCATATAAATGTTATATGAGGACCGGTCATAGTTTGTAATGTATGATACTTCAATGAAATTAGTTCATTCCAAACAACTAAATAAACAGTATTATAAGATTGAGTATTCAATTTAATTGATTAAAGTAGAAGACCATACTATATTAAATGTAACCCAAGACCAAGATAAATTTAAGAATTCGATTACTAAATGTTAGTTTAATTAGCTTATGTAAGGTGCATCATATCTTATGACCATAAATATTAAAGACGATTAAATGTATCTTTGTAAAGAGTTCGTTATGATGTTATAGTAAGAGTTTTCTTTTGAATGATTCAGCCACTTAGAAAGAAAAATGGATGTACAAGAGTAGATGTGATTTAAGGTACATTTGAAATGAAGAGAGTGAATGGTCAATTCTACTTCATAAAGAAACATCGAAAAACAAGAATTGTAATAATAATTGATACTTAATATTGGAATAAGAAATATTATTTCTATTCCAAAACGTATTTTCATACAGAAAATTGTTTCCTATGCGATTTATTTCTTTGAGTTCAAGATATTTGATCAAAGAACATTCCGCTGTAATATAGTTATAGTATATGGAATAAATAATCTATATTAAGTTAATGATAGACCTTCGAATTTAGTAGGCTATTATAGTAATGGTGGAAATAGTAGGAGCATGCCATATAGCACTGATTGATTGCATCGAAGTATGAAAATTATTTTCATAAAGCACACCTAAAATTATTTTTATGAAATAATGACTATTTTTTGGTGTCGATTGAAAAATAAAGGCAACTATATTTCAATGTGAATATTATAAATATTCATTATAGAATAAAACTTAATATGGTATTTTTTGTCCTAAAAAAGGTGACGCTTTAGAAGATACAGAAGTATCTAAAATTATTTACAATTATTTGGAATTATAGACTAAGTTGTAGTTATGAAAAATAATTTTAATCGTATGATTATGAAACATATGATACTAATTAACTATATATCAAACAATTAGGGGCTATGCACCTATTTAGTGGGAGAATCATGGGAGTTGATGAACTCTTCAGATTTATACATATTGATGAATGCAATTGGAAGACTATTAATACTAAAATGGTTCCACATACTTCATTATATTCACCTATGAGTCATCATCTACATGGGCATGTATATTTGATACACATGTAGTATGTCTATGGTAAACTCATGGAGTATAAAACAGAAGAAAATAAAATAACAAGCAATAAAAATGATTCGATTTGATTGAATGGGTGAGTATATTGGAAAGAGTTCTAAATGTACCTAAAAAAGAATAAAGATTCAATCTCAAAAGTCACTCCCCCATGTGATACATAATGATGAATTGATAAGGAGTAATCGAACTTTGTTAAACAGAGTACGATTAATTATGAATTAATTTGAGTTAATTTCTTTTTTTAAGAGCGTGTACTTAAGAGTAGTACATAATGTTTATATTAGTCCGCCTAAATAATAGTTTACAAAATCATACGAGATAAGGGTTTATAAGAAATCCCAACATATCCTAATTCAAGAAGTTGGCGGGTTGTGCGAGTCAAAAGTCTGTACATAATAATTATTCATAAGGGATCTTGTAAGAATCTTCCCAAAAGGAGTTTCGAAAGGACTATCATTGGATGACATATTTATGTTTTGAACATAGGTTTTATAAACTAAAACTAAATCGATTTTAAATAAAAGACAATTCATAAAATGTTTATGAATACATATTCCATTGCATTAAGAAACAATTGATGTTACAAGAAATACAAATTTTATAGTGAAGAAACTTCTTTGAAAAATTGTTGGTTGTAAAATAAAATTGGATACGATCCAATGATAAAATTGATTACCAGAGATAAAATGAAATCAATTAACCAAAACAAACACATCGCATTAGTGTGTCCAATAAGTATTCCTCATATTGAAGATAAACTACGAGTTTCTTATCAATGTCAAAATATATAATCCTCGGTTGTTTAAATAAATTATTAAGAGTGTTGACTTTATAATATGGAATGATGCGAAGGTCGGAAAATGAATTCCAAGTATGTTATCAAAATATGATTTTGGTAGTCATGACCGAAGAGATGTGATCCATAGGCCACAACTGTGTCTTTATAAGCAAGACTAAAGTAGTTAGAATTAAATGAGCAATGTTTGATAAGAATAATCTCATAAACTTCAAATGTTGAAATTAGCATAATAGATTCATCATTCAACATGATCAAGTTATTTCGGATTACTCATAAAATTATTTCATTATAAGATTTTGTGATTTGGTACATATCTACTAAAATGGAAAATTCTAAATAATGATTTAGAACGTATTATTTGCACATAACAACGAAATTGTCTCGAAGTCAGTAGGAGCAATATTTTGGTTTGTGAGTGTTTGGATGTGATCCGAGCACAGATACGAAAGTATCATTCGACAAGCATCAAAATTGAACAGGTTTTTTGATAGCAATATCAAATAGTTTGATTATCAATCAAAATGCAGAGGAAGCATGTTCTCATAAGAAAGAATGTTAAAAGGTACATTGATATTTCTAAACTATAAGTGAATGACACATTGCTGATTTTAACAGTGGTTTTGTATTAAAATCAGCCTTAGTTGGTTTAATACTCGGTGTTGGATTTATAAATGATATCTTTTATAGTAAGTATAAAAGTTATAGGGAATGTCCCCGACGATATATAAGGACATCCATTAAAATGTTTAATAGGTAACATGTAAGATGGATTCCTTATGCATGGCAATAAGAATTATCATACATATTATGTTGTCCATGATATCGTGATTTGTTCACGTATTTGACATATGAAGCAAATATTAAATCCAAATTGATATCACTGATTGATAGTTTAGAGTGTTCTCATATATTTATGAAATACTGGAGAATTGTTTTCAAAAACAACGAACTCCTTGTGAAGAAGTGTTCGGACTCAAAGTTTTATAAGTGATATTGAGTATGATATGTCAATAATAAATTCAAGTTAAGAATCTTTTAGTTGGAAATGTTTCAAATAAAGATGGTAGTTGATTCAATGGAAAACGCTTAGTACACCGCTTTGAATACAGTAGCAATAAAGAAATGCATATAAATATAAATGCACAAGTTTATAACTAAGCCAAGGGTGATTCTGAATGTTGAGAATCCCACAAATTGTTATATGATAATAATGTCACCATATAATTCAAGATAGAACTTAGTGCTCATAGGAAGTTGAGAGACATACTTCAAACCGTTCTATATGATAAAAGGTGGTTTATCAGCGTCGGAGAGAGTTAATTGGCAACGTAGATAATTGAAACATAATAGCATATCTGTTCACTGAGGGACTGATCCGATTGGTCTTGAGGAAACCGATTAGAGAAGTTGGAATAAGATTCCATAATTGACACCAAGTAAAAGTGGGAGATCGATAGAGTAAGGGGTATACCCTGAGGAAATTATGTAATTTGTCACATTTATCTAACTCAATGTCCAATTTTGTTCGAAATCAAAGGTATTTTCTTTCTATTGTATACTTAATACAACGTGGTTATATTAATTAATTAATTTAATTAAAAATATATTTAATAGAAAATCCATAAATGGTATGTTTTGTGATAGTAGTTACAAAGTGTTGTGACCGTGAGTAACTTATCACAATAAGTATAAATATACTATTTTAAATGTTCCTAGTCAAGATGCATTGAGACAAAATATCGATATATCCGTTGAGACTAGAATACACAATGCTCTCCAAATATTGGGCAGCATATAACACATGGCTGCTGGAGGCACCTAGAGGTTACGTACTGATAGTTATTGGATAACTATGGAATGACTCACTAATTTTTTGTTGGTTAATATACTAAGGTCAAACAGAAAATACGGATGTGACTGATATACACAATTCTCCCGACTTGAGAATATTGTGGATCTTTATTATGAAATCTTGGCTGTGACTATAGTCAAATCATGGTATGGCGTCCCATCGAATGACTATAGTTGGGTCAAGTGGAAGTATTGGAAGTGAAGCACCATTCAAGAGAGGATTTGTCACCTTAGTTATGCGGGGTTAGTATCACGGTCAACTCAAGTCAACCCAAAATCAAAGTCTTTAGCCAGAGCATTTCAGTTAATAATAATTATTATTATTGAATGAGGGACTATGTATTTGGACTATAGAGTTGAATATAGACCTTAATGGAATTTTGACCGTTATCGAATCCATAAGTCCAAAGTGATATAGTTTTGACAAAGAGAATTGGTGTAGACAAATGTCACAACTGGGTACGCTTATTAAACTAAAATTGGATTTTACTAAAACAAAGTAAGCGATTAATTTGGCTAAAATGTCACATCACTTTCTAAATGGCGTATGAACATTAACATTCGAATACTTCGATGTTAATCGCTAAAAGAATTTACATCCACATGTCACACAACCGAAATGATGAATTCTCTTTAGACCAAATAATTTAATTATTTTATAGTTGGTATAAATTAACTAAATTAACCAATATTTATGAAATACTAATTATAAAATTTGACTCTGATTTGAGAAATAAATATTGTTGTATATATTTATGATACTTATAAATATATCAATTATTATGAGATATTGATAAAGAAAATAAATTCGATATAATTAAATGTATTTGTTTAGGCTTAAATGGCCCATGACGTTAGAAGCAAAATTCGACGGCAACTATGTGATATAGGGGGCGGCCAAAATAGAGTAATAGAGAGTAAGAGTATGTGATGGATAGCTAAGATCTGGTGAGAAAAGGTAGTGATCCACCTTTCTCTCTGATCCAACCATTATAAAAGGAATCATAACCTTAACTTTCTAGTGATTTTTTTTGGCTAATTCCTCTGTCTATATCATAGGTGAACCATACCTTTCCACACCCCCATCAAACCTCAAATCAAATAAGTTTAAATCAATAGTTATTTGATTGCAAAGGGTTTGTCATTCAAAGACTAGTAATTTGACGAATCCGGAAGTTTTCAAGAGGAAGGGAACTCATCGTTACAAGGTGCACTTAAGAGCATTAGTTTAGGTAAATATTTAGTTTTATATATGATGCATATTCTCTGTATTACTCTATATTATTCAAATATACACACACACATACCCCATTATTATTGAATTGTAAGTTATGTAAGATTCCTATAGGTATTGTTATTATCACATATATTGATTGGTTATGTGCATATGTTTATCAAATAAAAAAACAATTATTTTTCCAAGGATCTGGTACACACAACCAATATCATTATATTTTAATTATTTATAATTTGTTATAATATATGTAACAGCCTGATATTTTCAACCATTCGCATCCACACATATCGGACTTGAATTGCTCAAAATACCATGTTGTAAATAAAATTTGGCAAATCTCAGAATATACAGTAAATACATAATCACAGAGTAAATAATAATGCAGTGGAATTAAAAGAGATAGTAGTTCATGAAGCTATTATATAGAAATAAGATACATCAGAGTTAATTAAGACACAACAGAAGAGTAACAAGATACATCTGGTACAAACCAGAATACATCAATGAAATCACTGGATACAGAAAGCAAAATAGATGGCTGGATCTTCAAGGAAAGCTCCAAATCCAAAGGTGAATCTTGAATGCTAACTCACTCAATCTGACTCGAGCGTAAAGCAAAACACAAAACACTCGAGTCAGGACATAAATACTTATGAACTGTAAATCAACTCAGGTGAACAGTAACAAAATGCATCAATAACTCAAAGGATGCTTGGGATCGCCCATCCTTTAAGGATCCGTTAAACTATTTACTATGTAGTAATATTGCGCTACAATAATAATGTCTACGGTAAAATAAACATACTTTTAAATAGCTGTCCGGGCTACCCATATCACCCTTCACACATAATAGTCCCAGTAGTCCATCCAGTATCAGCATATCTCCAAATCGGGAGACTACCCTAAATACTCCACGGGCTACGGGAGAAAAACAAACTCGTAGTAAAGGCTCGGTATGGTAGGTGACACGGCACATAAGGCAATGCCAGGATAGACATACCAATTACGCACACGGGCTGGTGGTAACGCAGCAGCCACATACGCCCACCTCGGAACACACTCCCATATCAAAATCGAAGGATGGCCATCATATATCACAAGTAAGAGTATAGTATCGAAGGAATGTGTCTGATCAGAGGAATGACCTCACTTGGCTCGAGATCGCTCCTGTTTTAGCCACCTTATGCCAACTCACGGGAGTTGGGTCCACGTAATATACCTCAAGATCGTCGCCACCATCCTAATTCATTCTTCAATCTCCACCGCGTACACGGTTGTTAAAGTGGTTTTCGGAGTTGGCAGAGAGTATGACAACTTCCGATCCCGGTCTCTTTAACAACCAAACGTCATTATAATGCTGTGGTCATTTCAAAATAGTTTATATTCAAAAAAATCAAATCATTTCATTTCAAACTATATTCCTTTCAAAACAGTTTATACTTCGAAACCAAAACCATTTTTTATTTCAAAACTATTTATTCAATCATAATAGTTTATATTTCGTAACCAAAACATTTCAAACATATATTCATTTCAAAATCATAATACATTCAAAGTATAACTCTTTTGAAACCCAAAATACTTGAAATAATTACACTTTGAAAATCATAACATTTCAAAATCATACATTTGAAATTATCCTTTAATTCTGTACACTTTACAAATTTATTCCATCAAACCAAAATTTCAAATTTCCAATTTAATTCAATTCAAACCATCAGTTTCAATCCAATTTAGTTTTCTAACAAAACATTTCAAATCTTATAAATTTCAAATATAGATTTGATCTATAAAATAAAAAATCCAATTTTATTATATTTCCAAACTTTAATGTCCCACTTTTCAAAACTAAACTTTATAATTCCATATACGCATATCTCAAATCTAATTTCATTATTATTTAGTTTTGAAATATTCATTTCATAGATCGAACATTATTTAAGTAAACTTAAATTATAATTAAACCAGATATATTTTCATACAAATATAAACTTCAAATATTCCTTTATCAAATAAATCAAAATCAAATATTATTCCACATTCATATTCTTTATTAAAATAAAGATCAAATCATTTCCAAACCATTTCAAAATCATTAAAATATCAGATCCTTTCAAAACCTCATTATTAAATCATTATTTGAATTCGAATTCAAATGCTCAAATTTAAATATCATTTTTAAATCAAATAAGTCATTCATTTATTATTTCAAGTATCATTACAAATTACATTAAAAATTCCATTCAAAAATTCATTTATCTCATTACATTTCATTCCATTTAACACATAACCAAGTAAACCCTATTTAAATTCAAATTCAACTTTAAATCCCTTAAAAGTTCAAATTTAAATATTAAAATATATTCAAAACTTCTTAAATTTCACAATTAATAAATTTCCAAAAGTTAAATCATTTAACACTTTAAAGTATAACTCAAACAGTGTTAAAATCTATAACATTTCAAACAATGTCAAATTATAGCAACGACGGCATTTATAAAGTGCTATCGTAGCTTATAATTTCCAAAATGGTTTAGTTCAAGAATAACAGCATTTATAAAATGCCGTAATAGATATTTAGTTATTTCAAACCTTGTTAGATTCAAAACTACAGCAATTAATAATGCTGTCAAAAGACTACAGCATTTTGAAAAAGCTATAAAATTCCAGATTTCATTTTTAGCTTTTCAAAAATAATAATAAAAATCCAATTTTTTATTATTATAACTTGAAAGCCATATTTCTAGACTTCAAAATTTCACATTAAAAATCATTTTAACATATGATTTAACACAATAAATTTAAGATCAAATATTCAATTTAAAAACTCCCTTCATTTATTAAGTCAAAATTCACTGTTTATTAACTTATAAATTTAATAAAACTTAACATTTTACTTCAAATATCATTTCAAAACTTTAAATTTAATTTCCATTATTTATTTACATTTTAAAATAAAATTTAAAGTCAAAAATCATAATTACTTCAAATTTACGTACTTAAATTCACAATTTCAAGACTTAATATTTAATTTTCTTAAAACCATAAAATATATATTTTTAAATCAAATTTTCATAATTTTAAAAATACATATTTTAATAAAAATCATTTAAAAATATACCACGGGGTCTGTATATAATTTCCTAACCTAGGTCAAGTGATACGGATATGTATCATTTCAATCCTCAATTTAAAAGAGAACCGGGTTCTATCATTTCAAACCCGCAATCCTAAGCAAGTAAAAATAAATAAAAATCGCTCAGGCCTATCATTTCAGCCCATAACGATTTTTCAGTATTCTAAAGTCCGTTTGGGTATGTATCATTTCAACCCATAGTGATTCTATTCTAATAGGGAACTTGCAGCGTGAACATATGCATAAACAATATAAAAATGTCAATGTCACAATATAATGTCATATATCAGATGTCAGGTGATAATTAATAGTTTTAACATGGTAATAACAAAGCGTAGCATATCATATAATAATCATCACCTTGCATAAACATTTTTAATTACTAAACAATAAAGTGATCGATTACCATTTCATAAGTAAATATGTCAGAGTGAGAAAGACTCACCTTTATCAAATCTAGAGACAAACAACACACACAAGAGCGATTCCAAAGGCACGACACGCACGATTTGATTCGAATGGATGGTGAGCCTTGATATTGATCTTGTATTCAACAAATAAAAAAGATAATGTAAACATACATACAATAAAAATATAAATTGAAACGAAATGGAAATTTTGAATTAACAAAGAACATTACCCAGCTTTAACACAAATTGCTTGACGATGACAGCATGGCTTGACATTTGATCAAATGGGCTTGATCACACCACACTAAGCTCAGCCTAGGTGTCAACATGGCTCAGACATGACCATGTTATAAGCTTGGGTATGCATCATATATGCACAACAACATGAAGATGATGATGCTAGGAGATACAACATGAAGTATACAAAGGGTCATGTGCAAAAGTTGGAGTTTTTTGGGCACAACAAGGCTCCTCCATGTCATAAATGGGTCAGGTCAGATCTGGAGCTGATGGTTAGAGGTTTCCAGAGGCGAAGTAGCAGCTGGTGGTGGTGTCTAAGGGGTGGCCAAAGTGAATAGGAAGGGAAATGCTGAAGTATGAAGCTTGGTTAGGCAATTTGGAAGGGTTTGGTGCAAAGTTTGCGATGCTAACCTCCATGGATGGACAAGGCTTGGTTAAAGTTAGAGAAGGGGGAGGAGTAGCTTCTATAGATGATGGAGGAGGTGGTTGGTGGAGATGAAGGTGGTAGATGCCAAGCAAAGCTAGAAGAGGAGGAAGGCAAAATACAATGAAAGAGAGGAGAAAAAGTGGAAATAAGCCATTGGAAAAACTTGAAAATAATTTCAGAAATGAACTTGGCCATGAGTTGTGAGGAGGATGAGAGTTTTCACGTGAATTATCAATAAGAAATGTACGGCTACGCTATAAAATGAAAGGCCAAGGCAAGTGAAAAGACTAGGCAATGAAAAGTCACAAGATTTAAAGCTTAAGTAAGTCCTTTCAAATTTCAACTTTCTTTTAATTAAATAAAAACAAAATAAAATTTCTATAATTTGACATTAAAAACCGAAATAAATTAATATAAAATAAAAATAAATAATAAATTTGAAAGAAAATGGAAAAAGAATTGAAGAAATTGCTTAAAATTCCAAAACAGGGTTCAAAAATTATAATTAAATCATCATTGGCTTTGGAAAAATATTTAATTCATTTTAAAAATATTCTAAAGCAAAATTTTGAAATAAAATAATTTATTAAACATATTCAAAGTGAAAAAAATAATCAAATTTAGAGAAAATAGAAAAATAATTAAAGAAATTGTTTAAAAATTGGAAACAGGACATGAAAATTACAAATACCATTTAGCCTTAGAGAATTTCTATTTCACTTTAAAACAAATAAAAGTCAAATAACTAAAATAAATGAGGAACAAAATAAAGTGGGAATGATAAAAATAAGATCTTAAGAAAATAGAAAAATAAATAAAGAATTTTTTTTAAAATTAATTGAAGCTGGATTAGAAATGGTAAACAAAATACAACTGACACTGTAAAATGTCAGTTACACTTTTAAAAATGTTTTGAAACCAAAATATATACATAACATGTTATTTTACCCATATAAACATAAATTAGAACATTACTTGACAAATAAAATATTATTTGTATAATTTAAAATAAACAATTTTGTCAAATACAGCAAATTTCACACAATAGTTAAAAAGGCATAACTTTCACATTATAAATCAGATTTCAACGAAACGAAAAATAGTGTTCTTAAAATTTTATTTATTTTCATAATAAAGATAAAATTCAAAATTTTCAAACTTTCAAATTTTAAATTTAAAAGTCAAAGTTTGACCATTTTGACCAAATTCACCTTTTTGGAAAATATTCAATTTATATATGTTTGAAATTATAATTTACATTAAAATCAAAATTTATATTTAAAATAAAAAAATTATTCATTTTAATAGATAAAAATAAAGTTTCTAAATCAAGAATTCAATTATAATAATTAAAATATACAATTAAAACAATCAGAAAATACAGGGTTGTTACACTCTCCCCCACTCAAAACTTTTCGTCCCCGAAAAGGAATAAGGTAGGGGAAAAAAAGATAGAATGAAATAGGATTAAGACAAGATGGCAAGAAGATTGAAATTTATACCTGATAACAGTTGTTATAGGTAAGTTTAACAAGGTGGAGATGATCTTCCCAACATCCTCCAGAATCAAGAACACAAGCACGAAAAAGATCTTCTAGAATCTGATTCACCCTTTTCGCTTGACCGACGGTCTATGGATGGCAAGCAGTGCTCAGATTCAAAATGAGTACCAAAAGTTATAGAAAGATTTCTAAATAGATAGGTATAAGCAATAGCTTTCCCATTTTGTAGCCAAATACGGGAATAAAGACAACTAGAAGATAGTTTGAAAAACAAAATAAGATAATAAATTAAAACCCTAAAAATTTCAACTTAAATTGGAAATTAATTTTACATGAGTTAAATAAATCTTAATCATCTCCAATTTCATTAGCTTATTATCCAATTATCTTAAATTAACAAATCCCTAAATTAATGTATTTGAAAATATTTTATTATACTCAAAATGTACCAAATAAAATTTAATTCTTCTTCATTTCTAATTAAAATTAAGTTTATTTCTCTCAATATATCTTATCACCCATGTTAAATATATTTATACTAATTATAACTGCTTTAATTTATTCTTAGTTCCATTATCATCATTTTATATTGTAAATTTTTCCATTACCTTTTCTTTATTTACCACTGTTAATAATTTTATAACTAAAATTTAAGTGTATAACATTTATTATAACCACTCAAATTTTATTTATAAATTTTTTTTTATATTGTATATTATCCAATTACATATTCAATTTCTGAAAATTTTGGTAAGCTATATTGGAATGAAATTGTGTAGTATACAAATAAACTTTCCATTTCAATCATTTCAAACTTGAATATTTATCCAAATCGTGAAATTATACTAAAATTTATCCTTCAAGATAAAATTTAGGAACTAAATTTCCAATAAATTCCAAACTATTTAGAGATAACTAAATGCACATATACTATATATATAAATATCCATTCAAATTTAAATCATATATCAGCATATGTTATAAATCCAGTCTTATTTTAGAAATTCAAATCAATTAAATTCCCCAAAACAAAACTGTAGCAAGACTACAGAATGGTCTCTTCACTTGAAAACTCGAAAGTGAATGTCGATGATGCTGCAGTCATCACCGAAGTTATTTTCCAGCGACAAAGAGAATAGACTAAATTTAAACTTTAAAATTCTTTGGAAACAAATTTCTATCCGAAAATACATTAAATAGTACATCCTTTAAAACTTTAAACACAAGGTTTGGAACCATTGGAAATTAAATTCCCAAATTCTTGTTTAAATTCATTTTAAATTTCCAAATAAATTTATAACCATGTTTATAGTTCAATTATTTATATACGAAACAAGAGTTAATGATATATATAAAATCAAATATTATTTCTTAACAACCAATTCAATAAAATCCAGAAAATGATTTATAATATATTTCACAAAATTTATTTCATAACTAAATTTGAAAACATATTGTGTCAGTTTGCTCTGTTCAAGTGTTTTTGAAATCTTATCGATTGCGTTGATCAAACGAATCGATCAGAAACCTAAATCAACATCAACGACTCAAGCAACACAATATATAAAACATTTAAATATTAGTTTACAAATACACTTCAAGAATGATTTGAAGATAAGTTGGAAACATATATGAGATGGTTAAATAATAGAATAAGAAACTGGATAAGCTTATATAAATTGCGGGTAACCTTAACCGGTCAACCGTGACTTAAAGAATAAGATCGATGTAGATTTATGGGTAAATCAACATTCGATCTCAAGAGATATAATTTGGGATAATAAGAGATACCAGCATCTAAACCAAGGATATAAAATCTTTGATGAATCGATGCTGTTGTAAAGGAGTTTCACCCCTTTACTAATCATTTTGAGATTGGCGAGACCGCCGACTCATTATGAAGATCTTTTGAAGTGGGGTTATGGGATACTCCAGAATCAAAGAAGATAAATAGTGAGGGACACGAATGGATTTTGAAACCGCAAGGAACGTTCCAAAGTTCAAATGAAATTTGAATCAAAGAGTAAGAGATTCAAGTTTGGATGAAAGTGATTCTGTAAATACATTTACCCTATATACTGAGTTTTGCCTAGAGCTACAAAAGCTTTGATACCAACTGTAACAACCTGATATTTTCAACCATTCACATCCACACATGTCAGACTTGAATTGCTCAAAATACCACGTCGTAAATAAAATTTGGCAAATCTCAGAATATACAGTAAATACATAATCACAGATCACAACACAGAGTAAAGAATAATGCAGCGGAATTAAAAGAGATAGTAGTTCATGAAGCTATTATATAAAAATGAGATACATCAGAGTTAAATAAGATACAACAGAAGAGTAACAAGATACATCAGGTACAAACCAGAATACATCACTAAAATCAATGGATACAGAAAGCAAAAAAGGTGGCTAGATCTTCAAGGAAAGCTCCAACTCCAAAGATGAATCTTGAATGCTAACTCACTCAATTTGACTCGAGCGTAAAGCAAAACACAAACGCTCGAGTCAGGACATAAATACTTATGAACTGTAAATCAACTCACGTGAACAGTAACAAAATGCATCAGTAACTCAAAGGATGCTTGGGATCGCCCATCCTTTAAGGATCCGTTAAACTATTTACTATGTAGTAATATTACGCTATTATAATACTGTCTACGGTAAAATAAACATACTTTCAAATAGCGTTCCGGGCTACCCATATCACCCTTCACACATAATAGTCCCAATAGTCCAACCAGTATCAGCATATCTCCAGATCGGGAGACTATCCTAAATACTCCACGGGATACGGGAGAAAAACAAACTCGTAGTAAAGGCTCGGTATGGAAGGTGACATGGCACATAAGGCAATGCTAGGGTAGATATACCAATTACGCACACGGGCTGGCGGTAACGCAGCAGCCACATACGCCCACCTCGGAACACACTCCTATATCAAAATCGGAGGATGGCCATCTAATCAATCACAAGTAAGAGTATAGTATCGAAGGAATGTGTCCGATCGGAGGAATGACCTCACTTGGCCCGAGATCGCTCCTGTTTTAGCCACCTTATGCCAACTCATGGGAGTTGGGTCCACGTAATATACCTCAAGATCGTCGCTACCATCCTACTTCATTCTGGAATCTCCACCGCGTGCACGGTTGTTAAAGTGGTTTTCGGAGTTGGCATAGAGTATGACAACTTCCGATCCCGGTCTCTTTAACAACCAAACGTTATTATAATGTCGTGGTCATTTCAAAATAGTTTATACTTCAAAAAAAAATCAAATCATTTCATTTCAAACTATATTCCTTTCAAAATAGTTTATACTTCGAAACTAAAACCTTTTTTATTTCAAAACTATTTATTCAATCAAAATAGTTTATACTTCGAAACCAAAACATTTCAAACATATATTCATTTCAAAATCATAATACTTTCAAAGTATAACTCTTTTGAAACCAAAAATATTTGAAACAATTACACTTTGAAAATCATAACATTTCAAAATCATACATTTGAAATCATCCTTTAATTCTTTACACTTTACAAATTTATTCCATTAAACCAAAATTTCAAATTTCCAATTTAATTCAATTCAAACCATCAGTTTCAAATCAATTTAGTTTTCTAACAAAACATTTCAAATCTTATAAATTTCAAATATAGATTTGATCTATAAAGTAAACAATCCAATTTTATTACATTTCCAAACTTTAATGTCCCACTTTTCAAAACTAAACTTTATAATTCCATATATTCATATCCCAAATCTAATTTCATTATTATTTAGTTTTGAAATATTCATTTCATAAATCCAACATTATTCAAGTAAACTTAAATTACAATTAAACCAAATATCTTTTCATACAAATATAAACTTCAAATATTCCTTTATCAAATAAATCAAAATCAAATATTATTCCACATTCATATTCTTTATTAAAATAAAGATCAAATCATTTCTAAACCATTTCAAAATCATTAAAATATCTGATCCTTTCGAAACCTCATTATTAGATCATTATTTGAATTCAAATTCAAATACTCAAATTTAAATATCATTTTTAAATCAAATAAGTCATTCATTTATTATTTCAAGTATCATTACAAATCACACTAAAAATTCCATTCAAAAATTCATTTATCTCATTACATTTCATTCCATTTAACACATAACCAAGTAAACCCTATTTAAACTCAAATTCAACTTTAAATTCCTTAAAAGTTCAAATTTAAATATTAAAATAAATTCAAAACTTCTTAAATTTCACAACTAATAAATTTTCAAAAGTTAAATCATTTAACACTTTAAAATATAACTCAAACAATGTTAAAATCTATAACATTTCAAACATTGTCAAATTATAGCAACGACGGCATTTATAAAGTGCTATCGTAGCTTATATCTTCCAAAATAGTTTAGTTCAAGAATAACAACATTTATAAAATGCCATAATAGATATTTAGTTATTTCAAACCTTGTTAGATTCAAAACAACAGCAATTAAAAATGCTGTCAAAAGACTACAGCATTTTGAAAATGCTATAAAATTTCAGATTTCATTTTTAGCTTTTCAAAAATAATAATAAAACTCCAAATTTTTATTATTATAACTTGGAAATCATATTTCTAGACTTCAAAATTTCACATTAAAAATCATTTTAACATATGATTTAACACAATAAAATTTTAAGATCAAATATTCAATTTAAAAACTCCCTTCATTTGTTAAGTCAAAATTCACTGTTTATTAATTTATAAATTTAATAAAACTTAACATTTTACTACAAATATCATTTCAAAACTTTAAATTTAATTTCCATTATTTATTTACATTTTAAAATTAAATTTAAAGTCAAAATCATAATTACTTCAAATTTACGTACTTAAATTCACAATTTCAAGACTTAATATTTAATTTTCTTAAAACCATAAAATATATATTTTTAAATCAAAATTTCATACTTTTAAAAATACATATTTTAATAAAAAACATTTAAAAATATACCACGGGGTCTGTACATAATTTTCTAACCTAGGTCAAGTGATACGGATATGTATCATTTCAATCCGCAATTTAAAAAGAGAACCGGGTTCTATCATTTCAAACCCGCAATCCCAAGTAAATAAAAATAAATAAAAATCGCTCAGGCCTATCATTTCAGCCCATAGCGATTTTTTCTCTATTCTAAAGTCCGTTCGGGTATGTGTCATTTCAACACATAGTGATTCTATTCTAACAGGGAACTTGCAGTGTGAAGATATGCATAAACAATATAAAAATGTCAATGTCACAATATAATGTCATATTATCATATGTCAGGTGATAATTAACAGTTTTAACATGGTAATAACAGAGCATCGCATATCATATAATCATCATCAACTTACATAAACATTTTTAATTACTAAACACTTGTTATCGATTACCATTTCATAAGTAAACATGTCAGAGTGAGAAAGACTCACCTTTATCAAATCTATAGACAAACAACACACACAAGAGCGATTCCAAAGGCATGACACACACGATTTGATTCGAATGGATGGAGAGCCCTGATATTGATCTTGTATACAACAAATAAACAAGATAATATAAATATACATACAATACAAATATGAATTGAAATGAAATAGAAATTTTGAATCAACAAAGAACATTCCCCAGCTTTAACACAAATTGCTTGACGATGACAGCATGGCTTGACACTTGATCAAATGGGCTTGATCACACCACACTAGGCTCAGCCTAGGTGTCAACATGGCTCAGATATGACCATGTTATAGGCTCAGTTATGCATCATATATGCACAACAACATGGAGATGATGATGGTAGGAGATACAACATGAAGCATACAAAGGGTCAAGTGCAAAAGTTGGAGTTTTTTGGGCACAACAAGACTCGTCCATGTCATAAATGGGTCAGGTCAGATCTGGCGCTGATAGTTAGAGGTGGCCAGAGGTGAAGTAGCAGCTGGTGGTGGTGTCTAAGGGGTGGCCAAAGTGAATAGGAAGGGAAATGGTGAAGTATGAAGCTTGGTTAGGCAATTTGGAAGAGTTTAGTGCAAAGTTTGTGATGCTAACCTCCATGGATGGGCAAGGCTTAGTTAAAGTCAGAGGAGGGGGAGGAGTAGCTGCTGTAGATGGTGGAGGAGGTGGTTAGTGGAGATGAAGGTGGTAGATGCCAAGCAAAGCTAGAAGAGGAGGAAGGCAAAATACAATGAAAGAGAGGAGAAAAAGTGGAAAGAAGCCATTGGAAAAACTTGAAAATAATTTCAGAAATGAACTTGGCCATGATTTGTGAGGAGGATGAGAAGTTTTCATGTGAATTATCAATACGAAATGTACGGCTATGCTAGAAAATGAAAGGCCAAGGCAAGTGAAAAGACTAGGCAATGAAAAGTCATAAGATTTAAAGCTTAAGTCATTTCAAATTTCCACTTTCTTTTAATTAATAAAAACAAAATAAAATTTCAGTAATTTGACTTTAAAAACCGAAACAGAGTAATATAAAATAAAAATAAATAATAATTTTGAAAGAAAATGGAAAAAGAATTAAAGAAATTTTCTAAAATTCCAAAACAGGGTTCAAAAATTACAATTAAATCATCGTTGGCTTTGGAAAAATATTTTATTCATTTTAAAAATATTCTAAAGAAAACTTTTGAAATAAAATAATTTATTAAACATATTCAAAGTGAAACAAATAATTAAATTTAGAGAAAATAGAAAAATAATCAAAGAAATTATTTAAAAATTGGAAACAGGACATGAAAATTACAAATAAAATACCATTTAGCCTTAGAGAATTTCTATTTCACTTTAAAACAAATAAAAGTCAAATAATTAAAATAAATGAGGAACAAAATAAAGTGGGAATGAGAAAAAATAAGATCTTAAGAAAATAGAAAAATAAATAAAGAATTTTTTAAATTAATTGAAGCTGGAATTAGAAATGGTAAACAAAATACAACTGACACTGTAAAATGTCAATTATACTTTTAGAAATGTTTTAAAACCAAAATATATACATAACATGTTATTTTACCCATATAAACATAAATTAGAACATTACTTGACAAATAAAATATTATTTGTATGATTTAAAATAATTTTTTTTGTTAAATACGGCAAATTTCACACAATAGTTAAAAAGACATAACTTTCACATTATAAATCAGATTTCAACGAAACGAAAAGCAGTGTTCTTAAAATTTTATTTATTTTCATAATAAAGATAAAATTAAAAATTTTCAAACTTTCAAATTTTAAATTTAAAAGTCAAAGTTTGACCATTTTTGACCAAATTCACTTTTTTGGAAAATATTCAATTTATACATGTTTGAAATTATAATTTACATTAAAATCAAAATTTATATTTAAAATAACAAAATTATTCATTTTAATAGATAAAAATAAAGTTTTTAAATCAAGAATTCAATTATAATAATTAAAATATACAATTAAAACAATCAGAAAATATAGGGTTGTTACATAAATATAAATAGTGAGCATGCTATATACTGTTTTGTATTTTAGTCCCACATCGTGGGATTAGTTCTACCCCAAGCTCCTAGGTCTTTATATAAAGACGCTAATGTAATGAAAACGTATGATTAATCTGAGCAGTGAATAAAATATTTTCTTCCTCTTTCTTTAATGTCTACTTATTCCATAACGCATTCTCAGCACGATCTCTACAAAAGATTTTTTAACAGATCTACGATTGTGTAATTTATGAAATCAGATCTATTATTTTCTAGATCCAATTATAGATCTCAAAACGACGAATGAGGCGACGATTCGAGAATAGGCTATACGAAGGTAGATGATTCAAGGGTGGGCGAGACTAAACGAAGGCGACTCAGGTGAGGAGAACATGGCAAGGTGATTTGAGGGTAGGGTATTCAACTCAGGCAAGGCGGACTAGGCAAGGCGAGGTTGATTACATAGAGTTTCAATAGTTGACAAGTTTCAACTGACAGGTACTGTTTCAAGTAAAAATATCCAGTAAGTATGATGGATATAATATCCAAAAATATTATTAAGATTTACGCAATTCTTTGAAAGTCCATAAGTTGTTTTATCCCAGTGTCTTCCTGTTACATTTCTTTTCCCATGAAGGGCCATCCCTTATGAATCTTAGTTTACTTTCTTTTTTTTATTGAGAAAAATTAGTTTTTTTAATCTTCCCGTTAGTTTTTGTATAGTATTAATCAGAACAATATTTTGATTTCCTTTCTGGTCATTGAGTTGGCATGTTTCTCTTTATTATTACATATTTATAGTTAGGTAATTGTATTTTACTTTGGTATAAAAAGAAATATCAACTTGCTTGAAAATACTGGATTTTAAATGAAGTTGCAGGCGATAGGCTTCTTCAACGTTTAGTTTTATCATCTTTGAAAGTTGATATGTCATGCTAATACGGTTTATAGTGTCAAACCATGGTTAATATGCATATAAAAATTAGTGAATACCGAACGTATGGAGGTGCTACACTATAAGATAATGGCCAACTGTCAATTTTAGAAGTTCAAAGGCTGTATCAATCAAGAAAAAAAAGGTAATTAAATCTTTAGAACTACCAACATAAAAGGAAAAACTGTAAGATTTTGTACATAGCTAAAATTAACTGAGATTGATAGCAAAAGAAACCCTTGGGCATTGATTTTATTGTACACACACAGTTTTCACGTGCTTAAGTGCCTAAATGTTTCCAAATTCAACCACAAAACTCTGAAAATAGGGAAATTTTATCAAAGTGACAGAACAGGAGGGTATCACAGTGAAAACTGAAACATTAATGCATATAAGTTCAGCCCATAACAATGAAGAATTGTAGCATATCATGCTGTAGGTTTTGAGTTTTTCCAGAATCATTACTTATATTCTGTAAATACTAATCAAAATAACACTTTTTCAACCTTCTTAAAAAAACATTAATCAAATTTTTCCTGACAAACACAAAAGAAATAATTTTTGTATAAATTTATTGGTTCAAATTTATGACGCAAAATTTCTTTGTATTAAAATTAAGGTAGTATATCTCATACTTTGATGTTTGATTCACCTGCATATTTGCTTCATCTACCCCAGAAGCACTTTCTTCGAAAGTATTAATTACACTAGCAATATCTGTACTTATCAAATAGTTTTGAGGTTTGCCTAGCACTGCTATAAACTAACTTATCATGTATGTCAATTGTATTTAGTTTAGATGATAGAAAGACAATGATTTTTAAACTAGTTTTAAATAAAGATTTTAACAAAAGCTTTGAATATCGGTGAAAATGAATTTTTATTTGCATATTGGTTGGAGTGTTGCAGAGCAGCGAGTCTTAAAATGAATTCACATGTATAGCTTTTGGAATTATGCAGCACAAATATTACATCCAGTATGTAACTTTTTCTCATACAAATGTTTATCATGCTTATTAACTAGTAGCATCGCTTGATTTTCTTGATTGTATTCATTTTAACTTCTCCATATTGCATAGCATGTTATCAACAGAGAAACCAATGTACGTAAACTTCTACATGTTGCATCAGTACTTTGTTATAACTTCAAGTACATCAGTACTTTGCAAGTGTATGTAGTCATATATAATTTGACTTTGAAATGTGTATTTTATAATATATGGCTGCACATACGTAATTTAAATTGAATTGTTTTCAGTTTTCATTTAATAATCAATGTTCAAATGAATTGTAAAAATAGGCGATTACAATTAGCAAGGTGGAATGTAACTTGATGAATGGTGCATATGCATGTATAAATTTATATATAGTATGTGTATATATGGTATACATATACTTCAACATATTTGGCGTGTAGAAATTTTATGTGGAATTTGTTTTATTTTACTTTAGTTTAGTAAATCATTTTGAAGTTGGTAAAACCCAAGTTTTGATAATTTTTGGGTATTTTTGCCAAACTATATATTTGAAGAAGTACATTTTACTATTCTCCAGAAGAGATAACCCATATAACATACTCTTGAAGAGATGTTTTATGATTTTTATATTGCAAAAACCAAACATCCTAGAAGAGATGTTGTATAATTATGTCAATTATGTAGAAAAAGATATTGAGTATTGATGACATCCTAAAACAGTGCATATAAAGTATCTTTAGAAGTGATATGTACCACTCTAGAAGCAGTGTTTATAAAATATCCTCAGAAGTGATATTATATTATCGTATAGCACTATAAAAGCATTTCCTATAGAATATTGTCAAATGTGATAATAAATTACCTAAAATTCAATCGTCTATTGTCATGGACCCCTAGCTCCATTAGACAAATTTAGAAGCAAATAGTGATATGTAACCTTTTACTTTTCAGAACTTACGACGAATCAAATGTTATATGCACAAATATTTTTGAAGAAATGTCTTTAGATATGCTGCTGAAGAGATAACCTATATGTCGTATCATAATTTTCGCTAAAGCTATATAAATACGGTCTTGAACAAACCGGTATGTGCGACCAATATAATTTCTTATTTTTATAACATTTCAAGGGTCCAGAAGATACTCTTATTTATGTTGTAAATATATCTATTTTACTGAACTCTCTAGAAGAGATGTTTATATATAATTATAACTAAGTATATATTCTCTAATAAACAACCATAATTAATGTTCAAAAGTAATATTAGAGATATAATCAAGGAATAAAATTACCAACTTGAAGTTGTATATACAATTTATTTGAACCAGAAGTTCAATATGATTTCAAATCAGATGTTTTGAACATTATCATGCGGTCTTGAAGGATCAAAAGGTGTAAACCACATCTGAAATGTGGTACAGAAGTCAGTTCTTATATTTTTGGAGTAAGTAATAAAGATGCCAAATAATAGGTGAATGTTCTTGAAGAAACACTTAAGGGTGCTCTGAAAGAGATCCATGACATGATTGTCAAATAACCCTAGAAGTGGTTTAGGTACCTAAAACATGATGATTAATGAGATCTCAATAAATCATGTTTAGAACTGACAAGAAATAATCATCGATGATAAATTTGTGAATAATAAAGCGCTTATATTTATAAATGGATTAAAGATCCTGGATTAGAGAAAAACATGATTGGCCATCATGAAATTTTCCTTAATGAGAAATGTGGACCTATAGTCCATAAATTATAATTAGAAACATGTATATAAAGTACACTAAAATTACTAAAGCACATATAGTGTCAACGATATGTTAAATGCCATGGGCATGATATTTTTAGATATAATTGAATTGATTGAAGAATGAGAGTGTTTGAAACACTTTAAATACCCCAAAGGTATAAACATTGTTTAAATCATATTAAATGATGAAAGTATAAAAATTCCTGAAGAATATAAATAACTTTGGTAGTTATAAAGAAGGTAAAGAACAAGGAGCATAGATTACAACGTCTTTTGAGTATTGTTGTAATGAAAATCTTGATATACTTCAAGATGAGTAGATTACTTCCTGCTTTTTAGTATTATTGTAGTGGAACTTTTAATATTCATCAAAGATATGGTTGCAATATGCAAAACTGATTTGAAGCACAAAAATGAAAGCACATGATGTGTTTTTCATAAAAGTAGCATACAAAATGCACAAAATGCAAATTATATTTAGAAGAAACAATCATGAAAATTTTGATTGTACTGAAGGAAACTATTAATAAATTATATTACTAATGAGATACATATTTATGGATCCAGAAGTATCTATAACCAATTTGAGTTTTCAAAAGACGAATACGAATTTAGAGGAAACTTTTAAATCAGGGGAAGTATCCATAAGTATTTTATAATGCACTCTTTTTTCTTAACTAAGATTTTTCCCACTGGGTTTTTCTTAGTAAGGTTTTAATGAGGCATTATTTTGATCCAGAAGTATCAACTCCCAGCAACATTTAAAATAAGTTATAATGTACTTTTTTCCTTATTTAAGATTTTCCCCATTGGATTTTTCTTACTAAGGTTTTAACGAGGCATTATCTTGATCTAGAAGAATCAAACATCTAATCAAGAAATAACATCTCAAATATGTTATTTAAGTTAAATTGTATTTTTATCCTAAACTAAGATTTTTCCCATAGGGTTTTTCTTACTAAGGTTTTAATGAGGCATTGTTTTGATCCCGAAGTATCAAACCCTTTAGAAAGAATATCATTTTTAATATGATTTTACAAGTTGCATTCTTTCCCTCGTTCAAGGTTTTTTTCCATTGGGTTTTCCTAACAGAGGTTTTTAATGAGGAAACGGACAGTATCTAGATCGACTGAATGAATAAATGCAAGCAATATAACAATGAGGGGGAGCAATCATCATACATGTTACAAAAGGAACAATTTCAAGTTATCAGAGGATTCAAGGTTTTAAAGACGTATATTCAAGGGGGAGTGTTATAATATATGTAAATATAAATAGTGAATATGCTATATACCGTTTTTGTATTTTAGTCACACATCATGGGATTAGTTCTATCCCAAGCTCTTAGGTCTTTATATAAAGGAACTAGTGTAATGAAAATGTATGATTAATCTGAGCAGTTAATAAAATATTTTCTTCCTCTTTCTTTAATGTCTACTTATTCTATAACATAATTCATTAATTAATATATATATATATATATATAAATATATATTAATATATCAACTAATTTATTTATATGAACAAACCTACATTAAACTCTTGTTTCAATGGGGACTAGGGTTGCCCTTCTCCTTCCTTCAATCGCCTTACTTTCCTCATTCCAGATCCAATCCGCTTTTCTTTCCCTCACTCGTTTCCTTCCTTCATTCTCTATCCTCCTTAGCTTTTCTTATTGTTGTGAGAGCTTATTATTATTAGTTTTTGTGATCGCCCTACTATGTTGGTTCTGGCTCGAATCTCCTTTACACTTCGCTTAGATAACCTGAAATCGTTTTGTGAGATTGCGGTCTTTGATTAAAGCAACAATTCGTACTTCAGTGTCTTTTCTTTGCTTAGTTGAGGTTCTTTCCGCTTTTCTAAGGTTGGGTCATGGGGTGTTTTAGATATCTGGTTGACTATGATAGATCTTTCTTCCTGTTGCTGTTTTTCTCAATTCTATGTCATCATTTTGGCATTACTACTTTACAATACTACCGTTGCTTACTCTGCACTGAGAGTTTTGATAGTTTAGTGGCTATTTGTCTGTTTTGGAGTGAAATCTGTTTGGAAATTGTTGGTAGGTTCTTGGTTTTGTCGTAAAATGATTGGTTCGTGAAATATGTTGTTTTATCAATGGAACACTTTCTTAGTCAATACCTTTCTGTTAGTAGTTGATTAGCATTGTTTTCCTGCTGTAACCTCTAGTTGATATCACCCCGCTTCTTTTCAGCTCCATCATCTTGCTCTAAGGGGATTGTCCGGTGCAGCCAATGTGAGTCTTTCTTGGTGGATTTTGTTGTGCTTCTTATGCAATCTGGTTAATGCCTCTTTGTGGTTTTGTCGTGCATTTCAATTTCTACTAATGTCTCTACTAGATCCCAATGGTATTTCTAGCAACCAGTTATTCATGTAAATTCGTCAGTTGTAATCTCTGCATCATGAGCCTAGAAATCTTCTTCTTTCGAAATTAGTTGGCTTGTTTTGGTTCTAATGGGAAATTAAGGTAGTTTTGTTCTACCTCTGCAATTTGTGGAAGTTGGTATACATTCTTTTTCTTTTGGGATTGTCGTATTTGTGCACCTGTGCTTGTATTGTCTAGTTTTTGTTTGGGTACCTGTATGTGTAATCTTGGCGTGTGTGCCCGACATCTGTGCTTTTTTGTGTTATAGGTGGATGGTCCACCTTAAAATTCGTTAGGCTATCGGCCAAGCCTTACTGGTTGAATATATATATATATATATATATATATATATAATATGCATGTGTGGTCCTCGGACCATACAATCTTTGTCATAAAAAACTAATTTATTTATATGACAGTTATTAAATCATATAACTACGTTGCATATATAATCGATCTAATAACTTTGAAATGTATGTTTATATTAATTATGATTTTTAGTAATAAATTTTTAAAAATTATTTAATACGTTTTAATATTATTCAATCTTTGTATGAATTAATAAATTCATACAGAATAAATTATGTTTTGAAAGTTCAATTTTAAATTTTCTAAAATTAATTTGTTATCACATATGCTCTTGGAAAAAAATCAAAATTTTTATATCATTTTTTATATTTTAAAAAAATCATTTCAAATTCGACTGAAAATTATCTAACTAATAAAAAATATTATTTCAATCTGGAAAATTCTGAAGAAATTTCACAACCTATATAATACTGTTCCTGATCTGCTAATAGTTTAAAATTCAAAATATATATTATAAAAATATTTTCTATTATTTAATTATTATTAATTAACTAATTATTTCATAATATGTATATATTAATATAAAAAAATTATATTTATATTCAGATTTGTTGTATATATGATCTGGAATGTTTTATAAAATAATGATGATGATGGTTTCTAATTTTTATTTTATAATTTATAAACTATTCTAACTCATATTTACACTTTAATTATTATATTTATATTTATATATACATATCTATATATGTATATAATTATGTTACTCTAATACATATGTATGTAAATAATTAAAAAAAATTAAGTAAAATCATATTTTTAAATATACGTATTATATATATATAAGTTTATTTAATACTTAATACTATAATATTTTATGTACATATATATATATATATCCAATGATATTTTCATAATATAAATATATACATAATTTTCACTTGGATATAAATATATATATATACAATAATTATAAATATATACACATACTTGGACAACATACAACATATATATAAGATGAGCTAACGTGTGATGTAAATCACAACATCTATATATGAACATGTTAGTCCCTTCCTAGAATATCATGTTACATATATACACATACATACATATGTATATTTACATATAAGTTGAAATAAAATAAATTAATTAAATTCCTACCAATATTTTATAAATTTAAAAGAACTATACCATTTTTATTTAAATTAAATTTAGAAACATTCTAAATAAATTAGACTTCGTAGGCCGAATAAAGATCTAATAGGGTAAAATTATTTTGAAATTCACTCTTAACTTTCGCTGTAGGCTAGCCCAGTTCCAATATTAATACATACCAGTGTGTGTCCAGGGGAATATTCATGTATGTACCCCATATTGCCTCATTATTCGTATTACCTAATAGTATCACTCGGTAATACTCTTGGTGTAGCAACTCGCAGTTCCGTACCCTTTGAGTTGATAAAAATTCACCCTTGTTCAACCCAAACTGTATGAAAGAGCGAATTACTAGGGTAAAGAAGAAAAGATGGAAGAAGAAATAGAAAACAACCCACATAATCTCACAATCGCAGCGGAACAAAATTATTATATGTATAATAACAGATTTTTATACAAAAGAAACTGTAACAGTTTATATACATACAATCATCAGTGTACAACAATCAATGCATCAATCTGGACAGCTATAATCACTAATCCTTTCACAGTGGAAATATAAACCAAGTACGAAAATACATTTGAACTCCTCCAGCTCGTCTCCTAAACTCCATAGCAATCCTAATCTGAATCTGCAATACTCGGTCTGACCCGAGCATTATAATAAATAACACCCAAGTCAGTCTGGAAAACCCGCGTGAGAAAACATACTCAATTTGAATTATTAGTGTTATCAAAATCCTTTGAAAAAAACAAAGGTATCTCTTAAGACCGCGTCACACATAAACACGACGGGCTTTTCCCTTACGATAACTAAAACATTTTATAGAAAATCCAGTGATATTATAATAGTGTCTAAATAGAAATACATACCTGAAATTGTTACATTAATTAAATTCCAACATATTAGGCTCTACAGAAAAAGGGTAAAGGCTCATATTGGAGAATAGATTTCATACAATGACTGGGCCATTGGGGTACCACTCATCACAGTACACCTCTAGAACAATGTACCAAAGAACTCGCCGGGATCCCCTGCTACACAAGACCGGCCTACCCCTAACCTAGATAGACTGAATATGTTATCACCCTTGGTGTTCCCACCCTTAAAATTAAGCGCTCCTTCCATGCACAACCATATCCATAATAAATAGATTTTCGAGGACATCAAGAAAAGTGATAACATACCCTGATTGGGTGCGACCCAATCATTCCCAGTTGATAAGGCTCGAGGCTAAGCGTTATTTTTCAAGAAACAATTCTATTTAGAATTCTCATTGTCCTCTAATGATGATGTTCTGATAGCATTCGTCCATACAAGTTGTCCTGGGTCTGGGCAGACCGAATCATCGTCTTCGTCGTCTTCACGGATTCATTCACAACGTCCAAACTGGATCGAAGTGGTTTTCTGATAATTAAATCTGATCCCGATCTCTTCGAAATGATTAACAAAATTGGATAATATTGATAGTTGGTTATTTAACTATCAACAAAACATCCATAAGTAGACAATAGGCCTTTTTTATAATTCTTCAAACATTTATTTCGAAAATCTTTACTAAGATATATATTCAAATCCCTTCCTATATTCCAATATTTGAAAACAACTTCAAATAATTAAATCCATAACAGGATATTTTCAAACCATCTTAACACTTAGAAATATTTCCAAATTTCCATTTTTTATATGTAGGAAAATATTATAAATCTTATTTTTCCAAAATCTTTTCAAATATCAACACTTAAGAGAATATTTCGTAGCTTATCTCATAAGTCTCGGAATCACTAATTAATTTTTTTTTTTCAATTTCCCAAACCCACTATACTTATTTATATCCCCATTCAACAATTTATAACTTCTTTTATAAATTTAGATTTCATTTTCAAAATTCCCAAATTCAACACTTTGAAATTTCATTTCCTCCAAATCCCATATAAAATTCCTCCCCTCAAATCATATACATTTAAAACCCCCATTTACGAATCTCGAGAGAATTTATAAATAATAATTTTCAATCACTTCAAAACTTTATATATATATATGTATGTATGTATGTATGTATGTATGTATGTATGTATGTATGTATGTATGTATGTAATAAGAATTTAAAAAGGATAATAATTTATTTTTAAAACATGTTCAAATAATTATTTAAAATATCGAAAACACTTTTATAAACATCAATAACTCAATTTTAGATAAACCAATCAATTTTCAAAGCTGAATTTAAAAGTTAGAATGTACTAACATAAATACTTAATATTTGAAAATCTACTTACCGAAGTATTTCAATCCTAACTAGTTTAAAATTCCACTGTTTTAAATAATAAAAATTTCCTTTTGAAAACTACTTACTCCTTAGAATTAAATATATTTTTAAAACCTCAATAACCCATTCAATTAATAAATTCCGCTCAAATCACATTATATCACATCCATTCCGATCTCCGTTCAAAACTATTTTCGCTTTTTTATTTCAAAAAATAGTAGCCATTATTTTTTCACCCTATTTCCATATTTTAATATAAAATCACTCTGTGGATTTTATATTCCCAATTTATCATCTTGATATCGATTTCCTTTATTTATAAACATCATCTATTATTTTTTATAACTCCTTTGAGTTTTACTTGTAAAAACAATCTTATTTATAAAATTCCATTTTTATAAATCCATTGTTTTATAAATCCGATTTATAACTTTCAATTTATTTTTAATATCTACTTCAACTCTTTTGTAATATTTCACGAATATTGTTTATAAATTCTTTTTATATAATTCATTTTTAAAAATCTCTATCTTAAAACAATTTACGAATAGTTAAGTACAACTTAAACAAAAATCTATTATTTTTATTTTTTTTAATTCAGTTTTCTTTAAATAACCAAATTTCCAATATAAATATTTTTATATCCAAAGTTCCTTTTTATTCCTTCGAAATTCAAAGAATAATATCTATGTTATTTAAAAATACCAAAATTAAAGGCCAGTGCTACTATAGCATCCAATAATTCAAATTTCAACAATAATCGATAATAGATTATCTACACACATCATATATCACTATATTTGAAAAATAAATCATATATTTGAGGAACCCAGTTGGATCCTCCAATCAATTTCTCTGCATCCACAGATGTTAATATAACATAATAATACGAATCTCACTTCGATGGGGATATCGCGGTATATAGGGTCATCCGCTATTATGCAGGCGCATCGGGTCTCATCCGCTATAATGTGCAGGAATATCACTCCAACTACTAATATATATACTACTATATATATATAACATCCAACCAAATAATAATTTATAAATTCAGCCAGCATTCAATAATTTATTTTAAATATTAAAAATAAATTTTAGTAATCTAAATGAGTGAGAATTTTCTCACCTTGATTTTTATTTTGAAATCCAATTCGAATTCGACTTGTTTCTTCATGATTTTAGATCTCGTATAAACGTTATACAGTTTATTAATATTTGAAATAATCAAACAATTAATTGCTATTTAATAAATTTAATTAACTAATTATAGTTCTAATTACCCTCATTAATTCAAACCACAATAGGCTGCACAGGCATTAATGAACTATCTGCTCCCGTCCACGCCAACACTACTGCTTCCATTGCCATTTGAGAAAACCCAAAATTCATCGGCTCGACACCCTCCTTGCTTCAGGCCTACCATCGCAAGCAACTCTACGTTCTTCACCCAACTCCGTGCTTACTCCAGTCTCCATCGACAACTTCCACGATTCTAATGTTTGCCACCGAAAATCCCAAATTGCGACTTCCTCTCTCCAGTTAAATCCTACTCCACTATAGCACCCATCACTCTACGCGACGTCGCACACACCACCATCACTTGCAACCGGCGCGACTTCCCAACGTGCTTATGTGCACACGCCACTAGGAAATCGTAGCCAAACGTAAGTCGCAACGAACTTGCACTCCAAGCCACACCGTTGCCAACTTCCACGACTCGTCACCTTCTTGTCGTGTCGACCCCATCACCCTCCATGCGTTCGCACCCCTAACGTCTCGTGCTCGCGACTTTAATCACATTTTTGTTATTATCTTTCTTTTTGTTTATGTCAAGCGGGTTCTATATGGGAAAGAATAGGATGCGGTATTAAAAGTAGATGAGGCAGCGTGTCCAAGAAGGTAGGACTAGGGTTGACTTTAATTAATTTCATTTTTTTATTTTTTATTTAATCCCAAAGTACCTTGTTCCCGTAACTCGAAATCTTGAACCTCTATAGAGGCATGCCGCCGACGTTTATAATGTTATACCCCTATTCGAAATATAATGGAAAAGGTTTCGAGTCCAAATTCGATCGTATGGATAAGATAGCTTTTTGGACCCAATTATTATATTGAACTTTCGTTATTAATTTCAACACATTTCTATCCCGTACGACCAAACGATAACTCCAAACACTATGAAATTTAAAATCCGAGAATAATACAATATTACGGATCTAATGGAATTAGTTTCGTCGAATTCCAAGACTATGTCCGGGTCGCTATTTTTAACGCGTTGATTTAAACTGACGATTTCAAAATTTTATGAAATTGTTTGAAATTTTAGTTTTGAAAAAACTTACTAACTCAATTGCAATCCCAATTCCAATATTTAAAACCATTTACATATTTAAATCAAACAACGAAAAATCTAGGTCGTTACACTTGGGTGGTATGAGTATAGAGGTAAGGGTATTACAGTTGGTGTTAGAGCAGGTTTAGAACAATGCATTATGTGTCAGAGACACAAGTCTTTACCTTAGATGTGAATTAGAGTCCCTATGGGTGTGCGATACATTATTGTTTATATCTAAGTGATATTTTAATAGTATACAATGATTACTGGGGTAATCTTCTAGGGACATATTTTTATTTTTTCTTATCACATAATATATTTCTTCTACTTCTTATGAATATGTATGTCTCTGCATGAAATGCAGTGAATTGATGGAAGTTATGAAGGTGTAAGTTGTTAGTTCGGCAGGTAGTGCCGGCATTGATGGTGAATAGACCTCTATTTGGCTTCGAATGAGATAACCTGACCTAGTAGCGGTCAGAGTTGCACAGTGGAAATCAGTAGATGGTTTTCCACTGAATGCATTCGAGTATTTGTTTTGATTCATGAGTGTTCAGTTGTGTGCCTGTAAACAAATAAAAATAATATATATATAGAAAGATTTTGGAAACATTATAAATTATATTTGTGTGGTAATTAATGTTTCGAAAATAATATTTTAATGATGTTTGAGATTAAAAATAATAATAATAATAATAATATAATAGCGTAGTTTGAAAAAAAAAAATTGTATGTTAGTATTTTATTCAAGTTATTTAGCAATATTAGTTTGTAAGAAAGAAAAGTACATAGTTATTATAAATTGACATGCAGTCTGGAATCAATGAAGTTTACGTTAGAATTAATTCTAGTTTGAAATAATATTGTTGGTAGCTGGGGTTAAGTGTATTGTTAATTTTAAGTCTTGATATGGCTATTGATGCAGTGTAGCTATGCTAAGTGGATAGGTCGGCAGTTTAATGGCATATACTTAATAAATAAACATATAATATTTATTAAACGAGCCTTGAATTGAAAGAGACCAAATAAAAAGACTTATAAAATGAAAATAAATTAATAGAGAAAAGGGGAACAAGAGAAGCAGATGCAAAATGTAGGACTTGTTGATAGGACTAAGAGACTCAACTATTAATCATGCCTTGTTTCTCTCTTAAATAGGTGATTTTATTCATGAACTCCTATAATTTCCTACTAATCTGATCCTAAATCATATATTTCAAACTTGTAAACAAATTCATTACATTCTTATGATGTTTTACACGAAAGTTTATTATAATTTTCTTCAACTTAAATTGTTCATTCCTGTTTCTTACTACCAATACATCATTTTTCATGTTCCTTAATTTGAATTTCCTTCCCTTATCTTATCATATGCAAATACCAAAACTAACATAAAAGCATGCATCCTCAGCATCGTGTTTAAATAATATTGACTACTAGATTGGTTACACGATTTTACAACACACGTGTTGTATCTGTTGGAAGTTTCATTAATAGCAAACAGACCTGATTTTAGAAGAAGATAGATAAGAGGTTGGAGAAGAAAAGGACAATTTTTAAGGAGAAAAAACTTTATTACTAAAATTTATTCCAAAAGTTCATATTTTTTTTCTTACTACACTTTTCTCACTTTTTTCCTACGTCTAAGATCAGTGAATCCACCTCTATTTATAGGAGTTCACTTCACAAATAAAAGGTGGAAATTATCTCAATCTAATGGTTCTCTATGAATATCTCCTAAAATTCTCTCTTACGATTTCAAATACCTTAGTCTATAAATATCTTCAAAATATTCTCTCATACAACTTCAAATACAAATACTTTAGTCTATATATTCTAGACTCTAGATATTTCCTATATGGAAAAATCTAGATTAACAAAATCACTTTTGTTTCCAATACGCCATGTAAACTTGATTTTGTAGTACCAAGTAATGCATGAAATCTTTGTGTTTAACGTGCTTCGATTGGAATAGAGATATTATCCAAACTTTCTTCATTGCTTCCTTCTTACCAAACGTCGAGATCTTCAATGCAAGTTCATGGATTCTTGTTTTACTACTTTCATTTTGTCCTTCATCACAGCAGAATTTTTCATAAAGTGAGTGTTTTAACATCCGTCTTATTTCAATACCATATATTTTGAATGAGTCGTATATTTTATCTTTACATTCTTCCATAACTTCCCTCATGCGTTTTTTGACCAATCCAATTTATGCTTTCCAAATTTCACTTTTGCGTGCCATTTTAGAAAAAAAAATTACTTGAAAATTAGATATTTTTCAAAATTATATAGGCTTTGCTCATCTCTTTATTTTCATGATGATGGAATTCATTGCTTCATTGGCATCCTCTTTAACTATTTCTATCTCTATTCCCTTAACATTCTCTATTTCTATTTCTTCATATTTTTGCTCATATTTTAAATCTCCTCTAAGATCTTCAATTTTATCTCCTTGATTCACGTCTTCTTCACTGTCAACTCCTCTACTTTTGTACTTTTCATCATCAACTCATTTGCTTATTTTATTTTCTTGAATTTCTTCTTTTTCATTTTTTACACATTTTTTTCCCTTCTTTCCATTTTTCCTCCTCTGCCTTTTTAAATTTCACTAATTTTTCTACAACTTCCTCTTTCTCTCCATTCGTCTTTTCCTCTTTCTTATCAATCAGATTGCCTTCTTCTATTATCGTTATATCATTCTTTCTATATACTTCTTTCAACAAATTCCACGAATCTTTCGTGGAACCTTCTTCAAGTATATGATCATAAGTTACTTCATCAATGTTCTCACTTGACAACATGAGCACGATGGTCATTCCATCGTAATTTCGCTAATGCTTCTTGTCAATTTGCGACATGCTCTTCAAATCATTCGGTCATTCATAATCATTCTCGACAATTTCCCATAATCCTTTGGATATTATCTCATCTTTCTTTTCCTTGTAAATCAGAAGCAATGTACCGTCTTTTTGACATTTTCCTTCAACGTAATTGGCCTTCTCTTCAACTTTATTATTGCTAGGAGCTCTACATTCAGAAGTATAATATCCAAAAATTTCATAATTGTAGCATTTGACGCGTGACTAGTCATGCCTTTGTTAGTCCGTGAGATGATGATTTTAATGACAACAACCATAAAATATATTATAAAATATAAATACTGACATTATAAGTTTAAATATATATGTATATGCAGGATTTAACCATGCAGGTACCAAGAATGAAGACCGTATAGTCTAGAGATTCAAGATATCAAGATAGAAGACTCATGAGTATCAAGAATATCAAGAGTTCAAAATTTCAAGCATAAGTATTTTTATTAGGAATTTTTGTTAAAACTCGTAGAAAAGCACTGGTATCTTAAAATCCTATTTATTCGTGGAATGGAATTCACTTCGAGCCTGTTAAAGGGATGGAACCCTAAGTAGGATGTAACCTATAAAAAATCTAGTGGAACACTGTTTTGTATCCGCTAACCTTTTATTCAAAATGATTTCTCAAAATTATCTTGTTTTCAAAATGATTTCAAAACATTCCTTTTAAAAACATCAAAACCCTCTATCCTAATTTTAAATAATTTTAGCCTCAAAATTATCTTTAATTTCAAAAGTCAAAATTACTCCTAATTTTAAACTATCTTTTTGAATTATATATTTAACTTTTATGCTTAGATTTAAATATAAAATTATAGTTAAAATCTCTATATATTATTCTCTATATTTACTTATGAATTTTAACTATAGTCAAGTATATTTGTAAAGTTTAAAATAGTTTTAATATAAGATAAAGGTTATTTTCAAAGAAAATCAAATCACCAAAAATTGCTTTGGGATGTCGATATGCCTAGGGTAACCATGTCGACATGGTGTCAGTTGAATTCAAAATTTAAATTTCAAAAGAAGTGTCTATTCGCCATAACTCTTCATGAATGGACATGACTGTTGTTCTACTATAAATAGGGGTCAGTTTCAACTAATTTTAGATCTGATTTTCTGGTTTTTCACTCCTCTTCTTTTTCCACATTTCTTAATACCTATTCTTACCATTACTCTGCCGAAATCAACATTGAATCGAACTAGATTACTTCTAGTTTGATCCTCTATCACTATCTCTACAAGGTTCTCAGTGCTATTCAGAGTTATAGACTTCTTTATAATCTATTAAGTGAGAAAGTTGTGATTGTAGCTTTGGAAATCAATCAAAAGAGAAAAGGTGTGATTGTAGCCTTGGTAAATCAATTGGGTAAACTTGTGGCCCGGAAATCAAGTATCTCTACCTAGAGGATAGAAATTCTGGAGGGTGTACCTCATAGCCTTGAAACCAAGAGTGTAATTGTACAATTGCTTTTGAAAGGAAATTTGTACTTGTGTTGCAGGATAGGGTGTAGGGTAACTCCGAACCAGTATAAAATCCGGTGTGTTCTTTCCTTTACTGCTTTTATTTTATTTCTGCATCTGTGTTTGTTTCAGTGATCATATCTGTATCTATATATTGCATACATCGGTGTCTAAATTAACATAAACAGAAAAAGATTTAGTAATTCTTTATTCACACTATTCACCCCCCTAGTGTTAATCCTAGTCTTAAGATCTGTAATCCGCATTTTCTCACTATTGATATCAGAGCAAGGTTTTCAAAGTTTCATAATCTGATTTTTGAAAAAGTTTTTAAAATAGCTATATTTGTTAATACTAGTTTAGAAGTATTCAAACCATCATTGTTTCTTGAGTCTGCATATAATCAATATTCAAATTCAAGTTGTCTACCAAGATTGTTTGATGTGCAGGAATCATGCTTTATGGGTGTTGAGGAATCAATCCACAATAGACAAATTGTGCAGATCAGAAAGAACAAATGGATACTTGATAGTGGATGTTTTAGACACATGACTGGCAATCTAGATATACTGAATGTTATAATATACAAAGACGGAGGACTGGCTAACTTTGGAGACAATTCAAAAGGATATGTGATTGGCATCGGCAAAGTCGGTAATTTTGAAACTCCTACTATTACTAATGTTTTACTAGTTAAGAATCTGAAACATAATCTGCTAAGTATAAGTCAACTGTGTGATAAAGGATATAAAATTAAATTTGAAAAAGATAAATGTCAATTCAACCATTATATTTGTGGGAGTCAGGAAAAAGAATATTTATATTCTTAGTATGAAAGTTTCAAATGATAACCTGTGTCTGTTGGCAAATACAAGTGACCCTTGGATTTGGCATAAGAGATTTGGGTATTTGAATTTCAAACTCTTATCTAGACTGTCAAAACATGATCTAGTAAGAGGTCTCGCTAAAATGAATTTTAAAGTAGATAGTTTATGTGATGCTTGTCAATTAGGAAAACTTAGAAAAAGTTTCTTCAAGTTAAAAGATATGATTTCAACTTCAAAACCTCTTGAATTACTTTATCTTGATTTATTTGGTCCATCTCAAATTCTTTCAATAAACCATAGTAAATATGTTTTTGTAATTGTAGATGATTATTCTAGATTTACATGGACAATATTTTTGCAACATAAAAGTGATACTTTTGAATGTTTTAAGACATTTTCAAAAAGAATTCAAAATCAATTTTCTCTAAAAATTATATCTATTCGAAGGGATCACGGTGGTGAATTTGAAAATGAAAAGTTTGAGGAATTCTGCAATAAAAAGGGAATAACTCACAATTTTTCATTTTCAAGAACTCCACAACAAAACGGAGTAGTAGAACGTAAAAATAGGACGATTCAAGAGTGTGCGAGAATTATGCTTACAGATAGTAATTTACTAGAGAATTTTTGGGCAGAAGCAGTTGCTACCACCTGTTATATTTTAAATAGAATTTTAATTAGACCTTTAACTGATAAGGCATCTTATGAACTTCTTTATTCAAAGAAACCTAAGGTATATTATTTCAGAATTTTTGGAAGTAAATGCTTTATTTTAAATACAAAAGATAATTGAGATAAATTTGATCCTAAATCCGACAAAGGTATCTTTATCGGATGTTCTAATAGAAGTAAAGCGTACATAGTGTTTAATTTAAAAACCAATTCCATTGAAGAAACAATGCATGTTTCATTTGATGAAAATTTTAAAATTTTTGAAGATACAAATGATGAAGAGGATTTAATCACTCAAAATCAAGAATCAATTGAAACTAATAATGAAATTAATCATCCTAATAAAAGGACTAAACTTTTAAAAGATCATCCTATAGAAAATATACTGGGAGATGTGCAATCTGTTGTTAAAACTAGAAATCAACTAAGTCAAATGAGTAATGTAGCTTTTATATCAACTATTGAACCCAAAAATCAAAAAGAAGCATTAACTGATGATTCATGGATTTTGGCTATGCAAGAAGAATTAAATCAATTTACTAAAAATGATGTTTGGGAACTTGTTCCTAGACCAGAAAATAAAACTATAATTGGAACTAAATGGGTTTATAAAAATAAAATGAATGAACAAGGAGAGGTAGTTAGAACTAAAGCTCGATTAGTCGCTCAAGGTTATTGTCAAGAAGAAGGAATAGATTTTGACGAAACCTTTGCTCCCGTAGCAAGATTAGAAGCCATTAGGATTCTACTTGCTTTCGCAAATCATAATACTTTCAAATTATTTCAAATGGATGTCAAAAGTTCCTTTTTAAATGGATTTGTAAAAGAAGAAGTATATGTTGAACAACCACCACTTTTTGAAAATGATAATTTACCAAATCACGTTTACAAACTTAAGAAAGCATTATATGGTCTAAAACAAGCTCCTAGAGCCTGGTATGATAGACTAAGATCTTATTTATTGCAATCTAATTTTGAAATTGGTAAAGTAGATAATACTCTTTTTATTAAAAGAAATAAAAATGATATTCAACTAGTACAAGTTTACGTAGATGGTATCATTTTGGTTCAACTAATTTTGAAATGAATAAAGAATTTTCTGAAATAATGACAAAAGAGTTTGAGATGAGTCATATGGGTGAATTAAATTTCTTTTTAGGATTACAAGTAAAACAATTAGATAATGGTATCTTTATTAGTCAAGAAAAATATGCTAAAGACCTAATTAGTAAATTTGGTTTGACTACTGCGAGTGGAAAACCCACTCCCATGGAAACCATGAGTACCTTAGTAAAGAAGATCTCTCGGAAGACGTAGATCAAAAACTATATAGAGAAATGATTGGATCACTACTCTATATTACTGCCAGTAGACCTGATATCATGCATAGTGTTTCTCTCTGTGCTAGATATCAATCCCAACCTAAAGAGACCCACTTAAAAGCCGTAAAACGAATCATAAGATATGTTAACACACATCTGATTATGGTTTATTCTTCCCTAAAAATGATTCTTTTGACTTAATATCTTACTGTGATGCTGACTATGCTGGTTGTAAATCAGATCGAAAAAGTACAAGTGGGACTTGTCACTTTTTGGGGCATTCTCTGGTTTCTTGGCTTAGTAAAAACCAAAACACGGTTTCTTTATAAATAAATGAAGCAGAGTATATTTCTGCTGCTTTGGCTTGTTCTCAAGTAATGTACATGCAACAAACCTTAAAAGATTTTGGTTTAAAATTTTCAAAATCACCAATTTATTGTGACAATACGAGTGCGATAAATTTATACAAAATACTACTCAACATGCTCCAACTAAACATATTGATATCAGACATCATTTTCTCAGAGATAATATAAGTAAGGAAGTAGTTACTCTCGATTATATCAATTCTGAGAATCAAATTGCTGATATCTTAACAAAACTCTTAAATGAATCAATATTTACTAAATTAAGAAGAGAATTAGGTATTTGTTCTATAACTGAAATATAAATATAAATAAAAAGTATAATTAATAATAAATATCAAAATAATTCAAAGAGTTAAAATATAAAAGACCATGTCGACATCCCCCATATACCCATGTCGACATGCAACGTTTTTATATTTTGAAATTTTTCCCACCAAAATTCAAAATAATTGGTTATAAATTCTTCACATTTTCGAAATTTTATTCATCCTTTCTATTATCTCTCTGTTCTTCTCTCTGAAATCAAATAATCAATGGCCTCCTCTTCCAAATCAAATATAAAATCAACCTTTTCATTCCCCTCTCCTACGTCTGGTCCATTTCAACGTACTACTCTCGCTTAGGTGACTAACATAGAGGACTCTATGAAGGATGCACTTCATATGATGACTGAAATTCAAGTGACTCAACTTCGTATGGGAAAGGAACAAGAGAGGCAAGGCAAGATTCTTAGGAATTTACAAAAATTCCTAATTGATAACCAGGCCAACCTATCTTGATTGATGAAGACTCTTCACTCAATCAAGAACAAGAGGCCAGCGAAGAAGAAGAAGAAGAACCCATGGAAGAAGCGCACGAGGAGGATGATGACCAAGTCGTGTGTGTTGGAGAAGTGTGTTTTGACAAGAATGGGAATCTTTTCGAACAACGTGGAAATTTCTGTTTTTACTATCCAAACTGTTCGATTCATAGATCTCCTATGTTTAGAAACACACAATAGTTTCTTTTCTTTCTTTTCCATTGTTGTTTGTGTTTTATGTTATCTAAATGCTCATGTATACACAACTTCATACGTAATAAATAACTCGTGTTCTTATATGAGTTTTAATTATAAGTACTATCGTGAATTCTTAGTTAGGATAGTTAATTGTTTAGGACTATGTTTTAGTATTAGATTTAAGTGATAATTACTTATGATAACACTATCATTATAATCACATGTCATAGAGTGTTAGTTTTATAGGGATTTATATAGTTTGGAGTGAGTTTTTTATTGATGAAAAAGGGGAAGAAATATAAAATAGGGTAGTTAGGTATAAATTAAGGTTGGGTTATTAGGATAGAAATAATATTTTATAAACAAAGGTTGTCATCATCAAAAAGGGGGAGATTGTTAGTCCGTGAGATGATGATTTTGATGACAACAACCTTAAAATATATTATAAAATATAAATACTGACATTATAAGTTTAGATATATATGTATATGCAGGATTTAACCATGCAAGTACCAAGAATGAAGACCGTGCAGTATAGAGATTCAAGATATCAAGATAGAAGACCCATGAGTATCAAGATTATCAAGAGTTCAAGATTTCAACCATAGGTATTTTTATTAGGAACTTTTGTTAAAACTCGTAGAAAAGCACTAGCATCTTAAAATCCAATTTATTCATGGAATGGAATCCACTTCGAGCCTATTAAAAGGATGGAACCCTAAGTAGGATGTAACTTACGAAAAATCTAGTGGAACATTGATTTGTATCCGCTAACCTTTATTCAAAATGATTTTTCAAAATTATCTTGTTTTCAAAATGATTTCAAAACATTCCTTTTAAAAACATCAAAACCCTCTATCCTGATTTTAAATAATTTTAGCCTCAAAATTATCTTTAATTTCAAAAGTCAAAATTACTCCTGATTTTAAACTATCTTTTTGAATTATATATTTAACTTTTATTCTTAGATTTAAATATAAAATTATAATTAAAATCTATATATTATTGTCTATATTTACTTATGAATTTTAACTATAGTCAAGTACATTTGTAAAGTTTAAAATAGTTTTAATATAAGATAAAGGTTATTTTCAAAGAAAATCAAATCACCAAAAATTGCTTTAGGATATCGACATGCCTAGGTTAACCATGTCGACATGGTGTCAGTTGAATTCAAAATTTAAATTTCAAAAGGAGTGTCTATTCGCCATAACTCTTCATGAATGGGCATGACTGTTGTTCTACTATAAATAGGGGTCAGTTTCAACGAATTTTAGATCTGATTTTCTGGTTTTTCACTCCTCTTTTTCTTCCACATTTCTTAATACCTATTCTTACCATTACTCTGCCAAAATCAACATTGAATCGAACTCGATTACTTCTAGTTTGATTCTCTATCACTATCTCTACAAGGTTCTCAGTGCTATTCAAATTTATAGACTTCTGTGTAATCTATTAAGCGAGAAAATGTGTGATTGTAGCCTTAGAAATCAATCAAAAGAGAAGAGGTGTGATTGTAGCCTTGGTAAATCAATTGGGTAAACTTGTAGCTCGGAAATCAAGTATCTCTACCTAGAGGATAGAAATTCTGGAAGGTGTACTTCGTAGCCTTGAAACCGAGGATGTAATTGTACAATTGCTTTTGAAAGGAAATCCGTACTTGTGTTGCGGGACTGGATGTAGGGTAACTCCGAACCAGTATAAAATCCGGTGTGTTCTTTCCTTTACTGCTTTTATTTTGTTTCTGCATCTGTGTTTGTTTCTATGATCATATCTGTGTTTGTATATTGCATACATCAGTGTTTAAATTAACATAAACAGAAAAATATTTAGTAATTCTTTATTAACACTGTTCACCTCCCCCCCCCTCTATTGTTAATCCTAGCCTTAAAATCCGTAATCCGCATTTCTCACAGCCTTGACTTTAAATTTCCTCTTCCACCACCTCTAGTTGATTTTTATTCTCTTTGGTTATTGTCGTCATGGTTGTTGTCGTTATTGGATCTCCAACCTCATACGTATCCATATCCACGACTTCGTCCTTATTCTTGACCATAACCTCGTCTTTGTTGGCTTCGATTGCTTTCTTCCTTTTTTGAATCAATTCGTGTCTTGAGTACTTGCTCCACAATCTCTTCCTTTTCTTGTCTTTTTAAGCTTGCAATGAACCGAGGATCATCTATTGCCATGGCTTTCAAATTTTTTGTTTATTCGATGATGACAATAATATGTTCGAACTTTTGATCTAATGATCTATGAATCTTCTCAATAATTCTTACATCATTTAACTTTTCATCGTTTCTTTTTAGATTATTAGCAACCGTTAAAACTCTTGAGAAGTAATCAGACATAAGTTCACCTTCTTTCATATGTAAAGTTTCAAATTCTCCTCTTAAATTTTAAATACGTACCTTTTTGACTTGATCGGGTTCTTTGTAAGATGTTCGAAGTTTTTTCCATGCTTCTTTGGCTGACTTTGATCCCAAAACTTTCTCAAAAGTATCATCATCCAATGCTTGATAGATTAGACAGAGTGCCTTCTTGTCCCCGTCCTTGAGTCTTTCAAACCATTCCTTTGAGTTTGATATAGACTATTTTCATTCTCTTGTTCAGTGTAGTCTTTCTCGATTATCTCTCATATGTCGTGTGCTCCAAGGAGAGCTATCATCCTCAAACTCCAATTATCATAATTGGTCTTAGTGAGCATTGCAACTTGTAAGGAAAAGTCATTATTCGCCATTTTTTGGAGGATCTTCAAGCTCCAATACCACTTTGTTGGAAGTTTTCTTCAATAGCAAATAGATTTAATTTTAGAAGAAGATAGATAAGAAGTTGGAGGAGAAAAAAAATGTTTTTTTAGGGAGAAAAAATTTATTGCTAAAATTTATTACAAAAGTTCACATATTTTTCTTATTACATTTTTCTCACTTTTTTCTTACATCTAAAATGAGTGAATCCACCTCTGTTTATAGGAGTTCACATCACAAATAAATGGTGGAGACTATCTCAGTCAAATGGTTCTCTATAAATATCTCCTAAAATTTCTCTTTTACAATTTCAAATATATTAGTTCATAAATATCCTTTAAATATTCTCTCATACTACTTCAAATACATTATTCTATATATTCTAGATTCTAGATATTTCATATATGGAAAAATTTAGATTAAAAATATCAAGTTTATTTCCAACAGTATCATACCTTCTACATTCAAGTCACTTGTAAACATAAAATTTGATTTTGTTTTGGATTACAAATGCCTTCGATGCAATTTAAATTTATAATGTAAAGGAGAATTGACATGTCTTAAATTTTTATTCCTTGTCATGTTTTTGCCTGATTGCATACGATTTCACAGACCCAGCATATGATGTTGAAATATACAAATTGAAAGAACCATATGTCAGTATTCATTTGGATGAACGGTTGATAAAAAAAATTAATTGCAGGTTATTTGCTAGTTAGATTTTAAATTGTTCAAATTAACTATACCAATGAATAAAACTTTTAGCAGTTTGTGTTGGTGTTAATTTGTCTATCAAGTGCTTCAGGAATTCTAATCAGTGCGCATAGCCAACATTATCAATATGGATTCCTAAATACTAGGACGAGACAATGCGACACTACAATTTGAAAAGAAAATAATATTTGGAAAGAGAATATAATGATTTGGAACAATCCAATGAGTAATAAATAAATAATAATGTATAATGTTTTAAAGAAAAAATTTAAGTAATATTTTTTGAGAAAAACAGTTCGAAAGGGAAATTATATTTTAAAGAAAACATTTGAAGCTATACTTTGAAAAGAAAATAGATGAAGGTAAGAAAAGATGTAAGAATGCATGCCTAAAGTCTGTATTAGTTGCTAATGTTGTGTAAATTGTGATGCATCCATTATTTATCTTTTCAAGGTATTTGTTATTTAACAACAGAAATATAAGTACGCTTGTGAAGGAACTATTATCTTTGAAATCTTAGTCATTGTATAAGAAGATACTGTTTCGAAGAGAACTTGGTCTAATTGTTTATTGAATGCGGGTCACATTGCCTCAAATTAGATTTGAGTTTAATAAATAATGATGAAATAGGAAATGATTGCTTGTAGTTTTAAGAGTTAATGCCATTATTTGACTTGTAGAGATAAAATGGGATAAGGAGAGTAAGGAATGACTTGGAAGGTTTCATACATGTGGTTACATATATATGATATACACTACTTTGATGGGTTATTATTACTTAAGGGTGTCATATCTTTACTACTAATAATGAAAATTCAATCTACTAACTTTAGCCGCGTCTTTTTGAACTTCCCAAAATGCCTTTGCATATCCAATTAGACCCACTTGCCTTCCTTCCATTTCCACTCTCGCTTCATACAACTAATTGTATTTCTCCCCAAATTCTTCCACCTTCCTAAATCAATTTCCGCAAAACCCTTATTCCATCTATTACCATCATTTGATTCATAAAAGCTAAGAAAACCTCCCCAACAATTATCTTCTCTTACCTGCTAATCGATACTGGTGGTATCACCAGAGACAACGTCGACAACAATTGATTCAATGACTGCCAAGGACTGGTCTGGCATCTTATCAGCTTCTTGTTTCCTCCATGACATAATTTGATTTAATGTATGTATTTTAATTAAAATGTTCCCCTATTTGGATTTGCTTTAATTTTTGCGTCCTCGCTCATTATTTTTTCCATTGATTTGAATTGTGAATGTCGAATATAATTGTTTCATTCTAATTAGAAGTTGAAAGCAATATTTTTTCGCTTGATAAAATTGTTTGAATTCATCCAGCAAGATGAATTTTTATTGGTTTCAAGTAGACTAAACACTGTGTCTCACCCAGGACATTATCTGAAGTTCTCTAAAAAAGAGAATTATTAGCCGATCATTTTATTTATTTTTCTTTAAACTCTAATGCTGCATAAACATTGCTTATTTTGGTTTTCTAAAATTATACTAAGAAAGGTTGTTTATTCACAGAAATACCTGCTATTAATTGCAACATATGTCAAATATCAAATACTGCAGAATCATTGTTATTGTAATTTAATTGTATAATCTAATCAAAAGCTTCTTATTCATTATAAGTATACATTTGATATTACAAAAAGTATTAGAAATTAATAACTGATTTCTTTTTGCAGCATCACGGTGGATTTTTTTGTCAAAATTATTATATATTTTTATCAAACGCATTCACAGTTAGAAAAGTTTAAACACAAATAAACAACATGTTCAACATGAAGTATTAAGAATTTAATATCCAACATGTTAAATAAATGAAACTAATGTCTACGTGTTTGGGGGAAAAATGAATATTACGATGTAGGTCACTGAAAAGTCAGGCATTCTTATCAGTAATAATATGATGTTCGTTGCAAAAAAACTCAATCAATTAGGCTGTGATGAATTGTAACTCTTGGATTATTGTATTGAAAAGAGTGAATCCCTTTTTCATAGTCTATTTGTTGATTTGTTCATTATCAAAGGTTTTTTTATTTTTTATATATGATTGTTCTTTTAATATATCATGTGACCTATGCTATATATGATTTTATTATGAAATAAGGATGTTTTGATTGTTATTGAAACAAAAATTAAGAGAAATGTTTACATAATGTCAACAATAAGCATGAACAAAAGAAAAGTCACTATACTTTTAACTCGGCAACAAAATTACTTTTAACCTATCCTGACGAAATGCAAGTTAACTATTATTTAATTATATTTTAAAGTGTGGTAAAGGACGACAAAGAATTTGCCAAAGTTCTCCATATGGCCACATATACATTGCATGTGGAAACTATTGGGTTTGAGGAGTAATCTATCTATATTTGTACTAAATATGAAACTAATGAATTTGATGATAGTAGTCTGCAGTTAAAGGATATAAGTAGCAAGATATTTGCAATATGTCCGTGGGTGCGGCGCAGTAGAAAGGAGGCTTGGCTTCTGGTAAAAAGATCCATGTTCGATTCCTACCATGCGCTTCCCTATCCTATATAAATTTACCCGAGGATATGGGGGATTGGACCAGCGGACGGCTTTACTGTACCTTCCTTAGGAGTTTATCGGCCTGCCGGGTTCTCCTGGGTTTTCAAAAAACGAAAAAAAATATTTGCAATATTTTATGTATGCATCTAGGATAAACTCCCTTCGCGATTTCTATTATTGATCTCATTCAAAATTAAATAATCTGAATTGGATAGTGAATTTTGGCATGGGTAACTCTATGATGTAGGAATACTGTACATGATTAAAATCCCACTATACTGCATTTTTGGGAAAAAAATAGATGTTGTCGTGGTCAGATAAAAACTCAATGCAGTTGATATCGGACATATGATGAAATATGTTAAGCAAGTATTCTGAAGCAGTACTATATCGCTGACCACCAACACCCCTCACCCCCCGCCCTTCCTACTACCTCTTTGAAAAAGTAAATATTACAAGGCATATTGAATGCTTCTTCACACGCACTCTCTATTTGAATTTTGGTCGTGTACATACGTGCACATATACATATGACTACAAATCCAAATGTGTGTGTATTATTTCTAAAGAGTACTCATTGAATAATAATTTCATCGTGTCTTTGAAACTGAATAATGGATCTTCACTAACTGTGTCAACAAATGATATTACCTATGTTGTTGAGCCAAAAACACCCTCGTATATTTATGTCATATGTTTCATTTTGTTGTTAAATAGGTTACTTACGGGTTTCAAGCTTACATCATGTATAAAATTGGTTTTATTATTCTACAATTCATTATTGGATAATTAGCAGTACTGTTTCATCTCCATGTATAATCAAATTATGAATACTGCATTTAATTAAATGTTCGTTTATATCAGCTCCAATGTCATAGGAGAACCATTTAGATTTTGTGTATTTACATCATGTTACCTCTACATGTTATTGTCATAGTATTATTTGGCATACTGTATAACTCTCTGTGTGTGTTATTTGATATAATATATATAATTCTTTGTGTACTTATTAACTACTAGGAGTCGTCCAGATGATAATGTAAAATGATTTTAGGAGTTGCTAAATAAGTACTACGTAGAAGCCCAATCATGGATAATGACAAGTGGCGTCGCAGAGCTCGATCGGGACGGCCTCCTCCTCTATATGTCTCAACTTAGAAACAATAAAGTTAATTGATTTGCTAAATTTGGTTTTTGACAAGAATTTTTTCAGCTATAATTAGTAATGTAGCTTGATAAACGGACATTGGAATTAAAATTTGTAAACACTTATTTCATATTAATTAATAGCTATAAGTATGGATTTTGTGTGCATATTATAAGAAGGAATGATATTTGCATGATGTACAAAGACAACAGTCACTTAAAGCGAATCATAGAGTAGGCAATGCAGAACCAGTACTTTTAACGAAGTGTTTCTATGGATGATGCGTATTATTATTTTTTGTCACATTTTAGAGTTATTATTTACTTTTCATCTGCATTGAGAGCTTTGTTTAATAGGTGTTTGTTGATACTTTGTAATTTTATTATCTTCTTTTTTTACCATATCACTGTTATATTTTCTTCATTTCATTGATGCATCATCGTGTTTTTTGAACCAAGTATCATTACATGTCTTCATTGTTTGAACGGCATGCGTGATTTAGTTTCTTTTTTGCTGTGAGTGAAATAAGTAGACCTCTTTTCTTTCTTTTTATCTTTTCTTTTTTCTATTTTAGAATTTGAACAACTATTGTAATATATTGCATTGTCAATTATGTTCCTTGCAATAGATTTATAAAATTATCTATGCTAATTGTTTTGTTTAATCGATGTTTTATTGTGCCGAGCTGTATATAGTATGCAATAACGCTACACAAGCATATTGTTGCATTTATGTACACATTGTGATTAGATGCAAATTCATCTGCACGTGCATGTATACTGGTAGTAGATAAGTATTTTACTAAGTACCGGTAATTTGAGATAGCTTATTTTTTTTCATATTTATTTGCCAAGTAGATGTCCAGTATACAGCAAGTCTCTTTTAATTCAAAGACAAATCAATATTAAGGATTGTAAAGAGGGAGGGAGGGGAGAAAGAGGGGGGGAGATAGAGTAGGAAACCCATTAGAAACTGAAGGGGAGATGTGTTGCATCGAAGGTAGAAGTGGTGATGGGTTACGCCGTCCGCAGGGTCCGGCCACTGTTGGAGGGCAGCAGCCCCTGCTACCGCAGGGCAATAGTGGAAAACTGGTGCCAACACAGTAGCAATGTGCTGCTATAAGCCTGGCAGGCCCAGGAGTAGTGCACAGCCCAGATCGGGCAAGGCCATGAGCCCAGTCTATCTAAAACAAATGTGCATAGGGACACATATGAATACAGATATGCATGGATGTACCAATGTAGGTGAACATATATATATAATTGTATGGAATGAAAGGATGTGATAGACTGGAAATGAAGAACCATATATAAAAAGCATCTCCATTGTTGAATTTACATATCATTGGGCATTCATAATCATTTCTTTACTTTTTTTTATCTTGCTACTTTCTTCTCCTGTTTCTTCAGCTATATTGAGACTTCTGAACTATATTTTACACTTGTATATATTAATATGCATACAGTGTGGTTTGGTTTGATATTTTGTGCGTATGATGTTGTGTTTTGTAAATCCAAAAACTGTGCAAGTTTGACAAATTAGTGGTTATTATTGGAAGATAATAATAATTGATTGATTGATTGATTGTGATGTTTCCTTTATAAAATAAATGCTTTTTCCTTATATATCTTCACATGCGACTAATATTACTTATTTGAGTTTAGATATATACATGAAGATTTTTTGGCGCTTGCATGCTTATGCTCGCTTTAAATTTTAAGTAAGCTCGCATTAAAATTGCTAAAAAAGGTATGTTTACTTAAGAGTGAAATATTGTGAAATATATGTTATGGGACAAGATATGTATATGTATATTGTTTCCGACCATGTTTTGACTGACGTAATTCTGTTTTATCGTATTGTGATTTTTCAAAACTCTTTCGGTACAAAGTAGACTTTGTCGAAATTTTCGACAGTTAGAAATTTTCACAAAAATTTTATCATATGTGAAAAGTAGAAAGTCGTGAGTTGAATCTATTTAAACTATAGCATACGATAAGAGAATTGGAAGAATAGTCACATAAAAGATGGTGTAGTTGAGTTTGATAGAAGAGTGTTGAATTCGAGGAAAGACTGGGTCTGACTTGTTTGATGTCTCTATAAGAAATTGCGAGAACGCAATTTTCATAAGAGGGGAATTTATAACAACCCCGTTGTCTATGCCATATTTATAAATAATTTAAATAAAAAATTAAATCAAATAGAATTAGATTATGTTCAATTTTGTAATTTGGTAATTAATATTTTGCAAATAAACTTTAGTCATTTAGTTAAATGCTAATTAATTTTTAATAAAAAACTTTTTTCTAATAATTTAAATAAAATTAATAGATCCTTTGTGAATTATTGAAAGGGAATAAAATGTTTTAAATTAAATAGAACAACTAATAAGTATAATTCAATTTAAATTGGAGTAGTAAATTTACAAATGGATAGAATGATCGTTAAAAGCAAAGTAAAGAAAAGTGAATTAATTAAATTAATACGAGCCCAAAAATTTAGTCCAGCCCATTTAAGTTTATTTCTATAGAAATTGCTCCATTCTTCTCAGTTCAAGCAGTAGCCTTCAAAACAAACATATACCCAGATTTTCACAGGAGCCCTAATCTCAAAATCACCGTATGTAGGAAAAATAATAACAATGTCGTGAACGTTTCTAGCAACGATGATCGATGCTGGTGGGGTTGAATGGCAGTTACGATGTGGCAGTGGCCAATTTCGAGCATGCGGCTACTAATTGATGGTCGCGATTTAAACCTCGCAAAGGCAGGAAACGTGCGATGTTTAGATGGTCAACGATCGAAGGCGAGGTCGCGCGTAGGCGAAGTGATTGATTGAGGCATGCGACTGAAGTCATTTCTCGACCAGGTGACGTTGATATTGAGTTAGGCGATGTTGTGGTGCTCGGTTCAACTTTCGTAAGTGATGAACCAGGTGATGGTGCCTCGCTGAACAAGTAATGGTGAAGAAGGGCTAATTCAGTGAGGGCAATGAAGAAGTGGTTGGAATTTTGCCTTGAAATCAAGGTGATCTGAACCTCACAAATATATTTATATTCATTGCAAGGTATATGTATTTATATTTAAATCATATATCGATTGAATTGCTTGCTGAATAGTTTGGTTTGGATGATGGATTGATTGATTGTTAGGTGATGGTTTTGTAATCAGTCAATGCTGAGTTAGAAGTGTCAATGGAATTCTGTCCATTTGCTAATTGAAATAAATATTTATTTATATGTTAATGCATGTTAATTTTATGTCAGACTGAAGTTTGATGGAACTCGACTCGGGTCATTTGATATTTATATCGTAGTTTGTTGATATGTTTGTGCAATGATTTTTACTCCATAATTATATTTATACAGATATTTATTTATTTCTTGTTTTAACAAATGTTTGTAAAACTTAGAGAACTTATTTAAGAGTTTTAAAATCTTATTAGAAGTATTTTATGAATATTTTATTAAATTATAAATAATCTACATACATTCAAATTTGTAAATGTTTTTTTAATTAAAAACATAAATATGGATTTCTTTTGGTTATAAAACTCTTTTTAAATTAGTATTATAATATATTATAAATTTAAGGAAAAATATAATATTCACACACATAGCTATAGCTATTTTACAAAATATATTATGGAAATAATAATATTGTTTTAGGTGATTTTTATTATAAAGGAAATTTTATCTATGAATTGATTTGAATGTTTTATATAAATATGTGAAAATTTAATTTAATTGTTTAATGTATATGCATCTTTTTTCAGATTGGGTGATAGATAAAATAGATAAAATTAGATAGATAAAATAGATAAAATTAGAAGAGATTACCTTTGAAGTGGTGATAATCCTAATAGTTGCATCAAATATTTAGTTACTTGGGATACTATTTGTAAATCCAAAAGGATGGTGGTTTAGGAGTCATTAATTTACGTAATATGAATTTGACTCTTCTAGGTAAATGGTTATGAAAATTCAGAGATACCAATGTTAATGCCACTTGGATGGAGATTATTTCTAAATATTATTACAATGGTAGCTATAATCTCTGTCAGATTAGTCCTTCGGTTTCTCGTAAGCAATCTTATTTTTGGAAATATATTTTAAAATGTAGTGAAATTTTTAACTTAGGTGTCAATATTATAGTTCACTTAGGTAATAATACATCTTTTTGGCATGATAGTTGGATTTCCGCTATTAGGAATGAGTTCAAAGAATTGTATGATATTTGTAACTTCAAATATGCATTTATATCTGAAGTTTTTGATTCTGAAAATGGCGCTCCTTGGATTTTTAGCTTTAACAAAATTTTAGCAGGTCCAACTCTTAGACAGCTCAGTTTGCTTTTTGTTAGATTAAACCTTTATAATATTGATAATGATAATGATAATGATTATATTAGTTGGGAATGGGATAAGAGCAACAAATATTCCACTAATTCTTTCTATAGATTTATCAACTTTTCTGGTGTTTCTAATAGTTTTTTCAAGTTTATTTGGAAATCTAACGCTCCTCCAAAATCTAAATTACACATGTGGCTTATTATTCAAGGTAATTTAAATACTATCAAATATTTAAAAAGGAAAAATGTTAACATTGATAATAAATGTTATTTTTGTAATTTACATTTAGAACATATTAAAATTATTTACTATGATTGTATGGATACTTATTTTATTCTTATAAATACTCTTAATATTTTTGAATTTAATATAAGTGCTAGAATTACTGATTGTGTTTTCTATTGGAATATTTTTAGATTTATGTTTAATAAGAATAATAGATACTTGCTTGATACTTTATTCACCATATCAAGTTGGTACATTTGGTTTGAAAGAAATCAAAGAATTTTTAATGATAACAATAATCACGTTAATAAATTGATTATCTTAATTTCTTCTTTTTGCTTAAATTGGATCTCTAATCTTAAATATAAATTAGCCAAAAATAATCTTTTCAAGGATTATCTCAACAAGGTTAGTAATAATATTAATATTTTCAAACAAAACAATAATAATTTTGACTTTAATAATTTTTATATTGATACCTTTTCCAACTTTAATGATAATAATTCTGTGTATAATAATTTGCTTCCTATTGTAGGATCATAAAGTTATTTTTAGCTTTGTTTTAGTTCTTTTTCCTATTCTTGTTGAATTGTTAGTTTTAGTTCTAGATAATCGTATTAGATTTTATTCAAGCATATATGTATATAAATTCTATTTATATACATATATGTGATTTTTACTAATGTGTTTCCTAGTTTTGTTTTCAAGTTTGGGTTAGATAGGTTGCTAGTGTCTCTTTTCAGGTTTGCAGGATAGCTTGCGGCTTCATTCAGGTGTTTGGGATGGCCTTTTCCAGGAATATTGATTGCATCAGGAGTTTCCTTCAGCATTATTGAGTCTTCAGAGTGGAGTCCTACTTTATGGATTAGTTCTTTCTCCAGAATAGCTTTTTCTCTCAGAGGCACATTCATAGAGTCTTCATTTAGATGGTGCAGTCATCCAGTATCTCTGGATTTTGATTTTTTTCAGTTTTACTGGTATTTCTAACATCTCATTATCAGGCGGTGGCCATGCCGGAGCTCGGCATTGAGATGTAATGGGCGGCGGCTTTGCTGGAGCTCATTTTAGGGGTATCTGTTTTTTCTCTATTACCAGTACATAGATATGTCACCTGCCAGGCATGTTGGCAGCACCATATTATGTGTTATATATATAGTTTCATGTGTGCTCTCCTCTTTTATTAGAGGATCGCACATTTTTCTCAAAAAAATTTAATTGTTTAATGAAATATTTTATTGAAATTTATTATTATTTCATGTTTGTATTAAGATTATGATTTTATGTATGATTTCTTTATTTTCAGATTTCTCATTTGGACATTAATCTCAATGTCACGAATGATTCAACACTGATATTGATTTGTGATATATTTTAAGGTGATATGTCAATGACACACTTTTCTTTGATTTGTGGAATTTCATTTCTATGTGATGAGAAATTTGAATAAACGTATTAGTGATACAGTCTGGTATGAGACTTTCGGTAACACTTTTTTAGTTATTCATCGGACTTGTCATATAGAAATATCTAGTTTGGGTTGAGTGTAGTTTATAACCATTGAATAATTACTCATATAACATGCAGTGGTATGGGACGCCGTTATGTTATTTGTTTGATTATTCTTCGTAAGTAGATGTCACTCAAACGTGGATTACACTCTTGTGTATGTCTGATACTCAATAAAGGGCATCGTATTGTTGGATGTTAGCTTATGAGAGTTTCATGTCGACCTACTATTAGAGATATGCATAGCTATAGAGTATGAGTACTATATGATCATCTACATTGTATCAAGCTTCCTTTATTTTTCAAGGGTGACCCAGATTGGCTAGTATCCACCACATCAGCCTTATCGTGGCGTCCTGCCCTAGATCCACGACATCGTAGTTATATGTACCTTCGATATGCATCATAGCATTGCTAGTAGTATACGGGTTGTTGCCCAAAGCCGTTTTTGTCGCATAGCCTAGTAGTCTGATACCATTAGGGGCAAAGTAGGGTCATGACCAGGGCTTTGCATAGATGATCCGATGGTGGATGGGGGTACGATGTCCATCGAGGTAATTGAAGACTGTATGAATAGACTGTTACTCTACGGTAGGTGATTAGACCTGAGTTCCTAGAGCAGGCTTAGCGGTAGGGGGGCATTAGTTTCCCATTTGGTTCAGGGTATGTGTACGTAGTGGATTGGCATATATGTCTCGATCCTATGGTGAGTTGGCTATACTATAGACTGGATGAGTCTAAAGCGTAGTCAGTCTTCATATATACATACCCTTCCGGTTTGATATTCTAGACATAGCCTTTGTTATTGATTAATTTTTGGATTGTGATATATTATTTTTGTGATTTGTATAATATTGAATATCATAAATGGGATATCCCACGTTATTATTATGGATCATGTGATATTATGATATTATATTAGGGCTTTTTTGTGTTAGCCCAATTCACTTGATGATTTCATTTTATATGATGATGTTGTATTGGATGGACGATTCACCCATTGAATATAGAATTCTTTATTTCGATTGATTGATTTGTATTATATGGGTGATGACATCTTTATACTTGGTTTCGATGATATTTATGTTATGAGGGATTCTGATGACCCTTTAAGTTGTAATTATAAAACGTGCATACGTCTTTCTCTTTACATTTGTTTATACTATAATACATTATAATAATTGACCTGAACTGATACGTTGTGTTATCACATTGTTATCCTTAGTATATACTATTTAACATAAATTTGGACTCTATGTTTTATATATTGTATATTATGTATTTTTCTATCCTGGAGACACACGTGTGTTTACTACTTTGTGACGATACTGTGTATGTATAGGTAAGTTATTTATTTAATATTTTAGTACATACCGATGTTAGTCCAATAGAATATTCACATGTGTATTCTATATCGCCTCATTTTCCATATTACCTAATAATATATTTTGGTAATACTTTCGGGTAGTATGAGTATAGGGACAGGGGTGTTATAGAAGGGGAAGAGAACTCGATTGGATTAAATAAGAATAATGGATGCAAGAAGTGGGATGGTGGAGATAATAATGTTACAATGGAAACTATGTGAAATAAATAAGCTATAAAATTAAGATTTATTCTCAAACTTAGGGTGAACAAAATACCAATGTCAAAAATATGAACATTTTACATATTATAAATAGATATAATATATGCATTTACCATGAAATAAATGAATTTATTACAATAAAAGTGGGAAAATGTATTAATTATTAAATAAATCAATTAAATTATAAGAAATTACAATGAATCCTGATGGTCATACTGTTTATCAGCACCATTACTTTTTATCTCTACCTTCATCAAACCAACCAAAATAATCAAATAAAGAAGGAAAAACTTAAAGAAAAAACTCGATTCTACATAATATCAAATGGTATCTATAGTAAGAAAAAGTAACTTATATATTAAATATATTTCATGCTTAAGCACATATGGCATTCTTATAATAGACTAAAATAATTAGTTATCAACTAATAGTATTAAATATGATTATCAAAATTTCTATGATAAATGCCAAAAATACAAAGTATGAATATAAAAATCAAAATAACGAAAAATTTACTAGTAATTAAATTTTAAATACAACTATTACGAATCAAGATACATCTTCAGTTATAACCTGATAATACAAATATAAATGCACAATAATTAAAAGTGGTTAATATGACACAAATAATAAATTTAACGATCCATTTAAGTAGATGATAGAAAAGAATATACAATTATAAAACAAATCTGATAATGAATTTTAATACAAAATTATCAAATCGCTAAAATCGTACCATAATCCAATAAATAACAATTGGACTTACCGGATTATACTTGAATTTCTACGGTGATTATTCACTTGATTTCACAAAACTAAAAGTAATCATAACTAAAGCTGCAAATTTGGAAAAACGGTATTGAATTGATAAACTTATTGACCATAATACAATATAATCATAATTTTGTTGGATGCCAATGAAATTATAGGCGACAGCTGTTAATTCCCCGGTATTGATTTTGATGATAACAACCTTATACAATCATATAAAATATAGATAATAATGTTTTACCAAGTTATATAGTATATAGCGCAGAATATTACACAAGTGTTCATCAAAGACTGTCCAGTATAAAGACTCAAGAGATAAACATGAAGACGCGAGTTCAAAGACCAAGATATGAAGATTTTTAGATTATAATTTAGTTTATAGAGTCATAGCATATATTGTTATATTCCTTGATAGCAATGTTTGATCTCTATCTGCAATTTTTTAATCTTTTAGATTTTTAACCAAAATAAATTTCAGAGTATGTTTCAAAATATTTTATAAAAGTTTATTAAACTTCAAAATGTTTATAAACTATGTTCAAACTATTTTACAAAGCATAGGATTTTCAAAACAATTTAAAAGAAAACAGTTTTCAAAATATACAAGCATATGTCGACATACATGCTTTAGATATGTCAACATACATATCATATCATATTACATCTTGTTTAAAGTCTCTATATATTAATCATCACATCATATTACATCATGTTTAGTACGCTTCGATTATTCTAATCCTTAATTATTGTTTTTTGACTCTATGGTTTCTAAGCATTTTATTTAGGGGGAATTTTAATTTTTCACCCATTTTTTGTTGATGACAAAGCTAGAGGAAAATATAAAATATACACATGCATATATTTAGGAGGAGTTATATAATTCGAAGGAATTATATATTTTTAGATTTAATGGTTGTCATCATAAAAAAATAGGGAGATTGTTAATACCTTAGTTATTGATTTTGATGATAACAACCTTGATAACAATCTTATACAATCAGATAAAATATAAATGTTAATGTTTTACCCAGTTATATTATATATAGTGTAGAATATTACACAGGTGTTGAATCGAAGACTGTACATAAGCAAGACTAAAGTAGTTAGAATTAAACGAGTAATGTTTGATAAGAATAATATCATAAATTTCAAATGTTGAAATTAGCATAATTGATTCATCATTCAACATGATCAAGTTATTTCGAATTACTCGTAAAATTATTTCATTGTAAGACTTTGTGATTTGGTACATATCTACTAAAATGGAAAATTCTAAATAATGATTTAGAACGGATTATTTGCACATAACAACCAAATTGTCTCGAAGTCAGTAGGAGCAATATTTGGGTTTGTGAGTGTTTGGATGTGATCCAAGCAAAGACATGAAAGTATCATTCGATAAGCTTCAAAATTGAACAAGTTTTTTTGAAAGCAATATCAAATAGTTTGATTGTCAATCAAAATGCAGAGGAAGCATGTACTCATAAGAAAGAATGTTAAAAGGTACATTGATATTTCTAAACTACAAGTGAACGACACATTGCTGATTTTAACAGTGGTTTTGTATTAAAATCTGCCTTAGTTGGTTTAATACTCGACGTTGGATTTATAAATGATATCTTTTATACTAAGAATAAAAGTTATAAGGAATGTCCCCAATGATATATAAGGACATCCATTAAAATGTTTAATAGGTAATGTAAGATGGATTCCTTATGCATGGCAATAAGAATTATCATACATATTCTGTTGTCTATGATATCGTGATTTGTTCACGTATTTGACGCATGAAGCAAATATTAAATCCAAATTGATATCACTGATTGATAGTTTAGAGTGTTCTCATATATTTATGAAATACTGGAGAATTGTTTTCAAAAACAATGAGCTCCTTGTGAAGAAGTGTTTGGACTCAAAGTTTTATAAGTGATATTGAGTATGATATGTCAATAATAAATTCAAGTTAAGAATCTTTTAGTTGGAAATGTTTCAAATAAAGACAGTAGTCGATTCAATGGAAAACGCTTAGTACATCGCTTTGAATACCGTAGCAAAAAAGAAATGCATATAAATATAAATGCACAAGTTTATAGCTAAGCCAATGGTGATTCTGAATGTTGAGAATCCCACAAATTGTTATATGATAATAATGTCACCATATAGTTCAAGATAAAACTTAGTGCTCATAGGAAGTTGAGAGAAATACTTCAAACCGTTCCGCATAATAAAAGGTAGTTTATCAGCGTCGGAGAGAGTTAATTGACAACGTAGATAATTGAAACATAATAACATATCTGTTCACTGAGGGACTAACCCGATTGGTCTTGAGGAAACCGATTAGAGAATTTGGAATAAGATTCCATGATTGACACCAAGTAAAAGTGGGAGATCGATAGAGTTAGGGGTATGCCTTGAGGCAATTATGTAATTTGTCACATATATCTAACTCAATATCCAATTTTGTTCGAAATCAAAAGTATTTTCTTTCTGTTGTATACTTGATATAACGTGGTTATATTAATTAATTAATTAAATTAAATTATATTTAATAGAAATCCGTAAATGGTATGTTTTGTGATAGTAGTTACAAAGTGTTATGACCGTGAGTAATTTATCACAATAAGTATAAATATATTATCTTAAATGTTCCTAGTCAAGATGCATTGAGACAAAATATCGATATATCCGTTGAGACTAGAGTATGCAATGCTCTCCAAATGTTGGGCAGCATATAACTCATGGCTGCTGGAGGCACCTAGAGGTTACGTACTGATAGTTATTGGATAACTATGGAATGACTCACTAATTTTCTGTTGGTTAATATACTAAGGTCAAACAGAAAATATTGATGTGACTGATATACACAATTCTCCCGACTTGAGAATATTGTGGATCTTCGCTATGAAAGATTGGTTGTGACTATAGTCAAATCATGGTATAGCATCCCATCGAATGACTATAGTTGGGTCAAGTGGAAGTATTGGAAGTGAAAACCATTCAAGAGAGGATTTGTCACCTTAGTTATGCAGGGTTAGTATCACGGTCAACTCAAGTCAACCCAAAGACAAAGTCTTTAGCTAGAGCATTTCAGTTAATAATAATTGTTATTATTGAATCAAGGACTTTGTATTTGGACTATAGAGTTGAATATAGACCTTACTGGAATTTTGACCGTTACCGAATCCATAAGTCCAAAGTGATACAGTTTTGATAAAGAGAATTGGTGTAGATAAATGTCACAACTGGGTACGCTTATTAAACTAAAATTGGATTTTACTTAAACAAAGTAAGCGATTAATTTGGCTAAAATGTCACACCACTTACTAAATAGCGTATGAACATTAACATTTCGAATAGTTCGATGTTAATCGCTGACAGAATTTACACCCACGTGTCACACAACCGAAATGATGAATTCTCTTTAGACCAAATTATTTAATTAGTTTATAGTTGGTATAAATTAATTAAATTAACTAATATTTATGAAATATTAATTATAAAATTTGACTATGATTTGAGGAATAAATATTGTTGTACATATTTATAATACTTATAAATATATCAATCGATATGAGATATTAATAAAGAAAATAAATTGGATATAATTAAATGTATTTGTTTAGGGTTAATGGCCCATGATGTTAGAGGCAAAATTCGACGGCAACTATGTGATATAGGGGGCGACCAAAATAGAGTAATAGAGAGTTAGAATATGTGATGGATAGCTAAGATCTGGTGAGAAAAGGTAGTGATCCACCTTTCTCTCTGATCCAACCATTATAAAAGGAATCATAACCTTAACTTTCTAGTGAATTTTTTTGGCTAATTCCTCTGTCTATATCATAAGTGAACCATACCTTTCTACACCCAATCAAACCTCAAATCAAATAAGTTCAAATCAATAGTTATTTGATTGCAAAGGGTTTGTCATTCAAAGACTAGTAATTTGACGAATCCGGAAGTTTTCAAGAGGAAGGGAACTCATCGTTACAAGTGCACTTAAGAGCATTAGTTTAGGTAAATAGTTTTATATATGATGCATATTCTCTGTATTACTTTATATTATTCAAATACACACAAACAAACCATTATTATTGAATTGTAAGTTATGTGAGATTCCTATAGATATTGTCATTATCACATATATTGATTGGTTATGTGCATATGTTTATCAAATAAAAAAACAATATTTTTTCAAGGATCTGGTACACACAACCAATATCATTATATTTTAATTATTTATAATTTTTTATAATATACGTAAATATAAATAGTGAATATGCTATATACTGTTTTTATTTTTAGTCCCACACCGTGGGATTAGTTCTATCCCAAGCTCCTAGGTTTTTATATAAAGGAGCTAATGTAATGAAAATGTATGATTAATCCGAGCAGTGAATAAAATATTTTCTTCCTCTTTCTTTAGTGTCTACTTATTCTATAACACGTTATTAGCACGATCTCTATAAAAAAAAATTACAGATCTACAATTGTGATAATTTATGAAATCGGATCTATTCTTTTCTAGATCCAATTATAAATCTCAAAACGGCGAATGAGGGCGACGATTCGAGAATAAGCTATACGAAGGTAGATGATTCAAGGGTGGGTGAGACTAAATGAAGGCAACTCAGGTGAGGAGAACATGGCAAGGTGATTCAAGGGTTGGTTATTCAACTCAGGCGAGACGGACTAGGCAAGGCGAGGTTGATTCCATAGAGTTTCAATAGTTGACAAGTTTCAACCGACAGGTACTGTTTCAAGTAAAAATATCCAGTAAGTATGATGAATATAATATCCAAAAATATTATTAAGATTAACGCAATTCTTTGAAAGTCCATAAGTTGTTTTATTCCAATGTCTTCAAGTTACATTTCTTTTCCCATGAAGGGCCATCCCTTATGAATGTTAGTTTGCTTTTTTATTATTGAAAAAAAAATTAGTTTTTTAATCTTCCCATTAGTTTTTGTATAGTATTAATCAGAACACTATTTTGATTTCCTTTCTGGTCATTGAGTTGGCATGTATCTCTTTATTATTAAGTATTTATAGTTGGGTAATTGTATTTTACTTTGGTATAAAAAGAAATATCAACTTGCTTGAAAATACTGGATTTTAAATGAAGTTAGAGGCGATAGGCTTCTTCAACATTTAGTTCTATCATCTTTGAAAGTTGATATGTCATGCTATTACGGTTTTATAGTGTCAAACCATGGTTAATATACATATAAAAATTAGTGAATACCGAACGTATGGAGGTGTTACACCATAAGATAATGGCCAGCTGTCAATTTTAGAAGTTCAAAGGCTATATCAATCAAGAAAAAAAAAGAGGTAATTAAATCTTTAGAACTACCAACATAAAAGGAAAAACTGTAAGATTTTGTAAATAGCTAAAATGAACTGAGATGGATAGCAAAAAAAAACCCTTGGGCATTGATTTTACTGTGCACACACATTTTTCGCGTGCATAAGTGCCTAAACATTTCCAAATTCAACCACAAAACTCTAAAAATAGGGAAATTTTATCAAAGCGACGGAACAGGAGGATATCACAGTGAAAACTGAAACATTAATGCATATAAGTTCATCCCATAACAATGAAGAATTGTAGCATAACATGCTGTAGGTTTTGGGTTTTCCAGAATCATTATACTTGACTTATATTCTGTAAATACTAATCAAAATAACACTTTTTCAACCTTCTTAAAAAAACACTAATCAAAATAACACTTTTTCCTGACAAACACAAAAGAAATAATTTTTGTATAAATTTATTGGTTCAAATTTATTACACAAAATTTCTTTGTATTAATTTTAAAGTAGTATATCTCGTACTTTGATGTTTGATTCACCTGCATATTTGCTTCATCTGCCCCAGAAGCACTTTCTTCGAAAGTATTAATTGCACGAGCAATATCTGTACTTATGAAATAGTTTTGAGGTTTGCCTAGCACTGCTATAAACTAACTTATCCTGTATGTCAATTGTATTTAGTTTAGATGACAGAAAGACAACGATTTTTAAATTAGTTTTAAATAAAGATTTTAACAAAAGCTTTGAATATCGGTGAAAATGATTTTTTTTGCATATTGGTTGGAGTTTTGCAGTGCAGCGAGTCTTAAAATGAATGCACACGTATAAATTTTGGAATTATGCAGCACAAATATTACATCCAGTATGTAACTTTTTCTCATACAAATGTTTATCATGCTTATTAACTAGTAGCATCGCTTGATTTTCTTGATTGTAGTAATTTTAACTTCTCCATATTGCATAGCATGTTATCATTAGAGAAACCAATGTACATAAACTTCTACATGTTGCGTCAATACTTTGTTATAACTTCATGCACATCAATACTTTGCAAGTTTACGTAGTCTTATATAATTTGACTTTGAAATGTGTATTTTATAATATATGGCTGCATATACGTAATTTAAATTGAATTATTTTCAGTTTTCATTTAATAAGCAATATTCAAATGAATTGTAAAAATAGGCGATTACAATTAGCGTGGTGGAATGTAACTTGATGAATGGTGCATATGCATGTATATATTTATATATAGTATGTGTATATATGGTATACATATACTCCAACATATTTGGCATGTAGAAATTTTATGTGGAATTTGTTTTATTTTACTTTAGTCCAGTAAATCATTTTGAAGTTGGTAAAACCCAAGTTTTGATAATTTTTGGTTGTTTTTGCCAAACTATATATTTGAAGAAGTACATTTTAATATTCTCCAGAAGAGATAACCCGTATAACATACTCTTGAAGAGATGTTTTTTATGATTTTTATATTGCAAAATCCAAACATCCTAGAATAGATGTTGTAGAATTATGTCAATTATGTAGAAACATATATTGAGTATTGATGACATCCTAAAAACAGTGCATATAAAGTATCTTTAGAAGTGATATGTACCACTATAGAAGCGGTGTTTGTAAAATATCCCTAGAAGTTATATTATATCATCGTATAGCACTATAAAAGAATTGCCTATAGAATATTGTCAAATGTGATAATAAATTACCTAAAATTCAATCGTCGATTGTCATGGACCCGTAGCTCCATTAGAAAATTTTTGAAGCAAATAGTGATATGTAACCTTTTACTTTTCAGAACTTACGATGAATCAAATGTTATATGCATAACTATTCTTGAAGAAATGTCTTTAGATATGCTCCTGAATAGATAACCTATATGTCGTATCATAATTTTTGCTAAAGCTATATAAATACGGTCTTGAACAAACCGGTATGTGCGACCAATATAATTTCTTATTTTTATAACATTTCAAGGGTCCAGAAGATACTCTTATTTATGTTGTAAATATATCTATTTTACTGAACTCTCTAGAAGAGATGTTTATATATAATTATAACTAAGTATATATTCTCTAATAAACAACCATAATTAATGTTCGAAAGTAATATTAGAGATATAATCAAGGAATAAAATTACCAACTTGAAGTTGTATATACAATTTATTTGAACCAGAAGTTCAATATGATTTCAAATCAGATGTTTTGAACATTATCATGCGGTCTTGAAGGATTCTCACTGACATTGATCCATAAATTAAAAAAAATTAACAGTTTGGATCCTTATAATAGTTTGTTCTAAAAATCACTAATACAACTGAGAAAGAATATGAAAATTTATAATATAGATGTAAAACGTGGACGCACGTATATATCCATATATGTAAATATTCAGGCAACAACCTAAAGTTTGTTATGAGATCATCTTAATAATTAAGTATAGATATTATTTAGTGATTTAAATCAACATAAATGTTGAATGACCTAAAGTCGTGTATGTATTCAAATGATCTATACAATAAGTAAATTCCTTTAATTGACTAGATCAATGAATGAGAACAAACTCTAATAAGCAATATTAATTGAACGCATCTTATCAAATAATAATAAAAAATTATCCTCTTATTTTTAATATGTATGCTAGTAGCAATGTCATAATGGATCACAATGAGAATCCAAAGATGTTTATTATTTTATGTGACAATGTTTGTTAACATTGAGGGGGAGGATAAAGGGATACAAATTCATTTTTATCATACAATGATGTAAAATATTGAGTAACTTGAATAAATTATCAATAATATCCCTATTAGACTTCATCCAATATTGCTTTGAATCCCTGAAGGATCGAAAGGTGTAAACCACATCTGAAATGTGGTACAGAAGTCAGTTCGAATATTTTTGGAGTAAGTAATAAAGATGCCAAATAAATGAGGTGAATGTTCTTGAAGAAACACTTAAGGGTGCTCTGAAAGAGATCAATGACATGATTGTCAAATAACCCTAGAAGTGGTTTGGGTACCTAAAACATGATGATTAAAGAGATCTCAATAAATCATGTTTATAACTGACAAGAAATAATCATCGATAATAAATTTGTAAATAATAAAGCATTTATATTTATAAATGGATTAAAGATCCTGGATTAGAGAAAAACATGATTGGTCATCATGAAATTTTCCTTAATGAGAAATGTGGACCTATAGTCCATAAATTATAATTAGAAACATGTATATAAAGTACACTAAAATTACTAAAGCACATATAGTGTCAACGATATGTTAAATGCCATGGGCATGATATTTTTAGAGATAATTGAATTGATTGAAGAATGAAAGTGTTTGGAACACTTTAAATACCCCGAAGGTATAAACGTTGTTTAAATCATACTAAACGATGAAAGTATAAAAATTCTTGAAGAATATAAATAACTTTGGTAGTTATAAAGAAGATAAAGAACAAGGAGCGTAGATTACAACTTCTTTTGAGTATTGTTGTAATGAAAATCTTGATATACTTCAAGATGAGTAGATTACTTCCTGCTTTTTAGTATTGCTGTAATGGAACTTTTAGTATTCATCAAAGATATGGTTGCAATATGCAAAACTGATTTGAAGCACAAAAATGAAAGCACATGATGTGTTTTTCATAAAAGTAGCATACAAAATGCATAAAATGCAAATTATATTTAGAAGAAACAATCTTGAAAATTTTGATTGTACTAAAGGAAACTATTAATAAATTATATTATTAATGAGATACATATTTATGGATCCAGAAGTATCTATAACCAATTTGAGTTTTCAAAAGACGAATACGAATTTAGAGGAAACTTTTAAATCAGGGTGGAGTATCCATAAGTATTTTATAATGCACTCTTTTTCCTTAACTAAGATTTTTCCCACTGGGTTTTTCTTAGTAAAGTTTTAATGAGGCATTATTTTGATCCAGAAGTATCAACTCCTCAGCAACATTTAAAATAAGTTATAATGTACTCTTTTTCCTTATTTAAGATTTTTCCCACTGGGTTTTTCTTACTAATGTTTTAACGAGGCATTATCTTGATCTAGAAGAATCAAACATCTAATCAAGAAATAACATCTCAAATATGTTATTTAAGTTAAATTGTATTTTTATCCTAGACTAAGGTTTTCCCATCAGGTTTTCCTTTATAAGGTTTTTAATGAACTATTATATTGATCCAGAAGTATCAAACTCTATTTTATGTTGTAAATTATTGAAATATGTCATAATATATTATATTATTTTTCCTTCACTAAGATTTTCCCCATAGGGTTTTTCTTAGTAAGGTTTTAATGAGGCATTGTTTTGATCCTGAAGTAAGGTTTTAATGAGGCATTGTTTTGATCCTGAAGTATCAAACCCTTTAGAAAAAATATCATTTTTAATATGATTTTACAAGTTGCGCTCTTTTTCTCGTTTTTTCCCGTTGGGTTTTCCTAACAGATGTGCTTGTATTGTCTATTTTTTGTCGTATTTGTGCACCTGTGCTTGTATTGTCTAGTTTTTGTTTGGGTGCCTGTATGTGTAATCTTTAGCTATTATGGCGTGTAAACCCGGCACCTGTGCTTTATTGTGTTGTAGGTGGACGGTCCACCTTAAAATTCATCAAGCTATTGGCCAAGCCTTATTGGTTGAATATATATATAATATGCACGTATTGTCCTCGGACCATACAATCTTTGTCATAAAAAATTAATTTATTTATATGACATTTATTAAAACATATAACTATGTTGCATATATAATCGATCTAATAATTTTCAATTGTATATTTATATTAATTATGATTTTAAGTAATAAATTTTAAAAATTATTTAATATGTTTTAATATTATTCAATCTTTGCATGAATTAATAAATTCATACAGAATAAATTATGTTTTGAAAGTTCAATATTAAATTTTCTACAATTAATTTGTTATCACATATGCTCTTGGCAAAAAAAATCAGAATTTTTAAACCGTTTTTTATATTTTAAAAAATCATTTAATATTCGATCGATAATTATCTGACTAAAAAAAATATTATTTCAACTTGGAAAATTCTGAAGAAGTTTCACAACCTATATGATACTATACCTGATATACTGATAGTTTAAAATTCAAAATATCTATTATAAAAATATTTTCTATTATTTACCTATTATTAATTAACTAATTAATTCATAATATGTATATATTAATATAAAAAATTATATTTATATTCAGATTTGCTGTATATATGATCTGGAATGTTTTATAAAAATAATGATGATGATTTCTAATTTTTATTTTATAATTTATAAACTATTCTAACTCATATTTACACTTTAATTATTATATTTATATTTACATATACGTATCTATATTTGTATATAATTATGTTACTTTAATACATATATTTGTAAATAACTAAAAAAAATTAAGTAAAATCATATCTTAAATATACATATTATATATGTGTGTGTGTGTTTATTTCATATTTTATATTATAATATTTTATGTACATATGTATATATCCATGTGATATTTTCATAATATAAATATATATAATTTTCACTTGGATATATAAATATATATATATATATATATAATAATAACTATAAATACATACACATATTTGGACAACATACAATATATATAAGATAAGCTAACGTGTCCTTTGTGATGTAAATCACTACATCTATATACGAACATGTTATACCCTTCCCAGAATATCATGTTACACATATACACACATATACATATGTATATAATATTTATATATATTTACATATAAGTTGAAATAAATTAATTAAATTCCTACCAATAATTTATAAATTTAAACGAACTATATTATTTTATTTAAATTAAATTTAGAAACATTCTAAATAAATTAAATTTAAAAACATTCTGATAGTATCGCTCGGTGATATTCACGTATGTACCACATATTGCCTCATTATTCATATTACCTGATAGTATCACTCGGTGATACTCTAGGTGTAGCTACCCGCAGTTCCACACACTTTGAGTTGATAAAAATTTACCTTTGTTCAACCCAAACTATACGAAAGAGCGAATTACTAGGGTAAAGAAGAAAAGATGTAAGAAGAAATAGAAAACAGCCCACATAATCTCACAATCACAGCGGAACAAAAATATTATATGTATAATAATAGATTTTTATAGAAAGAATCTATAACAGTTTATATACATACAATCATCAGTGTACAACAATCAATGCATCAATCTGGACAGCTATAATCACTTGTCCTTACACAGCGGAAATATAAACCAAGTACAAAAATACGTCTGAACTCCTCTAGCTCGTCTCCTAAACTCCATAGCAGTCCTAATCTGAATCTACAATACTCGATCCGACTCGAGCATTATAATAAAATAACACCCAAGTCAGTTTGGAAAACCCACGTGAGAAAACACACTCAATTTGAATTATTAGTATTATCAAAATCATTCGTAAAAAACAAAGGTATCTCTTAAGACCGCGTCACACATAAATACGGCGGGTTTTCCCTTACAATAACCAGAACATTTTATAGAAAGTGATATTATAATATTGTCTAAATACAAATACTTATTAAAATAGATGAAATTGTTACACTAATTAAATTCCAACATATTAGGCTCTAAAAAAAGATAAAGGCTCGTATTGGTGAATGGATTCTATACAATGACTAGGTCACTGGGGTACCACCCGTCACAGTACACCTCTAGAACAATGTACCAAGGACCACGCTGGGAAACCCTGCTGCACAAGACCGCCCTACCCCTAACCTAGATAGACGGAATATATTATCGCCCCTAGTATTCCCACCCTTACCATTGAGCGCTCCTTCCATGCACAACCATATCCATAATAAATAGGTTTTCGAGGACATCTAGAAAAGTGATAGCATAACCTGATTGGGTGCGACCCACTTAGCCTTGCTACATCTCCTGTGTTCTAGTCATTCCTGGTTGATGAGGCTCGAGGCTAAGCGTTATCTTTCAAGAAACAATTCTACTTAGAATTCTCATTGTCCTCCAATGACGATGTTCTGATAGCATTCGCCTATACAAGTTGTCCTGGGTCTGGACAAACTTAATCACCGTCTTCATCGTCTTCACGGTATTCATTCATAACGTCCAAACCGGATCAAAGTGGTTTTCGGATAATTAAATCCGATCCAGATCTCTTCAAAACGATTAACAAAATTGGATAATATTGATAGTTGGTTATTTAACTATCAATAAAACATCCATAAGCAGACACTAGGCCTTATTTTATAATTCTTTAAACATTTATTTCAAAAATCTTTACTAAGATATATATTCAAATCCCTTCCCATATTCTAATATCTGAAAACAACTTCAAATACTTAAACCATAACAGGATATTTTCAAACCATCTCAACACTTAGAAATATTTCCAAAATTCCATTTTTATACATAGGAAAATATTATAAATCTTATTTTTTCAAAATCTTTTCAAATATCAACGCTTAAGAGAATATTTCATAGCTTATCTCATATGTCTTCGTTATCACTAATAAATTCTCCTTTTCAATTTCCAAACCCCACTATACTTATTTATATCCTCATTCAACAATTTATAACTTCTTTTATAAATTTAGATTTCATTTTCAAAATTCTCATATTCAACACTTTGAAATTTCATTTCCTCCAAATCCCTTATAAAATTCCTCCCCTTAAAATTGTGTACATTTAAAAACCCCATTTACGGATCTCGAGACAATTTATAAATAATAATTTTCAATCACTTCAAAACTTTATGTATATATATAATAAGAATTTAAAAAGGATAATAATATGTTTAAAAACATGTTCGTATAATTATTTAAAACATCGAAAACACTTTTATAAACATCAATAACTCAATTTTAGATAAACCAATCAATTTTCAAAACTGACTCTAAAAGTCAGAATTTACTAACAAAAATACTTAATATTTGAAAATCTACTTAGCGAAGTATTTCAATCCTAACTAATTTAAAATTCCATAGTTTTAAATAATAAAAATTTCTTTTTAAAAATAATTTACTCCTTAGAATTAAAAATTTATTTTTAAAACCTCATTACCCATTCAATTTATAAATTTCGCTCGAATCACATTACATCACAGCCATTCCGATTTCCATTCAAAACTATTTTCAATTTTTATTTCAAAAAATAGTATCCACTATTTTCTCACCCTATTTCCATATTTTAATACAAATTCACTCTATGGATTTTATTTTCCCAATTTATCGTTTTGATTTTGATTTCCTTTATTTATAAACATCGTTTATTATTTTTTATAACTTCTTTGAGTTTTACTTGTTTATAAAAACAATCTTATTTATAAAATTCCATTTTTATAAATCCATTGTTTTATAAATCCCATTTATAAATTTCAATCTATTTTTAATATCGACTTCAGCACTTTTTTAATATTTCTCGAATATCGTTTATAAATTCTTTTTATATAATTCATTTTTTAAAATCTTTATCTTAAAACAATTTACTAATAGTTAAATACAACTTAAACAAAAATCAATTATTTTTATTTTCTTCAATTCAGTTTTCTTGAAAATAACCAAATTTCTAATATAAATATTTTTATACCCAAAGTTCCTTTTTCCAAAGAATAATATCTATGGTATTTAAAAATACGAAAACTAAAGGCCAGTGCTACTGTAGCATCCAATAATTCAAATTTCAACAATAATCGATAACAGATTATCTACACACATCATATATCACTATATATGAAAAATAAACAATATATTTGAGGAATCCAGTTGGATCCCTCCAATCAGTTTCACTGCATCCACAAATGTTAATATAACATAATAATACCAATCTTACTTCGAGGGGGATATCGCGGTATATATGGTCATCCGCTATTATGCAGGCGCATAGGGTCTCATCCGCTATAATGTGCGGGAATATCACTCCAACTATTAATATATATACTACTATATATATAACATGCAACCAAATAAAAATTTATAAATTCAGCCAGCATTCAATAATTTGTTTCAAATATTAAAAATAAATTTTAGTAATCTAAATGAGTGAGAATTTTCTCACCTTGATTTTTATTTTGAAATCCGATCCAAATTCGACTTGTTTCTTCATGATTTTAGACCTCATATAAACGTTATACAGTTTATTAACATTTGAAATAATCAAAAAATTAATTACTATTTAATAAATATAATTAACTAATTATAGTGCTAATTACCTTCATTAATGCAAACCACAATAGGCTGCACAGGCATTAATGAACTATTAGCTCCCATCCACGCTAACACTACTGCTTCCATCGCCATTTGAAAAACCCAAAATTCAACGCCTCGACACCCTCCTTGCTTCAGGCCTGCCGCCGCGGGCAACTCCACGTTCTATCCCGTACGACCAAACGATAACTCTAATCATTAGGAAATTTGGAATTCGAGAATAATACAATATTACGGATCCAATAGAATTAGTTTCGTCGAATTCCGAGACCGTGCCTCGTATCGCTATTTTTAACGCATTGATTTAAATTGACGATTTCAAAATTTTATGAAATTGTTTGAAATTTTAGTTTTTTTAAAAACTTATTAACTCAATTAAAATCCCAAATCCAATATTTAAAACCATTTAAATATTTAAATCAAACGACGAAAAATCTGCGTCGTTACACTTGGGTCGTATGAGTATAGAGGTAAGGGTATTACAGTTGGTGTTAGAGCAGGTTTAGAACAATACATTATGTGTCAGAGACACGAGTCTTAACCCTAGATGTGAATTAGAGTCCATGTGGGTGTGTGGTACATTATTGTTTATATCTAAGTGATATTTTAAGAGTATACAATGATTACTAGGGTAATCTTCTAGGGACGTATTTGTATTTTTTCTTATCACATAATATATTTCTTCTACTTCTTATGAATATGTAGGTCTCTACATGAGATGTACAGAATTGATGGAAGTTGTGAAGGTGGAAGTTGTTTATAGTCCGGTAGGTAGTGCCGGTGTTAATGGTGAATAGACCTCTGTTTGGCTTCGAATGAGATAACCTGACCTAGTAGCGATCAGAGTTGCAAAGGTAGATAGTTTTCCACTGATTGCATTCGAGTATTTGTTTTGATTGATGAGTGTTTAGTTGTGTGCTTGTAAATAAATAAAAAGAATATATATAGAAAGATTTTGGAAATGTTGTAACTTATATTTGTGAAGTACCTAATGTTTCGAAAATAATATTCTAGTGATGTTTAAGATTAAAAATAATAATAATAACAATAAATATAATAATAATAATATAATAACGTAGTTTGGAAGAAAAAAATTGTATGTTATATTTTATTCGAGTTATTTAGCAATTTTAGTTTGTAAGAAAAAAAGTACTTAGTTATTATAAATTGAAATGCGATCTGGAATCAACGAAATTTACGTTAGAATTAATTCTAGTTTGAAACAATGTTGTTGGTAGCTGGGGTCAAGGGTATTGTTAATTTTAGGTCATGAGATGGCCACTGATGCAATATAGCTATGCTAAGTGGATATGCCGGCAGTTTAGTAGCGTATACTTAATAAATAAACATATAAGATTTATTAAATGAGGCTTGAATTGAAAGGGACAAAATAAAAAGATTTATAAAATGAAAATAAATTAATAAAGAAAAGGGGAACAAGAGAAGTAGATGCAAAATGTAGGACTTGCTGATAGGACTAAGAGACTCAACTATTAATCATGCCTTGTTTCTCTCTTAAATAGGTGATTTTATTCATGAACTCCTATAATTTCCTACTAATCTGATCCTAAATCATATATTTCAAACTTGTAAACAAATTCATTACATTCTTATAACGTTTTACATGAATGTTTTTTATTATTTTCTTAAACTTAAATTGTTCGTTCCTATTTCTTACTGCCAGTACATCATTTTTCATGTTCCTTAATTTGAATTTACTTCCCTTATCTTATCATATGCAAATACCAAAACTAACATAAAAGCATGCATCCTCAGCGCCGTGTTTAAATAATATTGACTACTCGTTAGATTGGTTACACGATTTTACCACAATTCTTCAATAGCAAACAGATTTGATTTTAGAAGAAGATAGATAAAAGGTTGGAGAGAAAAAGGACGATTTTTTAAGGAGAAAAAACTTTATTACTAAAATTTATTCAAAAATTTCATATTTTTTTCCTTCGTACACTTTTCTCATTTTTTTTCTTACGTATAAGATGAGTGAATCCACCTCTATTTATAGGAGTTCACTTCACAAATAAACGGTGAAGATTACCTTAATCTAATGGTTCTCTAAAAATATCTCCTGGTATTCTCTCTTACAATTTCAAACACATTAGTCTGTAAATAGCTTCTAAATATTCTCTCACAACTTCAAATACAAATACTTTAGTCTATATATTCTAGACTCTAGATATTTCCTGTGTGGAACAATCTGGATTAACAAAATCAAGTTTATTTCCAACACCCCATGTAAACTTGATTTTGTTGTACCAAGTAATGCTTGAAATCTTTGTATTTAACGTGCTTCGATTGGAATAGAAATATTATCCAAACTTTCTTCATTGCTTCCTTCTTACCAAACGTCGAGATCTTCAATGCAAGTTCATGGATTCTTGTTTTACTTCTTTCATTTCATCCTTCTTCATCACAATAGAATTTTTCATAAAGTGAGTGTTCTAACATCCGCCTTATTTCAGTACCATATATTTTGAATGAGTCGTATATTTTATCTCTACATTCTTTCATAACTTCTCTCTTGCGGTTTTTGACTAATCCAATTTCTATATATGCTTTCCAAATTTCACTTTTTCATGCCATTTCAGAAAACATTACTTGAAAATTAGTTATTTTTTAAAACTATATAGGCTTTGCTCATCTCTTTATTTTCACGATGATATAATTCATTGCTTCATTGGCTTCCTCTTTGACTATTTCTATCTCTATTCCCTTAACATTCTCTATTTCTATTTCTTTATATTTTTGCTCAAATTTTAAATCTCCTCTAAGCTCTTCAATTTCATCTCCTTGATTCATGCCTTCTTCACTGTCAACTCCTTTACATTCGTACTTTTCATCATCAACGTTATTTTTTCTTACTTTATTTTCTTGAGTTTCTTCTTTTTCATCTTTTACATGTTTTTCCCTTCTTTCAATTTTTCCTCCTCTACCTTTTTAAATTCGACCAATTTTTCTGCAACTTTCTCTTTCTCTCCATTCGTCTTTTCCTCTTTCTTATCAATCAGATTGTCTTCTTCTATTGTTGTTTTATCATTCTTTCTATATACTTCTTTCGATAAATTCCACGAATCTTCCACGGAACCTTCTTCAAGTATATGATGATAATTTACTTCATCAATGTTCCCACTTAACAACATGAGCACAATGGCCATTCCATCGTAATTTCGCAAATGCTTCTTGTCAATTTGCGACATGCTCTCCAAATCATTTGGTCATTCATAATCATTCTCGACAATCTCCCATAATCCTTTGGAAATTAACTCATCTTTCTTTTGCTTATAAACTAGAAGCAAAGTACCGTCTTTTTGACTTTTTTCTTCAATGTAATTAGCCTTCACTTCAACTTTATTATTGCTAGGAGCTCTACATTCAGAAGTATAATGTCCAAAAATTTCATAACTGTAGCATTTGACGCGTGACTAATCATGCCTTGACTTTGAATTTCCTCTTCCACGACCTCTTGTTGATCTTTCTCCTCTTTGGTTGTTGTCGTCATTGTTGTTCTCGTTGTTGGGTCTCCAACCTCGTATGTATCCGTATCCGCGACTTTGTCCTCATTCTTGACCACAACCTCATCTTTGTTGGCTTCGATTGCTTTCTTCCTTTTTTGAATCAATTCCTTTTCTTGTCTTTTTAAGCTTGCAGTGAACCGAGAAGTTCATTTATTGCCATGGCGTCAATAAATTTGTCTCTTCGATGATGGCGACAATATGTTCGAACTTTGGATCTAATGATCTATGAATCTTCTCAATAGTTCTTATATCATTTAACTTTTCATCATTTATTTTTAGGTTTATTAGAAACTATTAAAACTCTTGAGAAGTAATCAGATATAAGTTCACCTTCTTTCATATGCAAAGTTTCAAACTCTCCTCTTAAAGTTTAAATACATGCCTTTTTGACTTGATCGGATTCTTTGAATGATGTTTGAAGTTTTTTTCATGCTTCTTTGGCTGACTTTGATCCCGAAACTTTCTCAAAAGTATCATCATCCAATGCTTGATAGATTAGATAGAGACCCTTCTTGTCATCATCCTTGAGTCTTTCAAACTATCCCTTTGAGTTTGAGATAGACTATTTTCATTCTCTTGTTCGGTGTATCTTTCTCGACTAAATCGTATGCTCCAAGGAGGGCTGTCATCCTCGAACTCCATTTATCATAATTGGTCTTAGTGAGCATGGCAACTTGTAAGGGAAAGTCATTATTCGCCATCTTTTTAGGAGGATCTTTGAGCTCCAATGCCACTTTGTTGGAAGTTTTCTTCAATAGCAAATAGATTTAATTTTAGAAGAAGATAGATAAGAAGTTAGAGAAGAAGAAAAAATGATTTCTTAAAGGAGAAAAACTTTATTGCTAAAATTTATTACAAAAGTTCATATATTTTTCTTACTACATTATTCTCAACTTTTTCTTACATCCAAAATGAGTGAATCCACCTCTATCTATAGAAGTTCACATCACAAATAAATGGTGGAGACTATCTCAATCAAATGGTTCTCTATAAGTATCTTCTAAAATTTCTCTCTTAAAATTTCAAATATATTAGTCCATAAATATTCTCTCATACTACTTCAAATACATTATTCTATATATTCTAGATTCTGGATGTTTCATATATGGAAAAATCTAGATTAAAAATATCAAGTTTATTTCCAACAGTATCATACCTTCTATATTCAAGTCACTTGTAAACATAAAATTAGATTTTGTTTTGGATTACAAGTGCCTTCAATGCAATTTAAATTTATTGTGTAAAGGAGAATCAACACGTCTTAAATTTTTATTCCTTGTCATGTTTCTGCCCGATTGCATACGATTTCACAGACCCAGCATATGATGTCGAAATATACAAATTGAAAGACAAATATGTCAGTATTCATTTGGATGAACGATTGATAAAAGAAATTAATTGCGGGTTATTTGGTAGTTAGATTTTCAATTGTTCAAATTAACTATACCAATGAATAAAACTTTTAGCAATTTGTGTTGATGTTAATTTGTCTATCAAGTACTTTAAGAATTCTGATAAGTGCGCATGGCCAACGTAATCAATATGGATTCCTAAACGCTAGGACGAGACAATGCGACATTATAATTTGAAAAGAAAATAATATTTGGAAAGAGAATATAATGATTTGGAACAATCCTATGATTAACAAATAAATAATAATGTATAATATTTTGAAAGTATACAATTTGCGAAAATAATTTAAGTAATATTTTTTGAGAAAAATGGTTCAAGAGGGAAATTATATTTTAAAGAAAGCATTTGAAGCTATACTTTGAAAAGAAAATAGATAAAGGTAAGAAAAGATGTAAGAACGCATGCCTAAAGTCTGTATTAGTTGTTAATGTTGTGTAAATTGTGATGCATCCTTTGTTTATCTTTTCAAGGTATTTGTTATTTAACAACAGAAATATAAGTATGCTTGTGAATGAACTATTATCTTTGAAATCTTAGTCATTGTATAAGAAGATACTGTTTCGAAGAGAACATGGTCTAATTGTATATTGAATGCGGGTCACATCGCCTCAAATTAGATTTGAGTTTAATAAATAATGATGCAATAGGAAATGATTGCTTGCAGTTTTAAGAGTTAATGCCATTTTTGCCTTGTAGTGATAAAATGGGATAAGGAGAGTCAGGAATGACTTGGAAGGTTTCATACATGTGGTTACTTATATATGATATAAACTACTCTGATGGGTTATTATTACTTAAGGGTGTCATATCTTTACTACTAATAATGAAACAATCTACTAGCTTTAACAGCGTCTTTTTGAACTTTCCGAAATGCCTTTGCATATCCAATCAGACCCACTAGCTTTCCTTCCATTTCCACTCTCGCTTCATGCAACTAATTGTAATTCTCCCTAAATTCGTCCACCTTCCTAAATCAATTTCCTCAAAACCCTTATTCCATCTATTACCATCATTTGATTCACAAATGTTAAGAAAACCTTCCCAACAATCAGTTCTCTTATCTGCGAATCGATATTGGTGGTATCACCAGAGACAGCGTCGACGACAGGTGATTCAATGACGGCCAAAGACTGGTCAGGCATCTTATCAACTACTATTTTCCGCCACGACATAATTTGATTTAATGTATGTATTTTAATTAAATGTTCCCATGTTTGGGTTTGCTTCAATTTTTGTGTTCTCACTCATTATTTTTTCCGTTGATTTGAATTGTGAATGTCGAACATAATTGTTTCATTCTAACTAGAATTTGAAAACGCAATATTTTTTTCGCTTGATAAAATTGTTTGAATTCACCCAGCAAGATGAATTTTTATTGATTTCAAGTAGACTGAACACCGTGTCTCACCCAGGACATTATTTGAAGTTCTCCGAAAAGAATTATTAGCTGATCATTTTATTTATTTTTCTTTAAACTCTAATGTTGCATAAACATTGCTTATTTTGATTTTCTAAAATTATAATAAGAAAGGTTGTTTATTCACAGAAATACCTACTATTAATTGCAACATATATCAAATATCAAATATTGCAGAATCATTGTTATTGTAATTTAATCGTATAATCTAATGAAAAGCTTTTTATTCATTGCAAGTACATTTGATATTAAAAAGTATTAGAAATTAATAACTGATTTCTTTTTGCAGCATCAATATCTGTGGACTTTTTTGTCAAAATTATTATTTATTTTTATTAAACACGTTCACAGTTCGAAAAGTTTAAACATAAATAAACAACATGTTCAACATGAAGTATTAAGCATTTAATATCCAGTATGTCAAATAAATGAAACTAATGTCTATGTGTTTGGGAAAAAATGAATATTATAGGTCATTAAAAAGTCAGGCATTCTTATCAGTAACAGTATGATGTTCATTGCAAAAAAACTCAATTAATTAGGCTATGATGAATTGTAACTCTTGGATTATTGTATTGAAAAGATTGAATCCCTTTGTCATAGACCGTTTGTTGATTTGTTCATTACCAAGGGTTTTTTATTTTTTATTTTTTAAATATGATTGTTCTTTTAATGTATCATGTGACCTATGCTATATATGATTTTTTTATGAAATAAGGATGTTGTTATTTTTATTGAAATAAAAATTAAGAGAAATTTTTATATAATTTCAACAATAAGCATGAACAAAAGTAAAGTCACTATACTTTTAAATCGGCAACAAAATTACTTTTAACGTCTCCTGACGAAATGCAAGTTAACTATTATTTAATTCTATTTTAAAATGTGGTAAAGGACTACAAAGAATTTGCCAAAATTCTCCATATGACCACATATACAGTGCATGTGGAAACTATTGGGCTTGAGGAGTAATGTATCTATATTTGTACTAAATATGAAACTAATGAATTTGATGATAGTAGTCTACAGTTAAAGGATATAAGTAACAAGATATTTGCAATATTTTATGTATGCATCCAGGATAAACTCCCTTCCCGATTTCTATTATTGATCTTATTCAAAATTGAATAATCTGATTTGGATAGTGAATTTTGGCATGGGTAACTCTATGACGTAGGAATACTGTACATGGTTAAAATCCCACTATACTGCATTTTTGGGAAAAAACTAGATGTTGTCGTGGTCGGATAAAAACTCAATGCAGTTAATATTGGACATACGATAAAATATGTTAAGCAGGTATTCTTAAACAATACCATATTGCTGACCACCAACACCCCTCACCCTCCCCCCCACAAAATTCCTACTAACTCTTTTTTTCTTTTGAAAAAGTAAATATTACAATGTCTATTGAACGCTCCTCTCACACGCACTCTCTATTAGGATTTTAGTCATGTACATACGTGCACATATACATAGGACTACAAATCCAAATGCGTGTGTATTATTTCTAAAGAGTACTCATTGAATAATAATTCCATCGTGTCTTTGAAACTGAATGACGGATCTTCACTAAATGTGTCAACAAATGATATTACCTGTATTGTTAACCTAAAAAAATCCTCAAATATTTATGTCATATGTTTCATTTTGTTGTTAAATAAGTTACTTACGGGTTTCAAGCTTTCATCATTGATAAAATTGGTTTTATTATTCTACAACTTATTATTGGATAATTAGCAGTACTATTTCATCTCCATGTATAACCAAATTTCGAATACTAGCATTTAACTAAATGTTCATTTATATCAACTCCAATGCCATAGAAGAACCATTTATATTTTGTTTATTTACACCATGTTACCTCTACATGTTATTTTCATAGTATTATTTGGCATATTGTATAACTCTCTGTAAGTGTTATTTGGTGTAGTATGTATAACTCTTTGTGTCTCTATTAACTACTAGGAGTCATGCAGATGATAATGTAAAATGATTTCAGGAGTTGTTGAATAAGTACTACATAGAAACCCAACCATGGATAATGACAAGTGGCGTCGCAGAGCTCGATCGGGACGACCTCCTCCTCTATATGTCTCAACTTAGAAACAACAAAGTTACTAAATTGGGTTTTTGACATGAATTTTTTCTGCTGTAATTAGTCATGTAGCTTGATAAACGGGCGTTGGAATTAAAATTTGTGAACACTTATTTCATATTAATTAATGGCTACAAGTATGGATTTTGTATGTATATTATAAGAAGGAATGATATTTGCATGGTGTACAAAGACAACAGTCACTTAAAGTGAATCTTAGAGTAGGCATTGCAGAACCTGTACTTTTAACGGAGTGTTTCTGTGCATGATGTGTATTTTTTTGTTGTCACATTTAAGAGTTATTATTTACTTTTCGTCTGCATTGAGAGCTTTGTTTAATAGGTGTTTGTTGATACTTTGTACTTTTATTATCTTTTTTTACCAGATCACTGTTATATTTTCTTCATTTCATTGATGCATCATCGTGCCTTTTGAACCAAGTATCATTACATGTCTTCATTATTTGAATGTCATGCAATGCGTGATTTAGTTTCTTTTTTGCCGTGAGTGAAATAAGTAGACCTCTTTTCTTTCTTTTTATATTTTTTTTTTCTATTTTAGAATTTGAACGACTATTGTAATATATTGCATTGTCAATTATGTTCCTTGCAATAGATTTATAAAATTATCTATACTAATTGTTTTGTTTAATCGATGTTTTACCGTGCCGAGCTTTATACAGTATGCGATAACGCTACACAAGCATATTGTTGCATTTATGTACACATTGTGATTAGATGAAAATTCGTCTGGATGTGCATATATACTCGTAGTAAATAAGTATTTTACTTTACTACGTACTAGTAATTTGAGAAAACTTATTTTTTTCATATTTATTTGCCAAGTAGATGTCCAGTATACAGCAAGTCTCTTTTAATTCAAAGACAAATTAATATTAAGGATTGTAAAGAGGGAGGGGGAGGGAGGGGGAGAGAAAGAGGAGAGAGAGAGTAGGAAGCGCATTAGAAACTGAATGGGAGATGTGTTGCACCAAAGGTAGAAGTGGTGATGGGTTACGCCGTCCGTAGGGTCCGGCCACTGTTGGAGGGCAGCAGCCTCTGCTACCGCAGCGCAATAGTGGAAAACAGCCGCCAAAATAGTAGCAATGTGCTGCTACGAGCCTGGACGGCCCAGGAGTAGTGCACAACCTAGATTGGGCTAAACCATGAGCCTAGTCTATCTAAAACAAATGTGCATAGGGACACATATGAATACAGACATGCATGCATGTACCAATGTAGGTGAACACATACAAACACACACACACAGATATATATATATATATATATATATATATATATATATATATTTGTATGGAATGAAAGGATGTGATAGACTGGAAATGAAGAACCATATATAAAAAGCATCCCATTGTTGAATTTACATATCATTGGGCATTCATAGTCATTTCTTTACTTTTTTTTTATCTTGCTACTTTCATCCTGTTTCTTCAGCTATATTGAGACTTCTATATTTTACACTTGTATATATTAATATGCATACAGTGTGGTTTGGTTTGATATTTTGTGCATATGATGCTGTGTTTTGTAAATCGAAAAATTGTGCAAGTTTGACAAATTAATGATTATTATTGGAAAATAATAATGATCAATTAGTTAATTGATTGTGAAGTTTCCTTTATAAAATAAATGCTTTTTTCTTATATATCTTCACATGCGACTAATATTACTTATTTGAGTTCAGATATGCGCATGAAGATTTTTTGGCGCTTGCATACTTGTGCTCGCTTTAAATTTTAAGTAATCTCACATTAAAATTGCTAGAAAAGGTACGTTTACGTAAAAGAGTGAAACATTGTGAAATATATGTTATGGGGCAAGATATGTATATGTATATTGTTTCCGACTATGTTTTGACTGACGTAATTCTGTTTTATCGTATTGTGATTTTTCAAAACTCTTTCGGTACAAAGTAGACTTTGTCGAAATTTTTCAAAATTTTCGACAGTTAGAAATTTTCACAAAAATTTTATCATATGTGAAAAGTAGAAAGTCGTGAGTTGAATCTATTTAAACTATAGCATACGATAAGAGAATTGGAAGAATAGTCACATAAAAGATGGTGTAGTTGAGTTTGATAGAAGAGTGTTGAATTCGAGAAAAGACTGGGCCTGACTTGTTTAATGTCTCTATAAGAAATTGCGAGAACGCAATTTTCATAAGAGGGGAATTTATAACAACCCCGTTGTCTATGCCATATTTATAAATAATTTAAATAAAAAATTAAATCAAATAGAATTAAATTATGTTCAATTTTGTAATTTGGTAATTAATATTTTGCAAATAAACTTTAGTCATTTAGTTAAATACTAATTAATTTTTAATAAAAAACTTTTTTCTAATAATTTAAATAAAATTAATAAATCCTTTGTGAATTATTGAAAGGGAATAAAATGTTTTAAATTAAATAGAACAACTAATAAGTATAATTCAATTTAAATTGGAGTAGTAAATTTACAAATGCATAGAATGATCGTTAAAAGCAAAGTAAAGAAAAGTGAATTAATTAAATTAATACGAGCCCAAAAATTTAGTCCAGCCCATTTAAGTTTATTTCTATAGAAATTGCTCCATTCTTCTCAGTTCAAGCAGTAGCCTTCAAAACAAACATATACCCAGATTTTCACAGGAGCCCTAATCTCAAAATCACCGTATGTAGGAAAAATAATAACAATGTCGTGAACGTTCCTAGCAACGATGATCGATGCTGGTGGGGTCGAATGGCAGTTACGATGTGGCAGTGGCCAATTTCGAGCATGCGGCTACTAATTGATGGTCGCGATTTAAACCTCGCAAAGGCAGGAAACGTGCGATGTTTAGATGGTCAACGATCGAAGGCGAGGTCGCGCGTAGGCGAAGTGATTGATTGAGGCATGCGACTGAAGTCATTTCTCGACCAGGTGACGTTGATATTGAGTTAGGCGATGTTGTGGTGCTCGGTTCAACTTTCGTAAGTGATGAACCAGGTGATGGTGCCTCGCTGAACAAGTAATGGTGAAGAAAGGCTAATTCAGTGAGGGCAATGAAGAAGTGGTTGGAATTTTGCCTTGAAATCAAGGTGATCTGAACCTCACAAATATATTTATATTCATTGCAAGGTATATGTATTTATATTTAAATCTACATATTTATATTTAAATCATATATCGATTGAATTGCTTGCTGAATAGTTTGGTTTGGATGATGGATTGATTGATTGTTAGGTGATGGTTTTGTAATCAGTCAATGCTGAGTTAGAAGCATCAATTTACAAATGGAATTCTGTTCATTTGCTAATTGAAATAAATATTTATTTATATGTTAATGCATGTTAACTTTATGTCTGACTGAAGTTTGATGGAACTCGACTCGGGTCATGTGATATTTATATCGTTGTTTGTTGATATGTTTGTGCAGCAATTTTACTCCATAATTATATTTATATAGATATTTATTTCTTGTTTTAACGAATGTTTGTAAAACTTAGAGAAATTATTTAAGAGTTTTGAAATCTTATTAAAAGTATTTTATGAATATTTTATTAAATTATAAATAATCTACATACATTCAAATTTGTAAATGTTTTTTAATTAAAAACATAAATAAAGATTTCTTTTGGTTATAAAGCTCTTTTTAATTAGTATTATAATATATTATAAATTTGAGGAAAAATATAATATACACACACATAGCTATAGCTATTTTACAATATATATGATGGAAATAATAATGTTGTTTTAAGTGATTTTTATTATAAAGGAAATTTTATCCATAAATTGATTTGAATGTTTTATATAAATATTTGAATATTTAATTTAATTTTTTAATGAAATATTTTATTGAAATTTATTATTATTTCATGTTTGTATTAAGATTATGGTTTTATGTATGATTTCTTTATTTTCAGATTTCTCATTTGGACATTAATCTCGATGTCACGAATGATTCAACACTGATATTGATTTGTGATATATTTTAAGGTGATATGTCAATGGTACACTTTTCTTTATTTATGGAATTTCATTTCTGTGTGATGAGAAATTTGAATAAACGTATTAGTGATACAGTCTGGTATGAGACTTTCGGTGACACTTTTCTAGTTATTCATCGACTTATCATATAGAGATATCTAGTTTGGGTTGAGTATAGTTTATGAGCATTGAATAATTACTCATATAGCATGCGGTGGTATGGGACGCCGTTATGTTATTTGTTTGATTATTCTTCGTAAGTAAATGTCACTCAAACGTGGATTACACTCTCGTGTATGTCTGATACTCGATAAGGGGTATCGTATTGTTGGATGCTAGCTTATGAGAGTTTCATGTCGACCTACTATTAGAGATATGCATAGCTATAGATTATGAGTACTATATGACCATCTACATTGTATCAAGCTTCCTTTATTTTTCAAGGGTGACCCAGATTGGCCAGTATCCACCACAACAGCCTTATCGTGGGGTCGCGCCCTAGATCTGCGACATCGTACTTATATGTACCTTCGATATGCATCATAGTATTGCTAGTAGCATATGGGTTGTTGCCCAAAGCCCTTTATGTCGCATAGCCTAGTAGTCTGATACCATTAGGGGAAAAGTAGGGTCATGATCGAGGCTATGCATAGATGATCCGATGGTGGATGGGGTTACGATGTCCCTCGAGGTAATTGAGGACTGTATGAATAGACTATTACTCTATGGTAGGTGATTAGACCTGGATTCCTAGAGCAGGCTTAGCGGTAGGGGGGCATTAGTTTCCCATTTGGTTCAGGGTATGCGTATGTAGTGGACTGGCATATATGTCTCGATCCTATGGTGAGTTGGCTATACTATGGACTGGATGAGTCTAAAGTGTAGTCAGTCCTCGTATATACATACCCTTCCGGTTTGATATTCTTGACATAGTCTTTGTTATTGATTAATTTTTGGATTGTGATAGATTATTTTTGTGATTTGTATAATATTGGATATCACTTGGATTATTTAATGGGCTATCCAACATTATTACGGATCATGTGATTTTATGATATTATATTAGGGCTTTTTTGTGCTAGCCCAATTCACTTGATGATTTCATTTTATATGATGATGTTGTATTGGATGGACGATTCACCCATTGAATATAGATTCTTTGTTACGATTGATTAATTTGTATTATATGGGTGATGACATCTTTATACTTGGTTTCGGTGATATTTATGTTATAAGGTATTCTGGTGACCCTTTGAGTTGTAATTATGAACCGTGCATACGTCTTCTCTTTACATTTTTTTATACTATAATAAATTATAATAATTGACCTGAACTGATACGTTTTGTTATCACATTATTATCCTTATTGTATACTATTTAACATATTTTTATTAATCCTATGATTTAGATATAGTCTGACCCGTATATTGTTTATATAATACTCGGGTCAACTCGAGACATTTAGGTATAAGGACAGTGAGACTGGCTTTTATATTGGGCATCGTGGAGACTAAGATGTGATATTTTACATATCAGTCATGTATTATATAATTTCATGTATGTATGTTTTGGAGTTGCATATTAGACATGCCATTATATTTATGTATTGTATATTATCACTGTAATTTGGACTTTGTGTTTTATATATTGTATATTATGTATTTTTCTATCCTACAGTCACACGTGTGTTTACTACTTTGTGACGATACTGTGTATGTATAGGTAAGTTATTTATTTGATGTTTTATTACATACCGATGTTAGTCCAATAGAATATTCACGTGTGTATTCTATATCGTCTCATTCTCTGTATTACCTAATAGTATATCTCGGTAATACTTTCGGGTGGTATGAGTATAGGGACGGGGGTGTTATAGAAGGGGAAGAGAACTCGATTGGATTAAATAAGAATAATGGATGCAAGAAGTGGGATGGTGGAGATAATAATGTTACAACGGAAACTATGTGAAATAAATAAGCTAGAAAATTAAGATTTATTCTCAAACTTAGGGCGAACAAAATACCAATGTCAAAAATATGAACATTTTACATATTATAAGTAGATATAATATATGCATTTACCATGAAATAAATGATTTTATTGCAATAAAAGTGGAAAAATATATTAATTATTAAATAAATATTTAAATTATAAGAAATTACAATGAATCCTGATGGTCATACTGTTTATCAGCACCATTACTTTTTATCTCTACCTTCATCAAACCAATTAAAATTATCAAATAGAGAAGGAAAAACTTTAAGAAAAAACTCAATTCTACATAATATCAAATGGTATCTATAGTAAGAAAAAGTAACTTATATATTAAATATATTTCATGCTTAAGCACATATGGCATCCTTATAATAGACTAAAATAATTAGTTATCAACTAATAGTATTAAATATGATTATCAAAATTTCTATGATAAATGCCAAAAATACAAAGTATGAATATAAAAATCAAAATAACGAAAATTTTAGCAGTGATTAAAATTTAAATACAACTACTATAAATCAAGATATATCTTCAGTTATAACCTGATAATACAAATATAAATGCACAATAATTAAAAGTGGTTAATATGGCACAAATAATAAATTTAACGATCCATTTAAGTAGATGATAGAAAAAGAATATACAATTGTAAAAAAAAATCTGATAATGAATTTTAATACAAAATTATCAAATTGCAAAAATCATACCATAACCCAATAAATAACAATTGTACTTACCGCATTATACTTGAACTTCTACGGTGATTATTCACTTGATTTCACAAAACTAAAAGTAATCATTACTAAAGCTGCAAATTTGGAAAAACAGTATTGAATTCATAAACTTACTGACCACAATATAATCATAATTTTGTTGGATGCCAACGAAATGATAGGCGACGGCTGTTAATACCTCGGCATTGATTTTGATGATAACAACTTTGATAACAACCTTATACAATTATATAAAATAGAGATAAAAATGGTTTACCAAGTTATATAGTATATAGCGCAGAATATTACACAAGTGTTGATCAAAGACTATATCGTATAAAGACTCAAGAGATAAACATGAAGACGCAGAGTTCAAAGACCAAGATATGAAGATTTTTAGATTATAATTTAGTGTATAGAGTCATAACATATATTGTTAAATTCCTTGATAGCAATATTTGCTCTCTATCTGCAATTTTCTAATCTTTTAGATTTATAACCAAAATAAATTTCAAAGTATGTTTCAAAATACTTTATAAAAGTTTATTAAACTTCAAAGTGTTTATAAACTATGTTCAAACCATTTTACAAAGTATAGGATTTTCAAAACAATTTAAAAGAAAACGGTTTTCAAAATATACAAGCATATGTCGACATGCATGCTTTGGATATGTCGACATACATATCACATCATAATTACATCATGTTTAAAGTCTTTATATATTAATCGTCATATCATATTACATCATGTTTAGTACACTTCGATTATTTTAATCCTTAACTATTAATTTTTGACCCTATGGTTTCTAAGCATTTTATCAAACCGACCGTAGGGAGGTTTGCCTACTTCTACTAGCCAAAATCAATTTTCCTGAAGCCAAAAAAACGTGGGTCTTGTCTCATCGCGGTTTCTCGAAAAACGTGGATCTTGTCTTATCGTGGTTTCTCGAAAAACGTGGATCTTGTCTCATCGCGGTTTCCCTAAACTTTCTCCTTTTATTTTGCGCATCAAAGATTTCAAATTCAAATCTATTATGATTTTAAAATTTTCAATTTCAAATCGATAATTTTGAATGTTTTGATTAATATCTAATTTGAAATTCATATTTTCAGATTTAAATCTCAATTTATTCTTTTCCAACATATTATCACTTAATGTTTAAGTAATATTAACAAATTTTTTAAATGTAGATTTCTTATCAAAGTTATACAATCGAACGGTCGGTTTCTCCACCGTTGTGCGGTTATACTAGTTTAGGGAAAATTTTAATTTTTCACCCTTTTTTTGTTGATGACAAAGCTAGAGGAAAATATGAAATATACACATGCATATATTTAGGAGGAGTTATATAATTTGGGGGAATTATATATTTTTACATTTAATGGTTGTCATCATCAAAAATGGAGAGATTGTTAATACCTTAGTTATTGATTTTAATGATATCAACCTTGATAACAATCTTATACAATCATATAAAATATAAATACTAATGTTTTACCAAGTTATATTGTATATAGCGTAGAATATTACATAGGTGTTGAATCGAAGACTGTACGGTATAGAGAGTCAAAAGATAAACATGAAGACTCATAAGTTCAAAGACCAAGATATGAAGATTTCAGTATTATAATTTAGTGTGAAGAGTCATAGCATATATTCTTAAAGTTCTTGATAATAATCTTTGATCTCTATCTTCAATCTATAATCTTATATATTTTTAACCAAAATAAATTTCAAAATATTTTATAGAAGTTTTTAAAGTTCAAAATATTTATAAACTATGTTCAAACTATTTTACAAAGTACCAACTTATTTTACATAGTATAGGATTTTCAAAACACTTTAAAAGAAAATAGTTTTCAAAATATACAAGCATATATCGACATACTTGCTTTGGATTTATCGATATACATGCCGCCAGCTGATTTCCTAAATTTTGAAATGAAGTATCCATTCGTCACAAATCTTCACAAACGGACACATCTATTCATTTACTATACAAAGGAAAGTGCAAATGAATTTTTTGACAATTAATTACTTACTTTCTTCCTACCTACCGAAAGAATCAATATTACTTTCTAACAGTTTTGGAAACATCTTTCTCTCAATTTAATGTTCAAAGTGCTGTCCAAGAGGCTATAGGAATCATTGCATCCAAAGCTCAAGAAATTGTCTTTGGAAAAATTATCAACTCTATTTGTAATTGCTTTGGATGTGCTTGTAGCACGTTAAAATCAAGTGGGTGTGCTTAATAGCCCAAAAATCTTATATATGTGCTTGTAGTCCAATCAAATCAAGTGAGTTTACCTTAAGCTCGAAAATTCGGTAGGGTGTGTCTCATTGCCTCGAAATAAAGATTGTATTTGGGTTTGCCTTCTGTCGGGTTAAACATTGATATTTGAAAAAAAATCTGTACAAGCAACTATACGGGACTGGATGTAGAAGAAATCTGAACCGGTATAAAATCCTTGGTGTCATCTCTATAACACTCTACTTTACTTTATTATTTTTATTTTTATCTGTGATTGCATCTGTATTGATAATCTATGATTCAATATTAATTTGGAAAGACATTTAAAAAGATTTACATAATTTAGAAGCCCTTATTCACCCTCCTCTAGTGTTTAATAAGCCACAAGATCCATAATTCTGCAACCTACAGTGGCGAGAGTCAGGGCTTGGCGGTGGCCATGTTGTCTTAGTTAGACAACCCATGGAGAATAAAATAGTCAAAGCTTTCGGTAGTGGGTTACGTAGGGTGATATCGGGCACGACTAGGGCAGGATGTAGGTTTTGCATCTTAACCCATATGATTTTATTTCTTTACAAATTAAACCCTAGATCTTCCAACCTCAATAACTTTAACATAGAAACTTTGACTCACATGCGGTTTCTTTTTCTGGACTCGAGGAATTCTGGATGATGTGGCATTTGGTTTGATAATTTTGGTCGATGTTAGCGAAAGAGCATTAGTACGGTCTATTTAATCTAGTTAATTGAATTTTAAACTATAAAATATATATCTATTGATGGAAAATTATATGTAATGGTATATGTTGTGTTCCATGTATGACTGTTTTGTTATTATGATATTTGGATGTATGGTGCCTGGAATAGATAATTATTGTTGATTGTAGTATTTTGGATGTCTAATTAAAACAAATTCTATGAATTGAATTGAAAAATATTTAATATAGAATAAATGGATAATGGTAAGGTTGATTACCTATTTTGGATAGTATCTATAAATAACAACGAGTTAATAAATTTCACTAAGATTAAAGTCTGAAATACAAAAAGGTTATTATTATTTATAAGGAAATTCATAAATAATAACTAAAATTATATTTTTAAATTGAAATTTGGAAATCTATTATTATTTGTACAATAGAATGAGATTTTAAATAACAATAACAACAATAATAATATGGATTTCACTGAAAATGGTTTTGTTTTAGTAAACGTTAAAATGGTTGACTTTACAGTATTTATGGTAGAAAATGTTATCATTATTATGTTGGAATAAAACAGAAATGTTTTTTCTAAATAATAATAGTACTAGTAAAGAAATGTTTCCATTTTGGACAAAATAATTATTGTAGTAAAAATAAATAAAAATAAGTTTCAATGATTTAAAAATAAAGTATTATATTTTTGGAATAAAAAGTAGTAAATTGGTCTTGGAAAGTATTTAAAAGAGATTCTAACATATATTACATTTTTGATGTAAAATAATAATAACAATATCATTTTACATTGTGATTTGATGAAGATTACTATTATTGACATAAAATATGATGGTTCAAAGTATTTGGAGAAATAAAAGTGTAGTAAAATGAATTTGAAGTGTACTAATGTTTTGGAAGCATTGATATGGTTTTTTGGGATGAATAAATAAAGGTGATTTTATAATGAGAAATAATAAGATGATTTATACTTAAGGGAATAATGGATGCAAATATATTATTTGGACGGTTGTTGAATGTGTGATTAATTGTTGATTGTAATTATCACATACAATCAACACATATTTAATATTTGATGACGATATCGCATTTGAACGAGTGTGCGATATTTTACCTTTATTGCTACTAGATTGTGGATAGTTTATTGTAGTTAATTGATGATCGATGTTGTGTTAATATTATGAGATGATTAGTACACATTTGATGATTATACTTACATTGGTGGTGCATTACTAAAATTGATGGTTAGTGTGAATGTAAGTATATTATATTGTTATAATTTTCTTATTTGATGATTGGGATTGAAATTGTGTGTTGCGAATGTTGAATGACTATATATGTTATTATTGTTGTTTCCTCTAATGATGATTTGCTATGATGGATGAGTAGAAATATATTTTTTGTTTCTACTATTTGCATTGGTCGCATTGGATGTGATGGCTGCAATGGTTCTTTGGTTGCATTAATTGCAATTGTCGCAATGGTTGCATGTATATTATGGTTTTTTGGATGCAGGAGAAGAGTGGAATATGAATCTACGTAGGCTTGATTCTCTAAAAGAAGTGTAACAACTTGAATTCTAGTGGGTCCGGATATTTCACAAAAATTCTAAAACCCCAGCACATTGAAGCCCGAGTTGGGTATCCAGTATCCTGCAAATAGGCAAAACTAGTATATCAGAGCTCAAGTAAATATCTCACAATGGAACCAACTAAAATATAATAGTTGTAAGTACTCACAAGATAATAACACTTTCTAAACAAGTGTCTCAAAGTTGGAAAGCCTTTGTCATCTACCTAACTTGTGGGATGTATGAGGAGGGGGTCAGAACTAAAGTTCTGGTGAATGGACAAATTATACACTTCTAAACTTAATTCTACATATACCGTTTTATATCCATTTTCTGTGATGTTAGGTTTATTGGGTTTAGAATACTCTCGCCTTTGTGTGTGAATCGTATCCATCTGCTCCCTAGTAGATTAAAACCTAATAACAAATATATATGTGTAGCTACATGCCCAATGACCGCATCGGTCCTAGGTACTACCCATAGTACCTTCTGTATCCTCCTCGAAAAGGACTCCATCATCTTGCTCTAGAGCGTTCTGTGACTACATCTGTAAAGGACCGCTTCGTGAGGCCTACAATAAAGATGTTATGTCGTCTACTATGAAAACATAAAACTACGTCTGCACTAGCCTATACTAATGCTCGGGTATCCACAACGTACCACCCAGTGCATACCTTGAGGACTATACGTAATCGTTCTGTCTACTCTCTGAATCCCGCCAACAAGGTCTACCTTGTACGGAACTCGATTGGGGATTTTCTATATCTTAAATGATAGCTTTGTTAGGCTACAATACAGATATTCTACTTTGTCTATCTCTTTTCTCATCGTGGCTATGGCCCCACGCAGCGGCCCTCAACTAATCAAAAGACCTCTAAAGAACTAAATGGATGTGCCCTACAGCAAACAATCTAAACATCCAATTGGTTGCACCCCTCATCCAATGTATCGATAGTGAAAGAATCATTGGCATGTTGGTTAAACTCTAGTCTTTCCCAACTCGCTCTTGGTTGATGATGGCTTGATCTCCGCACGCGACTATCCTTTTGGGTCATGCCCATAAAAACCTATTCGCAAGTTAGAGTACGGTGTCATATGAATATCCTACTCCATTCATCAACTTTTTGACTGCATAGAAAGGTCCGCTTCGTTAGGCATGCAATGCAAAATCATTCAGGGCATACTCTCTTGATGGAACGCCTACAGACCTGCCTTCGTGGGTGCAGCTTCGTTCGACCTACTCCAAAGGGTCATCCTAGAGTACCATCATGTCCGATGGAAGTCTCCTACCTCCTTCTCAACCAAATTAACTAAGTTGGACATGCTATTACTGTGCTAAAAATCAGTGAATAACTGCTTCATTAGGCTCTTCATCCTTTGGGCTGCTCCAAACGCATCTTACCATTTTATTAGACCCTACGTCTAATCTTTTATTATGCGTTTAGTTAACTTTTTTAATTCTTTTGGCCACTTATTTTCCCTAATCAGCATAAGCGTGTCCCAGCCTTACCTAATATTGTGAGACCATCGGTTCCTAACTAAAAGGGAATGTTGTTGGTATGGGTCTTTCTTCTATGTTTGCTTATTAACTTAGTGTAAGTTTTAAAACAAACCTTTTCTATTACCTCTTATTATAACCTATGTATAATTAGACTTGCAATTGTTACTTCTATATTCTCTATAATCTACACGTTATAAATAATATTGCAAGTGTCTCTTTTCTATTCTAGTCTGTCTTCTTTTATTATGATATTGAATTCTCTTTATTTCTCTTATATTATATGACGATCTTGGCTTGGGACTAGTCCGACTGTCATAAATTTACTTATCATAATAACCGCTTTGCTTTTATTCTACTATCTGTGCAGTAAATGCAGATCTAGGCACATTTCTGTTTACTGTTTCTAGTCTTGTCAAATAATTAACTTGATTTCTTCTTTAATTTTTTTAACTCTTCACTTTATTCTTTTTTATTCTAGGAAGTATTTCTATTTTATTTGGTTTGGTTACAAAAATTGTGCTAGAAATCCATTTCCATATTTTAACACAACATAGTGCTATAAACAATAACTTGTATTTGGAAGATATTTCTTTTATTGTTTCTTTAACTACTGGGTAATGAAAAATACAGAAATGTCTCTATTTTACACTAATTCCTTTTTTCTTTCTTTTATTCTTGCAATTTCGTTTATCATTTATTTTTGCAATATTAGACTATAAAACGTATTCTCGTTTCTAAACCAACCAACTAGTCTATCACTAACTTCCAATTCAACTTATTAGATTTTCTCCTTTTTAATTTATTACTCCCATTTTAGCATAATTTATTGTAAATTTCTTGTTTTTAGGCTTCAGCCATTCTCTTTAACTATTAAGCCTAACATTATTCATTTTTAACTAGAATTCTTTCTGTCTTTTCCATACAAATAATAATTAGATATAAGTTCTCATATAAAATTTACAGCCTCAACATAAATAATTAACAGAATTAATTACTGAAACAAAATGTTGTACTAAAATATTTAAGGGGAATCTAGCGTTGATATATCAAAAACATAAAAGATATATAATTTATATATAATTTAAATCCACTCAACTATCGTCCGTGACTTTGCTCGTCCTTAGTTTTTCTCCATGGCTTTCCTGGATCCCCTTCTGAGGTGTTTAATATTTTTATTAATAAGATCTTCTCCCTAGAAATATTTTCTATTTAGGGTTCAGCCTCAAGCAATGAACCCAATTGGGAGAAAATCTTATTGTGAGAAAATAGCTAGGCCTAGGGTTCTATTTATAGAGAAGTTTGGAGATCTCAGACCTTCGGATTTTAGGATTGAATCTGGTGCAATCACGTCACAGGCTTGCTGCGGATTGTTGGATTTAGAAACCAATGTTTGAGATTGCACAAAAGTTAACTAAATGGGCTCGGCACGTCCCTGGACGAATTCACGTCCAGTGGAAAACATGAGTCGACCTGTGTTCATCAGGGGTCAACCTTAGGGTCGACCCTTGTGCACTGTGGATCGACCTATGTGTCTACCCATTGGCCTTATTTATTTATTTATTCATTTTTGTTCTTCTGATTTTCGTTTCTCTCGTAACTTCTTCATATTAACTTGAGTTTCGACAAGATATATATGAAAATTGATCGGAAAATCGCCACACACACAATGGTATAAGTTTTAAGGTCATATTATAACAATTCCAAAAAATATTTTTTCACTATTCGACGTTATTTAATTATCTACAAATGCATGGTGTTACAAGAAGTATGTGTCTTTTTTTATGAAAGATCCATTAGTTTCCTAAAGGTCAAGGGGTATAGAAATTGGTTGTTTTTCCCCTTTCATATATATGTGTATGTGTAAGCTTACAGGTAAAAACAAAAGGTGGGAAACGGTTTGAAATGTATCATATTCACGTAAGGATATTTTTCTTATATCATGGTTAATCAATTATTGTTTTAATAATTTATGTACTGAAATGCATATATTATGTAGTGTATGAGAAAAAGTAATAACTATTAAAATGATGTGTGTATTTACATTGACATTAAATTCTGCTGTGAGGTTTTCCCATTTTATCATTGTCTTAGAATTTTTATTTTTATATACCCATGGTCCACTATCGTTAATGCTTTAAATTAGTTATAAGCATAGCTTATAGGCTATTATATTTATTTTTAAATGTTAAAAATAGTGGGTTGTCAAACATTCAACTAAAAAAACACAACTTCATTTTTTGACCAATATTAATACCGATCAAGTGTGCGTTCATACACATAGAGAACGCTAATGGGAAAGCTGTTAGCGGACATTATGTTTTACTTAAAGGCTTATTCTGATGTATCTAATATGTTTACTTAGAAGTATTTGCCCGCTCTAAAAAGTAGCGTGTGGGCAAGGCATAAGCGTTATGTCAGACGTACCTTCTAATACCTCTGACATAATCTTTGATTCTCATACTCTTCCACACTTGGAATCCAACTTTACACTTTGTTCATGCTTTTCATTGTACGCTTCCCACTATGGCTTCCGCAGCTGCTGATCCTAGAAAAAAGCAGTCATTTTAGTTGAATGTTGAACTATATACTCTATTCGCAAAATTATGTTTGGATGTGTTTACAACAAATCATAAAAAGACTAAAACTGAAGTTTATCAAAAGATTTGATAATAGATTTAACTCGTGTAGAAAGACTTCTAAAATGCTTGATGCGGCGACAGCCAAAAATAAACACGATATGAACCGAAAAGACTTCAAGTGAAGAAGTTAAGAAACGAAGCTGAAGCGGACTGGGATGTACAGAGAACATTGTTGTTGGCGACGATGACTATTTGACGGATCGAGCTAAGGTGTTTTACATTTATATAAAAAATCGCTAATTTACTACCCACTTTTTATCGTTGGTTATGATTTTTTTTAATTTATTTAGGAAATCTGTGATATAGTACAAAAATGGAGAGATGCTCATGAAATCAATCTATAACACCCCTAAAATGAACCATAATTAAATGGATTAGATTAAATTAAATATAATAAGGTTGAATATAGGAATTTTATAAAATATGAATTTGATCATGAAATTTATTCTGTTTCGTTTATGGCGAAATTCTGATCTACTTCCATATGTAATATGTAGAAAACGAAGCTCAAACAAAGAAGTTATGAGCATTTTAAGTTCTTAGATTTAAATTAATTTAGTTTGAATTCAAATTCAAATGAGAAATTAAATTTAGGATTTTAATTTCAAAATTTAGCTTAAGGGCCAAATAAATGTTTAACTAACACTTAATGATAAAAAGTTAATTGGGGAATAAAATAATACGACAAAGGTAACAAAAATAAACATCCCTGAATAAAAGAGCGGTCGACCTGAATAGATCAACCGGTTAATTGTAGCGGTCGCCCAAGGGCGGTCGATAGCTTGGCAATGATAGTTCTCAGTGGCAGTTAGGGTTTTATGTTTTGTTCTATTTAGTTGTGCGCTCCAGATTTACCGTTTCCTACGTACTTCCATCCTACGGTTCTTGTGCATTTTAACTCTTATAAATAGAACCCTATCGTCTCCACTTTTATTCATATTATTTTGGGGAATACAACGAAACTCTGCCATTTTTATCTCTTTAATAAGATTCAAAAACTCCATAGAAAACTCAGGTAAGGATTCAACTTATTTCTTCCTCCAATCTATTCTTATCCTATTTTCTCAAATTATTTTGAATCTGAAGAATATATATACCTCTCCCCTACTGTGTGTATGTGTATCAAAAGGAAGAGATACTACAAGAGATCGAAAGGCTGCAAATCCATTTGAGTAAAGCTAAGGCTAATTTGTGAGTGGAAACCTTAGATTTCTTTTCAGCAACTGTTTAGTGTATTTCTTTTGGATTTGAATATGCCTTAGGGATTATGGGATCCCGAAAATATAAAGATAAAAAGCCCCAAAATTTCTTTTTATTTCGAAATGTCAATTCTATGTTGAGATCCTCAATTATTTATGTTAATTTGATGAAATTTGTTTCGTTTATGTAATTTTTGAGAATTTCATAGTCTATTCCACTTCTCCTTCCTCTTTGGGTCAAATTATGTAAGGGGTTTATACTATGAATTCTATTCGTAGTTTGCACCACTTTTTCTTATATATTTATAAAAGAGAGTTGAATAGAATATGGGTTTTAGATTGCAATTCTTATTGTTTAAGATATTCCGTCGAATCGGTGCAATAAATTGGTTGCTATTTTATTTAGAAGTATATTATTGCAGTTTTGATTATGAATATTTATTCCCTGTTCTAGACATTAGAATTCCATGAAATATTGGAAAATTTGAAAAAAAAGGACTTGTAATACTAATTGGTTAGAGAATTGACATCTAACGCTTTAGGGCATAAAATTTGTGTATTTAGAACTTATTAGGCGTGAAGATTTAATTATTTATGTTTATGTAATTAACCTATAACTTTTGCATACATGACATAGTTAATTAGGCATTTATTTTCCTTATTAGGAAGAAAATTGATTTTGAGGTTAAAATAAGAGGAAACTCTTGTATGGCCTAATTATTATTTTAAGGCATAATAAGGAAGATCTCTCGTAAGACATTATTTATGAAATGGTAAGTTGAGTGTTATATATATATATATATTAATTGATTTATGGCTAAGTCATAGGGATCCGAGGTCAAAAAAGTTACATGATGGAAGTTTGCCTTTCACTTTGAGGCTCTCAATAGTTGTGTACACTTTTATTGATGTGAGATATCCTTATAATAAATATTTGCAATGACACGAGGTTAGTTCCAAATTCTATAGGGAAAATCTACCCAGCTAATCTGGCTATCAGTTCCTACGAATAAAGAACTAATGTAAGACGTCATTATGGCCATATGAAGTATTAAATGGCAAAGAGGTTATGCTAGGTGGCATCTCTACAGGGGTCCGTTTTTGAAATTAGGCCTTAAATAACGGGTAATGACGGGTTTGCCTATTTTCCGCTTGGAAGTATTAAGTGGCCTATGAGATTTCATATGATGCCGGCTAGATGGTACCATTGAGGAGCATGATTCTTGAATTAGGACTTAAATGATGGGGTTTTCCTATTTTCCACTGGAAAGTATTAAGTGACTTGGGTACTGTCTCTTACATCATTAACTATTTATGATGTATGATTGAGATATGGGATTTACTTTTGGAATGGAAGGTATTAAGTGGTTGGACTCATCTCCTTTCCTTTAAAGAAGTATTAAATGATTTTAATGATTTTATGTTCATAGACATATTCTAATTTTGAAATATCTTGCTTAAGTAATGAAACGGTAAAACTCAAGATTTTTATTCACCAGACCCGGTTGGCATGTTTATGCTTACATGATATGGGATTTTCTCACTGTGAACTGTGGCAAAGCTTTGTCTCTTACCCTTACATGTCCCGAACTATGGGTTCGCGCAATATGGCCTCGGCAGTTGAGACTGGCCGTAAAACAAGGATGCATGGGATTACCATTTACATCCACCGCCTATTTAGGTGGAACTTCACATATCAATATCAGAGCTCTAGGTTACCTGATCAATGAGGAAAGTATACTATGTGTATGAGTGGCGTACTTGTTATTTTTGAAAAAGTTTTTCAAAATATTTTTCTCAAACTCATACTATATATATAAATTTATTTTTGAATTTACACTTAACTTTATAAATCTCGACTATAGATGTAGTTGCGGCCATATTATGAAAGGATGAGCCAGGCGACTATGAGTTTGAAGAATAAATAGGTGTAATTTCTACTCCTACTTCAATTAAACGTCGAGCGGAGATCGTATCTTTAGGAGCATACTAGGGAGAACATGACGTCAACTTATGGTAGCACCCTAGAAGTTGAATATTAATTGACTCTATGATGGGACCTAGTCTTCCTTACCATTGTGGACCCAATGGGTAACCGTAGACGGAAAGGTTGATGGGAAAGAAATGACCTTAAGGAAACATCTGTTAGGTGGACATTTAATACAGACAAATCAACGTTTGTGGAGGTAACAAATGAGGGTGTTATGCATTAATAAAATACGGAAGCAAGGAAAGGAGCAAACTTCCACGAGAAGGAATACATTTATCACCACAAGAAGGAAATAATATTTTTAAAGGGTGGACTACAAAGGTTTAAAAGAAAGAGAAAATTTTAATCCTACCTTTTGTGACATAATTTAACAAAAAAGGTTAATTTGAAAACCCCTTGAAACTTTTGAAAGTGCCTTAAAAAAGATTTTAAAATGAAAATATTATAATTTGAAAAAAATTTATAAAAAATAATTTTAGATGACTTTTAAATTATATCACCGTTTGTTTTGTAAAATGTTTGAAAAGAGGTAGTAAATTTAAAAAGGGTGGTGAAAAAGGTTAGGTAAATGATTTTAATTTTAAAAAAATTAGTGACTTGAGAAGTTAAAAAAATAATTTCCATTTATTAACTTCTCAATTCAAAATTTGATTGAACTAGAAAATGCTTTCAATTTCCTTGTTTCTGTATTCTCCCATTTTCTATGTTATATTTTCTGTGTAATAAATTTGAAAGTTCATTCCTCTAAAACTTCTTAGAGGCTGTATAAGCTGGAAATTTTAAAAAAATATAATTACGGTATTAGATAACTTTGGAAACATACTACTATTAGTTTTGGAAAAAATAATGCAATTTCTATAAGCGGTACATTTCTTTAAGACAAAGTAGTGGATGGTTTTAATTATAAATTAATGGCTTGAAAAGTTTTCATCTATCAACCGTTTCGATTTGATTTAAAAGATTTCAATTTTTTGTTCTTTAATTATTCTATTTTTTGTTTATAGACCTAAAGTTCTTTCTTTAGAACTGTTTTTAGGGGTTTATAGATAGAAAAAACATCTATTTTCGGGTTGAGAAATTAAAAGAAAGGAATGTCCGATAGTATAAAAAGGAGAGCATTCCCATATAAGGGGATGGAGAGAATGATGGCTGAAATTTTGGTAATAATAGAATTGTGAATTTTGTTAGATAAGATATTGAAAGGAGTAACAGAATAAGATAGAAGTTATCTTTGTCTACCCCATCTATTTCTCAATCTTATAAAGTTATAAAAGGAATCTTTGACCATTGATTGGATTTAAATGATGATTGATAAATAAGTTTAATCTTTTTGTATAAGGAGAAGTATTTATGTAAAGATGATAGTTTTATATATTTTTCCTAATTTGAATACAAAAGTTATTTGAATAATAACAATATTGGATTTGGTAAAGAAAAGTGTTGCATGAGATTTCATGAGCTTTTGAGCAAAGGTATGAGATATATTTCATCAAATAAGAGTATATTTTGAGTAATAAGGTAATAAATATTAACATATGCTTTAGAGGGAAACAACTATTATTTTGAAATGATGATTATGAAAATTTTACTATTTTGTAAATGATAATTCTTGTACCTAGAAAACTCTTTGAAACAACATTGGTTTAACATGTTATTTTGGAAAGATAATTAAGTCTTGAATCATTTGTGCTAAAATTCCTATTTTCCTGAATAAGTAAATCCTTATTTTAGTAAGTTATTGAAAATGAAAGTTTTTCATAAGTTCCTTTTTGAAAAACCAAGAGAATTTTTAAATGCCATAAATTAAAAAGTTCAACTTTTGAGAAAAAATTTCGATAAAGAAAGTTTTGAAATGGGATATTATTTTATTCCTATTGGTAACAAATGAATTTTGAATCTTTGATAAACGCTTTTATATAAGTTTAAATTTTTAAAGATGGAGATATTAAATTTGATACTTCATGTTTTAATTATTGCAAGAATGAGTAATAAATGCTTATACTAAAATAAGTTTTTTATATGAAGATATTTTATTTCTTATGAAAGTTTTAATTTTATAAAAATTTATGGAGTAGATACGGATCATGACCTAAGTGGGATAGACTAAGTTTTTTAGGATATGACTAAAATAGAAATAAAATGTACAACCTGATCTGAAAAGTTGAAGTCAGTCCCAAACCCCTATTTGACGAAGTTGGTAAAGTATAAAGATATTTCAGATCTATAATTGTGTTATGAATCAGGTTTCCTATATAATATGAATTTCTATATTTTAATTATGGAGCAATTCCAAAATACATGTAAAAGTGCATTGTTTGAAGTAACAAGGAATACACAAAAATGAAAGAGATGTGTAAGGGATGGATATTCCTTTCTATAATTTACAATGTCTGTTTCAATGATATGGAAAGAAATGATTCCTTGTAATTTTGAACGAAGTAAAAATCTTAATTATGATTAATTTATGGCAATAATCATTTTGAAAGGATAGCTTCGATGAACTAGAATATGGTAATGACTATTCTAGTTCTAGAATTAGTGGTTAGATATACATATTGTACAGCTATGCTAATGACAAGAATATATATATAGCATAGACTACGACTATATGCGTATTAGTTAGCAATTGATGGATTAAGATTATGGATGTTAATTATAAATTTAACGGACAATAAATTTATAATTAATGAGAGGAAAAGTAATATAAAGGGGGACTAATTAAGGAAACTTGATATTGCATTTGTATAAGAAAGAAATTTGAGTGATGAATGGATTTTGGAAACCTAAAGAAGGTTAAAAAGATTAAAGAATGATTAATTGGAAGTGGTCCAATTCTGACAGTAGTGATCAGTTGTTATGGATATTAATTGAAGCAATAAATGGTCCACATTTATGAAAGACCGAAAAAAGAAAAATTAAGAAAATGGGTAGAAACAGAATGAAATATTAAAGATAGCTCATCTTAATTTCGAAACGAGTGGTAGGATCTCAAAACCATTTATACTAACTGATAACAAATGGTAACTTCCAGTAAAATTTTCTTTTGGAGTTCTTGCATTATAGTCGCTAGTTGTCTTACGTAGTTATTGGAAAAGTGGATAATGTCATATAAGATATATTCCATTTTATTCCTGTGTAGCCTTCTGAATGGAATTTAAACCACTTCATATATGTTGGTAAATAAGAAAATCTAATGGGAACACTTAACTAGCTCGAAAATTCAGTAGGGTGTGTCTCATTGTCTTGAAATAGAGATTGTATTTGGGTTAGCCTTTTGCCGAGTTAAAGATTGATATTTGAAAGAAATATATACAAGCAATTGTACAGGATTAGAGAAATCTGAACCGGTATAAAATCCTTGTTGTCATCTCTATAACACTCTGCTTTACTTTATCGTTTTTATTTTTATCTGTGATTGCATCTATGTTAACAATCTATGATTTAATATTAATTTTGAAAGAAATTTAAAAGTATTTACATAAGTTAGAAACCACTATTCACCCTCCTCTAGTATTTAATAAGCCTTAAGATCCATAATTCTGCAACCCCACAATGGCGAGGGTCAGGGCTTGGCAGTGGCGGCGTTGTCTTAGGTGGCCGAACCATGGAGAATTAGATGGTCAAAGCTTTCGGTAGTGGGTTACATGGGGTGATATCGGGCACGGCTGGGGAAGGAGGTAGGTTTTGCATCTTATCCCACATGATTTTATTTCTTTACAGATTAAACCCTAGATCTTCCAACCTCAATAACTTTAACGTAGAAACTTTGATTCACATTCGGTTTCTTTCACTGGATTCGTGGAGGAATTCCGAACGATGTGGCGCTAGATTTGATAATTTTGGATGACGTTAGTGAAAGAGTGTTAGTAATGTTTATTTAATCTAGTCAACATAATTTAAACTATAAAGTATATATATCTATTGATGGAAAATTATATATAATAGTATATGTTGTGTTCTATTACGACTGTTTGGTTATTATGATATTTGTATGTATGGTGCCTTGAATAGATAATTATTGTTGACTGTTGTATTTTGGATGTCTAATTAAAATAAATTCTGTGATTTGAATTGAAAAATGATTAATTTAAAATAAATGGATAATGGTAAGGTTGTTTACCTATTTTGGATGGTATCTATAAACAACAATGAGTTAATAAATTTCACTAAGATTAAAGTATGAGATCCGTAAAGGTTATTATTATTTTATAGGGAAATTCACAATAAATAACTAAAATTATACTTTTAAATTGAAATTTGGAAATCTATTATTGTTTATAAAATAGAATGAGATTTCAAATAACATCAACAACAATAATAATATGGATTTCACTGAAAATAGTTTTGTTTTGGTAAACGGTAAAATGATTGATTTTACAGTATTTATGGTAGAAAATGTTACCATTATTTTTTGGGAAATAAAACAAAATTGTGTTTTCTAAATAATAATAGTAATAGTAAATAATGTTTTCATTTTGGATAAAATAATTATTGAGATTAAAAGAAATAAAAAGAAGTTTCGATGATTTAAAATTAAAATGTTATATTTTTGGAATAAATAGTAGTAAATTGGTCTTAGAAAGTATTTAAACGAGGGTCTAATATATATATTACATTTTTGATGTAAAATAATAATAACAACATCACTTTACAATGTGTTTCGATGAAGATAACTGTGTTTGACATAAAATATGATGGTTCATAGTATTTGGAGAAATAAAAGTGTAGTAAAATTAATTTATGTATATTAGTGTTTTGGAAGAACTATTATGGTTTTTTGGATGAACAAATAAAGGTTATTTTATAACGAGAAATAATAAGATGATTTATACTTAAGAGAATAATTGATGCAAATACATTATTTGGACGGTTGTTGAATGTGTGATCAATTGTTGATTGTAATTAGTACACTTATCTAATATTTGATGACGGTATCGTATTTTGACGAGTGTGCGATATTTTACCTTTATTGCTACTAGATTGTGGATAGTTTATGGTGGTTAATTGATGATTGATGTTGTGTTAAAATTATGAGATGATTAGTACACATTTGATGATTTATACTTACATGATGATTTATACTTACATTGGTGGTGCGTTACTAATATTGATGGTTAATGTGAATGTAAGTATTTTATATTGTTATTATTTTCTTATTTGATGATTGGGATTGACATTGTGTGTTGCGAATGTTGAATGGCTATATATGTTATTATTGTCATTTTCCCAAATGATGATTTGCTGTGATGGATTAGAGAAATATGTTTTTTTGTTTCTACTATTTGCATTGGATGTGAAGGTTGCAATGGCTCATTGGTTGCATTAGTTGCGATGGTCGCAATGGTTGCATGCGTATTATGGTTGTTTGGACGCAGAAGTAGAGTGGAATAGAATATAAGTAGGCTTGATTCTCCAAAAGAACTGTAACTGTAACATCCCGCCTTTTCGCACACTTTAAACCGACACACGTGCCAATTCAAAGCATACGCAAGGGCGGATTGTTATGGGGTAAATAAGAAAAACAGAGAAGAAATAAAAACAAAACAGAATCTCACAGCGGAAGGATAAAATATAATAATAAATATACAGTTCATAAATGGTTTACAAACACTTGTTATTCTTTACACAATAAATATCAGAGTTACACATACCAATACAATCAATGCAGCGGAACAGTATGAGTATGGTGCAATACTATAAATAATAATAATACGGATTCTTCGTCTTCGTCCTCCAAAGCTAAAGTCTTCGATCCTGAAACGCTCGGACTGACCCGAGCGAATTTGAAAGGACAAAAACACTCGAGTCAGACTAAAAGATCTTATGTGAGTTAAATTAACAGAAATAAATATGAATACAGTAACTCAAGAGATGTTCGGGATTTACATCTCCTAAGGATCCGTTAAACTATTTACTATGTAGTATATTGCGCTATTATAATAGTGTCTATTCATAAAATAAACTTACTTTTAAATAGCGTTAAGGCTTTACATTTTCCACCTTAACACGTAAAATGCCAATAGTCTATACAGTACCGTAATACCTCCTGGTCGGGAGGCTACCAGAGGATACTCCATAGGTACGACACAAATAGAAACTCGTAGTAAAGGCTCGGTATGGTAGGTGACACGGCACAACTAGGCAATGCCAGGGTAGATATACCAATTGCTATCCAGGCTGGTGGAAACGTGTAGCCGTAGTTACCGCCCACCTCGGACTAACTCTCCAAAATCAAAATATAGAAGTGGCCACTGAATCAATCCAAAATCAAAGTATAATATCGAAGAGGAGGGTCCGATCAGAGGAATGACCTCATTAGCCTGAGAATCGCTCCTGTTTTAGCCACCTTATGCCAACTCACGGGAGTCGGGTCCACGTATTTACCTTACAGGACACGTCGCCACCACCTACTTCATTCTGGAATCTCCACCGCGTACACGGTTAGTCAAAGTGGTTTTCGGTATCGACAGAGAGTATGTCCATATTCGATCCGGGTCTCTTTGCCAACCCATCGTTATTATAACACCGCGGTCATTTAAAAATAGGTTATACTTTAAAAATCAGAATAAACATTCCATTTCATAACCATGAATACGATATCATTTCAAAACCCAAAACCATATTTTATCACTTATCCCAAATATAATTCTTTTCCAAAATCAAAATGCTTTAACTTCATAACGTCTGAAAATCAAATATTTTCAAAGCATAATATTTTGAAAATCATAATTTAAAACCATAACTTCTAAAACTTGAATGGTTTAGACATTCAATGGTATATGAATTAAATGGTTTAACTTAAATGTTACTTTGTAAAGAAAATAGTTCTCATGGCTTTACAAATACATTTCTTTATTAAAGTCTAAACCAAAATTTATATTATCTCTCTCAAGTTCCAAAACCACTTCAACTTATTTATCCATTTTGAGTATCAATATTTCAAAATAAAGTTGGATTTTATTCTTTCAACAAATCAATTGTTCTATTAATTAGTCTTGAATATTCATATAAGATCCATAAATAATAAGACTTCAATTTCTAGTAATAAAATATTTTTTTTTTTTTCCAATTCAAATTATACTAGAATATTCATTTCAATTTATTTTAGGAAAAATCCAATTATAAATATCATATCTTAAAATTTCCAAACTTAACATTTAAACATATGATATAAATTATTAAACTCCATTTTCTTAATTTTCTTCCATTTTTAATAAAGATTTTTATACACCTTTTAATTTCAAAATTTTCAACTTCATATGTATATATATATGGAAGAAAATATTTATACAATATAAAATTTAAGATTATTATAAACCGTATTCCATCCAAACCATAGAAATCACATTTAAATAGTTATATATATACCGCGGTGCCTGTATATAATTTTCTATCCTATGGTCAAGTGATACGGATATTTATCATTTCAATCCGCAATTTAAAAGATATAAAATTTTGCGGTTATATATCATTTCAAACCATAATCCCGAATGAAATGAAATATGCATGATAATTTGCAATTTAATGATATACAATAAACATCCATCAACATCACCCATCATCCAATCACAATCATCAAGCAATATCAATCAATAACAATTTATATTTGATAATATATAACAGGTAATAACTGGCAATTTTATTCAGATTAAATTTAACAACTATTAATCTAACAGTTTATATTCAGTAATAATCTATATAACTGTTAACTAGCAGTTTATAGGCAAACAAATAAATTCTAACTATCAATTAATACTCATAAATAAATTAAATTAACAGTTAAATTTAATAAATGCAATTCAACAAATATGAATAAAATAAACATGCCAAATACTCATAAATAAATTTCTATTCATTTCTAAAATTAATTTAAACAAACATAAAAGCTTCTAGTAGTTGTGAGTGGGTTAAAACACTCACCTTTTGAATTTCAATCGAATTTAAATTCAATTTAAACTCAAAATTTTGACGGTCTCAGAATTTGTCCAAACCAGCGTCATTAGGTCTGGAATTTAAATACGAACCTAACAAAAAAAATTTCGTTTGAATCCGAGGTCGTATGAGAAAGTTACGTCGAAAAATGATGATTGAATTCAAAATTGAAAATAAATAAAACGACACACATTCATCACTTACAAATATATGTGCCACGTCACTCCTTCTATTCCCAGAAACGCACGCGGCCCCCTTCCAGAAACCCTAATCGAAGATCTACGACGATCTAACCGTTGAATCGACACAAAACCATATAGATGCGATCCCCATCGTCCACTCTACAAAACCCAGAAAAGGTTTGACGATCCGACGAAGTTTGCGACGACGATGATGAATGGTCACGGACTGTTTGAATTAATTCTGGTCAAACGAATGTTCAAACCAGAAAACGAATTGCACCAGTAGATTACGTGCCTCGAGAACATTAACATATATTTTTGTGGAATTTTTCTGAAGTGTTTGCATTTTCACTGAAATTTGGATTGGGGTAGATCTAGTTTGCATTCATTTGAGGAGGAGAAGGAGATGAAGAAATGAACGTACAGCGAAAGGGAAAATAAAATGGGGCTAGGGTTTATAACAGGTTATATATAGACAAGGCTGAAAAATAATAGATGGATCGGATTGGATCTAAACATAAGTTTAAATTTAGGCATAAACATATATGTAATAAAGTAGCATTAAATTTTGAAACGTGAATTGATTTATCATTGGATTCATATTTCAATATGTAAATATCCCCACTTTCATCTGCACTTATATTTACATAGTTTCTAAATATTAAATTTCAAATATTACTTCATTTAACGTTACGTATTTATTTTATTACTTGCTGCAGTTGATTATCAATTATACTTAATATACTAAATAGATGGTAAATTTTGAATACTTGTTATCATTAACGTTTTATTTCCACTTACAAAATAAATGAAATTATTACATAAACTCCCTTAATTAAGTCAACCATTATCTTATATAACTTAACTGGTAATATATATACCCGATTGCCCTAATTGGTTTATAGTTATCAGCTAAATACATACTAACTTGTAAATAAATTCGTTTAATTGCAAATGGATCTGATCAAATTTAATAGATTGAATAGATGGGTAAGCAAATAATAAATTTTCCTTTTTGTCAAATTCAAACCCATTCCTACTTAATTATCAATTACAATTTATTACGAAACATTGATTTTATGCAGTTACCTTTTATTTGCGTAGTATTACATCAATTCCTATAACCTTGGATTCATTCCCAATTCACCAAATTCAATTAATTACACTTTACAAATGTGTTTCCAATATATAGGTATTGCCCAAGTTAAATTTATTAGCTAACTCATATTAATAAACAAATGACTTATATGAATGATTAAAATTTTCAATTATCTCACTTTACTCCTAAACTTCTGTTATTTAATAATTATTGCTTAGAACCTGATTTTAATCTTCCCATTATCTATTTAATTCCTTCTAGAATCATAGCTAATATTTGTCATCCCTTCATTACCCAAATGTTCTTATCCCATCAAATTTTAAGTTATCGAAATATTAAATGTCAATTTCTTTAATTGCACTAAATTTATCTATTAAAGGTTGCACTTAACCCAAATACATAAAACTTGCCCAATTTCTCCTTAAATCAATAACCTTCATTTACAAATATGTTTATCATAAATTTTATCTACTCTTCCTTTTTAGGTAATGTCCTATATATTAATTTCCATGTAATTTGCAATAAATCATACTCCTAGTTATATCACATTAAATGAATAAATAAGTGTTGACTCTATTCTTTTGATTCAACATTGGTTTACGTTATATTTCATTAATATTTCTACATACATCAGGATTTTTAAAAATGGTTGTAACGTGAAATCTCGTCTACTTCCCATTTTATATTTAAGGCTTCTAAAACCGATTCATATCATTTCTCTAGTCCAAATTTTATTAATATAACCTTAAATTTAATTTATTCCTATCGATGTAATGGTTAAACACAAATTTCACTTATTTGCAATAAATCCACAAATTGGATTTCAAATTTTCAAATAAATAAATAAATTTTAGTTTATCACTTCTTAAATCCCCAAACGTCAATGCCTTAATTTAAACTGCATTTATTACATTTTATAAAAATCCTCCCTCTTAAGTGACAAATCAAAACTACCCTAACTACACAATTTATGGTAATTAATTCCAATTGCTTTTCCATTAAACTACATAAATTGTCCAATTGCAACCTACGTAGAATGTTTATTTATTTACAATCCTACTGTTTAAATGAATTGATCCTTTACGGTATAATTCACATTTGACTTGATTTCTCATTTATTTTGCAAAACAGTAAATTTCAATTGCTACCAACATTATATTTAATATTAGATTTCCAATTAATTCTATTGGAATCAATATATCTTTATATATATATATACTTTACGTATAAATATCTAAATTACCAAATCAAGTACATTTATTAGAGACAACATTCAATAAAATTACTTATCACACTTATTGCATTGATTTATTCCAACGGACACTTTTATTTAGTCACTATTTATTATTACAACCAAATGTACAATCTCCACTATTTATTTTATATTAAATAATTCCATTCTAGTAAATATTTTTATTAATATTCACTGATTCACATTTATATTGGTTTCTTATATTTAACTTATAACAAGGTGTGCAAATTTACATAGTTCAAATCTATTTCCATGTAACTATTAAATTGTTACATTAAATTCCAATTACTATAACAAATTACTAGATTTTCTCAAATAAAATCTTAAGACCTTTATTTTATTCTAAATTAGATTAGAAACATATTAATTTAATTCATTTAACATTATCAAATTCAACGGGTCGTTACAATCTCCCCCACTCAAAACTTTTCGTCCCCGAAAAGGAAAAAGAAGGGAGAAGGAAGAATAAAAACAGTACATCTATTTCAAATATTAACTTATAATCAATAATTTACAAAAAAAATTCCTTAAACGGAATATACTCGTTTTATAATCATTATATCCTTTTATACTTAAATAATTAAAGTTTGGAAATCATTTTCAACAAAATTCTAAGTCCAAAATTTACGAAAAATTTTGGTAGAGTCTCCTTTGTACGGTGAGGCTCGGGAGAAAATATAATATCAAAATATACAAATATATTACATATATTATCAAAATATTATATCCCAACACGGGAAAAATAGCGCTTTAAACGTAATCCGAAAACGTACCTATTTGTCGGGCAATATACGCTTATTATTTTGGAACCAAAAGCAGTAGCAGTTGCTTCCATCACCTGTATTCACTTATAAAATCTAAAAGGTTAAATATTTATTTTAAAGTGAACTATTCAAGTGGATTTAATCATTAATCAACCAAACAATTCAACAACCATCAACCTTACAAACAACATACATACACAAACAAAGCAACCATTTAATCCATCAAACAAATAGTTGTTTGGGTTGAAACTTGAAATTTGTATGAAATGAAATTAACTATCAAGTGCATCCTTTACTCAACAGTCTTAGATGGAACAAAGATAGATACTTATTCATTTAACCACTTCAAATTTCTTACCCAACAACATAAATCAAACAACACAATTCAAACCAACACCCAAATTTATTTATTATACATTTATCTCATGCTTCAATGGTTTGATTTTCTTTCTTTCATTTATGGAGTGATTTCTTTATTTCTTACAAATTTTCATTTTCCATTTATCACAAAATTCATTATATTTGTATTCCAATTTATTTACTAAAGTTTCTATCATCTATTTATACTACTTACCTTTACTTATAGTAAAATTTCCAATTTAACTTAAGTCTACACAATTAATTCTCATTAATAATAGCAAATTAATAGAATACCTTTATTACCTTACTCTTCACTAGTAAGATTTCCCCTTACATTTTCCTACTAACATTTGCAACTTTTTATTATATGGTAAGTTATGTATGTTTTAAGAATGTAAGTGAAAATTTACAAGTTTCTTCTCCATTCCTTTAATTAATATATATTTGTTTTATAAATTACAATTTCAACTTACCTTTAATCTCATTCATTTATTTAATGTTGAAGTTTCCATTATATTTAATTACAGTAACCCTCTACTTACACTTAATTTATTAACCTTATAACTTGCATTCCTATAAGTGAAAGATTTTACTCATTCATTAACTATGGATTGCAGTCATTTATATTTTTCCTACTTTCTATTATATTAGAATAGGGGAAATTAAGGCGTACTTAAGTTAATAACCCTACAATCAAACTTTATAAATTAAGGAATTTCATTTTTACTTTCTTACGGTTAAAATCACCTATTAATAATACAATCTTTAATTTTAGTAAAATTCCAATCATCACTTAAGTTAATACCATTAAATTCTTATTTATAACAGTAATTTATTGAATACTTCATTATTTCCAAAAATTCTACTTGCATAATATTCTATTCCACTCTTAATTTACATTTCAACTTTTTATACTTGGTAAGTTATTTATGTTAAAGAAAAAGCAAAAGAACTTATACAAGTTTAATCTCAACCCTTTTAATTCATTGATTACTTAACCTTTATTTTACTAACCTAATTTTTTTTTTTTTACAACTAATTAATGGAAATTCAAGAATTAATACCGGGTCAAATTCCAAAATTACTTTAAAATAATAGATAATTAATTTCTTACAAATATTTTATATCTCTAATTACCTTTAAACAATTAAAATTTTGAATAATTTCAAAACAAATCTGCAGTAGAACTTACTGCAGTGGTCTTTCCCTTCGAAACTCGAAAATGAAAGTCGATGATGCGGCCGTCATCACCGAAATTATTTTCCAGCGACAGAGAGGAAAGTACAAACTTATTTTCTTCAAAATCCTCTTAAACCAATTATTTCGAATTATACTAAATATTTATATAAGAAAATATTTATAAACCAAATCATTATATTTCATAAATCCTTTGAAAGCAGAAATTTTTTCAAAATCCCGGACTTAAGTTCTAAAATCTCCAATTTGATTTATTAAAATTCACTTAGCTTTAATTCATTACAAATATTTTTATTACCTAACACCCAACTATAGCAACCAAAATATATCTTTATAAAAATATTTTTATATATAGAAAATATAATAGGCAAAATTATTTCATTCACCTATATAAAACAAATATTATGTCGGTCTGTCCTATTAAGTGTTTAGAAATCCCTTTTGATGACATAGCGTCCCATGCCTCAACCAGAATTTATAAATACAAAGTGGAACAGATTAACACAATATCAAAATCTTTTTATAAAACTAACAAATACGCTCTCTCATATATATACTCTCAGCGACTCCCATAGGGTATTACTACCCCATTTACAAAGAGTCAAACCCCACAGAGCCAAAGTTTATCGCTAAACCAAAGCTCTGATACCAACTGTAACATCCCGCCTTTTCGCACACTTTAAACCGACATACGTGCCAATTCAAAGCATACGCAAGGGCGGATTGTTATGGGGTAAATAAGAAAAACAGAGAAGAAATAAAAACAAAACAGAATCTCACAGCGGAAGGATAAAATATAATAATAAATATACAGTTCATAAATGGTTTACAAACACTTGTTATTCTTTACACAATAAATATCAGAGTTACACATACCAATACAATCAATGCAGCGGAACAGTATGAGTATGGTGCAATACTATAAATAATAATAATACGGATTCTTCGTCTTCGTCCTCCAAAGCTAAAGTCTTCGATCCTGAAACGCTCGGACTGACCCGAGCGAATTTGAAAGGACAAAAACACTCGAGTCAGACTAAAAGATCTTATGTGAGTTAAATTAACAGAAATAAATATGAATACAGTAACTCAAGAGATGTTCGGGATTTACATCTCCTAAGGATCCGTTAAACTATTTACTATGTAGTATATTGCGCTATTATAATAGTGTCTATTCATAAAATAAACTTACTTTTAAATAGCGTTAAGGCTTTACATTTTCCACCTTAACACGTAAAATGCCAATAGTCTATACAGTACCGTAATACCTCCTGATCGGGAGGCTACCAGAGGATACTCCATAGGTACGACACAAATAGAAACTCGTAGTAAAGGCTCGGTATGGTAGGTGACATGGCACAACTAGGCAATGCCAGGGTAGATATACCAATTGCTATCCAGGCTGGTGGAAACGCGTAGCCGCAGTTACCGCCCACCTCGGACTAACTCCCCAAAATCAAAATATAGAAGTGGTCACTGAATCAATCCAAAATCAAAGTATAATATCGAAGAGGAGGGTCCGATCAGAGGAATGACCTCATTGGCCTGAGAATCGCTCCTGTTTTAGCCACCTTATGCCAACTCACGGGAGTCGGGTCCACGTATTTACCTTACAGGACACGTCGTCACCACCTACTTCATTCTGGAATCTCCACCGCGTACACGGTTAGTCAAAGTGGTTTTCGGTATCGACAAAGAGTATGTCCATATCCGATCCCAATCTCTTTGCCAACCCATCATTATTATAACACCGCGGTCATTTAAAAATAGGTTATACTTTAAAAATCAGAATAAACATTCCATTTCATAACCATGAATACGATATCATTTCAAAACCCAAAACCATATTTTATCACTTATCCCAAATATAATTCTTTTCCAAAATCAAAATGCTTTAACTTCATAACGTCTGAAAATCAAATATTTTCAAAGCATAATATTTTGAAAATCATAATTTAGAACCATAACTTCTAAAACTTGAATGGTTTGGACATTCAACGGTATATGAATTAAATGGTTTAACTTAAATGTTACTTTGTAAAGAAAATAGTTCTCATGGCTTTACAAATACATTTCTTTATTAAAGTCTAAACCAAAATTTATATTATCTCTCTCAAGTTCCAAAACCACTTCAACTTATTTATCCATTTTGAGTATCAATATTTCAAACTAAAGTAGGATTTTATTCTTTCAACAAATCAATTGTTCTATTAATTAGTCTTGAATATTCATATAAAATCCATAAATAATAAGACTTCAATTTCTAGTAATAAAATATAATTTTTTTTTCCAATTCAAATTATACTAGAATATTCATTTCAATTTATTTTAGGAAAAATCCAATTATAAATATCATATCTTAAAATTTCCAAACTTAACATTTAAACATATGATATAAATTATTAAACTCCATTTTCTTAATTTTCTTCCATTTTTAATAAAGATTTTTATACACCTTTTAATTTCAAAATTTTCAACTTCATATGTATATATATATGGAAGAAAATATTTATACAATATAAAATTTAAGATTATTATAAACCGTATTCCATCCAAACCATAGAAATCACATTTAAATAGTTATATATACCGCGGTGCCTGTATATAATTTTCTATCCTATGGTCAAGTGATACGGATATTTATCATTTCAATCCGCAATTTAAAAGATATAAAATTTTGCGGTTATATATCATTTCAAACCATAATCCCGAATGAAATGAAATATGCATGATAATTTGCAATTTAATGATATACAATAAACATCCATCAACATCACCCATCATCCAATCACAATCATCAAGCAATATCAATCAATAACAATTTATATTTGATAATATATAACAGGTAATAACTGGCAATTTTATTCAGATTAAATTTAACAACTATTAATCTAACAGTTTATATTCAGTAATAATCTATATAACTGTTAACTAGCAGTTTATAGGCAAACAAATAAATTCTAACTATCAATTAATACTCAATAAATAAATTAAATTAACAGTTAAATTTAATAAATGCAATTCAACAAATATGAATAAAATAAACATGCCAAATACTCATAAATAAATTTCTATTCATTTCTAAAATTAATTTAAACAAACATAAAAGCTTCTAGTAGTTGTGAGTGGGTTAAAACACTCACCTTTTGAATTTAAATCGAATTTAAATTCAATTTGAACTCAAAATTTTGACGGTCTCAGAATTTGTCCAAACCAGCGTCATTGGGTCTGGAATTTAAATACGAACCTAACAAAAAAAATTCGTTTGAATCCGAGGTCGTATGAGAAAGTTACGTCGAAAAATGATGATTGAATTCAAAATTGAAAATAAATAAAACGACACACATTCATCACTTACAAATATATGTGCCACGTCACTCCTTCTATTCCCAGAAACACACGCGGCCCCCTTCCAGAAACCCTAATCGAAGATCTACGACGATCTAACCGTTGAATCGACACAAAACCATATAGATGCGATCCCCATCGTCCACTCTACAAAACCCAGAAAAGGTTTGACGATCCGACGAAGTTTGCAACGATGATGATGAATGGTCACGGACTGTTTGAATTAATTCTGGTCAAACGAATGTTCAAAACAGAAAACGAATTGCACCAGTAGATTACGTGCCTCGAGAACATTAACATATATTTTTGTGGAATTTTTCTGAAGTGTTTGCATTTTCACTGAAATTTGGATTGGGGTAGATCTAGGTTGCATTCATTTGAGGAGGAGAAGGAGATGAAGAAATGAACGTACAACGAAAGGGAAAATAAAATGGGGCTAGGGTTTATAACAGGTTATATATAGACAAGGCTGAAAAATAATAGATGGATCGGATTGGATCTAAACATAAGTTTAAATTTAGGCATAAACATATATGTAATAAAGTAGCATTAAATTTTGAAACGTGAATTGATTTATCATTGGATTCATATTTCAATATGTAAATATCCCCAATTTCATCTGCACTTATATTTACATAGTTTCTAAATATTAAATTTCAAATATTACTTCATTTAACGTTACGTATTTATTTTATTACTTGCTGCAGTTGATTATCAATTATACTTAATATACTAAATAGATGGTAAATTTTGAATACTTGTTATCATTAACGTTTTATTTCCACTTACAAAATAAATGAAATTATTACATAAACTCCCTTAATTAAGTCAACCATTATCTTATATAACTTAACTGGTAATATATATACCCGATTGCCCTAATTGGTTTATAGTTATCAGCTAAATACATACTAACTTGTAAATAAATTCGTTTAATTGCAAATGGATCTGATCAAATTTAATAGATTGAATAGATGGGTAAGCAAATAATAAATTTTCCTTTTTGTCAAATTCAAACTCATTCCTACTTAATTATCAATTATAATTTATTACGAAACATTGATTTTATGCAGTTACCTTTTATTTGCGTAGTATTACATCAATTCCTATAACCTTGGATTCATTCCCAATTCACCAAATTCAATTAATTACACTTTACAAATGTGTTTCCAATATATAGGTATTGCCCAAGTTAAATTTATTAGCTAACTCATATTAGTAAACAAATGACTTATATGAATGATTAAAATTTTCAATTATCTCACTTTACTCCTAAACTTCTGTTATTTAATAATTATTGCTTAGAACCTGATTTTAATCTTCCCATTATCTATTTAATTCCTTCTAGAATCATAGCTAATATTTGTCATCCCTTCATTACCCAAATGTTCTTATCCCATCAAATTTTAAGTTATCGAAATATTAAATGTCAATTTCTTTAATTGCACTAAATTTATCTATTAAAGGTTGCATTTAACCCAAATACATAAAACTTGCCCAATTTCTCCTTAAATCAATAACCTTCATATACAAATATGTTTATCATAAATTTTATCTACTCTTTCTTTTTAGGTAATGTCCTATATATTAGATTTCCATGTAATTTGCAATAAATCATACTCGTAGTTATATCACATTAAATGAATAAATAAGTGTTGATTCTATTCTTTTGATTCAACATTGGTTTACGTTATATTTCATTAATATTTCTACATACATCAGGATTTTTAAAAATGGTTGTAACGTGAAATCTCGTCTACTTCCCATTTTATATTTAAGGCTTCTAAAACCGATTCATATCATTTCTCTAGTCCAAATTTTATTAATATAACCTTAAATTTAATTTATTCCTATCGATGTAATGGTTAAACACAAATTTCACTTATTTGCAATAAATCCACAAATTGGATTTCAAATTTTCAAATAAATAAATAAATTTTAGTTTATCACTTTTAAATACCCAAACGTCAATGCCTTAATTTAAACTGCATTTATTACATTTTATAAAAATCCTCCATCTTAAGTGACAAATCAAAACTACCCTAACTACACAATTTATGGTAATTAATTCCAATTGCTTTTCCATTAAACTATATAAATTGTCCAATTGCAACCTACGTAGAATGTTTATTTATTTACAATCCTATTGTTTAAATGAATTGATCCTTTACGGTATAATTCACATTTGACTTGATTTCTCATTTATTTTGCAAAACAGTAAATTTCAATTGCTACCAACATTATATTTAATATTAGATTTCCAATTAATTCTATTGGAATCAATATATCTTTATATATATATATATATACTTTACGTATAAATATCTAAATTACCAAATCAAGTACATTTATTAGAGACAACATTCAATAAAATTACTTATCACACTTATTGCATTGATTTATTCCAACGGACACTTTTATTTAGTCACTATTTATTATTACAACCAAATGTACAATCTCCACTATTTATTTTATATTAAATAATTCCATTCTAGTAAATCTTTTTATTAATATTCACTGATTCACATTTATATTGGTTTCTTATATTTAACTTATAACAAGGTGTGCAAATTTACATAGTTCAAATCTATTTCCATGTAACTATTAAATTGTTACATTAAATTCCAATTACTATAACAAATTACTACATTTTCTCAAATAAAATCTTAAGACCTTTATTTTATTCTAAATTAGATTAGAAACATATTAATTTAATTCATTTAACATTATCAAATTCAACGGGTCGTTATAGTAACAACATGAATTCTAGTGCGTCCGGATTTTTCGTAAAAGTGCTAAAACCCTAGCCCACTGAAACCCAAGTTGGGTATCTGGTATCCTGCAAATAAGCGAAGACAAATATCTTACAACGGAACTGACTAAAATATAATAGAAAGTAAATACTCATCAAGATAATAACACTTTCTAACCAAGTGTCTTAAAGCTGGAAAGTCTCTGCTATCTACCTAACTTATGGAATGTATGAGGAGGGGGTCAGAACTAAAGTACTGGTAAATGGACAAAATATACACTTCTAAACTTAATTCTACATATACCATTTTATTTCCTTTTTCTGTTATGTTAGGTTTATTGGGTGTATAATACTCTCCCCTTTGTGTGTGAATCGTACCCATTTACTTCATAGTAAATTAAAACCTTACAACAAATATATATGTAGCTACATGCTCAATGACTGCATCGGTCATAGGTACTACCCATAGTACCTTCCATATTCTCCTCAAAAAGGACTCCATCATCTTACTATAGAGCATTCCGTTACTACATCTGTAAAGGACAGCTTCGTGAGGCCTATAATACAGATGTTCCACCGTCTACTATGAAAATGTAAAGCTGCATCAGCATTAGCCTATACTAATGCTCGGACATCCAAAATTTACCACCCAGTGCACACTTTGAGGACTATACCTTGTACGTCACTTAGTCGGAGATTTTCTATATCTGTAAAGGACAGTTTTGTTAGGCCTATAATACAGATATTCTACTTGGTCTGTCTATTTTCTCATCGTGGCTATGGCCCCATGCAGCCACCCTTCAACTAATCGAAATACCTCTAAAGAGCTTAATGGTTGTGCCCTATTGCAAACAATCTAAACATCTGATTGGTTGCTCCCCTCATCCAATGTCTCGATAGTGAAAGAATTCAAAGAACCATTGGCATGTTGGTTAAACTCTAGTCTTTCTCGAACTCGCTCTTGGCTGATGATTGCTTGATCTCTGCATGTGACTATCCTTTTGGGTCCTCCCTACTAAAACCGGCTAGAAAGTTAGAGTACGATGACATAGGAATATCCTACTCCATTCACCAACCTTTTGATTGCCTACGAAGGTCTGCTTCGTTAGGCCTGCAATGCAAAAGTAGTCAAGACATACGCTCTTGATGGAACACGTACAGACCTGCTTCTGGGGGTGCAGCTTCATTGCCTACCCTAGAGGGTCATCCTAGAGTACTCTCATGTCCCAATGAAGTCTCGTACCTTCTTCTAGCCCAAATTAACTAAGTTGGACATGCTATTTCTGTGCTAAAAATCAGTGTTGAACTGCTTCGTTAGGCTCTTCATTCTTTGGGCTACTCCAAACGCATCTTACCATTTTATTAGACCATACGTCTAATCTTTTATTATGCGTTTAGTTTACTTTTCTAATTCTGTTGGCTACTTATTTACCCTAATCAGCATAAGCGTGTCCCAGCCTTACCTAACTCGTGAGAACGTCAGTTCCTGAATGAAAGGGAAAGCTATTGGTATTGGCCTTTCTTCTATGTTTGCTTATTAACTTGGTGTAAGTTTTAAAATAAGCCTTTTTATGTTATCTCTAATTATAACCTATGTTATAATTATACTTGCAATTGTTACTTCTATATTTGTTTATAATCTACACGTTATAAATATAATTGCAAGTATCTATTTTCTATTCTAGTCTATCTTCTTTTATGATGACATTGAATCCTCTTTATAGTTCTCTTATATTATATGACAATCTTGGCTTAGGATTACGCCCGACTGTCACAAATTTACTTATCATAATAACTGTTTTTCTTTTATTCTTCTATCTGTGCAGTAAATGCAGATCCAAGCACATTTTTGTTTATTGTTTCTAGTCTTGTCAAATAATTAACTTGATTTCTTCTTTAATTTCTTTAACTCTTCATTTTATTCTTTTTATTATAGGAAGTAATTCTATTCTGTTTGGTTTGGTTACAAAAACTGTGCTAAAAACCCATTTCCATATTTTAATACTACATAATGCCATTAACAATAATTCGAAATTGCAAGATATTTCTTTTATTGTTTCTTTAACTATTGGGTAATGCAAAATACTGAAATGTTGATATTTTACACTAATTCCTTTCTTCTTTCTTTTATTCTTGCAATTACGTTTATCATTATTTTTTCAGTATTAAACAATGGAAATGTATTCTCTTTTCTAAACTAACCAACTATTCTATCGCTAACTTCTAAATCAAGTTATTAAAAAAATTTCCTTTTTAATTTATTTCTTCCGTTTTAGCATAACTTACAGTAAATTTCTTGCTTTTAGGCTTAAGCCTTTCTCTGTAACTATAAAGCCTAATATTATTAATTTTTAATCATATTTCTTTCTTTCTTTTCCATATAAATAATAATTAAATATAAGTTCTCATATAAAATTTATAGCCTCTACATAACTAATTAACATAATTAATTACTGAAATAAATATTGAATTAAAATATTTAACAGGAATCTAACGTTAATATATCATAAATGTAAAAGATATATAATTTAAATCCACTCACCTATCGTATTTAGCTTTATTCATCCTTAGTTTTGCTCCATGGCCTTCGTGGATCCCCTTCTAAGATGTCTAATATTTTTACTAAGAAGATTTTCTCCCTAGAAATATTTTCTATTTAGGATTCAGCCTCGCAATGAACCCAATTGGGAGAAAATCTGATTGTGAGAAAATAGCTAGGCCTAGGGTTTATTTATAGAGGAGTTTGGGGATCTCAGACCATCTGATTTTAGAATTAATCTGGTGCAACTTCCTCACAGGTTTGCTACGGATCATTGGATTTAGAAACCAACATTTGAGATTGCACAAAAATTGAATTAAAGGGCTCAACACGTCCCTGGACGAATTTACGTCCAGTGGAAAACGCAGGTCGACCCGTGCTCATCAGGGGTCGACCTTATTGTCGACCCTTGTGCACTGTAGGTCGACCTATGGGTCAACCCATGGGCCTTATTTATTTGTTTGTTTATTTTCATTTTTCTGATTTTCGTTACTCTCGTAACTTCTTCATATTAACTCGGATTTCGACAAGTTATATATGGAAACTATCGGAAAATAGCCACGAACACTATGGTATAAGTTTCAAGACCATATTATGACTATTCCAAAATGTTTAATTTCACTATTCAGCATTATTTAATTATTTATTATCTAAAAATGCGAGGAGTTACAAGAAGTATGTGTCTTTTTTCATAAAACATTCACTAGTTTCTGAAAGGTCGAGGTGTACAAAAATTGGACGCTTTTCCCCTTTATTATATATGTGTATTTGTAAGCTTACAGGTGAAATCAAAAAGTAGGCAAACGGTTTGAAATGTATCATATTCACATAAGGATATTTTTTTATATCATGGCTAAACAATTATTGTTTTAATAATTGATGTATTGAAATGCATATATTATGTAATGTATGAGAAAAAGCAATAACTATTAAAATTATGTTCGGAAGTGTTTAAGAAGACTAAAATCAAAGTTAATTAGAATATTTGATAATAGATTTAACTCGTGTAAAAAGACTTCTAAAATGCTTGATGCAGCGACTGCCAAAAATAAACACGATATTAACCGAAAAGACTACAAGTGGAAAAGTTAAGAAGCAAAGCTGAAGCAGACTGGGATGTACAGAGAACATTGATGTTGGCGACGATGACTATTTGACGGATCGAGCTAAGGTGTTTTACATTTATATAAAAATTCGCTAATTTACTATACACTTTTTACCGATGGTTATGATTTTTTTTTAATTTATTTAGAAAATCGATGATATAGTGCAAAAATTGAGGGATGCTCATACACCTGATTTGTAACACCCCATAAAATGAACCATAATTAAATGGATTAAATTGAATTAAATATAATAAGGTTGAATCTGGGAATTTTATAAAAATATGAATTTGACCATGAAATTTATTCTGTTGCGTTTATGGAAAAATTCTTATGTGCTTCTAAATATAATATGTAGAAAACGAAGCTCAAACAAAGAAGTTGAGAGCATTTTAAGTTCTTAGATTTAAATTAATTTAGTTTCAAATGAGAAATTAATTTTGGATTTAAATTTCAAAAATTAGCTTACGGGCCAAAAAAAACGTTTAGCTAACGCTTAATGATAAAAAGTTAATTAGGGAATAAAATAATACGGCAACGGAAACAAAATCAACACCCCTGAATAAAAGAGCGATCGACCTGAATAGATCAACCGATCAACTGTAGCAGTTGCCCAAGGACGTTTGATAGCTTGGCAACGATAGTTCTCAGTGGTGGTTAGGGTTTATGTTATGTTTTATTCAGTTGTGCGCTCCAGATTGACCTTTTCCTACATACTTCCATTATACGGTTCTTATGCGTTTTAACTCCTATAAATAGAACCCTATCGTTTCCACTTTTATTCATATTATTTTGGAGAATACAATGAAACTCTGCCATTGCTATCACTCTAATAAGATTCAGAAACTTTGTAGAAAATTCAGGTAAGGATTCAACTTATTTCTTCCTCCAATCTATTTTTATCCTATTCTTCTCAAATAATTTTGAATCCAATGAATATATATACATCTCCCTCATTGTGTGTGCATGTGTATCAAAAGAAAGAGATACTGAAAGAGATCGATATGCTACAAATCCATTTGAGTAAAGCTAAGGCTAATCTGTGAGTGGAAACCTTAGATTTCTTTTTAGCAACTATTTAGTGTATTTCTTTTGGATTTGAATATGCCTTAGTTGATTTTGGGATATCGAAAATATAAAGATAAAATGCCCCAAAATTTCTTTTTATTTTGAAATGTCAATTCTATGTTGAGATCCTCAATTATTTATGTTAATTTGATGGAATTTGTTTTGTTTATGCAATTTTTGAGAATTTCATAGTCTATTCCGCTTATCCTTCCTCATTGGGTCAAATTGTGTAAAGGGTTTGTATTACGAATTCTATTCGTAGTTTACACCTCTTTTTCTTATATGTTTCTTTGTAAAAGAGAGTGGAATAGAATATGGGTATTAGATTGCAATTCTTAGTGTTTAAAATATTCTATCAGATCGGTGTAATAAATTGGGTTTCTATCTTTATTTACATGTCTATTATTGCAGTTTTGATTATGATTATTTATTCCATGTTTAGGACCTTAGAATTCCATGAAATCTTAGGAAATTTGAAGAAAACGGACTTGTAATACTAATTGGTTAGAGAATTGATATTTAACGCTTTAGGGCGTAAAATTCATGCGTTTAGAACTTATTAAGCATGAATATTTATTTATTTCTATTTATTTAATTAACATATAACCATTGCGTACATGGCATAGTTAATTAGGCATTTATTTACATTTATTTTCCCCTATTAGGAAGAAAATTGATTTTGAGGTGAAAATAAGAGGAAACTCTTATATAGCCTAATTATTATTTGAAGGCATGATAAGGAAGATTTCTTATAGGGCATTATTTATGAAACGGTAAGTTGAGTATCTGTTATATATGTGCGTGTGTGTGTGTGTGTGTGTGTTGATTTATGGCTAAGTCATAAGGATCCGAGGTCAAAAGAGTTGCATGACGAAAATTTTCCCTTCACTTTGAGGCTACCAGTAGTTATGTATACTTTTATTGATGTGAGATATCCTTATGATAAATATTTGCAATGACACGAGGTTAGCTTCAAATTCTATAGGGGAAATCTACCCAGCTATTATGGCTACCAGTTCTACGAATAAAGAACTAATGTGAAGCATCATTATGGCCATATGAAGTATCAAATGGCTAAGGGGTTATGCTAGGTGGTATCTCTACAGGGGTCCATTTCTGAAATTAGGCCTTAAATGACAGGTCTGCCTATTTTCCACTTGTAAGTATTATGTGGCCTATGAGATTTCATATGATGCCAGCTAGATAGTACAATTGAGGAGCATGCTTCTGGAATTAGGACTTAAATGATGGGGTCTCCTATTTTCCACTAGGAGATATTAAGTGACTTGGGTACCGTCTCTTACATCATTGACTATTTACGATGTATGATTGAGATATGGGATTTACTTCTGGAATGGAAGGCATTAAGTGGTTGGACCCACCACCTTTCCTTTAAAGAAGTATTAAATGGTTTTAATGATTTTATGTTCATGAACATATTCTTATTTTGAAATATACTGCTTAAGTACTGAAATGGTAAAACTCGATATTTTTATTCACTGGTTGGCATATTTATGCTTACGTGATAGGGGATTCTCGCACTATGAAATGTGGCAAAGCTTTGTCACTTACCCCTACATGTCCCGACAATGTGGGTTGGCACAATATGGCCTAGGCAATCGAGAGACTGGTCGTATAACCAGGATGCGTGGGATTACTACTTGCAGCCACCGCCTGCTTAGGGTGAGCTTCACATACCAATATCAAAGCTCTAAGTTACCCGATCAATGAGGAAAGTATACTATGTGTATGAGTGGCGTAATTGTTATTTTTCAAAAGATTTTTCTAAAACACACACACACACACACTTATTTTTGAGTTTACGCTTAACTCTATAAATCTCGACTACAGAAGTGGTTGCGACCATATTCTGAAAGGATGGACGAGGCAATTATGAACAAGGAAATTTATGATTTTATAAAAATTTATGGAGTAGATACGGATCATGACCTAAGTGGGATAGACTAATTTCTTTAGGATATAAGTAAAATAGGAAAAGAATGTACAACCTGATTTGGAAATTTGAAGTTAGTCCCAAACCCCTATTTGAAGAAGTTGGTAAAGTATAAAGATATTCTAGATTTATAATTGTGTTGTGAATCAGGCTTCCAATAGAATATGAATTTCTATATTTTAATTTTGGAGCAATTCCAAGGTACATGTAAAAGTGCATTAATTGAAGTAACAAGGAATACACTAAAAATGAAAGAGTGTAAGGGATGGATATTCCTTTCTATAATTTACAATATCTATTTCAGTGATAAGGAAAGAAATGATTCCTTGTAATTTTGAACAAAGAGAAAATCTTAATTATTAATTTATGACAGAATTTTTTTTGAAAGGATAGCTTCGAAGAACTAAAATATGGAAATGACATTCTTGTTGTAAAATTAGTGGTTAGATATAGATATTGTACAGCTGCGCTAATGACTAGAATATATATATATATAGTATAGACTACGACCATATGCGTATTAGTTAGTAATTGACGGATTAAGATTTATGGATGTTAATTACAAATTTAACAGATAATAAATTTATAACTAATGAGAGAAAAAAGTAATCTAAATGGGGACCAATTAAGGAAACTTGATATTGCATTTGTGTGAGAAAGAAATTTGAGTAATGAATGGATTTTGGGAATCCGAAGAAGGTTAAAAAGATTGAAGAATTATTAATTGGAAGTGGTCCAATTATAGCAATAATGATCAGCTGCTATGGATATTAATTGAAACATAAATGGCCACATTTATAAAAGCCCAAAAAAAGAGAAATTAAGAAAATGGGTAGAAGTGAAATGAAATATTAAAGACAGCTCATCCTAATTTAGAAAGGAGTGGTAGGACCTCAAAACCATTTATATTAACTGATAATAAATGGTAACTTCCATAAAAAAATTCTTTTAGAGTTCTTGCATTATAGTCACTGGTTGTCTTCCTTAGTTATTGGAAAAGGATGATGTCATATAAGATATATTCATGTTTTATTTATGTGTAGTCTTTATGAATAGGATTTAAACCACTTGATATATGTTAGCAAATAAGAAAATTTAATGGGAACACTTAATTAGTGATGGACCATAGGTAAAACTAGAGGTTAATAAGGAAATTAGATTAGCGGCTTATAGGGAATAAATGTTTCAATCTTAAAACTTTAGATTTTGGGAAACATAAGGGACTTAGCTCACAAGATGCCACCATGTAATGAAAAGATAAATGTATAGGAATGAGAGTGGAATTTCCTATTGACCAAGGATTTATGGAAATTTTCTGTTCGAAGCAATGGAACTGCAGCATTCCAGCACAGCTTTGTGGAGTTGCGCTTGCATCATTAGTGATAGGGACCCTTAGTTTATTAGAAAATTTGGAGGGTTTGCTAGAAGCTTTAGGAACTTCGCTGAATCGGAGCATCACCTACGACTGAAGACGATGGACGGACTAAAGGAACGGATGGGCACTCAGAGGATTTGTTGAGAGCTTGTTTTGGACTTTGGAGGACCTTAGGAGTAGTTCTTACCTTGGTAGAATTCAATAGGATTGTAATCATCAATGGAGGACTAGTATCGCACTCTTGAAGCGTTTTTTTAGGCCACTCAAATCGTCAAATTGTGAGTGGAAAACTACCAACAAATTCTACTCGGATTATATTTGTATTGCGAATCTATGGAAAGTCAAAATTGATTAGGCGGCGTGCGATTTGGATTATTAGAAAGTAGGCGCCAGATTTATTGGGTCTTCTTCCCAATATGGGAAAAACAAGAAAACTTTTATGTTGATTGGAGTCCATGACGTTTTTGAGGAAATACCTTCGTAGCATAACAATTGTTGTAGAGCCTAATCGATTAGGGGATTTTAAGACAAGACCAATAGCGTCCCATACCACTGCATGCATCATAGAGTAAGGAAGACGACAGCTCTACAATAAAGAATTATATTGGTCCGAGTATAATGATGAGAAAATCTGATGGAAGGCATGTGGAATCTTCATCGAAAACCTTTCCCTGGAAAATTTTCTACAAAATGAGGATTTGGTTGCATCGTGGTTGTTAAATTGGATGTTAGGATTGGTTGCTACACTTTTTCACAACCACTTTACACTCATGTAGAAATTTTTTTGGTATGTTTAGGGTATTTACATACATACTTTCATGACACGATTACACATTCACGCTAGGATTGAATTCATTTTAGTATGTCTACAGTACATCATTACATTGCACTATTGGTCGAGTAGGTGGTTGTGTAGATAATTTGGTTGTATAACATGGATGTTATTGCGCGTTACTTTGTTCACCCCTTGGAAGATTTCGAGATGAAATCCTTTTTAAGGAGGGAAGAATGTAACACCCCTAAAATGAACCATAATTAAATGGATTAAATTGAATCAAAATTGATAAGGTTGGACATGGAAATTTTATAAAAGTTGAAATTTGACCACGAAATTTATTTTGTTGTGTTCGTGATAAAATTCTGATCTATTTCCATATATAATATGCTGAAAACGGAGCTCAAACAAAGAAGTTATGAGCATTTAAAATTTTTAGATTTAAATTAATTTAGTTTGAACTCAAAGTCAAATGAGAAATCAAATTTAGGATTTGAATTTCAAAAGTTAGCTTGAGGGCTAAGTAAACGTTTAATTAACGCTTAATGATAAAAAGGTTAATTAGGGAGTAAAATAATATGGCGACAGAAACAAAATAAACACCCATGAATAAAAGAGCGGTCGGACTGAATAGGTCAACTGGTCGACCGTAGCGGTCGTCCAAGGGCGGTCGACCGCTTAGCAACGATAGTCGCCACTGGCTGCTTGGGTTTTTTGTTATGTTCTATTCAGTGGTGTGTCCTAGATTTACCCATTTCATGTCTACTTCCATCATACGGTTCTGGTGCGTTTCAACTCCTATAAATAGAACCCTGTCATCTCCATTTTTTCATATTATTTTGGAAAATACGACGAAACTTTGTCATTGCTCTCTCTCTCTAATAAGATTCAGAAACTCTATAGAATATTCAAGTAATGATTCAACTTATTTCTTCCTCCAATCTATTTTTATTATATTCTTCTCAAATTATTCTGAATCCAATGAATGTATATGCCTCTCCCCTATTGTGTGTGCGTATATATCAAAAGGAAGAGATTCTAAAAGAGATCTAAAGCTACAAATCCATTTAAGAAAAGCTAAGGTCAATCTCTGAGTGTAAATCTTAGATTTTTTTTCAGCAATTGTTTGGTATATTTCTTTTGGATTTGAATATACCTTAGGGATTTTTGGGATCTCGAAAATATGACAAACAAAATGCCCATAGAAAATTATTATGTCTCTCTAATAAGATTCAGAAAATCCATAGAAAATTCTGGTAATGATTCAACCTATTTCTTCCTCCAATCTATTCTTATCTTATTCTTCTTAAATCCATTTGGGTAAATCTAAGGCTAATCTGTGAGTGGAAACCTGAGATTTCTTTTCAGCAATTGCTTAGTGTATTTCTTTTGGATTTGAATATGCCTTAGAGATTTTGGATCTCAAAATATGATAGATAAAATGCCCCAAAATTCCTTTTTATCTTGAAATGTTATTTGTTGAGATCCTCGATTATTTTTATGTTAATTTGATGGAATTTATTTCGTTTATGCAATTTTTGATAATTTCATAGTATATTCCACTTCTCCTTCCCTTTGTAGATTACGAATTCTGTACATAGTTTAACCACTTATTCTTATCTATTTCATTGTAAAAGAGGAGTTGAATAGAACATGGGGTTTAGATTGCAATAATTATTGTTTAATATATTCCATTGAATTGGTATAATAAATTAGGTTTCTATTTTATTTACAAGTATGTTATTGCACTTTCGATTATGAATATTCATTCCCTGTTTTTGACATTAGAATTTTATGAAACCTTGAGAAATTTGAAGAAAAAGTGTTAGTCCTCGAGATGATAGTGTTGATGACAACAACCTTAGAATAGATTATAAAATATAAATACTAACAGTATAAGTTTATATGTATATATGTATATGCAGGATTTAATCATGCAGGTACCAAGAATGAAGACTGTACAGTATAGAGATTCAAGATATCGAGACTGAAGACTCGTGAGTATCAAGATTATCAAGAGCTCAAGAGTTCAAGTAATTTATCTTTTAATTAGAAATTTTGTTAAAACTCCTAGAAAAGCACTAGCATCTTAAAATCCAATTTATTCGTGGAATGGAATCCACTTCGAGCCTGTTAAAGGGATGGAACCCTAAGTAGGATGGAACCTACGAAAAATCTAGTGGAACATTGTTTTGTATCTGCTAATTTTTATTCAAAATGATTTTTACAACGTTATATCTTGTTTTCAAAATGTTTTCAAAACCTTCCTTTTAAAGCATCAAAAACATCTATCGTGATTTCAAAATACTTTTAGCCTCAAAATAATCTTTAATTTCAAAATCAAATTATCCGTGGTTTAAACTATCTTGAATAATAATATGTTTAATTTTTAAATATTTATACTTAGATTTATATATAAAATTATAGTAAATTTTGTATATATTATTCTATATATTTACTTATGTATTTTAACTATAGTCAAGTATATTTATAAAGTTTAAAATTGTTTTAATATAAGATAGAAGTTATTTTCAAAGAAAATAAAATCACCAAAATATCCTTTGGGATGTCGACATGCCCATGTACCCTATGTCGGCATAGTGTCAGTTGAATTTAAAATTTAAATTTCAAAAGAAGTGTCTATTCGTCATATCTTTTCACAAATGGACATGGCTATTGTTCTTCTATAAATAGGGGATGTTTTCAACTAATTTAAAAACATATTTTCTAGTTTTTCACTGCTCTTTTTATTCCACATTTCTATATACATATTCTTACCATTACTCTGCCGAAATCAACATTGAATCTAACTAGATTATCTCTGGTTTGATTCTCTATCACTATCTTAACAAGATCCTCAGTGCTATTCAAAGTTATAGGCTTTTTGTAATCAACTTAGAAAGAAAAGGTGTGATTGTGGCCTTGGAAATCAATCAAGCGAGATAAGGTGTGATTGTAGCCTTGGAAATCAATTGGGTGAACTTGTTGCCCGGGAAGTTAAGTATCTCTAGAGGATTGTGAATCTGGATGGTGTACCTTGTTGCCTTGAAATCGAGGGTGTAATTATAAAGATTGTTTTTGAAAGGAAATCCGTACTTGTAAGCGGGACTGGATGTAGGGTAACTCCGAACAAGTTCAAAATCCGGTATGTTCTTTCCTTTACTTCTTTTACTTTATGTTTGCATCTGTGTTTGATTTTGTGATCATATCTGTGTTCGAATATTGCATACATTTGTGTTCAAATTAACAAAAACTCAAAAAGATTTAATAATTCTTTAAAACACTATTCCCCCTCCCCCCCTCTAGTGTTTATCCTAGCCTTAAGAACCTTAATCCGCATTTCTCACATTTGGTATCAGAGCAAGGTTTTCAAAGTTTCATAATCTGATTTTTGAAAAATTTTAAAAATGGTATGTTTGGTAATACTAGTTTTGAAATATTCAGATCATCATTGTCTCAAGAGTATGCATATAATCAATGTTCAAATTCAAGTTGTCTACCAATATTGTTTGATGTGTAGGAAACATGCTTTATGGGAATTGAGGAATCAATCCACAACGGACAAATTGTTCAGATCAAAAAGAAAAAATGGATGCTTGATAGTGGATGTTCTAGACACATGGCTGGGAATCCAGAAATGTTGAATGATATAATATACAAAGACGGAGGACTGGTTAACTTTGGAGACAATTCAAATGGATATGTGATTGGCATCGGCAAAGTCGGTAACTCTGAAACTCCTATTATTACTAATGTTTTGCTAGTTAAGAATCTGAAACATAACCTGCTAAGTATAAGTCTACTTTGCGATAAAGGATATAAAATTAAATTTGAAAAAGATAAATGTCACATTGAAGGTAATAATTCAACCATAATATTTGAGGGAATTAGGAAAAAGAATATTTATATTCTTAGTATGAAAGTTTCAAATGATAACTTGTGTCTTTTGGCAAATACAAGTGACCCTTGAATATGGCATAACAGATTTGGGCATTTGAATTTCAAACTCTTATCTAGACTGTTAAAACATGATCTAGTAAAAGATCTCTCTAAAATAAATTTTAAAGTAGATAGTCTATGTGATGCATGTCGATTAGGAAAACTTAGAAAAAGTTTTTTAAATTAAAAGATATGATTTCAACTTCAAAACCACTTGAATTACTTCATCTTGATTTATTTGGTCCATCTCAAATTCTGTCAATAAATCATAGTAAATATGTTTTTTGTAATTGTAGATGATTATTCTAGATTTACATGGATAATATTTTTGAAACATAAAAGTGATACTTTTGAATGTTTTAAGAACTTTACAAAAGGATTCAGAATCAAGTTTCCCTAAAAATTATAACCATTCGTAGTGATCACGGTGGTGAATTTGAAAACGAAAAGTTTGAGGAATTCTGCAATAAAAAGGGAATAACTTACAATTTTTCATTTTCAAGAACTCCACAACAAAACGGGGTAGTAGAACATAAAAATAGGACGATTCAAGAGTGTGCGAGAACCATGCTTTTAGATAGTAAATTACCAAAGTATTTTTGGGCAAAAGCAATTGCTACTGCCTATTATATTTTATATAGAATTTTAATTAGACCTTTTACTAATAAGACATCTTATGAACTTCTTCATAGAAAGAAACCTAAAGTATCTTATTTCAGAATTTTTGGAAGTAAATGTTTTATTTTAAATACCAAAGATAACTTAGATAAATTTGATCCTAAATCCGACAAAGGTAACTTTATTGGATATTCTAATAAAAGTGAAGCGTACAGAGTATTTAATTTAAGAACAAACAACATCGAAGAAACAATGCGTGTTTCGTTCGATGAAAATTTCAAAAAATTTGAAGATACAAATGATGAAGAGGATTTAATCACTCAAAATCAAGAGTCAATTGAAACTTATAATGAAATTAATCATCCTAATAAAAGGACTAAACTTTTAAAAGATCACTCTATTGAAAACATACTAGGAGATATGCAATTTGTTGTTAAAACTAGAAATCAACTAAGTCAAATGAGTAATATAGCTTTTATATCAACTATTGAACCGAAAAATCCAAAAGAAGCATCAACTGATGATTCATGGATTTTGCCTGTGCAAGAAGAATTAAATCAATTCACTAGAAATAATGTTTGGGAACTTGTTCCTAGACCTGAGAATAAAACTATAATTGAAACTAAATGGGTTTATAAAAATAAAATGAATGAACAAGGAGAGGTAGACGGAATAGATTTTGATGAAACCTTTGCTCCCGTAGCAAGATTAGAAGCCATTAGTATTCTACTTGCTTTCGCAAATCAGAATAATTTTAAACTATATTAAATGGATGTTAAAAGTGCCTTTTTAAATGGATTTTAAAAGAAGAAGTATATGTTGAACAACCACCACTTTTTGAAAATGAAAAATTACCAAATCATGTTTACAAACTTAAGAAAGCTTTATATGGTCTAAAACAAGCTCCTAGAGCCGGGTATGGTAGACTAAGATCTTACTTATTACAATCAAATTTCGAAATTGGTAAAGTAGATAATACTCTTTTTATTAAAAGAAATAAAAATGATATTCAACTAGTATAAGGTTACGTAGATGATATCATTTTTGGATCAACTAACTTTGAAATGAATAAAGAATTTTCTGAAATAATGACAAAAGAGTTTGAGATGAGTCATATGGGTGAATTGAACTTCTTTTTAGGATTACAAATAAAACAATTAGATAATGGTATCTTTATTAGTCAAGAAAAATATGCTAAAGACCTAATTAATAAATTTGGTTTGACTACTGCGAGTTGAAAATCCACTCCCATGGCAACCAATGAGTACATTAGTAAAGAAGATCTCTCGAAAGATGTAGATCAAAAGTTAAATAAAGGAATGATTGGATCACTACTCTATATTACTGCTAGTAGACCTAATATCATGCATAGTCTTTGTCTCTGTGCAAGATATCAATCCCAACCTAAAGAGACCCACTTAAAAGCCGTAAAACGTATCATAAGATATGTTAAACACGCTTCTGACTAAGGCTTATTTTACCCTAAAAATGATTCCTTTGACTTAATATCTTACTGTGATGTTAATTATGCTGGTTGTAAATCAGACCGAAAACGTACAAGTGGAACTTGTCACTATTTGGTGCATTCTCTGATTTCCTGGTTTAGTAAAAAACACAACACGGTTTCTTTATCAACAATTGAAGCAGAATATATTTCTGCTTCTTTGGCTTGTTCTCAAGTAATATATATGCAACAAACTTTAAAAGATTATGGTTTAAATTTTTCAAAATCACCAATTTATTGTGATAATACTAGTGCGATAAATTCATCCAAAAACACTACTCTACATGCTCGAACTAAACATATTGATATAAGACATCATTTTCTCAGAGATAATATAAATAAGGAAGTAATTACTCTAGATTTTATTAATTTCGAGAATCAAATTGTTGATATATTAACAAAACCATTAAATGAATCTGTATTTACTAAATTAAGAAGAGAATTATGTACTTTTTCAACAACTGAAATATAAAATATAAATAAACAAAGTATAATTAAAGTTAAATCAAAATAAATCAATTAATAAAAATTTAAAGGACCATGTCGACATACCCCCCCCCCCCCCAACCCATGTCGACATATAACGTTTTTTATTTCTTATTTTTTTCCACCAAAATTCAAAATAATTGGTTATATGTTCTTCTCATTTTCGAAATTTTATTCATCCTTTCTGTTATTTCTCTGTTCTATCCTCTGAAATCAAATAATCAATGGCCTCCTCTTTAAAATCAAACAAAAATTCTACCTTTTCGTTTCCTTCTCCCACTTCTGGTCCATTTCAATGTACTACTCTCGCTCGTGTGACAAAAATGGAGAATTCTTTAGAGGATGCACTTCAGTTAATGACTGAAATCCAAGTAATGCAACTTCGAATGGCCAAGGAACAAGAGAGGCAAGGCAAAATCCTTAGGAATTTGCAAAAATTTCTAATGGACAATCATGTTAACCCAATCTTGATTGATGAAGACTCTTCAGGAGATCAAATACAAGAGGCCAGCGAAGAAGAAGAAGAAGAAGAAGTCGACATGGAAGAAGTGCATGCGGAAGATGACGACAAAGTCATTTGCATTGGAGAAGTGTGCTTTGACAAAGATGGAAATCATGTCGAACAACGTGGAAATTTCTGTTTCCACTATCCAAACTGTTCGATTCGTAGGTCTCCCATTTTCAAAGACACTCATTAGTTTCTTTTCTCTTTTTCCTTTTGGTGTATATTCTTTCTTACATTTCCCACGAAAATGTAAATGCAACAATATAATTAATGAATAATTTGTGTTCTTATTATATGAATACTTAGTTGCGATAATTAGTAGTTTAGGACTAAGTTCAAGTTTTAGATCTGAGTGTTGATTATTTATGATAACACTATCATTATAATCACATGTCATGGAGTATTAGATTTAGGGGGACTGATATAGTTTTTGTTGATATATTTGGAGTTAGTTTTTGTTGATGACAAAGGGGAAGAAATATAAAATAGGGTAGTTAGGCATAGATTAAGGGGGGTTATTAGGATAGAAGTAATATTTTATAAACAAAGGTTGTCGTCATCAAAAGGGGGGAGATTGTTAGTCCTTAAGATGATAGTTTTGATGACAACAACCTTAGAATAGATTATAAAATATAAATGCTAATAGTATAAGTTTAGATATATATGTATATGTAGGATTTAACCATGAAGGTACCAAGAATGAAGACTGTACAGTATAGAGATTCAAGATATCGAGATTGAAGACTCATGAGTATCAAGATTATCAAGAGCTCAAGAGTTCAAGTAATTTGTCTTTTAATTAGAAATTTTGTGAAAACTCCTAGAAAAGCACTGGCATCTTAAAATTTAATTTATTCGCGGAATGGAATCCACTTCGAGCCTGTTAAAGGGATGGAACCCTAAGTAGGATGGAACCTACGAAAAATCTAGTGGAACATTGTTTTGTATCCGCTAATTTTTATTCAAAATTATTTTTACAAAATTATATCTTGTTTTCAAAATGTTTTCAAAACCTTTCTTTTAAAAGCATCAAAAACATCTATCTTTATCTCAAAATACTTTTAGCCTCAAAATAATCTTTAACTTCAAAATCAAATTATCTGTGGTTTTAACTATCTTTAATAATACTATATTTAATTTTTAAACATTTATATTTAGCTTTAAATAAAAATTATAGTAAAATTTTGTATATATTATTCTATATATCTACTTATTTATTTTAACTATAGTCAAGTATATTTATAAAGTTTAAAATTGTTTTAATATAAGATAGAAGTTATTTTCAAAGAAAATCAAGTCACCAAAATATCCTTTGGGATGTCGACATGCCCATGTACCCTATGTCGACATAGTGTCAGTTGAATTCAAAATTTAAATTTCAAAAGAAGTGTCTATTCGTCATATCTCTTCACGAACGGACATGGCCATTGTTCTTCTATAAATAGTGGATGTTTTCAACGAATTTAAAAATAGATTTTCTGGTTTTTCACTCCTCTTCTTCCACATTTCTATACACATATTCTTACTATTACTCTGCCAAAATCAACATTGAATCTAACTAGATTAACTCTGTTTTGATTCTCTATCACTATCTTAACAAGATCCTCAGTGCTATTCAGAATTATAGGCTATTTGTAATCAATTTAGCAAGAAAAGATGTGATTGAGGCCTTGGAAATCAATCATGTGAGATGAGGTGTGATTGTAGCCTTGGAAATCAATTGGGTGTACTCGTTGCTCAGGAAATCAAGTATCTCTACCCAGAGGATTGTGAATCTGGAGGGTGTACCTCGTTGCCTTGAAATCGAGGGTGTAATTATAAAGATTGTTTTTGAAAGGAAATCTGTAATTGTGTGCGGGACTGGATGTAGGTAGCTCTGAACCAGTATAAAATCCACTTTTACTGCTTTTACTTTATATTTGCATCTGTATTTGATTCTGTGATCATATCTGTGTACGAATATTGCATACATTTGTGTTCAAATTAACAAAAACTCAAAAAGATTTAATAATTCTTGAAAACACTATTCACCCCTCCCTGTAGTGTTTATCCTAGCCTTAAGATCCTTAATCCCCGTTTTTCACAAAAAGGGCTTTGTAATATTAATTGGTTAGTGAATTGACATTTAAAGCTAATTTAGGGCGTAAAATCTATACGTTTAGAACTTAGTAAGCGTGAATATTTATTTATTTCTATTTATATAATTAAGGTATAACCATTGTGTATATGGCGTAGTTAGTTAGATATTTATTTACATTTATTTTCCTTTATTATGAAGGAAATTGATTTTGAGGTGAAAATAAGAGAAAACTCTTATATAGACTAATTATTATTTTACGGCGTAATAAGAAAGATTTCATATAAGGCCTTATTTATGAAACGATGAAATAAGAGTGTATGTGTGTGTACACACACACACATATATATATAGTAACTGACTAATGGCTAAGCCATTGGGATGCGAGGTCAATAGAGTTACATGAGGGAAGTCTGCCTTCACTTTGAGCCTACCAGCAGTTGTGTACGCTTTTATTGTTGTGAGATATCCTTATGATAAATATTTGTAATGATGCGAGGTTAGTTCCAAATTCTGTAGGGGAAATATGTCCAGCTAATCTGGCTGCTAGTTTCTACGAATAAAGAACTAATGTGAGACGTCATTATGCATATGGGCCATAAGACGAAGGGCCTACTTCGGGGTTTGAGATATTAAGTGGTTGGACTCGTGTTTTTCCACAGATGAAGTGTTAAATGGCTAAGGTGTTACGCTAGGTGGTATCTCTACAAGGGTCCGCTTTTGAAATTAGGCCTTAAATGACGAGGTCTGCCTATTTTCCACTTGGAAATATTAAGTGGCATATGAGATTTTATATGAGGCCGGCTAAATATTACAATTGAGGAGCATGCGTCTGGAATTAGGCCTTAAATGACGGGTCTGCCTATTTTCCGCTAGAAAGTATAAAGTGGTTTGGGTATCGTCTCTTACATTATTAACTATTTATGACATATGATTGGAATATGGGATTTACTTCTGGAATGGAAGGTATTAAGTGGTTGGACCCGCCTCCTTTACTTATAAAGAAGTATTAAATAATTTTATGTTCCTAAACATATTCTTATTTTGAAATATACAGCCCAAGTACTGAAAAGATAAGACTTGAGATTTTTATTCATCGGACACTTATTGTTATGTCTCCCTTCTCGTTATAACACATGTTAAGGGCGGAGTGATGGCAGTGACGATGCTTAAAGATGAGGAAGCTTGGCAAATGGCAATATTTATTATTATTTACTTTCATGTGTACCTATAGATTTAAACAATTGGTGTAATGGATATTATATTAAGGTTTTCATGGGATTTTGTGTTATGATATTTTTTGTTTTGAAATATGTATGTACACTTTACTATTATATTTTGTTCCATCCGTTATGAGTTCTGAAAGTTCAACTATGGCTCTATAATGTTTTTTTTACCACCAATACCTTGCCTTAGAATGGATCTAAGTTTTGATTGGCCTTTTCTGGGTCGAAATTTAGGCATGTTTCGGGGTGGGTTATACACGATCTGGAATATTTAGAGCAAACATTCAGAGATGTTGCCACCGGAAAACATGCCTACTACTAAAGTTGATGATGAAATAAAAAATGTTTTTCAAACTATTGCATCAAATCTCACTTCGGATAGCATTTGGGAAGAGGAGTCCATACATCAAGAATTAAATGATCCTTCGAGCTTCTAACCCTTTCAGCCCTTTCAATCAGCCCAACCAGATAAATTTGATCAACCTGACCTTAAGTAGATGTTGATGTTGACAGTCCTTCGGTTCGTCGTATTACAACTGCTCATTTCATTGCTCGTTCTACCTGAAGAAGCATGGAGCATATGTTTTATGAAGATGTTCGCAAAACGGTGGAAATGATGGAACGAACACGCTTCAGGTCATCATGTTTTTCGAAAGGCAATGAAATTCCTCAATAAGGAGACGTAAACTGACCGATGCTTTGGCATGCAACAAACGGTGCATGAAGTCGGGCCAGTATAACATTACTGAGATTACAAAATTCTCTCGACAGGAATTTCAAAGAGCTATGAAATATTAGATCTAATGATGCAGGATGCGTCGGGATCGAAACGGAACTGAGAGTATTATAAAGAATCGTTAAATTTGTAGTTGAATTTGAATTAATAATTTAATTTGGGATAGTAGAATTTGAGGGAAGTGTTTGAATTGTAACTGAAATTGAATTTACATTATTAATTATTAAATATTAACCATTCATTATTTAATTAATTAAAATTAATCATTAGTTGTTTATTACAAAATAAAAATTAAAGTGCTACTACAATATTTTCTATCTGGCTTTTAATCAAATTTTGATCCGCTGACGTCATAATTTCTAATCGAATGTATCTGCAAATGCACCAGACAACTCGATAGGACAAAGCATGCTTCTTTTTAGGAATAAAATGGAGGTTAAACCTAGTAACCCCTATAATTTTCTTTTCCCACCCCAGCTGCAGCTAAAGAAGTAAAATACCTAGTCTACCTTCATATCTTTCAAACAATATGCCAAATTATTTATTTCCTTCATCATTATATAATGTCTCATTGAAAATATTGTATAAACTTCCATGTTTATATCTAATTACATTTAGTGAGATCTGTTTTGAGAAAATTTTAGTTCAATTCCGCAAACTCCAAATATTATTTACTCATTTTCTAAACATAAATATAATATAAACTCCAACGTATGAAGAAGTGGAATAAATATACTTTTTTCTATTGATTCAATTTTCAATTTTTTGAGGACGATAAAAATTAGGATACATCTTCATTCTAATTGTCATGCATTGAAAAAGGTATGAATTTAAGAAGGTTAAAAGATAGGGAGGAGAAATTAAATGCAAGAAAAATGAGACAAAACAATAGAAGAAGAAATGACAAAATTAGTATAAAAAAATGGGTGAGGAAAAAAATTATGGGGTAATTCGGTAATTCTTTTTTGCGAAATACCAGGACGTGAAAGGAGGATGAAGGGGTGTTAATAGATGTAATCTAAAATGGAACTGTAATAAAATGAATTCGGCACGACTTGAGATTTATCAGTAGAGAATTTGATGCACACAAATTAGTAGAGCAATTAACTTAAACTACTCAGATAAAGAAGAAAATAGGAAAGCGCTCTTTTTTTCCTTTCTATTTTTTTGTATATTGAGAAGCTCATAAGCTAGGGTTGTCAACGGTATTCAAAAAATCTAAAATCCATTTGTATCCGTATCCAAAAACGGATGCGAATGCAGATACGAAAACATCCACGTCCGAAAATTGTTCGTTTGGCTTTTTTCAAATTTACAATTTAAATTACGTGTATTTTAATATAATGAAAAATAATTATTCATTATTTTATTAAGTTGTGGTTCATATTATACGCATTAAATGCATATTAACTACTCAAAACTATTTATTACCGTTATATTTATTTATTTTTAATACTTTAATAATCAATGTGATTGAAAATGTTTATGTTAGTTTAAACTTTTTCATTTATGTTTTTTGATTATTGATCGTTAACGGATAAAATAATTATTCGATATCCGTCTCTATCGGCACTATTTGTATCTGTAAGTATTCATTGAGAAATCCATCATAAGCAATAGGCGAGGAAATATTTACAACAGAACGGATGTTTCTGAAACATCGGGAAGGTCCAGGGAGCTCTGTTTTCTAATTCCAAACTATTTGGTTTACAAGCTACGATAATATAATCCCTGCTAGTCAATTGCATTGAAGAGATGAGTTCCGGATAAGTTCGTGACGATGAAGAGATAATTAAAAGAAAAGAATCTTTTCAACAAATATGAAATGTTTGTTATTTGCAAATAAAATTCTATCCAAATACTAGTATGTTAACACACTCTGGACCAGCCACACCGAAACAATTAGGTAGTGTTTAGTTTAAAAACATATTTTGTGTTTTCGATTTTCAATATATATCTCAAGATAAGAAGAATGGAAGGACGACGAAGAGGATGAAAGAAAAAAAATGAAAAAACGAAGGAAATAAAAAGACAACGGAAGAATGGATTATTTAGCCTGCTTGTGTTATTTTAACAAAACACAGAAAATTATAATAATAAAAGGATATTTTCTAATTTATACGTTCTTTGTTTTCTTAATTGGTTGTTTTCGACCATTTAAATTTGTCATGTGCATTTTTTGTCAAAACACTGCCTTGATGCCTTAATCTTGTAGGCCAGTTGCTTGTGTTATAGAAGCAACGGAGTGCTACTGTGTCAAACTCTCCCTTGTTTACCAACTCATGCAATTAATACATAGTCACAACACAATGGCGCATATCAAGTCGCACACAAACCATTCTCAAACAACAAAGCAAACCATTTATGTATATTTAGATGATTAGACGATTACAACTGTCCCACCATTGTAAATTTCGGAAACAGTCGAACCCACTACCGTAAATACTTCCACACTCTAACAATGCACCCGGGTCCTTGCAGGAAAAAACTAACATTAAATCGCCAGCTTAACGTGCACACAAAACATGATCACGAAGTGGCATTGTACAGGCTAATCAGATCAAAATTGCAATGGGACTATTCGCATTTTAATCCCGCTCCAACATAAAGTATAAAAGCATTATTCCCATCCAAATCATAATTCAACAACCAACGAATAAATTGTACAAAAATGCGTCTTTTGATGCGGGCGGTATAACTTCACTGCCGGCCCAATAAAAATTGGACAAAAAATCACAGTTAATTCGCAATGCTTCTTTTTTTGTGTGGTTTAGCTTCACTGCAGGCCCATTAAATGTACAAAAGAGAAGATAATAACAATTATGGCTAGCAAACTTCAAAACATCTACCGCAATACATCCATTGCAAGGCATGTGTTGCAAATCTGACCACAGCAAATAACAGTTATCTAACAACATGATTAAACAATTTAAAGGCAATTCTCCAAAAAAAACTAACATAGGTACTAAAGAACAATTTGGGTTGAGAGAACATCATCTATTACGAAAGCAAAATATTTCACATACATAAAACAAAGTTAAGTACATTCATTGACATGATCAAAGGCTAGTATGTAGCCATGTTTCTAAAACGGAGATAGAAATCGTTGCCAAGTCACTGTTCTTACTTAATCATCATCCTCCTCTTCCTGAAAAAGAAAACACATATTACAATTTGAGCCATGAATGTTGACAAATATATTTGCTCTCTAAATTTAGAGTATTACCTCTCCGCTTTCATCGTCTTCATCGTCGTCCTCGTCATGAACCTCGGATTTGGATTTGTCAGACTCCTCTTCCTCTTCCTTTTCAACTACAGCTTTTTTGCTTGCTCCATCAGACTAAACACAAACAGCTTATTGTTAATTGTTCAGTTGACAAAAGGCACAAAAGATGTATAGAGCGATGTAACTTTAGTAGCACGGTATTCATACCAGTGTTTTGTTGTAAGCGACCATGGTTTTGTTATACTCGGTCTTCTTTTTCGCTGCCTTTGCCTCGTAAGGTGCTTTATCCTATAAATTAATAAATTAAAATTCTAGATCTACAGATTAATTTTCCAAATATTATACGGATTACTCTTTCAAATATACAACTCACAGCAGCTGACATAGACTTCCACTTCTCGCCCGCTGCTTTCCCGACCTAATTCACCAAACGAAGAGTTCTAACTAATCGGAAATTAAAATTCAACCAAGATACCAAACAAATGATTCATAACTACTCACAGCCGAAACTTGCTTATTGTCAGGATTCTCCGCTTTAAACTGCTTCCTAAATTCTTCCCTAAAATTTCACAGATTCTAAAACCCTAAGACAAACAATCAAAAAACATAATAAAACAAGGGTATAGGAAAATTACATGAAAACAAAGAAGGCGCTAGGGGGCCTTTTAGGCTTGTTGGGATCCTTCTCAGCCTTGGCCTTTTTCACCGGCTGCTTCTTTGGCTTTTCAGCCGCCTTCCTTTTCACCGAGACCCTGCATAATCAGAGAAATTACAAATCAAAACCTAGATCTGAAATCAGATACGAAACAGATCTAAAAAAACCCCCAAAATTAATTAAATAGTAACGAACTCACTTCGAATCTCCTTTTTTCGATGCATCCGCCTTTGCTCTACCCATCTAAAGAATCAAAAAAAAAATCATAAGAATTCGCTTAAACAGAAACATAAATCGATGAAGACGCCATTAGCAATACCTTGTTTCTGATATTTCAGCGCAATTTGATTTGGAATTGGGGGAAATGGGCGATATAAGAAGAGAGAAATAGGGGTGTTGTAGGTATTGATATCATTTGCTCCATTTCAGAACGGACGGATGATATGCGAGCATCGATAGATTTTTAGGCGGGAACGAAGATTATACAGCCACGTTAGCGATCTGCATGAATAGAGATGATTTGCTGATGCGTTGTAGGCCTCTCTGCCTCTCTCTGTGGTGTGTTTTTCTTTAGTGTTGGTTGGTTTTTGTAGGTTTTTGGGTTAAATACATATGGATGGTTTTAAAATTACGAAAGTAGACACGGTAGTTGCAGAAAATGACGATTTAATCCCGATATCGTGAGTAGTGGAATTGAAGCGTCAACTGCAACGTGTGATGGGATAAGAATGAAGCAGGTGCGTGGCACGTGAGTAATTGGTTGTGGGGTTATTTTGGGGAGGAAAAGTTGTAATTATTGTGAATAAGACCTTGAATTCTGTAGCGTTATAGGTGATTGCTGTAAAACAACGACCATGTGCTCATCTTCTACTTTAAAACCAAATTTCAAATTTCAAACATATAAAAACAATTATGCATGCTGTTAACCTGACATGCAAACACGTGTTGACATTTTAATATTGGAAATATATATTATGCATATAAGGTGCGGTTTTTCCATTCTGGAACGTTGATTAAAATTTATATCCAAATTAATTGTTCGACAGACAAACCGATAAAATCAAAACTCATGGTCTTCATATGAACCAATCCGTACTTTTACTTATATTATTTTCTCAGTGTTTGTTTTAATTCAACAATGGTATATAGATGATAAAAATTGAACATTCAATCTTACATGTAAGCATCGCATGTACTAATCAACTACACTATCTTTTTTAGCTACATTTATTATTATTGTCGTACCCAATAATGTGTCATTCAAGATGTGATGCGACTAAGATTATGTTTGCAAAAGCTAAATAGGTAAATGATAATTAAGTGTAAATAATATGCTCAAATATTTAATTGCTAAATTAAATTTATACTGGCTAATACATAAAACGTGGTAACATCTTGGTTAGCGATGTCTAATACATTTGTGATGTCCACTTTTAAATGGTATAATGATCAGCGATATTGTTACATGGGGTGTGCTAAATGGGTTTGTAAATGTTCATTTTATTCATTCGGTAGCCATTCGTATGAAGAACATAAAAATAGAAGATTTAATGGCTTCCAAAAACAATGAAAAATAAAGGAGAAGGCAAGGTACTCCATTTTAACGATGATAAAGCAGTTAAAGGAAGCCTATTTTTTCATAAAGATTTTGATGAGTAATATTACACCTTCGTGTTATGCCTTGATTTTTCATTTTCGGATGATAAAGATGTTTTGTGAAGTATTTATGATAATATAAGTTTGTAGTTTTCAAAATTAGAATTTACGTAAAGGAATATATGTAAATAAGTGGTGAGAGCAGAAAGATTTTTTATTTTAAAACTCAAATTAACGACATCCATGTCACTTGAAATTTTAATATGTGATTATCATATATTTTTAGAGGTGTTTTTTTATTTCATAAATCTTTTATTTAATGTGAATTTTCCGTGATTTAAAAGGTAGAAAGCGATTAATTTCGGTGTAAAGGATGTTATAATAAATGGGAAAATTATCATTTCAGTTTTCAGTTTTGTTATTATGGATAACATGACTTGTGATTTCTAAGAATGTTCCAAGATTTTCTAACAAAATTTTGAATTTTAATGAATAAATTGGTGGAAGAAATAAGCTAATTAAGTAAAGAAATTAGCTGTGTTTGGTATTTTTTCTGAAAATTTTCTATGCAAGTATGAAGAGAAGAATGTAAACAACCGTTATATTGACACATGGCATGATTAGGTGGAAAGAAAAAGCTAATTAAAGTCACTCATATGAGACAGCAAATCACTTTTTGGGTGGCTTTATTTCATACAAGTTAGCTCTCAAATTAATCGCGAATAAATGACATTCATGGTAGCTTTATTTCATATGAGGTGGCTTTGTATATGTACAGGAATTCACAAATTCACTTTGTTAAATTCACAAATGAATAATCATAAAAATAAAACATGTGTATTTAATACACAAGTAGTATATTTATGATAAGTTCATTAAAAATAAAATGGAAGTAAAAGATAATATTTCGATTGGATCAAATAAGTGCATATTGGAAAAGAATTTCAAACTGTACATAAAAACAAATATGATTCATTCTCAAAGTCACTCCCTCGTATGATACATGATGATATTCCAATATGGTACAATCAAACTTTATTGAACAAAGTACAATTGAAAATGAGTGAGGTTGAGTTAATTTTTTTCTTTCAACATATATAGTTAAGAGTAAGTGTGTAAGCTTAGAATTAATCCTATCTGAAGCATAGTTTACGAGAACATAGAAGATAAGTGTTTATAGAAAACCCCTACATATCTTAGGTCAAGGAGTTGACATGTTGTGTGAATCGATAAACTACACACGATACTCGTTGGCGAGAGATCTTATGTGGACCACCCCAAAGGAGTTTGGGACCATTTAGTATTGGTTGACTAATTTATGTTATAAATATAGGTTTCGTAAACTATAAATCAAATCAGTTATACATTAAAAAAATGCAATTCATAAATTGTGTATGAATGCCTATTTTGTTGCACTGAAAAACAATTGTTATCTTGTAAAACACCAACTCCGTGACGAATGAATTTTCTTTTATAAATTATTGGTAGTAAAATGGATTTGAATATAATCTAAAGATAAAACCGATTATGTAAGATGAAATGAAATTAACCAAATCAAAATAGACACGATTCGTTGGAATGTCCAATAAGAACTCTCTCGCATCGAAGAGGGACTATGAGTGTTATATCAATGCCAAGAATAGAATTTCATCCATTACCAGTAAATCCATTAAACGCATTGGCTCCGGCTTATGATACAGTACACAAATCCTAAATGGATTTCAAGTACGGTATCAAAATATGATTTTGGTATTTGTACCCAAAAGGACATGATCCATTAGTCATGAACATATCTTCAAAAAGGATTCTAGTGCAGTTGGAATATAGCAAGCAATGTTAACGAGAATATATCATAAATATTAATTGTTTAAATTAGTGTAACATATTCGTTATTCAACGTGCCTAATTATTTACATCTTTAGTTTAATAGTAATAAGTAAAAGGGTTTTTTAATGTATGGCTTTTGTGAACATTATTTATATTTTTAAAACATTAATACTGATTTTACGAATTTAAATTTACTTGAACTTATATAAGCGCGAATAAATATAAATAAATGTTTATTGATACACTTATATTTTATAAATTAGTTCATGTACCAAATCCTTTTCAACAACAAATTTTGTTTTACATAATTTTATATTAGTTAATCAATATAAATTTTGTATATGGTTTTAAAGTAAAAATATTTATTAACATATGATGCGTGTATTAACAATTTTACCTTTATAAATTTATATTATATTCATTTCACATGGATTTATCAAAAAAATTATCGTAAGACAACACGCACACACAATATACATATACATACATACATATATACATACATACATACATACATACATACATACATGCATACATATATATATATGATTATTTTAGTGTAAAATTATATATACAAATATATGTGTATTTATATAAGCATATTTTTGGAAATCGTACGTTATTTAAAATATTAAGATATTTTATTTTTAATTTAATAATATACACTTTATATGTTTTACTAATTAAACAAATTAGATATTTTGAAAAGAATTTTGAATTTTAAAATTATTCACTCTGTCAAAATGATTTAGTTTCATTCTATATATATATATATATATATATATATATATATATATATATGATAATTGTTTTGACAGCAACGTATATACATATAAATCTCAGCACCTATTTACGTACACATTAATTGTGTACACTATTACATGTTGCACATGCACTATAACTGCACATATGAGTATATTTGGATATATGCGAATTTAAAATTTAAAGTTAAATTCAAATCAAAATCATAATTTAATCAAATAAAGAAACAAAATAAAATTTTATTCAAATAACAATATTTTAGATTGGACTAAAATCAAGCAGACTTCATAGACTGAACTAAGATCCAAAACTGAAAGGAAAAAAAACAATTGAAACTCACTCATTTAACTCATTGCTACTTGGCATGTATCCCTCGATGTTATCAGAGCCCGGTGGTTTATGCGGCCTAAATTAGCAATGTTAGGGCCAAATGATTAAAATACATCCATTCTACGTCTAAGGTTGGGTTTGGATAATCAAGTACTCGATCCTACGTAGCCAATGGACTATCCCAAAGCTTGATGTAAGCCCAAAGTGTAATACCTCGAAAATTTAATAAAAAAAGTAAATCTAAATATAATAACCGCAAAAATGGATTTTTCACAAACATCTGAATTTGGCTACGAGTCTGCACTTTTGTGTTTGTAGCGATTTTTTGACAATTTTCATATGTATTGTAATGAAATCAAAGATAGTATCAAAAAAGTTATTTATATTTAAAATTTCGAAAACCAAAATAACAATTAAAAATACAAATAAGGATCGAAATAATTTAAATTGAGTAAATTTGAACTGGTTGATAGCTTAAACTGGACCGATCGACCCTAACAGTCGACCGCACCAAACCAAGCAATCGACTACTTAGGCTCTGTCGGCTACAAAAAACCTAGATCGAACGACCCGGATTTAATTATATTGAAAATCAACGACTGAGGTGTGTTCATGCACCTATAAATATAACCCTAGGCCAATTGTCAGAATCCTAATTTATTTACAGTATATCCAAACTCTTCAAAATTTCTTTTTTCTTCTCAAAACAAAGTTCTTTAAACCAAATTAAAATTAAATCAAAGGAATTGTAAAGGAGATTAAATAGGTCAAGAGGAGATGTGCAACAAATGGACAGATTCTAAGCGTGTTAAGGAGATGTCAGTTTTTTCAGGTGAGTGGGTTCATGATTAGTAAGTTGATTTGCATGTAATTAATTTTATATCCTATTCTAGAATTGTTATAGATCGAATTGGATACGTTATTTAATTGAATTAGGAATTTAACAGTGATTATATGAATATGATTCCTTTCTTCTACTCTAGATTCGACTAAGGTAAATCCGTAAATTAACAAATAAATAAATTTGAATATACCCTTTTGTCAAATTTGATAAGAATTGATATAACATGTTGATGCTAAGGCTATGTTAAATTGATTTAATGTAAGTTGAAAACACTGTACAACTGAATATGAAGCTTTGACAATTACATACTATAGATTTACAAGTTATCAACTAAAATTAGGGTTACCGTATGCCAAATTATAATCTAAGTCTACCGCAGTTGGATTTAGGGACTACGAGGATTAATAAACAAAACTAACTATAATACATAATTAAAAACAGTAAACGACGACCGATCGATCGCTCACTGGAGCAGGTCGACGGCAAGTGGTCAACCGCTCCAAGAGTAGGCAGTTGACCGGTTACCAAAAATCGAGCACAATCTGGACCTCGACCTAAGGCTCAAGTTACAAATAAAATAGCAGTGTGTATATATTATACATACACATGTACGTATGTACGTACGTACATATAGTTGTTGGAAATAGTAGGAAAGTTAGTTCCTTATGTTGGCGACACTAGGACGTACGAAACTGGATAAATACTATTTATCTAGTATGGTAGGCATTCAACTGGGGCGATTCTATCACAAATTTCACTCTTAGGAGGTTCTACGGTGGATGCGCAACACTGGTGACGAGGCCCGATGGAGTGCGTGGCCAAACACCAATAGCAGTTCCTCGGTATTCGTGGTGATGCAATATGATGATGTGTTGTTGATGGATTCCAACGCAGTGCAATAAGAGGCATCAGATTACCAGTGAGAGATGAACACAGATGCGAGGATGATGAGACACCTTAGCGAGTCGGCATTGCAGGCCCCCTTAATGTATAACTATGATACGTGCAGTCGTAATGTGAGAAATGTAGTCATATGGTGGAACTTATAGGAAAACCTATGTTGGAATAGTTACGTGTAGTCGTAGTTGTGCGAACGTAGTCCTATGGTTGAAAATTATAGGGACACCTATGTGGAATAATTCCATTAGCTATTACCCGACCACTAGTTGTCTTAAAGTTCGAGTAGTTATTCGACCATATGATGAGCATGCACAAGTCATTAGTGTGGCTATGTATTGTGTTAAACCTCTTAAATAAAGGGAACGAGTAGTCCACAAACACTTGTAGGACATCCTTGTCGCATAAAGTATTAATGAAGTCAATTGCATGTGATCAACAATATATTAATGATGTAACTCATTCACCGTACTTTCGTCCGACCTGCTCCTTTCATTTCATTTTCCCTCCACCGTAGAATGACAGGAAAGTAGTTGATTTGGCATGATACATGGAGAATGGAGCTAAGCGTTAGAGTTCCACTATTCTTTGTTGTTCCTCTTGTAGCTATTTATTTTATTAAATATCTATCAAATTCATATTTTACTTTGGAAACAATGCACATAAAATTCAGTATTTTGATGGTTGTTTTCTAAAATGTCTATTTCGGTACTTATATTTTTACTCCTTCCATTGTGAGATCTGAAAATGTAGAATTCCTTAGAATTTATCCTTATATTCTTAGACTATGTAATGTTTAAAAATCTAATAGCTCATACTTATTGACACTGATGCGAGTCCGAAAGTCATCCTAGGCTTTGGATCGGTATGTCGAGAAGTGTGAATTGTCACATAAAGGTTATCCCAAATATAAAGGCCTAAATTGATCATGGACCTTGGGATAATTTTCAAAATTCAGTTTAAAGATTTAAAATATGTAATTTGAATTTAAAAATTAAATTTAAAATATAAAATAAATTCTATAAATGTTATAAAATAATTTTGAAAAATTGTTTTTAAAAATAAAATAATATCTTCAAACTCATCTAAAAATTAATTAACTGTATTAATTAAATAAGTAAAGATTGATTGATTAAAATAAAACATATATAAATGACATATGTATATATGTCTATAAATGTTATAATCGAATATATGCTAAATTGTTACAGGTAAATTATAAATGAATATTTTTGAATTTATTGACTAGTATTGTTTTAGTTAAATGAAATTAATCGTTAAATCAATTAATTAGATGTTGATTATAAAATAAAATATACACATATGTGTATCTATAAATTATAAGTGTCGTAGTTGATATTGATCTTAGTCTTAATTTATTTAGGTTGAATAAAATAAAATTTTGACTTTTAAAATATTTTAATTAGGTTGTCGATTAAATAATAAATTAAATGTGATTTGATTAATAGCTTGCATTATAATATTATATAATTTAATTATAAATAGTCATAAATAAATTAAACTTATATAATATGAATGTATAAATATAAGTGGAACTGTAAGAAACCCAACTTAGGTTTAAGGAACGAGTACATATGTATTATACATATACTGTGATTACACAAGTTTAATAATACATAGAGATGTACACAGTTAAAGGTCTAATGATATCAAAACGAATCCACTTTTTTCAATAAATTCACATGTGAATTATGATAGAAATAAAACATATGTATTTGTTACACAAGTACTATATTATGATAAGTTCGTTGAATATAAAACAGAAATAGAATAATATTACATGCGGAGAAATAAAAGATTTCGATTTGATCGAATAAGTGAGTGTATTGAGAAAGAGTTCCAAATTTACCAAAAATGAATAAGATTCAACCTTAAAAGCTATGCCTCCCTATGATACATAACGTTACATCGGTAAGTAGTAATCGGACTTCGTTGAAAAAAGTGCGATTGATAGTGAGTGAAGATGAGTCCACTTCTTTTTGTAAGCTTGTGTACTTAAGGGTAAGTACATGAGGTTAAAATCAATTTCATCTAAAACATGGTTTGCAAGATCATATAGTTTATAATAAAATCATATGTACCTTATGTTAAGGAGTTGACAGGTCGTGTGAGTCAAGTGACTTCGTGTAATACTTGTTCACGAGGGTTCTTTTGTGGATCACCTCAAAGGAATTTGGGACCCATCAATATTCGTTGACCATTTTATGTTATGATCATAAGTTTCATAAACTATAAACTAAGTCAGTTATGTATATATATATAAACACAATTCATAAAATATTTTTGAATGCATATTCCATTGCATGAAGAAACATTTGTTTTTTGAAAAACGACAACTTTGCAGCGATGGAATTTTCTTTTAGAGATTATTGGTAGTAAATTGAATGTGGATACAATGTAAAAATAAAACTAATTACGTAAGATAAAATAAAATTTAACAAAGCCAAAATAGACATGATTCATTAGAATGTCTAATAAGAACTTCCGCACATCGAAGTGATAATATGAGTTTATATCAATGTCGAGAATAGAATTTCCACGGTTGTCAATAAAGCTATTAAGAGTATTGGTGTTATACAATACGATGCATAAATCTTGAATGTTTCAAGTACAACACCAAAATTTGATTTTTTTTATAAAACTCATACCTTTATGGGCCTAAATTTTAGCTCAATCTAAAACCCAAATCCACTAGAGTATGAACCGTTGGTGTTGGTATCCTGCAAATAAACAAAAGTATATCAGAGCATTATCGATAAAATTCAATTAGATTAGTAAAGTATAATAAAACATATAATATTGATCAAGGATAATACCTCTGGTATCTAGTACCCTTGTCAATGTCGAGCATTCATAAGGAAATATATCTTTTCACCATTCTTGCCTTGTACCAATACATGTCCCTCTAAATCTATACCGTGGGTTGTAATAAAAAGAAGGATGGAACAACGTTCTGGTGACTAGTAAATTACATGCTTTAAACATAACACTAACTTACACCCATTGTCTTCCATTACGTGTTATGTATATTATTTCAACTTAGCCATCTCGACTTCACGTACGTGTACGATACGCCCTACCTACTCGAGGTATACAATAACTACACCTATGTATGTATGTGTGTGTGCATACATCTATGTGTATGTATGTATAAGTACTACGTTCCTCCCATGGACCATGACACATTGCCTTCTAGTATCTTTAACTCTGCACCGCACTAGATACCAACCATCTGTGTCTAGACCGTGTTGCCCACGTACACTAAAGATCTTCTTGTTAGTGCTTAATGGCGGCAATACAGTTATTTATCTATAATTTACCTAATCTTAAAGACTCATCTAGGGGTTATATAGTCTTGCCTCCTAACTACAAACAAGCTAGAAAACAACTATGAGGTGATGCATGTCCCATACATAATCTACACGAGTAGGAGGCAGAGTCCATATGGGTGTAACCCGAGTCTTTCTACCAATCACTCCAGGACTGATGGCGCTCTCAACCTATGTGTACAGCCCCACTCCTCGCATATATGATACCACCTTGCCGACATAGTGCCATGCCTACGCTCACCATCTCATTTAGATGCCTAATGCAATCAAGAAAATGCCCACTTAGTTACTCAACACATACTTCCTAAAGATTGAAGTAGACCATTCTTGGCCCTTTAACACTTCAACCGAGGTGGACCCTACTTTGATATATTCCCTTTACTATACATGGACATATAATTCCATAGGTCTTATAGTTGGAGATGTTTAACATCAGTACAATGTACACAACCACCGGTAGCCTCTTTCGATGGTAGACTTATGCTACAACATTATCGACCTTGCATTCCAACCCTTACTAATGACTACATCATTCTTAATTGATTTAAGTTATTGACTAGATTCAATAATTCACACCCATCATAAATGCATACTTAAGACTACATAAATTTATTTAATTACTATGCCTCCTATGTTCAACTGTTAACATGCGATTATATTTACATAGCTTACTTCGTGTTTCGTTAATGTCATTTCTCGCTTACTTCTAATTTAAGAGATCAAATATCTTTTATAACTTCTACTTAATACTACTAGATATAGGTTATTGTTCTTTTTCATCTATTAACTATCTTTCTTTGATTATTATAACTTCTTAATTCCCTATTGCTTTATTTTTATTTCATCGCCTATTTTTTAATTTTTAACGTACCTTAAAACGTATATGTTAGATCTACAGTTAAATTACTATTATTATTATCTCTACTTGCAATACTTTAGTTTATGCTTAAGGATTTCTGCATTTTAATGCGTTGGAACTACATCTTCCTAAAAGGAAACGTTAACACTATAATTTTCCATAAATTATCTAAATGAATAGTTGTGTTGTATTTGGAATTACAAGGAATTATATGTTCTATTATTATTGAAATAGATGGTATAAAATACGGTAAACATCCCTATTTTCTGCATCTCTTTCTTTTAGGCACGTTTGTTGTTTATTTCAAATTACACTCTTATTCATAATTAAAAACTGGATAATTTATAGAAATTTACATTACCATGCACTTTATTCCAAAAATTAAAATACTACTTAAATCACAATCTAATTTATAACACCTTCCAATTCATGTTTACTAATATATAATTCAACCAATAAACTTGGATTTATTATACAACATCTTAACGAATTGTCTCATAAATCGAAGGACTAGTTTTATCATTATTTTCCATATTCAAGTATATACAATATTTAATCAAAATTAAAATTCACGAAATATGCAGGCATGGTTCTCAAATTCGTTAGATATTTGTATTTAAGCCTACAGCTCCAAAATTTACATTTAGGCATGCAAGGAATAGATTTACAATGATACATGATATAAGTCCCATATCACTCCATCTATTTTTAGGGAAGCCTTGAGCAAATAACGAATTCAAATTCGTTCAATAAAAAAATCGGTCGGTTCAAGATATTTCCATTTTCGCGATAATCGCGATCACCATCACATCGGCGACGCCCTGGCAGGATTCAAATCGAATCAATTGAAATTAATTTAGGGGGACGTATCACGAGGAGGAGGAGGCGACCTAGGGGAGTATCGCGGCGCTCGCGCGCGATGGCTCTGTAAGGACGGTGGCGAGTTGGGTATTAGGGTTGGGGCGCACGCATCTCGTCATGATGGCGCTCGGTTGTCGGCAAGGTCGAGATGGTCTGGACGAGTACAAGGAGCAGTGAAGTCGGGGTGGTCGCGAAAGGAGATCGCGAGAAGGTGGCCGTGGTCGAGGCAGTGACCGTATTGGGTATTTTTCACACTCCCTTTTTTAAAATCCAATATGTGTATATATATATATATAGGAAATTGGAAAAAATATTTTATAGTGAAGTATAAAACCATTTCTGTTTTTTAAATATATATATATATATGTATATGTATATGTATAAATGTTAGAAATAGATTTTATTTTCATTAGGATTTAATAAATAAATGTATATAGAAAAACAGAAAATAATATATACATAAGATTTAGAAAATAGAAATTTTAAATGGTAATATAGATTATTTTTATAAGTATATATGTTGTTTCAAAATAAAACAAATATACGTCTACACATTTTAAATTTACTAGTATATTTAAAAAAATGTATAAGGTGATAATTTTTTTTAGTTAACTTATTTAATTTATTTTAGTTACTAAAAGATTTTTAAAAGGAAAATTATTAGTTTGATGAAATAAAATTATTACATGGTAATTAAGTGTTCAATTATTTCGAATATTAATAAGCTGTATAAACTTTTATACAAGGTCTAAAATCATGGAGAAACAAGTTAGGGTTGGATCAGATTGCAAATAAAAGTAAAGGTGAGATTTTGTCACTCATTCGTATTACCCTGTTTAAAATTAAATGTTAGATTTAAATCATTGGATGTTGATTGTAAATTATGATTTATCTGTTGGATGATATTATATAGTAGTGTGTGTGTGTGTGTGTGTATATATTAGAGTGATTGATATTCTCGCATTATATAGCGGATGAGACCCTATGCGCCCCGTATAATAGCGGATGACCCTATATACCGCGTCCCACTCAAAATGGGATTATTATTTTATTTGTTGACTAACATCTGTGGATGCATGAAAAACAGGTTGGAGGGATCCAACGGGATTCCTCAAAAATATTATTTGTATATATATATATATATATTGATATATGATATGGTGGACAGATTGATATGGTTTGTTTGTGAATCAGATTATTAAATGTTAAATAGGATAGGAAGTAAAATAGGCATTTTAAATATCGTAGATGATTAATTTGAAGGAATTTAAAAGGAAATTTTAATAGTAAATATTTACATTGTAAATTGGATTTATTCTAAAGGAAAACTAAGTGGGATAAAAATATGTTAACTAAAATTGGGCTACACCTAACTGTTTGTAAAATTGATTTAAGTGGACATTTTGAAATAAATTACAGAAAAGAACTTGAAGGATATTTTGAAACTATGGAAAAAGAACTTAAGCAATAATTGAAAATAGATTTGAAATAAACTGGAATTTATTAAGGAAGGAAATTGAAATCATATTTTTTAAATAAAATTGTTTTTATAAATAGATGGGAAGCTCAAGGGATTTTATAAATTTATAAACAGGGTTTATAAATGAGATAGAGTGATATCAGTGGATATGTGGGAAATATAAGTTAAGGCGTGAACTTATACCAAGTTATGAAAATTGTTTTGAAAGGAAATAGTGGAATATATTTTGAATGTGAGAAAGGACGATGTCGTCAGTGTGAGACGAATCAAGAAGAACTTATGAATTGAATTGGTGAATATTAGATTTTCTAAAAATAGATTTTTGTTAAGTAAATTTACCATATCATGTAACCTTTGAACTATTATTTGAGTTTGGGATATCCCAAAGCAAGCTATTATATACTTGGTATTTATCGAAATGGATTCTAACTTTATAATCAATTCTGTAAATTAATTAATAACTGAATATGAAATTTTAATTCTTTAAAGAAGTTGATATTTTAGTTACCTAAAACCATATTTTAAAAGTAAAAAATTATTCTTATTTTATATATAATTTTAAATGTTTTAAACTCAATTATGAATCCTTTCGAGTTGTGAAGTGTAACGACCCAGAATTTGACCACTTTAAAATATAATATTTAAAGTGATTTTAAATGTAAAATAAGTAAGGTTGTATGATTCAAAAAATATTAGATAGGATCTGTAAAGAGAAGTATACGCAAAAATAGTAACATTTGCCTATATCGACAAAAGTGACAAAATGCTGATTTTAGAAAAGTAAGTTTCAATGGTTAAATAAATTATTTTAATTAGTTTATGAGTGTTTATATTTTTAAATAGCATTATACAAAAAAAAATTAAATTTGGTTTACATAAATAAATAGTTTAACTAAAACGTTAAAATGTGACCGTAAAACATTTTGTCGAAAATCAACGTTTTGCCGATTAAAAGTTGTCGCAACGTTGTCGCATCTTTATATTCTTACATAGGAACATATATTCAAATAGTGTAAGTATTTAATTAATTTTCTAACATGTTTACTTTTACTAAATAAGATTAGAAAAATTCTAGAAGTCATTAGTAAAAGTAAGTAAGAATTAACAAAAGTAAGAAAAAGTAAATATCAAATCACATCAAATCAAAGCCAACATAATTATGATATTATTTACTTAATCTTTAAGTGATTAAGGCATAAAGTAAGGATGTGAAAGATGATGTTAAATATTGAAAAATGTAGATTGCTTTAGGTTAAAGTAAGGTTAGTTTGGTAATTTGGTAAGAGGTTGTTTTTGGTAAATTTACCACTTCTTTCTTTTTCTATAAATATCCACCTCCTGCTTCACTTTCATTCACATTTACTTCTTCTTCTTTTCTCAAGCTTCTTGATATTCTTCCTCTTCTCTTTAATGACTTCCATGCCATATAAAAAATTAAAAAGAAATAATGTCAAAATATTTATTAAATATTCAAAAGAAATCAATGTTTATTCTCTTCAAATCAAACTCCTCTTTTCTCCGTATTTTACCTCTTCTTCTCTCGGCCATAACTTCTTCTAACCGAACCAAAGCACAAAATTAATTTTTTCAAATCATGTATTTTTCCAGTGGCTAAAACTTTCATGTTGACCACTTTATCTCATTCTAAAGTTAACTATGTCAAAAATACACTTCTTTCCAGCGCATTTTCTGGCCCAGTTTTTAAGCCAAAGAATATGCCATTTTATTTTGATCATAATTTGATCATAACAGATCCAAATTAAGAAAAAAATTTAAACCATATGAAATTCCAGTGGCTACAACTTTTTTGTTGATAACTTTTTCCAGTTTTGAGGTTTGCTATACCTACAACTTAATTCTTTGAAGTGCATTTTCGGGCTTCATTTTTGTCAATCCGACAATACCTCTTCTTTATTCTATCATATTTCCTTCAAAAATACTTGGATTCAAATGATTCTTCTTTTTAAATCCAAGAGAAAAGAATTTTCAACAATTTTTCAGTTAACATGTTTTTCAAATTTTTAGAGTAAGAGAGTTAAAAACAAGAGAGAAGTTGACCTAATTTTCGGATCTAAATCTTAGGAATTCAAGTTCAAAGCTCTACCGCTTCTTCTCTATATTTTCGGCCAACCTCCATCTCAAGCCTCGGTCAAGCTATTGGAAGGGAGAGGGTGTTGTTTGCTAGTGTTTAATGTAGTAGGAATTAATTAGTGAAGTGTTGGTTGATTAGAATGTTGGTAGGAAGTTAATCGCTTTGGTTTATGGTGAGAAACTCTATTTAGCATCTCTATTTATATATATACATGTTTGATGTCGTGTTATGATTCCTATGGATGCTTATATATGCTTTGATCATCAAGTATCGGATTTTTTTGATTATGTTCAGCATGATAGGGGGTTCTCACTTTGTGAACAGTGACGAAGCTTAGACTCTTACCCCTACATGTCCCTAGTGTGAAAGGGTTGGTTGACAGTCGAGAGGCTTGCCGTAAAAGCAGATCTGAGGTACCACATGTTGTCACATCCATGTTAAAAAGCAGGAATGCCCCCATGTTGAAAAGCAGAAGGTAGAAGAAGAAACATTAGGGTTAGAAGAAATTAGGGTTAAAATCGAACCATTAGGGTTAAAAGAAAAATAAGTTAGAAGAAGAAACAGAAATAATATCAGAATCTTACCAACGCAGCGGAGTAAAATATAATAGATAATAACAGATCTTTACACAAAAGAAAAATACATATATTTTATACATTACATTATCAGAGTACGACAAAATTCATAACACGCAATTGGACAGTTATCATAAACTGTCCTCACAAAACTGACTATGCAGTAAAACAACACAACGAAATATTAATCAAGTACGGAAGTACGTCTCGCCATCCAGCTCGTCTTCTGAGCTCTTTAGCAATCCATCCAAGACACAAATACCAAACCCTGACCAACCACATGCTCTGTAAACCTAGCCTCCATCATCTCTCATTAGTCACCTCCATTAGGAGCGTCATTTCCTAAATCCTACTTCACCAGCCACCTCCACGCACTGAATTGGTTCTGATGCATGCTACCACCCTTCCTCCGGTCATCTCCGCAAGCCCACCACCACTGACTTCCACCTTAGATCTGAACTACCTCGCCACATTTAGGGTGTCAGAGACTGACATGGTTGTCTTCTTAACCTCTTTTATACAGCCATGCTTCCCGACTGTCTTATCGTTGAATCAAAACAGACGGTCCACGTTTGACAAACTTCCATTGCATTTTCTGATCAATTCGTACACCCATTCAATGAACGAACAACACTAATGGATTCACATCGTCAAGAACTACGATTTTGAAATATAATATGTCTAGTTTGAAACAATTTTTTATTTCACACTTTTTAATTTGGAAGTGATAAACCTTTGCTAATTACAATCGATAAAATATTACTCTTTAATCATTTAGCCGTAGAAGATTACATCCTAATCAGGTATGTATAAAAAAAATCACCTTTTTAATTAATGACTACATTATTTATAATGCGACTTATGACCATAGGGGATGAATTACTATCTCTTACTAACATACACACAAATAAGATGAATACGACCCACCGTTTAGTCATGCACCTTCTCCAATCCGAGGCGAATCCTCGATGGCTTGAATTATTTATGTAGATCTCTTTACGATGATTGGATCCAAATATATTAATTCATTTAGTTTGGATTTGATTTGGTGGATTTGGAATTGATTCAATGATTATAATTTTATAAGTAGAGGCAAGATTTATAAAATAAAAGAAATGTGGTCAAGGATCTATTTATAGGCTGAAAATTATAATATCTTGGCCATATTTTCAAAATCAATATATTATGGAAATGGCACTTGGTTCGACTTCTTCTATTTGTTTAACCCATTTAACCAAAATCAGCAAGTTATATGTGTTTTCTTACTATAAACAACATTTCGAACACAACAAAATAGGTCTCAATGACTAGTTCCAACTTCTGTAGAAATTTACTATTTATCCCTTTATGTGAGATTATGATTTTACTCTTTTTAATTTCAAAAAATTATGACATGGTACTCATTATTCCATAAAGATGAATATATTCTGAAACAACTGAAGCCTATTCTCCCCTATAAAAGATAAAAAATATATCCAAGTCTCTTGATGATAAATAAAATAAGCTACTGGAATATTAGAGGAGCTCACCTGTCATAAAAGTGAGTGGAGATAATTAATTTTATCCACATTCAAAAAATATAAATTTTTTGTATTGTTGAAACAAAACTCAATTTAGAATTATAATCTCTAGCTCATAAATTTATTGCTCTTTCCTAGAATACAGATTGCAATCTAAACATAACTCCTTATGGTATATTATTAGTATTATAGAATCCTAATGTTTTTGTCATATCTCCTATTATAAAGGACAAAAAATTTATACATAATAAAGTCAAGCATATCCAATCCAATTCATCTTTTTACTACTCCTTTATATGTGCTAATAACCTCCCGACCAATATAAACTATTCCTTGAAAAATTATCATCCCTCAAATCTTATGATCCATGGATAATCCTAGGGGATTTTAATTGTACGATGTTATCTTCAGAAAAAGTAAAAGGCCAGCCATTAACCCTAAATGATGTCAAACCATTATATAAAGCTATCCAGTCCTATGAATTGCTTTATATTCCTTTCATTTGTCCTAAATTTACCTGGTCTAATAAAAGTAGAATTGAAGTAAGAACTTTGTCTAGATATATAGAGCTTTTTTTTAACTTTGATGCTATGTATAAATGGGGTAGTCTCATTTGTAGTACCGCTAAATTGGGGTTATCCAACCTTAAAATTAAATCGTCTTTCAAGTTCTATGATGCTTAGGCTGAACAAGAGGATTTCGAGTTTGGAGTCAACATGATATAGGCAATCATATGTCTATGATCCAACAAGGCTTAATGAAATTAAATGGCTCTCAAATCTTGGAGTAAATTAAAGTTTGTTTTTGGAACAAATATCTCTAATGATTGAGAATCGATCTATTCAATATTCAACAAAGATTATTCCTTACTCCCTATGATCAAGTAACGTAGGAAAAGGAATATGATTTAAGTACTCAGTTATATAAGGCCTTAATAACTAAAATCAGTACGGTTAGACAAAAACTAAGAGATAAATGAGATAATTTAGGTGTTAAGACTACATAATACTTTCACAAATCACTAAAGTGTAGCAAGTTTAGAAAAAAAAATTATTAACCCGCCTTTTGGCAAGGCCGGATTTAACCCAATGGATTTTGTAATCATCATGATAGGATGCTCTAAGAGGTGATTATTTGGATTGGAGGTCAGTTATATTCAAAACTATGCATGATAGTTGGATGGATTCAGATGCATGACACTCAAAAAATGGCTAAGTATGGAACTAACACTCCCCTAGGGGATCGATACCTTTCCTTGGTTTTTGTCACGAATTGGTTAAGATCGATTTGGAATGACAAGGAAGGCACCATGAGTCTACATTTAAAATTTCAAGTCATTTAGAATCCGTACGCACAAATTATTGGCAAATTACTTCACCTATAAAAGGGATCGGCATAAAAGGGATCTGTGTAAGAGGGATCACTATAGGAGGGATTGGTATAAAAGGGATTAGCTAAATTAATTTTACTGCGATGATCGGTCAATAACTTGAAATATATACATGCTATCAACATGAAACTTAGATCACAATCTTACTAAAACGTGTGGAATATCCCTTAGGGATCGATTTATAATTAGAGGAAGTTGGGGGGATCGACATAACTCCTTTTGTAGGGATAGACAGAAATTAGAATTCAAGCAACACTACTTCATGGAAAATGCGATATCTCACAAACCATATATCAAAATTGAATGAAATTTGGGGAGCAAGTAGCTAACATCATAGGGAACCCCTAACAAGGATAACAGTCCATTTGGACATAATAGTAGGGATTAGCACTGATCCCTATCGTGGTCCTCGATGGGCTTGGAAACTTTTTGGTGGCCTCATTGTGGTCTCTGTAACCTTCTGTCGAAATTTTAGTCTGACTCGTGTACATCTTTCCTTATAAATATAGTAGCCATGATGTTGGAAAAGGAATCTTTCGTGGCTTCTTTTCTTCTCTTTATCTTCAACCTAGGCTACGCTCTGCCAATTTTATTCTTGAATTTTCGGATTGTAACTGTAAACAAACTACAATACAATAAAATTGATTATTTTAGATTGGACGTAGGCTAGAGTAAGCTAAACTAATATAAATCTTATCTCATTTTACTTGCTTTCATTATTAGTTTGTTAGTTCTTTATATTATATTTTGTACATTAGATACTATTTGAGATTTGTGACTGGATATTAGTGCTTTCATACAAATGGTTGTTGATGGCCAAATTTAATGCCAACATTTTGGTGCTTTCAATGAGAAGGACTTGCACCCATGGATTTGGGAGCTAGGATCTTGGATTTGGAAGCTTGGATACTTAGACCTAGAAAGTAATGGCTAGGTAACCAACAAGGTGACAAGTAGCAGATATGAGCCATCATGAAGAGAGTCGTGAGGCTTCTTAGGGAGCTGGAGCTAATCAAATATTTATCTATGTCACCAGAGATGAAATAGGAACAATAATGGACACTATGCATAAACGGATGCTGAAAAGGCAGGAGGAGATTATGCAGAATCTATCCGATAGATCAGATAGGCTAGAGAAAAAGGAGCTATTAGAATGTAAAACTAAGAAGTTGGAACGATAGGGACTACTAAAGCTATGGATCAAGGAGTTGAGGTGGCAAGGTTTGTTGGAAATCAGAACCGGGAGCATGGAGATGGAGTTTTTGAGAGTGGAACAGAGTAGTCGGGGTAGACCCTGGCCATCTTAGAGGGATGAGCACCGATCCCCAAAGGCATGAGGGCATGCCCTAAGGTCTAGTTGACCGTGATGCTGGAGGATATGCGGTCAATCCCATAGAGCTTGGTGCAAATTAGAATTTGGATGCTCATCCAAAAGAATATGTTCTACAATCCCCTCATGGACTTAGGGGGTAGGATGAAAATGATGATCGAAAAACACTTATGGATGCTAGAATAGCTGAAAATTGGAATCCATGACTTGGAGCGAAAACTAGCTGACTTGATGCGGATTGGAGCAACCAGGAGCAAACCAAAACCAAGGAGAATGGATTGGCACTACTCCCATGGAACTGGAGGCATGGATTTGGAAGGCTTCGTAAGGAGATGGATAGCGATGATGGAACAGGAGCAGCAACATTCGCCATAAATTGGAGCGACCCGGCTTAAGGGCATACGTCATCATCTCTCGATTGGGATGGCATGAACTAAATAACCAATAAATTCTACACTAAAATAGCTTAGTCACTTACACATGTATGGGATCGATGATGGTCACTAGGGAATGCTCTGAGATAGTCATGAACCACCATAACAAATGAATCTTAAAACTCTTGGATCCGCACTAATGCGATGAACAAAACAGGTCACAGTTGTGGTCCTGACTGGAGAGACAGGATAAAAAGTGCAAGATACGCACCTCTTCGTTGGGTGAACATAATGAATAGACTCGTGCGTTATGGGTTAAGTCCATGACTAGATACCGAGGCTGGAGAAGAAAACCAAATAGGTCATCGGGTATGGATTAGCTGGGCAAGGGGTCGCCTGAATCCGATGGATCGACCTACTCAGTTTGTCGAGTATGGATTATGCTAGGCCAGGATCTGGAAAGATCAAGGTCATTAGGAATGGACTATGCCTGGCAAGGAGTAGAACGCTTGGCCCGAGCGAGGTGGATCAACCTACTCGGGTCGTCAGTTATGAACTATGCCTGGTGAGAAGTAGGTCGCTTTGCCTGAACATGATGGATTTTGGTTTTACAACTATTCAAAACGCATCTTCCTATCGTAAGATATGTTTTTAGGGGCAAAGTGTTAACCTGCCTTTTGGTAAGGTCGGATTTAACCCAACGGATTTTGTAATCATCAAGACAAGATGCCCAAAGAGGTGATTATTTGGCTTGGAGGTTGGTTATATTTAAAGCTATGCACTATAGTCGAATGGATTCTGATGGATGGTACTAAAAAAATGGCTAAGTATGGAACTAACACTCCCTTAGGGGATCTTTTTTTTTCTCGAACTAGTTGAGATCAATATAGGAAGGCCCCATGAGGCTACATTTCAATTTTCAAGTCATTGGAGTTAGTGTGCTCAAGTTATTGGAAAATTACTTCACCTATAAAAGGGGATCGATATAAAAGGGATCGGTAAAGGAGGGATTGGTGTAGGAGGGATCGTATAGCAGGGATCGGTATAAAAGGGATTAGCTAAACTCAATTTTGCAGCGATGATCAATCAATAACTCAAATCTACACATGCTATCAACATGAAACTTGGAATACAAGCTTATTGCAACATGTAGAACACCCCCAAGGGATCTCAGTCTAATTAGTGGAAGTTGGAGGGATCGGTTTAACACCCTTTGAAGGGATCAGTAGAAATCAAAATTCAAGCAACACTAATTCATGAAAAATGCGATATCTCACAAACAGCATGTCAAAATTGAAATAAATTTGGGAGCAAGTAAATAACATATTGGGGAACCCTATGAGGGATCATAGCCCATTTGGACACACTAATAGGTGGGCCATGATGGGCCAGGAGATTTTTGGGCGGCCTTATCTTGGTCGCCTGAACCTTCTACCGAAATTTCAGTCCGACCCATGCATGTCTTCCCCTATAAATACAACAGGCATGACGTCAACAAAGGAATAATCTTGGTCTTCTTTTGCTTCTCTTTATCTTTAACCTAGACTACACTTTGCTAATTTTATTCTTGAATTTAGGATTGTAACTTAAACAAACGCAGTATAATAAAAATGATTATTCTGGAGTGGACGTAGGCTGGAATTAGCTGAACCACTATAAACCTTGTCTTTTTTTATTTACTTTCATTTTCAATTTGTTTGTTCTTCATATTTTATTCTCTACATTAGATACTACCTGAGATCTATGACTAGTTATTAGCGCTTTCATACAAATGGGTGTTGGTGGCCAATTTGATGCTAACAAACATCCTACATATTTCTGACATGTAAGGTAAATGTTTTATTAACCAAGATGACAATGATAACTGCTTTGTAGATTATTATCAAAATCACTTAGTTCGGGTCATACAATTTGGCGATATTGAACGAGGTCATACAATTTGGCAATATTAAATGAGTTAACTCTGCCAAAGATTAATGAAGATCAAGGGGAAGCTTTGACTTTTGAGTTATGAATTTGAAATGACCAGCGATCTTTTCTTAATTAATTCAAAATTTTCCTATGGTTTAGATGGTTTTGGAAATCATTTTTCTAAACATGAAGCATTTAAAATCCGATTAAGGTATTAAGTAAATTTTTCAATGCAAACATGCACGTGTTAGGTATTGATCCTACTAATCTTTGGCTGATACCTAAAAGGGACAATCCAATTTATGCAAGTGATTTTAGACCTATAACATGTTGTAATGTGATTTAAAAACGTATATCAAAAATCAGTTCCAATAGAATGAGATCTATTCTGTCTACTCTAATTTCTCCTAACCAAAGTGGTTTTATTCATGGTAGAAATATTCAAGACAATATTATGTTAACCCATGAAGTATTCATAGGATATTCTTGGACCAATATTTCAAAAAGAAAGTCTCTTGAAAGTAGACTTGAAAAAGGCATTTGATTATGTTCACTAGAATTCAATTCTTCTCACTATACACAGCATGAACTTTCCAAAAAAATCACTAACTAGATTAATACTTGCATCTTTCAGTATGCTTATGAATAAGAATTAATGGTGAGAATCATGGTTATTCTCTGGATAAGGAGATCGATTCACTCTTTCTTTCTTTTTAATAGTGTTGGAAATGTTATCACACCTATCCACTGAATATGTCAATGAAAAAAGATTCATCCTTCATCTTATGATGATCGCCCTACACCACCAATGCCCAATATAACTATATTGTGCGCTGCCGACATGCCCAGCCGATGTAGGATCGTCATCTAGGGTTAAAAGAAAAGAAAATAATCACATGGAACCTATCATATATCTCACAGTGCATGGAATAAAATATAATGCACATCGCAGATATAAAACAGAAGAGACAACAATAATGAAGTGATCAAAATATCAAAGTATAGATCCACAGAGTTATATAACAAGTAATAGAGCTTATAAAAAGTAGAAATAAACTTAAATGGTTGTCGCATAATAATAGTAGTAAGCAAGCACTGTCATGGCTCCATAGTGTTGCATAGTTGAATAAGCATAAAAATTCACATATAGTATGAGATAGCTCTATCTAGCTCGTCCTTTGCGGAGCCACCGCATCGCATCTCGAATTGCTTTCAATCATTTGAGAGTATCCGAGATAATAATAAGAAATGCATAAAATCTTGAGTCATACAACAATCTGGTGTGAGGGTAAATGAATCTCAAAATACTATTCAAGTCAAGGGTATACGAATCATACCTGACCTGTCCCTGCAACCAAAGAGTTAGCACATAACAAATACAATATGGTACTCTACAAATATAGTAAAGGTATACTGCAAACCAAGTACGATGATGGGTGTTCACATATCCGTGTCCCCAATATCTATCGCCAGTGACATTCCTAGAGTGATATACTAAGGAAGAAAACAACTAAAGCAACCATAACATCCATTAAACAATCCTCACTATCACTTAATGTGCTTAAGATATATGATAATTCACATGCCCTTTCCCATTCTAAGGACTAATGGAAATCCAAGTTTTTAGTGTACTCGTCTTCAGTTTGAAGCTAATAGTAGACCCTTTCCATGGTCTAGGGTATGCGAATCTTTTCGAATGATTTAGGGTAGCCTTTCTAAGTACTTATGAGTATACTCATAATACCCCTGCTTTCAAGTACATCAAAAAACACTTTAAGTATCAATGATCCCTTAGCACGTGTTTATAAGCCCTTTCTTTGTTCAGTTTCCATTATTCTTAAGGAATCATTCCATATTCCTCTTATTTGTACTAAAATTGGCACAACACGCTTCAGATGAATTTTAAGAGAACAAAATGAAGAATATAAATAAAAAAGAGGTTAATCTAACAACACGTCAAATAAACAAACAGAAATGTAAGAACACGAGAATTTAAAGTGGTTCGGCGTTGTAGCCTACGTTCACCATGAAAAGTTTGATGTTTTTATTGACTTTACTAACTGATTACAACAGTACACTCTCAAGCACTCAAGATTTCGACAGAGTATCGACAAAGAAGATTCAAAAGTCCATTTTCGTAAGGCCTAGGACTGCTATTTATAGGTGTAGGATGAAAATATCTGGCTCAAATTTCAGAAGACCCCTTCTCTCACGTGGGTGGGCCTACCGGATCGATTCGAGGTAGATTGGGATCAATCCTTGATCGATACATGTGCATTTCGTATCAATCAATAACACCTCTAATTGGGCTGAGATCGATCAAGGACACTCTTGAAATGGTACGCAAGCTCCTATGAAAATTTGGTGCATTTGGACTTGTAGATTTTGAATTATGATCGATCCAAGTTTGTATTTGCAGAACACTACTGAGTTCGTATCAATACAATTCATATAGATATTGGCTCGTATAGATTAGGGTGACGTGGTGCTATATTTTAGGATTGATTCACTTTTCATGCGGAGTGACTGAGTCTTCCACTTGAACGTGTTCTGTTCGTATCGATACAATGTAATTCCATTCGTTCTGGGCCGTTCTTCTCATATCTATGCTCGGTGCTCTACTTCGTACCGATGATGTGTTGCCACTTCATATAAATGGCTTTCTCTTCCGTTTTCAATGATACGTACTCATTTCTTATGTATCAAAATTTGCTTATACATTTCGTATCGATCACCGGCTGGTCGGTGCGAACTGTCTGGACGAGATGATCGATACGAATAGCTTTAAAGCTAAAATTGTGGAAGTCTGATCGATGCAGGCTATGGATGGATACAAAGAGATGTGGTGGCTGATGGATACGATCCAATGACTTCTTGAGGGATGGATACGAAATCGTATGGATAAGAACAGAGCTGGCTTTCTTGAACTTGATCGATCCATACCCCAAGCATACAAACTCCAATTGACTTAAAATTTGGAACGTTGGCTTTCATAGCTTTGCTTGTCGTATCATATGAATTGTAGCTCGATCTAGAGTCGAATAAAATTTACCTGTATCCATAATGAATCGATCTTAGGGACGGACTTTCCTTGGTTGCCAGTCAATTTCTTGGTGTCATGGCCTTGCCAAAAGGCGGGATAACATTTTTCCCCCAAAGTACGTCTTGTGAGAACTTGACGTGCTTTGAAAGGCTGCGACCTTCAGTCTACAAAGTACTGTACGATTCGTTGAATAGTCGTTTCTTTTCATCAAAAGATGTAACCTTTAATTGATTCCCAATAGTATAAACATAGAATTGTTGACTGCCAATAATTGTACAGTGCATCGTTGTAACTGAGTGTCGAATGTTAGCAATTTGTTGTTCACTTTTGTAATCGTCACTAGGTGAGCATTCAATTCCTATCAAATTTAAAAATTGAATATTAGTTCATCATACATGTACGTATGTCAACCTGACTCCCGTTAACGTTTACACATTCACGAGTCATCATGTTTTTTTTATCGAGTTCCATGTCGATCCTCTCCTGAACCGATGTGAAATTCAAGTTGTAACAATGCTTGATGGTTGTTTTAGAGTATCCCTTCGTATCGATGCTCTCCTGGATTGATTTGGAAAGTACGATATGTATTTCGTATCAATGGCTATTGATGCGTAATAGTTCATTCTTTGAACTTTCTTCGTATTGATGGATACGAACTCTGGTGGTTTTCAAAGTAAGGGATACAAAATTGTCGTTTCGTATCGATGAATATTGATGGGTCTGAATTGTGCAAAAAAATCCTCCGTGTATCTTTTGTATCAATGGGTTAATGGGTCGATGGATACGAACGAATGTTGCTTCAGATCGATTCGAGTTGCTGGTCATGAACAGTTGTTGTTTTAGATCGATGGTGTATAGATATGAATAGCTTTCTTCGTATCGATTGGAGGGGAGACTGCTTTTAACCAATCAAAATAAACGGGAGACGAATCGATTTCCTCCATCTTTCGTGCCCATATAAACATGTTTTGTACGTAAAAATTTTCTCACTTGTTCTCACTTTTCTACCACTTTGTATCGATTGAAAAACCGAGAAATAGAAACCGCTCTTGCTTCCAAACCGAACCAAACTTCAATCCTTTGAACTAATTGCTGAAATTAGGTAAATAATCGACCAAATTCAATCTTAAAATGGCGAGAATCGAATTCTCGTGCCATCCTACTTGCATTCATGGTCGATTCTAGTGAAGAGGTGGCCGAAGAGGAGGCCGAAAATGGTTGGATCAAGGTCGAGGAAGACTGGAATGGTTTCTATGTTGATTGGGGAAGATGAAGTATGGAGGGATACGAAGTGGTCATGGAAGGGGTTCTCAGCTTTGACCTCGTATCGATGGGAGAAACGAGGAAAAATACTCTTGTATCGATATGGACGAGGAGTCTGTATCGTTCTAGAACTGATGGGTGGAAGGAGGAAGTTCGTATCGATCTTGAATAGTGTAATTTCGTATCAAAAGAAGGACTTTCTTTGTATCGATGGCTGGTGGACATTTGGATCGATCGATCAATGGTTGGTACTCGTATTGATCCAGAGAAATCGATACGAAATCTTGGGCATGGCGATCGATACGAGGGGCGTTGCTGTTGATCGATACGAAGTAAGGGATTTTGCATCGATATGAAATGGTCTTCTGGTGATCGATATAAAGTGATGCTCTATGACCGATATGAACTGCTGGTTCGATATGAACTGTATTTCTGGTGATCAATCCAAGTCTAAATTTTGATGGATACGAGTTTTTTGCATACTTGAACATTTGACTCCTACGATCTTTTGCCCTGCATAACTGGACTTAATTGTTTCATTGCGTATTTGACTGTCCTTTGAAGCTCATCGATGGAACTATAACTTGACAAATTTGACGAACTTCAACTTGGATCGATTTACAGAGTCTGGATGGCACGGTTGTGACGGTCAGTGATGACGGTCACTCCGGTTGAATTTTGAAGTCTTATCATTCGTACGTCTTTCAAATCTTGCAGAGTTTTCTTAAGTATTTGTAGCAGTGCACAACACATTCATGCACTTTGCACTCGAGAAACATAGGTTTATTATCATCTAACGATGATTTTTACCAAGTTCAAATAGCTATGGAACGTGGAAGTTCGCAATCATGGGATGTCCAGAGTCCACCCCTTCCTACAATTGAAATGCCTATTATTGACGCTGAAGTTATTAATCCTGCTCCGGATGAACTACCAGGAGCGGTTTTTATCGCACAGCCACAAGATTTTGTTCCTACTAATATTTTTGAAGATACGCCGGGAAAAATTTGTCTAAGGCTGGCCTACACTAAACGATGTCTTGTTGCCAGGGCCAAAGGATGGAGCCCACATTCCCCTGGAAGGCTACACGACCTGCAATAGATTTATGTGTGTAACCGGGACACTTCCTCCTTTTAACTAGTTCATTCGAGAAGTTCTATTTTCCTTAAGGATTGCTCCTTCCCAATTGCATCCGAATGGGTATGCCCTGCTGAATAGTCTTTTTGTCATCTTCATGGAGCATCTCTTTCGTCCTTCGATGGTAGAATAGATTAGATTCTTATTTAATGTAAAGAGTTGCGGGGACAACCCTTCCTTCACTTTCTTAGAGGTAGATAGGAACTGTCAGATCATGGTCAGGGCGTGGAGCAAGTTCAGCTATTTCAAGACCGAACGTCGTTTGATGTCCACTAGGGTTCGCCAGATGGTGGCTAGCAAGATGTAAGTGCTCTAGCCTCTTTGCTGATTAATCGGATAATAGTAGTTGATGCCGAATCTAATACTTTCTTTCTTTTGCAGCTTTGATCCCGTGACCTGAAGGTGCTCAGTTTAAGGAGATTGTAAGGGTCCTTCAAGAGGTTCCCTTCGAGTACAGAGAGATCGACGAAGTCCTTACGGTCGAAAATCTGATTGTCGTTGGGGTAACTGACAGACATCAAAGTATTGGACTCATAGAAGTTCTTAGGTCAGCTTCGGCAAGGCAAGCTAGAATGAGAGCTCCAGGGATAGTAATTATTGAACAAGGTGATGATGAGAGCATGCCTGCTGCTGACGAGCCTGTAGCCGTGCCTTTGCAAAGTCCTAGATCTTTAAAGCGGAAGAGAAGAGGTAGTCTGTTGCTTGAAAATTCTTAAGGCGTAAAACTGTCATAGTATCTTTGCCTACTACTAGTCAAGAGGTTCCTCCTTCGCAGTTGGAGAGCTCTTTTATAGGACTAGCGGACATCCCCATTCCGAATGACTTGCCTTTGCATCAAGATACCAGATTAGAGGGGCATCGAAGTGCCTTAGAAATAGGAGAGCCAACTCCTCCGAGCAGATATTATAACCAGTTGGTTGGGGGTTTGTACATGCATACACACACTTCACGGCACCACACAATTTCTAATCACAAGCTATCTATCTCTGGAGATTACCAACTCTTTAACGACCCAGAATTTTCGATCCCGAAAAATCCTAATAGTTATGAAAAAGAAGAAAGAGATAGAAGAATAAGAAGAACAAAAACACCAACATCTCACATTCGCAGCGGATAAAATATAATAACAAATAATAACAGTTTACAAAAGAATTCTGTATCTGTCAAATACATTTATAATGCATCAGAGATACACATATATACAGACACTGGATATACACAATCATTATGTCTCAGATATACAACAATATAATACATCGGAAACACTCCATACGTTCTTGCCATCCAGCTCGCCTCCTAAGCTTCAGAACGTCCTCACCTGAAAATCTGTAATACTCGGTCTGACCCGAGCATTACATCAAAGTAACATCCGGGTCAGGCTGGAAACCAGCATGAGTAAACCCATATAAATTGAAATACTAAATTCCAATCATTATAGAAAACCCGGGGAACTCGTATTTCACTACAAGTTCACCACTTGTTATAGTCAACACTTAAATTCACAAATCGATCCCAAAGTACCTTTACTTAGTTTAAACGGTCCAGTCGTTTAAATTAATCCCATTTCGGGCTATTGATTTCACATATCAATTTATAAAGAATCATAGCAGATTACAAATCGAAGTGGTTTCGAGTACTTACCGGTACCCGACCCAAGTCTCTTCGAATCCAATCTTAAACACCAAATTATTCAAGTGAAATCCGATTCAATGTTAAATACAAAATGTCACTTTACACAGCAATTTATCTCAATAGATAACTACATTATCGCTGTTCAATCCAATCATATAACAAAACATTTCATATCAGAAACATTAAATAGTCCAAGGCATTCAATATCATTCAATCTTTCATAAGCAAGATTAATCAGTCATACCATTCCTAATTAAATTAATTACTTCAATCATCTTAAAATCCTGCTTATTCAACATTAACTATCTACAAACTAATTAATAAATCAACCTCTAATTATCATCTTTAATTACATTAAATTCTTAGTTACTTCTCTTTAAGTAATTTCCTCTTAATTACTTCCATTAAGTATTTGTCATTTAATTAATTAATCTCCCATCTACTTTCATCAATAAGCTCTAATCAACTATTAATGAATTTTGAATTACAAATTAATTAATCTCTAATTTTATTAATTTGTAATCCTCAATCATAAATTAATTAATTTTCTTTAATTATTTTATTTAATTAATTTCTTTCCATTTAGTTAAATTATCCAAGACCTTAATAAACTATAAAATAAACCCTTTTATCTTTATTACCTCTAAACCATTACTAGTATCATTTAATGAATCTTAAAATCACTTATCACTAACATATGATACAAAATATACTACTTAATTACATATTTAAAATTAAGTTTAAACCAAACTTAAGAATTAACCAAATTAATTTAAACATCATAGATCATTCTACATCTTAAACCAAGTACTAAATAAAAACATTACTTACATATAAAGAAGTTTATTTAAGAACAGATTTAGACTTGATTTAATTTAAATTTTCCAAAAACTTGATTTTTCTTGCATTTTAAAACTGTTATAAGTTTTCTTCGGGTTCAACCCGGTTAATATTTGAGCTAGACCCGAGATAATCCACCTTCCCTTCTTTCTTCCTCAGTTTTAATTTTACAACATAAACTCTGGAAACACAACACACACATGCAATGCCTCGAAGTCCAACCTGAACCACGACACTACCTCCTCGAGACCCACCCCGAGTCATAGGCCTCTTCACAAACGCCGACACACCTGACTTCGACGTGCACATGAACACCATCTCTGGCTATCTCCGACCAACACCTTTGCCACTCACAAGTCTTCGTCGACCACCTCGACCCAATCGACCACCCAGAAACCACGTCGAACACCAAAATAAAAAACGAGGATTTGAAAAGCACTATCTGGAATAACTCGGTCGTCAAACCTATCTCGTCCAGGCACCTCAAACCACCGGCACCTCTGAAACTCCAGTCATGTCTTCTCCACACTTCCACGCATCCAACACCAAAACACGATGTCACTCGATCGACCAGAGGACTCGAAATGCTCCAGTGACCAGGCCTGACCAAAATTAGGTTTAGAAACCTAATTTACTTGCCGCCGACGCCTCGATGATCAGGCAATCCGCTAGCTATTTTTGCCGTGACCGTCGAACTCTCAGCCACCTCCTGTAATGGTCTCGACCACCCTATTGCTGCCGATTATCAGAAATAGCCCAAAAACCCAATTCCAGCCGTCCAAAGATTTCTCACAATATACCATATTTAAAATCATGGTTTTTATCTTAAAAACACTAATTCTCAAGGATACAATAGATTATAACTTGAATCTACAATATAATCATGTTGGAATTTTAATAATATCAAGCTATTTCTATATTGTATATATTTTGATTAACACTGTCTTCAATTCTTGCTTTAATAGATTTTATAATTTATATCTTGTTGTTTCTAACAACTTTTATTTAAGCATCATAACATAATACTGATCGGAGAAGAAGCAGTTGACTCTTAAATTTAATTGGTAACCTAAAATTGAAGAACATAGTAGATAAATTGTTGTACAAACTTACACAGTTATCTATACACATATTTACATATTTCAGTTTTTAAAACCCATCAGGCAAACATATATTCAAACATACATCACAATTTACTTCAAGAATCTACTGTATACACTCAGTTAAATTGTTTTTAAACTTAAATTTACTCACTTTTTTTTATGCAGAGGACTTGATAAAACCGGGAAGCTTTGAAACAGCATTTGCTTTGATTTCTTTTTAATCTCTTGTAGTTTAAAAACAGAGAAGAGCAAACAAATTATACATGCACAGTCTACACATTCTTAAACACAGAGATTTTACTATCTATATATAAGCAAACATCATTAAATCTCATATCTTTTACAAGTAACAGAACTTAATTTACCTAAGGTTTAATATAAAATGTTTACTCACCTTAATATAACCTGAACAGGAAACAGAGTAAAGAATCCTGATCTGGACTTCCTTTATCCAAGACTACAGCTTGTTTGATTCTTTGATCTTCTTTTACTTAGTTGCTGAATTGAGTTTGTTTGTTTCTTATGTTTTTAAATGGAAGCTCTTATTTTTACTTACTACTTAAGTTTGTTCGTATGAGTGGAAAAAAGAAAGATAGGGTAAAGGTATTTGTAAGAAAAGGCAGGCTGCAGTTTTGTACACAGCAAGCTTCTTTATTCTTATTTTTTTATAGATCAGAGATTTTTTTTAAAATGCCGGCTTGATTTCAGATTTTTGTATGCTGACTTCATTTCATGTGACATGCTTTTGACTTTGAATATATGTTTTGTTTATAGGTTTTCATTTATTTTTTTAAAAGATGAAAGAAGGTTTGAGAATTATATACAGCCTATTTATTTTCTTAAGTATCATGTATATACCTTCTTAGTTTACACTTGCTAATTCTTGTATATAAATCCTTATATTTGTAATTATGTATGCATATATTTTCCTTCAACACTTGTAATTTCATTTTATTAAGAGTCTTTATATTAATTAAAATATCCTAAGAATATGAATATTTAAACTATCTCTTTATTAATCAATATAAAGTTTTTAAGAAAAAGGTAAAAACTCCAATCATACATTTAGAAATAATTATACTATTTTAATATATCTTTTAAAGAGAATGTTATAAACAAATCATATATACATATTATTTTAAACTCCATTTATATTTTAAAACTGATATATTTGAATTTCAAATTCAAATTCTTTTTTTAAAACTACTTATATATATGTTCAGATATTTTTATTTATCAAATTTTATTTGCTTAATCAAATGGAATCAGTATCTTAATGATTTAAAATTAGTTAATTATCCAGTTACCGGATATCCAAAAATCCAGGTCGTCACATTCCTCCCCCCTTTGAATCTTTTTTCGTCCTCGAAAAAGAACGAAGCCAGAATTATTAAAATGCTTAAAATTAGATAAATTTTCTTTGATCATTTTTAAGATACTTTAAAATTCTACATAATATTAATATAATAGTTTTTCTAGAAGTACTTTTATAACTCAATGTTTTGACAAGTCCATCTTTGTTCCCATAGAAATTCGGTCATAGTTGATCAGGCTTACGACTGAAAATCTATAAGTGCTTGGCAGACCCGTTTTCAACATCCAGTGAAAATATTTTTGAAAAATAATTTTATTGGAAATATAGAAAATAGTTTTTAAAAATAGAGGAAATATCCTTGGTGAGAATGCTCTGGAAATCATCACCCCCATCCATGGTTGTAGTTACATCCTGGGTTACGTTGCCATTGCAGCAAAGTCCATGTAACTGTAGGCAGTCCGCGCTCCTCGATTACGCCATGGAACCCACAACAGATTGCAGTTACATTCTAGGGTTACGTTGCCATCACAGCAAAAGTCCATGTAACTGTAGGCATCAACGCCCTCGATTTTCGCTGTCAAAAATGAAACTTCTCCACTCCTACATAGGTCGCAGTCTACCGATGTAAAATCAAACGTAGACTGTTGGCTCTCAGCGGCACACACGACTTTCGCTATGTTACCATAGGTTGCCGTCTACCGATATAAAATCAAACGCAGACGGTTGGCTCTCAGCGGCACACACGTCTTTCGCTATGGTCTGTAGTAGATCGCAGTGACATCGAGTTACACTGTCGTCACAGCATAACCCAAATGCCTCTGTAGGCATCAGCACCCCTCGACTTTCGCTACACACTACTCATAATCTTCAGGAACTAGTTTTGTCCAGACTCCTCACAGGATCAACTTTAGAACCCCCCCTTAGGGTTCAAGGCAGCACCACCCGGTGACACTCCTGAGAAGTTCATTTCAAGGGAGCGCCTTTTTTCCCAGAGCCATTATCAAAACACTTTATACTATACACATATAGTATCTTCCAAATCATACACCTAGTATGAATCTCATATAAATCACCTTTTCCTCAAAATCGATTATCCCAAAATTGATAATTCTCAAACTAGGCTTTTCAAATTCCAATATTGATTTTACCCAAAAATCAAAAAACCTTTCCAAATCCAAAGGTTCCCAAAACCTTTTTCCGAAATCCTCATAAGACTCTTTATATATATATATATTTTTAAAAACTTTGGATCATTTCAAACTTGTATAAAACTTCTTTTATACGTCAAACACTTTCAAAATCCTCTCCTTCCGGCAATAGATTCAACAAGGGGAGATTTATCTTATATAACAAAGATACATAACTTTGTTTATTCAAAATCAAATATTCAAATTTGATTACTCTTTTCAATATCAATTTCATTCAAATCCGTACGATGTACACATATCGTCCGTACGCGATACCAATCTGATCGCTCACTCGATCACACAATTTCACTTTCGAACTAGTATCGTCCACCCGACTTCCTAGTGCGGACACAGATCTGGTTTCTTGATCAGAAACCGTCATTCTCCTTGCATAGCCATAACTATGATAGAGAACATCCAGAACCAATCAACAATCCATATCCAGGTTCGTCGTCGAAAATCGAGTGAATAATCCCAACTCGGATCGATAAACTATCTCGAAATTCTTTGCTCGAATCTGGATCAAATCGCTATGTGAATAGAATAATATACGTACATCCTACGTATTTATCTTTATTGATTATTAACCAAATCAATTCTCTTTTATATTCACATTCACTTAAATTTTCATTTACTTATTTACAATTTCCTTAATCCCCATTTGGATCATCACTTCAATTCTTATTTCAATCTGGGAATTTAATCATAAATAGTTTGCACTCTGACTAGCTTATATTTAGAAAATAGCTTGAAAAGTTAAAAATAGACAAGTAGTTGGAAAATAATTATTAGTTTGTAAAATTGTTGTAAAATAGTTATTTAGTAAATAGTCAAATAGTTATAGAAATTTTAAATAATTACAAAATAGTTGTAAAATAGTAATTAGTTATAAGGTAGTTGAAAAACAGTAATTAGTCTATAAAACAGTTGAAAATTTGTTAAATAGTTCCAAAATAATTGTAAAATAAGTATAAGATAGTTTAGCTTTAAAAAAGAAAGATTGTATAGTAAGTAGCTTGGAAAAGTAGATTTATATTAAAACAATTTATTTTGAAAAATAGTTCAGAGCCAAACTGTTCAATTCCTAATCTCCATTTCCAATTAATACAATTTAAATTTCCACTCTCGTTTAAATTGAATCAACTTCAATTTAAATAATTTCAATTTCCATTGAAATTGATTTAACCCCATTTCAAGTCGAGTTAATCTTGATTTCTTTCCAAATTCAAATCAAATTCTATTTGATTTTAAACATATTCACTTTAACTACAATCCCAAATTATTCAAATTAATTTAGACTAATTTCAAATTGAATCCACTTCAATTTCAAATCATTTCAACTCCTGTTTGAATTAGTCCCAATTCCCATTTGAATTTGAACTAACTCAATTCAAATTTCAATTTTAAACCATCTCGAATTATATAAATTTGAGTTAAATTTCCAAATGTTAATTTAACCCCTTAAATCGAATTAACCTTTATTTTTATTTTTTTGAATCAACCATTCAATTCTTTAGACAATTTAATTCTGAGTCCAATTTTCAAAATTCCATTGTAAATTATCTTTACTTAACCTTTTCCAAGTTCAAATAAGAGTTTAAAAACAATTCTATCTTAAAACTTTAATTTATTACTCGATTTTATCTTCCAGTTTTGAAATCAGTTCTTAAACAAATTTTACTTTACAAATTCAATTATCCTTTTATAAAACTATTAACCATGTTCCCTTTCTACCATAGAAATCCTTATTTCAAATTTAAGTTTAATTTTCCTTTTATCTCAACAATGGATATATTACCACAATACATTTCTCATTCATTTAAACAAAACCAATTCACAATTTCAAACAACTCCTGTCTGAATCAATCTCTTTCATTCAAATAATATTATTTATTATTTCTTTATCACTTTGAAACCATTTTCAAATTCTAGACCCAGATTTAAAACTCCATAATTTAAAACCAACTTCAATTTACAAGTCATACTTATCTAAACATTTCATTTTGCTTACTCATTAATACACATCTTATTATTAAACACAACAATCATTTATGATAATAACCAGGATTATCATATCTGGAAACCAATTCATTATTATCTTATTCTGAAACTTCTCCCTAAATTCAAGATTTAATTTCAGTTTGAATCCATTCCAAACTTACCTTTATTTAATTTCAATTTGGTTGTATTTCTATTACCTCTTAATTTAATTCCAATAATTTAACAACCAATTACCTTAACCTTTATTAGTAAGAAATATTCCTTTATATATATATATATATATATCAAAATATATTCTTATATAAAATCATTTAAAATCTTTATATAAGAAAATAACAAGTACGCTGTCATGCATATATATACACTCAACTCATTCTAGGGTACCATTGACCTTATCCTTAAAGAGTATACCCACCAGAGCCAAGGTTCTCGCTTAACCTTCAGCTCTGATACCAACTGTAACGACCCGGAATTTTCGATCCTGAAAACTCCTGATAGTTATGAAAAAGAAGAAAAAGATAGAAGAATAAGAAGAACATAAACACCAACATCTCACATTTGCAACGGATAGAATATAATAACAAATAATAACAGTTTACAAAAAAAAATTGTATCTGTCAAATACATTTATAATACATCAGAGTTACACATATATACAGACACTGGATATACACAATCATCATGTATCAGATATACAACAATATAATACATCGGAAACACTCCATACGTTCTTGCTATCCACCTCGCCTCCTGAGCTTCAGAACGTCCTCACCTGAAAATATGTAATACTCGGTCTGACCCGAGCATTACATCAAAGTAACATCCGAGTTAGGCTGGAAACAAACGTGAGTAAACCCATATAAATTGAAATACTAAATTCCAATCATTTAAGAAAACACGGGGAACTCGTATTTCACTACAAGTTCATCACTTGTTGTTGTCAACACTTAAATTCACAAATCGATCCCAAAGTACCTTTAGTTTAAACGGTCCAGTCATTTAAACTAATCCCATTTTGGGTTATTGATTTCACATATCAATTTATAAAGAATCATAATAGATTACAAATCGAAGTGGTTTCGGGTACTTACCGGTACCCGACCCCGGTCTCTTCGAATCCAATCTTAAACACCAAATTATTCAAGTGAAATCCGATTCAACGTTAAATACAGAATGTCACTTTACACAGCAATTTATCTCAATAGATAACTACATTATCGCTGTTCAATCCAATCATATAACAAAACATTTCATATCAGAAACATTAAATAGTCCAAGGCATTCAGTATCATTCAATCTTTCATAAGCAAGATTAATCAGTCATACCATTCCTAATTAAATTAATTACATCAATCATCTTAAAATCCTGCTTATTCAACATTAACTATCTACAAACTAATTAATAAATCAACCTCTAATTATCATCTTTAATTACATTAAATTCTTAGTTACTTCTCTTTACGTAATTTCCTCTTAATTACTTCCATTAAGTAATTGTCATTTAATTAATTAATCTTCCATCTACTTTCATCAACAAGCTCTAATCAACTATTAATTAATTTAGAACTACAAATTAATTAATCTCTAATTTTATTAATTTATAATCCTCAATCATAAATTAATTAATTCTCTTTAATTATTTTATTTAATTAATTTCTTTCCATTTAATTAAATTATCCAAGACCTTAATAAACTATAAAATAAACCTTTTTATCTTTATTTACCTCTAAACCATTACTAGTATCATTTTAATGAATCTTAATATCACTTATCATTAACATATGATACAAAATATACTACTTAATTACATATTTAAAATTAAGTTTAAACCAAACTTAAGAATTAACCAAATTAATTTAAATATCATAGATCATTCTACATCTTAAACCAAGTACTAAATAAAAACATTACTTACATATAAAGAAGTTTATTTAAGAACATATTTAGACTTGATTTATTTTGAATTTTCAAAAAACTTTATTTTTCTTGCATTTTAAAACCGTTATAAATTTTCTTCGGGTTCAACCCGGTTAATATTTGAGCTAGACCCGAGATAATCCACCTTCCATTCTTTCTTCCTTAGTCTTAATTTTACAACATAAACTCTGGAAACACAACACATACATGCGATGCCTCGAAGTCCAACCCGAACCACGACACTACCTCCCCGAGACCCACCCCGAGTCATAGGCCTCTTCACAAACACCGACACACCTGACTTCGACTTGCACATGAACACCATCTCTGGCCATCTTCGACCAACACCGTTGCCACTCACAAGTCTTCGCCGACTACCTCGACCCAATCGACCACCTAGAAACCACGTCGAACACCAAAATCAAAAATGAGGATTTGACGAACACTATTTGGAATAACTCGGCCGCCAAACCTATCTCGTCCAAGCACCTCAGACCACCGGCACCTCAGACTACCGGCACCTCTAAAACTCCAGCCATGTCTTCGCCACACTCCCACGCATCCAACACCAGAACACGATGTCACTCGATCGACCAGAGGACTCGAAATGCTCTAGTGACCAGGCTGACCAAAATTAGGTTTAGAAACCTAATCTACTTGCCGCCAATGCCTCGATGATCAGGCAACCCACTAGCTATTTTTGCCATGACCATCGAACTCCCAGCCACCTCCTGTAATGGTCTCGACCACCCTATTACTGCCGATTACCAGAAATAGCCCAAAAACCCAAATTCCAGTCGTCCAAAGATTTCTCACAATATACCATATTTAAAATCATGGTTTTTATCTTAAAAATCCTAATTCTCAAGGATACAATAGATTATAACTTGAATCTACAATATAATCATGTTGGAATTTTGATAATATCAAGCTATTTCTGTAATGTATTTTTTTTTTATTAACACTGTCTTCAATTCTTGCTTTAATAGATTTTATAATTTATATCTTGTTGTTTCTAACAACTTTTATTTAAGCATCATAATATAATACTGATCGGAGAAGGAGCAGTTGACTCTTAAATTTAATTGGTAACCTGAAATTGAAGAACAAGTAGATAAATTGTTGTACAGACTTACACACAGTTATCTGTACACATATTTACATATTTTAGTTTTTAAAACCCATCAGGCAAACATATATTCAAACATACATCACAATTTACTTCAAGAATCTACTGTATACACTCAGTTAAATTGTTTTTAAACTTAAATTTACTCACTTTTTTTATGCAGAGGACTTGATAAAACTAAGAAGCTTTGAAACTGCATTTGCTTTGATTTCTTTTTAACCTCTTGTAGTTTAAAAACAGAGAAGAGCAAACAAATTATACATGCACAGTCTACACATTCTTAAACACATAGATATTACTATCTATATATAAGCGAACATCATTAAATCTCAGATCTTTCAGAAGCAACAGAACTTAATTTACTTAAGATTTAATATAAAATGTTTACTCACCTTAATATAACCTGAACATGAAACAGAGTAAAGAATCATGATCTGGACTTCCTTTATCCAAAACTACAGCTTGTTTGATTCTTTGATCTTCTTTTACTTAGTTGTTGAATTGAGTTTGTTTGTTTCTTATGTTTTTAAATGGCAGCTCTTATTTTTACTTACTACTTAAGTTTGTTCGTATGAGTGAAAAAAGAAAGACAGGGTAAAGGTATTTGTAAGAAAAGGCAAGCTGTAGTTTTGTACGCAGCAAGCTTCTTTATTCTATTTTTTTTATATAGATCAGAGATTTTTTTTTAAATGTCGGCTTGATTTCATATTTTTGTATGCTGACTTGATTTCATGTGATATGGTTTTGACTTTGAATATATTTTTTGTTTACAGGTTTTAATTTTTTTTTAGAAGATGAAAGAAGGTTTGAGAATTATGTACGGCCTATTTATTTTATTAAGTATCATGTATGTACCTTCTTAGTTTACACTTGTTGATTCTTGTATATAAATCCTTATATTTGTAATTATGTATGCATATATTTTCCTTCAACACTTGTAATTTCATTTTATTAAGGGTCTTTATATTAATTAAAATATCCTAAGAATATAAATATTTAAACTATCTCTTTATTAATCTATATAAAGTTTTAAAGAAAAGGATAAAAACTCCAATCATACATTTAGAAATAATTATACTATTTTAATATATCTTTTAAAGAGAATGTTATAAACAGATCATATATGCATATTATTTTAAACTCCATTTATATTTTAAACTGTTATATTTGAATTTCAATTTCAAATTCTTTTTTTTAAACTACTTATATATGTTCAGATGTTTTTATTTATCAAATTTTATTTGCTTAACCAAATGGAATCAGTATCTTAATGATTTAAAATTAGTTAATTATCCAGTTACCGGATATCCAAAAATCCGGGTCGTCACAAACTCTATTTCTTTTTTCATTCTTATGGATAAAATGTCGAAGTGAGGATTCATGCTTAGAAGTCTTCGTTCCATGCCCATTCATCTAGCTCATATTTCGAGTCTCGTAGGAGTGAGGCCGAAAGAGAACGCGATCGCGGCTACTCAAGTTAAGAGAGGGAGCGCTATAAAAGGGAAAGAGATAAGGAGAGGGAGAAGGAAAGGGAGAGGGAGTACATGCGCCGCTACCAGTCGCGCTCTCCGCCTCCTAGAAGTCCAACGCACCCCTCCGGCTTCGGAAAACAAACCAACGAACTTCATGCCAACCAATGCCTTCATAATTTCGAGATCTATGACCGGCATCGTAGAACTGGGACGGTGATTCCCATCGCCACTACATCAGCAACTATGGAGCCCACGGGAGAGGGAGCCATCTGGATAGCTCAGTTGAAAACAGACTTCCCTAATATCTGCTTCGATGGCTTTCACATCTCCCCGAACTTGAAGCGGATCCCCGTTAGCGAAGAACAGACAGTCCATGACTATGTGTATGATTTCTACAATCAAAATCGAGAATGGATGAAGATGGCGAATAAAGCTTCTGCAGTGGCCTTCGAGCGAGTGAAGACATTCGAGAAATTAGAAACGATCTCACTCAGAGGGACCGCATAATTCATGTGCTCACCAACAAGAATGAGTCTTCAAGGAAAGCAGAGATGGAGGCTACTCAAAAAGCCGATGAGGCAAATAAGTCTATGGAGAAGATGAGACAGGAACACTTGGCCTTGATCGAAGAGATTAGCCATAGGACCACCACGATCGTAGCCGAAAGGGATGCTGTGCTAAAAGAGCTTGAGGAACTCAAAGCCAAATTTGCTGAAGTCACCAAAGAGAGAGACGACGCTAATAAAGCTGCTTAGGAAGCATGCGAGCAGGCTATGGTGTTCAAGGATTAGGGGGATGTGGCAATGCTAAAGGTTCAAGAAGCTAAGGCCAGGGTTGAGGATGAAATGAGAGCGGCGGAGGCCAGGTTGGAGGGTGACATTGAGGATCTCTTGATCACATACGTCATCAATGTTTCTGAAGCACCAAAATCGAGTCGGCTCGAAGATTACCCATCGCATCTGTATAATGCTTAGTGCTGCCAGGAAAAAGATGAGAAAATAGATCGCGGTACCACATCTATTGACGACTTCAAGTTAGAGAATCGGATATTGATCGAAGATGAAAGGTCCTCCATGATGCATTATTACTTATGAAAAGGAGAAGCTTGCCGATTAGCATTTGGATGTTGGAGAGGGGTCTGGAGTTGATCATCACGGAACAAGTTCCGAAATACCTACATCAATCCAACTCGAAATCACTCCCACAGTAGATCTTCCAGTTGTGCCTACTTATGATCCCGATCAACAGAGTTTGCCTCTGGTTCGCGAGCATGTTTCCAAAGGTGCCCCAGCTCCACCCTCGAGCCAATTTAAGGAAGGTACTCTGAACACTTCTCGTATTTACTCAATGCTGGGAGTGTTGTTTGAAAATATCACTGACATTTTTCATTGCCTTTATTCAGTTATAGAACCTACACTGAGTGAGCCTCATACAACCCAAGAGCTGCATCATGATCAAGAGGCTCTTTTGATGGAGGCAACCAAAACAACGGCTGCTACATCAACCAAGAGGATGCATGATGGCGCCTTCACTCTTGACGAACAGATGATGAAAGAACTTCTTGGTCAACATAGTGACCCACTTGCCAGCTTTCCTTTCGTCACGAGTGAAGGTGTATTTATGACTAGCTCTTCGGGCCAAGCGAGCAACATTCCTGTGGACACTTAAGCGATTCGTGAGGAAGAGATAATGGTGAAGATTAATGCCGAGATGGAATGAGCTGCACATGCCAGTGGTATTGGAGGTGGTATGGCAGGTCCAGGTCCGGTTCCTTTACGAATGATTTCTCCCAGTGGTACAGTTGTTGACACTGGCATGCCTCCCTCGTCTTCCAACATCGAGAGTGTTCCTATTCCTCCATCTCTGCATTCAGAAAGTGTTCCAATTTCCATGAGTTCGGAGGAAAAGATTACCATAATTCCTTCAATCGGAGGCCAACCACCAAAAGGAAATGGCTCGAAAAGACAACCAAGCGGCATCTCTAGGGGGTCGATGCTGAAGAAAAAGAAGAAGAAGCCGAAGGAGTAGGTGTGTGATTTTATTTCCCCTTTAAATTTCTTTTTACTTTCCGTAGGCTGTGTATAGATGCGGGTTCGACCCCTGCCTATAAGAATTCTTGAAATAATTTTTATACCTATCCTTTTCTTTCAAAGAATAGTTGAAATGAAATTCCATTTTGTTTTCAGCATAACTCTGTGTTTATTTGCTTAAGTGTTTTAGCTCTCGAGTTTCCATTCAATGTACTTGTGAGGCTTTAGTCTCTAAATTGGACTTGAATTCAGTTGTTTAGTTCCAAAGTGATGGCTTCGGGTCATAACCAAATGTTAAGTCGAGTCTCAATATTGCACTATGTCGTTCAGTAGTTGGTACTTGATTTTTTCCCCTGCTCTTGGGTATGAATTGAAGTGACCGGTCGACAGTCACTTATTGCCTTCAATAAGTTGAAGTGAGATGAGTTCGAATGGTCGGATCACACTCGCGCTCTATTGCTGATTGCATCCATACTCTAGGGATTGAACTTGTATGCCAGTGGTCGGTCACATCTGCATAATGTCTAAAGTACGTCCACGCTTCGGGGACTTACGTTATTTTTTGGGCGGTCAGTCATACTAATGTCTAAAGTCACATATGCACTTTGGGGACTTAGCTCGGTCTATGGATGGTCAGTCACACCTGATTTGTTTTTATACTCTGGTCCGCACTGTGGGGACTCGGATTTATCTTCACAGGTAGTCAGTTCACACCCGGTTTGTGTTTATACTCTAACCCGCGCTCCAGGGACTTAGAGTTAGTCGATGGGTGGTCATTCACACCCATTTTGATGTTTATACTCTAGTTCACACTTTGGAAATCTAAAGTTGACCGACAAATGGTTAGTCACATCTGCCTAAGAGTTGGAATCTTGTTCGCTCTCCAGGAACGGTAAGCTGATTAGGGACGTGGACAGTCAGATTACATCCACCATGAGTAGGCAAGCGAAGTCGTAGATGGACGGATCCATCCTCCTCGAGATTTCACAAATGAGGACGAGGTCGTGGATCGAAGGATCTATCCTCCACAAGTTTAGATTGTACATAGGCGAAGTCATGGGTGGACAGATCCACACTCCTTGAACCCACGTTTTGGATTTGAAATTTATACTCCAACTCGCACTCTGGGAACCGGAGTTTGTTGGAGGATAGTCGTGTATCAATCCTTTTGGCTTCAGTGTAGTTGCTTGCCCCCAAGCTTGGGTTTTACTTAGCAAGTGACCAATCGTTTCACAGTCAATCCCTATTCGAATAAGTCCCACCATAAGATGGAACTTAGCTCTTCATGCATTATGAGAATCGCAAGACACATTTCAAGAATCGCCGCTTTGGCTCGACGAGTTTGCATTTTATTGCTGAAATAAGAAAGTATGACAAAGTCAGTTGCCTTATTACAAGTTCAAATTTCGAAATGCACAAACAAATTTCAAATGAAAAGCATACTAAATGAATAAATAAAGCCTGTTATGTGTTGTAGCAAAGGAGACTTTTGCTATTCCAAACTCTCGGCAGAATGAGACCATCAACAATTGATAATTTGAATGTGCCGTCTCCAAGTCATCGTACAATGATGTATGGTCCTTCCCATGTTGATTTCATATGTGAAGGGACTGGATAAATTCTTTTGAATACGAGATTGCTAAGTTCAAAGGTTCTGGGTCGCACCTTAGCATTGTATAATCGGGGGACTCGGCTTCAGTGCATGGCTGCCCTCAAATCAGCCTCTTCACGCTTCTCATCCAATAAATCCAGAGATTCAGCAAGTAATATGGCGTTCGTCTTTGAATCATAATATGTCACACGATGAGAAGGTACCTCTAACTTTACTGGAATAACGGCTTCAGAGCCATAGGAAAGTTAAAATGGAGTGTGGTCGGTCATAGACCTATGGGTAATTCGAAACGCCCATAGGGCCAAGGGAAGCTCATTGTCCCATTTTCCCCCGGCCTTCTCTAGTTATTTCTTCAGAATGGATTTGATAACTTTGTTAACAGCTTCGACCTGTCCATTCGCTTGAGGGTGTGCAACTGCTGAGAACTTCTTCTAGATATGGAAATGTTGACAGAAGTTCTTGAACTCGACGCTATCAAATCGGGCTCCATTGTTAGTGGTAATGGTATATGGGAGGCCAAATTGACAGATAATGTTGCGGACAACAAAGTTGATTTCTTCCTCTTGATAGTAGCGAGGGGCTCGACTTCCGCCCACATAGTAAATTAGTCAACTGCAACGATGGCGTACTTCACACCGTCTTTTGCCAGAGGTAAAGACTCAATTATATCAATGCCCCACATGGCGAACGGCCATGGACTGACTATCTGAGTGATTTCAGTAGGTGAGGATCTTGGAATCTTGGCATGCTTTTGGCACTTATCACATTTTTTGGCATAGTCCGATGCATCTCAATTCACAGTCGGCCAATAATATCTGTATCGAGGTATCCTCTTAGTAAGGGCTTGGCCTATAGTGTGATCACCACATTCTCCCTTGCGTACATCGTGTAACACTCATTTGATCTCGTCATGGGCGATATACTGGAGTAAAGTGAGAGACTATCCTCTCCTGTACATGACACCACTCCGGGTAATGAATCGTGAAGCTTTTTTGAGAATCTGCCTTTTATGACTTCTTCGATCGAGTAAAGTCCCGTGCTTGAGATAACTTTTGAACGGGGTCATCCATGACTCCTTCTCGGGTGTTTCCTCATGTTCCCAGTCTGTTTCTGCCCAATCGATACTCGGAGCGGTAAATATCTCAATGGATATGAGTCCTATTTGCTGCATTTCACTGGTGATGGACAACTTTGCTAAAGAATTGGCTTTTGATTGATTTCATGGGGTATGTAGTGGATGACGTAGTAGTCAAACTGATTCAACACTTGTTGAACCCGAATGAGATAAGTGGCCAACCTTCGGTCTCTGGCTTAATATTCTTCCCGAAACTGGAAAGACCAATTGCGAATCATAATGAATCTCCATAGCACTAATCTTTAGCTTTTTGGCAAGTTTGAGTCCGACAAGTAAAGCTTCATATTCAGCCTCATTATTAGTAACACGGAAATCAAACTTCAAATCATAGCATATAGATCGACCTTCTGGGGTTTCAAGTACCACTTTAGCGCTTCAGCAGCGGTCGTTCGATGCGCCACTAATATAAAGCTTCCATATGTATTTGGAGACTCACTGGTTTTAGGCAAGTCCTCTGGTATTGTAAACTCGGCTATGAAGTCCATAGAACTTGTCCTTGGATGGTTCACCACGGTTTATAAACAATAGCGAGTTGACTCAACTCAATGCTTGAGCAATCTACCAGACATCTCAGGCCATATAAGGACCAGTCTTAATTGCTGGTCATTCTAGACTATGATTGGTGAGCCTGGAAATATGGCTGGAGCTTTCTTGAGGCAGTGACGAGGCAATAAGCAAGCTTTTCCAATTTTAGGTAGTTTCTTTCTACCGCAGTTACCCTTTGTCGATGTAATAGACCGATCGTTGGAACCGATCCTATTCTCGAACCAAAGCAGCTTCGATTGCATATAATGAAACCACCAGATAGATACATAATCGCTCATGATCGATTGGCTTCGAAAAAATGGGAGGTGTTGCCAAATGTTGAACTAATGCTCGGAATGCGCCTTCACATTTCTCTATCCATTCAGAGTTTCACTTTCCTTTTCGAATCAGGTCGAAGAAGGGAATTCACTTGTCTGTGGATTTGGAGATGAATATGCTCAAAGATGCCACCTTCCCGTTGAGGCTTTGTATTTGCTTTATAGTTCTGGGAGTTTCGAGATTCCGAATCGCCCAGATCTTTTCTGAATTGGCTTCAATGCCTCGAGCATTGACAATGAACCCAAGGAACTTTCCAAATGCAACTTTGAAGTGACCTTTCAACAGGTTGAGCTTTATTCTTTACTCTTGGAGGATATTGAACATCGTTTCCAAGTCTTTGACATGATCAATGGAGAGCCACGATTTTACAAGCATATCGTCCACGTACACCTCCATGGTTTTCACGATCTGGTTAGCGAACATTCGATTGACGAGTCTATGATAGGTTTCCCCAACGTTCTTGAGTCCGAACGGCATCACTTTATAACAATAGAGTCCCAGATCGGTGAAAAAGCTAGTATGCTCCTGATCCGGTAGGTGCATCAATATTTGGTTGTAGCTGGAATAAGCATCCATGAAAGACAAGAGCTCGTGTCCGACCGTTGAACCTACAAGCCGATCAACTCTGGGAAGTGGGAAACTATCTTTAGGGCAGGTTTTATTCAAATTTGAGTAGTTTACACAAGTTCTCCATTTCCCGTTGGATTTTTTGACAAGCACCGGATTAGATACCCATTTCAGGGTATAACGTATCTCGAATAAACCCATTCGATTAAGCTTTTCTACCTCTTTGTTATGGGCGATAGATCTCTCTGGATCTATACCGCGCCTATTTTGCTTGAACGGGACATGCCGTGGGTCGGTGTTTAATGCATGGCTCGCGATGTCCGGCGAGATCCCACAAACATAAGAGTGAGTCCAGGCAAAGAAGTCAAGGTTTGCCCAAAGAAATTCAACCAATTCCTCTCTCATCTAGTGGCTAAGTTGAGATCCGACCTTTATCATTCTGGAATCGCCTTTATCATCGATCGAAACATCGATCGTCAACTCTACTAGGGAAGCCTGACTGTCTTTGAATTCCTCACTATTATCGTTGTCTCATGGATCAAGATCTTTCAGGAACTGGTTGTGATGCCCAGGCCTAGGCTTAGGTGTTAATTATCAATTTTGAGTAAAACGGACGCAGAGAGATTCCTCTACACCCTTGCCCATCTCCTTCTGCCGTGCCTCCCACAGCTTAGCAACATAACAGGAATGTCCAGCCACCCATTCTCCTTGAGCAACTCCAACCCCATTTTCAGTGGGGCACTTTAGAGTTAAGCACCATGGGGCAACGACTTCCCTGAATTCAGCTAGGGTGGTCAGCCCAAGAAAGCATTATATGGAGAATCGATGTCTAACACAACAAATTGCAGCACCCGGACTCTCCGACAATCTCCGATTCCCAACTCCACTGGTAACTCCACCATTCCAGTGGTTATTATTACACTTCTATTAATGCCATTTATGCGAGACTGACATGGCTTCATGTCCTTCACTTCCATTTTCATCTGGTCATAAGCTCGTTTAAACAGAATATTCATGGAGCTTCCACTATCTACTAAGATCCTCTTCATCCATGTAGGACTTATTTGAGCTGATATGACTAATGGATCGATAGTTGGGGCTTCGACTCTATTAGCATCTCTGTTTCAAAAAACGACGTCGTCCGTCATCATACTCTGTTGTTTCGTCGGAGCCCCATTATCAACATTACTGCAACATTCGAAGTCCGCATACCTAATCGAACTAGCTACGACTCCTTTTCTCTCTAGCTTCGATCAGCTGGATGAGGACCACCACTAACTGTATTAATAACCAATCTCCCGCTAGTACGCGCAGGTTCCTTCGGTCTAGCCTGATTTTGACCTTGATTCAGGTTTGATAGGTCTGCACCTCCAGCCTGCGGCGCTTGAACAAATTGTTCCAACTTTCTCTCTCGGATTAACTTCTCAATGATATCTTGCAAATATTGGCACTCATTAGTATTGTGGCCATAGCAACTGTCGAATTATAGAATTTCCCAGTCTAAATCTACTTCTCAGATGACTATTTCGGGGTAGATTCTTACATTGTCCAGTATTACAGATCTGTAGATAAACATTTTCCAGTCATGTATTCAGGGGAGTGTATTGGTCAAACACAGGAGCTCTATGTCTCGGTCCACGATTTTGATCTTGCTTCTTACCTTAACCTCCATTGCCTTTTTATTGGCTTTTCTTATTCTGTATATTCAATTGTAGGTTGCCAGAGTTCTCACCGATTTGTTTCATAGCAACAATACTTTGAACGCCTTCGACGTTGGGACCCGCATCGTCCTGCTTCCTAGATCGTCAAGCGTCCTCTCTACTCAAGAATTGGGCCACCTTAGCATAGAACCGATCCAACGATGCGGGTGGCTTTCCAGTCAACCAATTGCCAAATTTCGAATCGGGGTTTATTCTCTTAATCAATGCCTTCAAGATTGAATTGTCATTCGGATTGCTAACCTCAACAAAGGTAGCGTGAAATCTTTTCAAATAATGTTTGAGTGTCTCTCCTGCAGCTTGGGTGACGTTGGATAAGGTGTTAACATCCTTCGGCCTTGTGACGTGAATACGAAACTATTCAACGAACTTGGTTGCCAACTGATCGAAGCATGAAATGGATCGAGGTGGTAAACGACTAAACCACATAATTGTGATGCCCCATAGGGAAATAGGAAGGCTCCTACATTTAACAGCATCGTCAGCTCAAGCGGTGTTCATGAGCCATTCATACTTTATGATGTGTTGATTAGGATCTGAGCTCCCTTCATAAACAGGTAAAGTTAACATCCTGAATCAGCGAGGTGGTTTAGCATAAAAGATTTCATCAGCGAATAGGGTATGACTTTAGGAGATTTCCAATCGTCATTAGTGAGGCCTTCTCTTTTGCGGATCATTTGACGGATCATGGTTGGAGTGTCTAACATTTGGACGTTTTGGGCCCAGGTGTGGTTAGGTTCCACAATGAGAGAATGGTCCGAGCACGGTCGACGGTCCATGCCTTGCCTCCATAGCTCCAAATCTTTAGGCACATATGGTTCAGGAGCATGATTGTGCTAATGGAAGGCTGGGTTTGGTTGATTCTGAAGTTGAGTTTCAATATTTGCCACGGCAGCGGCTGCATGGCTATCAACACTATGATAAGGAAGTGCCCCTCCTCGAGAGGAGGGTCCAGTCGGTGTCCTTTAGAAGGTTCGACTCTAGCTTGTCCAAGGTTCAGAGGGCACTGATGCTTAGGGGCTTACGCGTAATTTCCATCCAGCCGTAGGCGTGTAGATCTATGATTGTAATCAGAGGAAGCTGAGCTTTCGGTGGATGAATAGGAAGCATTGCTCCCTTCTGGATCTCCTTCGTCTCTCCACGTTCATTCGGTTAGTTAGCTTCGTGTTGGCACAGATCTATTGGGTAAGCTGTTGGTAGCTCTGAGTCAATTCTTGCATTAGCATCTGAAATTCCTCTCTGGTGACAGGGCCTTGTGGATCTAAAGGTCTAGTTGAGTCTGGCCTGTAGCAGGCAGCTGTGTGGGATTTGGTCTATCCCATCCTTCTGGATCTACAGCAGTTGAAGTACTTCTAGTTGTGGCCATGGTGAATGATGTAGTTCCTTCCTAGATCTGATGCAATTTGAATAGTATGGAACAACTTCTGAATGGTAGATCTGGATCTTCTCCTTAGATTTATGCAATCCAAGGACGGTAGTTGATCCAATGAAGTGGAGAAAAGGTAGATTCTTAGTTAAAGCACCAAAGTGTTTGTGCCAAAATTGGACACGACACTCTTAGAACATATTTAAAGAGATTAAAGTGAGGAATATAAATGGAAAGGGAGGTTAATCTAACAAACACGCCAAACAAACAGACAGAAATATAGGAACACGAGAGTTTGGAGTGGTTCAGTGTTGTAGCCTACGTCCACCATGGAAAGTTTGATGTTTGAATTGACTTTGCTAACTGATTACAATTGGTTACAATGGTACACTCTCAAGCCCTCAAGATACAATGGAGTTTCCGATAGAGTATCGACGTAGAAGGTCAAAAGTCAATTTTCTGAAAGCCTAAGATTGCTATTTATAAGTGTAGGCTAAAAATATATGGCTTAGATCTCAGAAGACCTCTTCTCTTATGTGGGTGGGCCCACCAGATCTATCCGAGATAGATTGGGATCGATCCCTAATCGATACGTGTGCATTTCGTATCGATCGATAACACCTCTATTAGGGCTGAGATCGATTAAGGACACTCCTGAGATGGTATGCCAGCTCCCATGAAAATTTGGTGGCATTTGGACTTGTAGATTACGAGTTATGATCGATCCAAGTTTGTATTTGCAAAACACTACGGAGTTCGTATCGATACAATTCGTAACGATGCTGGCTCTTATTGATCAGGGTGACATGGTGCTATATTTTAGGATTGATCCACTTTTCATGCCGAGTGACCGAGTCTTCCACTTGACCGTGTTCTGTTCGTATCGATATAGTGTAATTCCATTCGTATCATTCGATGACTTTTACTTCAGTTTTCATCGGTACATACTCATCCTTACTTATCAAAAATTTCTTATATGTTTCGTATCGATCACTAACCGGTCGATACGAACTACCTAGAAGAGATGATCGATACGAATAACTTTAAAGCTAAAATTGTGGAAGTCTGATCAATGCAGGCTATAGTTGGATATGAAGAGATGTGGTGGCTAATGGATACAAACCAATGCTTTCTTGAGGGATGGATACGAAATCGTATGGATACGAACAGAGCTGGCTTTCCTGAACTTGATGATCCATACCCCAAGCATACGAACTTCAATTGACTTGAAATTTAGAACGTTAGTTTCGTAGCTTTGCTTATCGTGTCATATCGATCATAGCTCGATTTGGACTTGAACAAAATTTACCAGTATACATAGTGAACCGATCTTCGGGACGGACTGTCCTTAGTTTCCAGTCAAGTTCTTGGTGTCACACCTTGCCAAAAGGTGGGATAACACCTCTATTCCATGATAGAATCATTCTCACATTCTATCCATATGTCACCCTTCCTAGAACCTTCCCTTTATGAACAAACATTCTCAAGACTCTTTTTCACATCGAGCCACCATCAACGGAACCTAAATCTATTCACCGTCAAGTTTCCATCACCAAAGTTTGAAGCGATCATTGTGCTATTGTATCGCCATCAAACCCCAAGCGAATAAACAAATACCTTCAATATGACATATAGAGCCTCCACTCACCCTCATGGAAGTTCCACCCGATAGCATCAAAAGGGACCTCTCGATACCGATAAGACCTCTCGGTACCAAGAGGTGTACTTAACCAATTTTGATTTTCTTCCCTTTCTTCCAAGGCCCCATCTCCTAAGTACTTGGATCTCGATCACTTCCCCTAAAGCTCTCGGCATTAACTCTAGAGCTCTTGGTGAAAAGTCCAAAAACTCTTGTTTCCATGCCTTCCAAAGCTCTTAGTGCTTGGTCCATCCTTTGGCCAAATTCTTGCACTTGTCTTCTGATTATCTCCCTAAACCATGATTTGAAAAAACCATCACCCACCGAGACAATTCCCACTAAACATGGCCACTTAGTACCAACATGATCACTCCTCTACTTTACTCAAATCTTGATGCGACTTGAACCCTAAGTTCGCTCAATGATTTAGAGCCCCTACTCCAAGTTTTATCCAATTCCAACAATATTTGCCTTCGATTTGCTAATTCGACCACTACAACGATCCGTATTTTACATATCGGAGGAACGTAAAATATTATTTTTAAATCCATGTGAGGTCGTATGACTCTATATCTTTGAAACACTACAACAAAAAGACCCTACGATAGCGCCCGAAAAATGCCGTTAAAGGATATTATAGCGGTTCGATAAACGCCGTATAACGACATGTGATTAAAAACAACCAATATTAGATAGCACAAAAAAAGCGCTATAAAAATTGTAAATTACATTGCTCAAATATTGCGCTATGTTATTTATTTTTATAGCGGCAAAATAGGCGTTATTGATTAATATCACAGCGCTATTAGCCCGCTGTGAAATTGGTTATTAGCCACATAATGCTTTTTGTTTTTCTAAGATAGCACTAATATTGCGCTATAGAAAGTTTTAATAGCGAATTTTTAGCGCTGTATTCGAACAGGTCATTGTAGACGGTGACTTGTCACAACTCCAATATGCCGCTATAAAAAGTCAGCTACAATAGCACTTGTACTCTGCTATAATATCTTATTTTATAGCGCTTATTGACCTATCATTCATCATTATATATAGCGCTTTTTGTAATACCATAGCGCTTTTTATGGTCTGCATCTTTAATACTAACAGATTTGATAGCGGCCATTAGGCGCTATTAAATATTATAGCGGTTTTGATGTGCTGTAATTTAATTTCACAATTCAAAAATTTTCTACATCCTACTAATAAACTGCAGTATTAAATACCAATATCAAAAAGCACAATAATAATAATAAAAGATAATAAATATAGAGATGTAACACATTACATTAAACATACCAAATATTCATACACATCAAAACGTAGTAGCAAATATTTTAAGCACACCCCAAAAAATAGTAGCATAGTTTAACAAAAAAAAACTAGTACATATTTGATAGTTTGCATTAAAATGAAGATCACAACTTTAGCATCTTCTTCTTTCACACAGCTGCAAATAAGATAAATAATTACATTAAGAACGATACATAATTAATGATAGATAATACATAACATTTTTTGCCTGTACATGGTCACTATCATGAACACTTCCAAGTTCATGTTCCAAATTTTGATTTATCATAAATTTAGCATCAACATCACATATTTGAGTAATTGCCATTTCATTCAAATGATCACTGGTATCTGCATTCACAGATTCACCAGAACTGATCGAGTTTTCTGGAAAATGCTCTGATTCATGCTCAGATAGAGTATTAAGTAATTACATTATAACCGGTTTGTTCATATATATATACAGAAATATGGTTCATGAATTCAACATTTATACGTTCATGCACATTCTCAGATGCTTGCACATAAAAAACTGCTATTACATTATTAGAAACATATTCAATAATCTGCTTTAAAATAGACGAATGCGAATTTTCCTGTACATGGTGACTGTCATTAACATTTCCAAATTCATGATCCAGTTTTTGTTTTGTCACAGAATTAGCATCAACTTCATATACAGGAGAAATTGCCATATCATTCTTAACAGGCAAATACATATTAACTGTAAAAATATAATTGGAATCTGCATTCATAGATTCAAGAAGAATAAAAGGTAACTGACTCGAATCATTTGAATTCACTCTATCTACACTTCTACAAAATTCCTTTATATCTAAATAACCTAGCAGTTCATATATCAATGTATTTAATGAAGGGAAAAATCACTTATCAATATTCCCCACAAAAATCAATTTTACTAATTTCACAATTACTACTCCAACCTCAAGCAATAAGCAAACCAACTCATTTAATTTATATCCACCAGTAATAATTATGATCTTAAGTCTTAACATTGAGGAATTAACCCCATGAAATTTCACTAAATCACACTGCATCAACATTAGTTTTAGATACTGAATTCTCATCAAAGGATGAAAATTTATGTACAGGTACATGCTTAGTAATAACAACATTGTCTTGTACAAGCTTACAATTCAGAGCATGCATCGTACCCTCTTGTACAAGTCCTCCTAGTTTGCAATAGTTGAAGTATGAGTTTGTTTATGTATTAGTTGCTATTGATTCGGTCAAGTTGAAGTAGTTGTAAAGGTCTATATAAAGACCTATTTTATTTCATTGAATAATAAGAGTGAAACTCAATCTCTTTTTTTCACTTTTGTTCTGAATCTTTTAGGATTAACACATACCATATACAAAATTACAAAGTTCCATTTGATAAAATAGAAACTTAGCATAATGGTAAATGACATAACTTAAGAATTAAGCTTACTTTTCATCCTGTCATCAAAATGGTCATTAAGAATGTTTGCCTACGGCATTGAAAAAATTTCTGCCTCCTTTTGACAACTCTTAACCAAACCCCACAAAGACCTTCTGATAAAGCCTGCATTATTGATAGTATGAGGCGCTCTTTGGATAACTACAAATAGCAAATAGATGATTAGAATAGGGAACAATAAATCATAGTAATATTGCTATTAGGCATCAGACGAATATTTAAAGAAAACAAATAAAGCTAGTACAGGCAATTTATATAGATATCACATTTGCTACAACCAAGAATTATTGATTTTTTGCATTAAAGTTTAACTTAGTTGGATGAAATGTAATGGAGTATCTTACACTGAGCATGACAACAAACAAAGAAACAAAGTTTAACTTAGTTCGGCAAGGCAGCAATACACATGATGAAGCTCACAATCCAAGTGTTATATTACAACAAACAACAGAATAATATGGTGAATGATATCAAAGTGAATGCCCAACATAACGAATCTCATATGCAAGCTCAAATTTCAAACACGGAACTTACTCATCCTTCTAGCATGGTAGTTGCACACCAAAAACAAGTTGAAGCAATTCAGCAACATACAGTTTTAAATCAATAGGGGAAGCAAGCCATCAGAGATGGAACAGGCGCATGACGCAGGAATGCAAATTGTCAATTCACAACTGGAAACTGAACCTGCAAGAAACAACTGCTAATAAACATAGGATAACTCGAAAGAAAAGAAGTGATGAAAAGGATTTTGGGTTTAAAGCTATTAAAAATTCTGCTGTGATTGATAATCCACTTTGGGATAAATATGCATCACAACTTAGAACATGGTCAAAGAATTTCAAGAAGAGTAAGTTGAGCCCTACTGCTCCTAGCAGCTCAAATTCTCTTGCAAGTAAACAAGATGTTGAACATTTTGTCACTTACAACTTTAACTTTTTTTTGGTCTAGTAAAGCATATACTTCCTTAAATAATATACTTTCTTTCTGTAAATACATTAACCAAAACTAAGCATATGTTTACAGTAATATTTTAGATCCACGGGGTAGAATTATAATAGTTTGGAATTCTAAAATCTAGAATAGCCAAGTACTAGCCAAACCAGATCAGCATATCACTTGCTAAGTTGAAAATAAAAGGGAAATAAAGATAATGAACACTGTTATTTATGTAACGCACCATGATTTTGAGAGAACTAGCCTATGGAATTGCCTAAAATAAGAAGCCAAAAATATTAAAATGCCATGGGTAGTAGTAGGAGATTCAATTGCATATTGTATAATGACGAAAAAATCTCCAGAACAAACCAGCCATTAGCTGGCACTAACTTTCAGCCTTGTATAAATGCCACTGATTTGAAAGAAATTGGTACAAACAGAATTTTCTTTTCATGGAAAGGGGGATTAAACTATAGTTTACAAAGCAAAATTGACTATCTGAGAATTTTGAGTATGTTAACAAATTTAATCAGGTTTCAATAACTCTACTAACCACTCTACAAGTGACTGTTTCCCAATATTAGTTGATCTATTCTTTGGTATGATGGTAAATAAACATAAATCTTTCAAGCATAACAATGCATAAAAGTTCCAAGCAGTTTATCAAGAGGTTATATACAGAGTAATACAAAAGATGATGGAAATGCAATTCCAGTTCTATTACAAAACCGAAAAACATACAATCAAGTCTAAAAAGTTGGTATAACAATAGAATGAGCATCATGCTACTTTACGAGGGCATTAGAGAAAGAAATAATACTTTATACCTACAACTTGTTAATAATCCACGTGATTAGAGATCAATACAAGAGTATAAAGGAAGCATGGCACAGTTGCAAGCTATTTTAAACCCAAGCCCTAATCAACGCTGATCCACTCAATAAAATGGACAGGAACAAAGAAACAACAACTAATCAAGAACGTAGTTAATTTTTATACATTTATTTAATTTTTATAAAGCTTAGTTAACGAACAAATTGAGATTATTTGTTGTAAATGCACCTGTGTTAACATCTATATTCATTCACAAAACATATCATAGGTTCAGCCTCCACAGTCCAAGCCACTTGAGCACAGCAAACACACAATAGAAAAAACATATATAGATTAGTATATAGAAAAAATATGTGGTATGCAAACACACAAAACATGACTTTTTACCTTGATTTTTTTGAATGGATGTATAGATGGCTGGCCATGATGAACATAATAGTGGGTACAATCATACATCACATAACCAAGTAAAATTCCTCCGAAAATAGCAGGGGTAGTGGAATCAGTTGCAAAGAGTCTAAGCAGGTTCCACAACTATAACAAAGTTCACAGAATAATTAGGCATGCAGGTAATTTTTTTTTCTTCTATATAGCACATTCTTATTATACAAAAATAAAATAATATTCAAATTCTAACTATAAGCTTACCGGAACACAAATAATAGCAGTTGCTGCAGGAGGGAAAACAAGACGTAGATGATCCATAGGGTGTTTATGATGGCATCCATGAAGAAGACAACGAGCTGTATTTGCCCTGCAATTCAAAATTAAGATAAACAGTCGATGAATAAAAACATAAATGTATTTGATTAAATCAAATAGACACTTACCAGTAGCTCTTCGTGTCTATGTGGAAAAGGAAGCGATGCAGAGTGTACTCCAACCAAGTCCAAATCAATAGGCCAAAACCAAGCATAATAGCAACTTGTGGTGCAGTGTGCCCCTTGCGCATAGCTACACTCTCAAGCCAAAATACAACTGGTATCCATACTGTTGGAATAACCCACCATCTTGTTTTTGTCAAGAACTATCAAGGTTGAAATAAATTGTTATCAGTGTTGGAAAAGCAGCGGACGTTCACAATATGCTGTGTTACACTATATATAAATACGTGCACGAACATGTGTTGGTGGAGGGGGGGCTCTATTTAAACACAATAAAACACAAATTTTGACCATTAGACATATTTGTTTTTACAAAGGTTAGATATCTAGATACATCTAACCTTTCATTACTCATTTATCATGGTCGATTATTTTTCATATCTAAAAAGTACGGTTTACAATAATTTCTGATGAAATTATCCTTTCATTATGCAGATCATCCTTACAAGAAATGAAATCGATTCAAAACTTTTTGCCCTTGAAGATTCTAAGTTAACATGAGTTATCAAAATATCTATTTTAGCCGTTGATTTTAAAGGTTAAAAAGATTTCAAAATGATCCAAAATTTTGTAGAGATGATCCTCATAATAAAACTATAGGTGTACAAAATTTCAGCTCAAATCAAATCATTTTGATGTGAGGACGTTGATAGTGGACAGATGGAGCAATGAAGTTGTATGGATAGGGAGATTCACCCAATCTGTTTAAATTTTGGTTGAGGTACATAAGTAGTGTTTTAACAAAACTAGAGCTACATAAGTAAAAAATATCCGCTCTTTCAACCACGGAAGCTACGTTACAAAGCAATGATTATTAATGATAAAATTAAGTACAGACTTCAAATGGTATTAGTAATAAAATTTGATTACTAAACCCTCTCTACAATGAAGATTACCGGCCATTACAGCTATCCAAAAACAGATATAAAAATTTCTGAAGTACAAAACTTCAAATTCTATGTGTATATATGGACCAGTATTTAAGTTCACTTTTAGGAATACTAAAGGGTGACAAAATCAGATAACTACTCAAACTAGTCAAAAATATCTCAGCAAAAACAAACTTTGCAGGCTTACTGAAAACGAACTCTAAACCCTCAATTACTCAGAAAACACTCAATCCAATTATAATAAACTAAAAAGAAATGTACTTACAAGTGCACTTCAGGAAAACCAGTTCTGGATAGGCAACTGCTGCCACTAACCAATCGAAACTACAGTGGAAAAAATACATAATTAAAAATAATCAAGTGATAAAAAACATAAGATATAAACAATAGTGGACTAGACCGCCCTGTTATAATTTATTAAGACTGTAGATATTCAGATACACAACCTAGCATAAATTGCCTCAGGTGTGCATCAACTTTGTACGACGGCAATCTAGCCATGTTCAGTTGATATGCATATAGCTTAAGGGCTCACAATTCAATTTTCAACACACATTTAAAAACCCATAGTTGTACCAACTCCAATAAGTACTACAGGCACTGCAAACTATAATCAATGAATACATACCATTCCAGGTCATACTTCAATTAATTAGTTCTCTTTTAAAACTCCTAGAACATTCACATACCACATATTTAATGCATGTTCAAACATTAAGCATTCCGTATAAACAAGGCAATATCATAGTTTTTTCCCTGGTTACCTCGCTCCTAGACAATAAAAAACACTAAACAATAAACAAGGCACATGCCATACTAGCTAGTAAAAACACTAAACAATAAAAACCCAAAGTCACTGTGCCTACCAACTCCAGCTAGAAAATGGATCCATATTTATCTATGCACTAGCTTTGAAACATGCCATTAAGTAGATGCCATACTTGTAGCTTGGATGGGTACAACCAATGATGTACTTATATACATTATGATTAAAGACTCATAAATAAAGTTCGAACATGTATTATGCTTGAAAACTGTTTAAACTTGATAAGCTAAAAAACAGAGGACAAATGGCTATAATGAAATTAAGAATCAGCAATGGTGATTTTAACCTTAAAACTAGGTTCAATATTAGTAAAAGTGATATCATCTACCATAACAAAATATACCAAGATTAAAAATAAAACATAGAAAGTAAAATATATAGGACAAAAACAACATCTTTAAGAGCTCTTGCAGTATTAAACAAAATTATGAATTCCTTAAACCTTGAATTCAAACTCAACAAACTGGTTCAACTAACAATCATTTAGTCAACAAACTGGTTCAATTATGAATTAAACAAAATTATGAATTCCTTAAACCTTGATTTCAAACTCAGCAAATGGGTTAAATTATGAATTCAAACTCAACAAACTGATTTAACAAACTAGTTCAACTAACAATCGTATGAATAAAGAAGAATCAATTAGTTCAGAGATAGATGAAGAGAAAAATCGATTATAAGTTAACAAGTTTGATAATATACCTTCGAGTTTGTTCCTGAGCGAAATTGAAGTCGGAAATTGGAGATTAGGGTTGTTGGCATCGTCGACTTCTCAACTGCTAAGCGAGGGAGACGAAATGGAGATGGAAATAGAGTAGAACGTGGATTAGGGCTTTCTTCATTTTGGGAGGGAGACGAAATGGTTAAATGTTTTTGGAGGGAGTCGAAAATTTTGGGACCTGCGTTACATAGCTACAGTACAAATTAACCAAGTACATAACGAATCAAAATGCTAAATAATAACGCTTAGAATAAATGCGCTATTAAATTGCGTTATCAATAACATATTTTCTTGTAGTGAAAAATGCCTATCATGGACATTTTTTATAGAATTTTTTGGACGATTTACCCATTGAAATTTGCATCGGCTATAACTTTTGATAGTATTGAATTAGCGTTCAAGACCACTTCTATTAGAAAGATAAGTTTTCTTTTTTCATAGAGTAGTCATAATAGCGATTTGAATTTTCTGGGTAGGTGATATGGCTGTTTGAAGATTGGCAGTTTATGGAGCAGCTTAGTGGGTATTAAAGAATTCAAGGGCAAGCCCACTAACCCATTTTGGGTTTGGAGACCTTATTAGGCTGAACCATAATCCCTAAATCACTTTTGCACCTTTCATAGATTTAAGCCTCCTTTAACCCTTTCTCCATCCAAAACCTTCTTTTTTCTCCTCCAAATCAAGTCTAAATTATATATTAGTGATAGATTAGTAAGAAGATTCGTTAGAGATCTTCGAACCTATATTTTTGGGGAAGAAAAATTGCACTTTTGCTGTTCATTTTCGAATCTACCTCGATTTGCATGCAAAACTAAGATTTTGGGGGGTTTTAATGAGTGATATATCATCTCTCACCTTACTATATCTATCTCTATGTTTTTTAATATTTTAAACTCATGTTCGAAGTTAAATTAAGGTTTTAAAACTGTTTTTAATGTCAAACCTATAGCAAAACAAATTTTAAAATGTGTAAAGCACTTTAATCATGTTATTTGGAGTATGATTGCCTTTGTTTATGATATGAAACATTAGAAATGTAATTACATTATGATTTGCTATGGTTTGGTGTGTGTTTGGATGTTTAGATGATTCGATATAATTGTGTGTGTTGTGTCTGTGCCAATGCTTATATGGTTGAAATGCTTATCGAGTGACTTAGAGCTAGTAACCATAAAACCGGTATTTGATGGATTGGCTTAGGACTCGCAGGACTTGTATCGTTGCATATGGAATGAACAAGGATGAAAAAATGGAGTCTAGTGGCAAAATCAATGCGAAACTAAGATTCTACGATGCTATAGATTTTGGTTCAGCTTGTTCGGTTATGCGTTGGTTGGTTCGAACTAGGCCTTGGTGCGGCTATAGCCAAGAGACTCTATTTGGTGAGAAGTCGGAGCGGTGGTTGGACGTGGAGTCTGGTTCGATGGTGATGGGTGCTCGACGGCCGAACAAGAATTGTCGTTCGATGGTTGTATATGCTCAGTGATCGGACCAAAATAGCTGTTTGATGCTGATTCTTATTCGATGACCAGACCAATATGGTTATTCGATGATGATGCAGGTATAGTGACTAGACCAATATGGTTGTTCAATGGTGGTTCATGCTTGGTGACCGGGCCAAGATGGTTGTTTGGAGGTGGAAGCCATTCCAAGGAAAAGGGATTGGCTGGGCGAGGTAAGGGGTTGGCTTGCATCTAGCTGAGCTCCGTTGTAGGATGGACCGAAAGGGATGGAGCACAGAGCTTGGCCATGGACTTCAGATGTGGCAACAAAGTTTTGGGGTCTTTGATGGGTTAATAAGGCATAAGGATGGATGACTCTAGGATGACTCGGGATGACCTTGGACTTCATGTAGTCACTAGTGAAGAAATGGTGTGGTGTTTCGACATCGATGACATGATGACTTCGGGACTTAGTGCATTTGCTCTAAAACTTTCGATGGATGTTTAAAGGTGTTTCAAAGAGGTCCAATTAACGGTGGGAGTCATGGCGGTGACCTACAAGGGCAAGCTAAATGATGGAGGCTTAAAAGTGGGATTTGCGATGGTGCCCTATTGTGGAGATAGGCAAGATGGAATAATGCTTGAGTTCTATTATGGAGACACATGTAAGGGGTCATTGATAACTCAGAGGTTTCTAATATGCTTGTAAAGAAGAGGTATATGGAGATGCCCACCTGGATTTGTGATTATTTCTGGCTTGCGATAGTTGATTACTTTGGCTTTGCGGTTGCGGGCCTGGTTCCTAGCCTTTCGAAGTGGCATGGATTCGAGCGCCAATGAAGTCAAGATTACAATTGGTTCCCTAGTTTGCGACTGTGCCATATGAGCGTATATCCAATGCACAAGTGATGATAAGGATTGTTGAATGGATGTACTGTTGCCATGGTTGTTTATTATTTTAGGGTGTCACATGATGCTGGTACTTTGATGTATATCTAAACATCGGACGTGTACTTCGATTGTGCTACAATTATATGGCTTTGATAACCTATTAGCATATATCGATTGTTATGTACCATCTCTTTGGATGTAGGGATAGGCTAAGTATAGTTCTACGTACTTTATGTCCATATTTACTATATAGTTTTTATAGTACTTTCAAGATGATGTATTACTCACACCAGATTGTTATCTAATTCGAATTTTTTTACTTAGCTTCTTATTACCTTGGGTACTCTTGAATGAGTAGATTAGGGATAACAAATCATAATAGCACATGGAGCTGTACGATGTATGAACAGAATGCTACACTTTTACATGCCTACACTTTGGAGCTTACTATAGCTTATATTCCGCCGTGCAGTACTATGAAGCTATGTTAGTACTTGTATTTAAAGAGACAGTTATGGGTTTATTTTGGATGATTTGGAATGTGTAAACTCTTTATTTTATTTTTTTACATAGTCTGTGAACCTAATGCACTCTGGTGTTCTTATTTATGGTTTATTTGATTATATCATTATCTTGCATGTTTTACCTCTATGTTATTATATTATATTTTATTTGTGCACAGTGAGATATTCTATAGGTTATATGTTTGGATTTTCTCTACTTTTCACTCTTGGCTACCATCCTGCATCGGTCGGGTACTTCCATAGTGCATCATACAGGTATACTGGGTGCCACAGGTGTAGGATGTTTGTCACATTTAGTATCAGAGCCTAGGTTGTGCAGACGACCTAAGTTGATACTTGGATCCATTAGAGATAAGGAAGGATTATCACCTTAGAATGGATCTTGCAATATAAAAGAGAGCGCACTTGTTATATTTTGATTTTCAAAACTATAATGGTAGAGTGTGTGTGTATCATATAAGTTGCATTGCATTTTCGAACACCACATATTGCTTTTAGAGAGACCTATCATTCTTATTACAGCTTATAAGAATGGGCCGGCTAACAAGGAATGTTGCTTGGAACTCTATCTCTAGAGTTAAGGTGAGGGAGGGATCGAGGGTTGCTAACCCCAACTTGCAGAAGACGTTTGCTGAGATAGTGCAAAACATGGTCCAGAATGCCTAAGTTACTCCAACTGCCGCTGGTGGTTGTGGTACTTCGGTGCAAGCACCATGGGTTGACTTTACCAAACGAAGCAAGGATTTTTCTACTCTAGGTGGAGAACTATTTCTTAGAAGGGAATCAACCATCGAAGTGCAGGTTTGGTTAGACACATACGAACGCATCTTTGAGGATATGAGTTAGAGGATACAGTGAAGAGGAGGCTGACTTCTAGATAGGTTTAGGGAAGAGCTATGGGGTGGTGAAATGCCATCAAGATTATTGCTCCTTAGGATCAGATTACTTGAGGGTAGTTCAAGACTAAGTTTAAAGTGAAGTATATACTGACCGCTTAGAAGTCAGTGCTCTTTCGGAAGTTGCTAACTTGAGACGGGCGATATGTCTGTATCGGAGTACGTGGCTGAGTTCGACACACCGTCAAATTACAGTCTATCTTTTATTGATACTCCGCTTAAGAAGAATAAGAAATTTATCATAGGCTTGGACAACTATCTTAGAGAGAAGCTTGTGAGTCATATAGATGAGACCTTTAAGAGGCTTGTGGAGAACGCTCTTCGACATGAGAGTCTGTATCCTAAACCTAAGTGGTTGTTGCTCCTAAGGATGAGCCAAAGCTGTAAGCTGGTGGGGGAGGCAAGAGGAATTGGAATAAGAAGAAGAAGCTGTGATGTCCCGAAAATTTAGGCAATACTTATTTAATAATTTCCGTTAATAATCATATTAAAATGTTAAATAAATCATTTTAAAATAATTATTAATGGAAATTATTAAATAAGTATTCCCCAAATTTCCGAGACATCACAGAAGCGGTTTCAGAAGAGTAGCTAGAAGAAGGGGAAGTAGGAGCCTACTTGCTATAATTGTAGGGAGAAGGGCCATCTTGTCATAGATTGCAAAGTGAAGGGCAAGAAATGCTACAACTGCAACAAGCCAGGGATGTCAAAAAGAATTTTCCAGAACTGCCAAGGAATAAGCAGCTTGTGTCTACTTACACTTTGAATGTTGTTCCACCTTTGTCAAGTGATCTATCAGCGAAGGAGAAAGAAAAGAGCGTCGTTGTACAGAGTATGCTTTCTATCTTTGATACACTTGTACATGTTTCATTTGATATTGGGGCTTCACATTCTTCATATTTAGTGATTTGATAGATAGGTTGGGATTGGAATCTGAGATTGTTGACCGACCATTGATTATCACAAACCCTGTTAGAGGATTGACTAGCCACTGCATGGTTTTTCGAGACTTAGCCTTACCGAGTCATGGATGCTTATTTGTTTGTGATTTCTTTGTTTTGTGTTTTGTGGGTTTCAATATTATACTAAGGTTGGTCTGGCTGAAGAAGTATGGAGTAATGGTGGATTGTGGGAGGCTGTTGGTGATAATAGGAATGGATGATGAACATAGGTTGGAGGTAGGTTGCTTTCCTAAAGACGAGGTGATGGTTAGCCTTTTGTATTCGCTCGAGACCCATATGCTAAGTTTTCGTTCATTAACAAGGGAGTATTCAGACAAATTCGAGGAGGTAACCAGATTACCACCACATAGGGAGATAAATTTCCATATAGGTTTGGCGAAGGATGACAGACCAGTAGATGTACCTTTGAGGCGTATAGCACCGAGAGAGCAGATGGAGTTGGAGGTGCAAATGAATGACCTATTAAGGTGAGGGTTCATCCGTAGAAGCATATCTTAATGGGGTACACCTGTAGTATTTGCCACCAAGGCAGATGGATCTATGAGATTATGTGTTGATTACCGTGAGATGAATAAGGTGATGAAGGAAAACAAATATCCACTCCTGCATATTGATGACCTGTTCGATCAGCTCCATGGTGCGAAGGCATTCTCTCAATTAGACCTTACGATGGGGTTCTATCAACTGAGGGTGGCAAAGGAGAGTGTTTCGATTATTAGCATTCCGTACGCTGTTTGGGTTCTATGAGTGGTTGGTTATGCCATTCAGGCAAACCAATGCATCGACATACTTTATTGAACCATATTTTCAAGGATCAGTTAAATAGATTTGTGTGATTATTGATGAATCCTTGTTTATTCGAGGATGGATGAAGAACACATGGAGTACTTAAGGATTGTGTTCAAGGTGTTGAGAAAGCATTGGTTGAAGGTAATGTTTTCGAAGTGTCATTTATAGATGACGAAAGTGCGATATTTGGGTGGTTGTTTCTGAGCAGGGTACTGTTGTAGACCCTATGAAGGCGGCAACGATACATGATTGGAACCGACTTAAGACCATTATAGACTTAAGAAGTTTCCTTGGACTAGTGGGATACTATATATGTTTCGTCTAGGATTTCTTGAATGTAGCAACGCTGTTAACCAACTTGATGAAGAAGAATCAAACTTTTATTTTAGGATGCGAGATGCGAGCATGCATTTGTAAGTCTAAAGGAGAGGTTGATGAGCACATCGGTGTTAGTCATTTTGAGTGGGAATGAGGAGTTGATAGTATACATAGATGGTTGTGTACCGGACTTGGTGCAGTGTTGATGTCGAGGGTAAAGGTTGATGCTTATGTTAATCGATAGTTGAAACCGCACGAGTGGAAGTATCCGACTCATAATTTGGAGTTGGCGGCGACAGTATTCGCTTTGAAAATATGGAGGCATTATTTGCTTCGGAAGATGTTTGAGTTCTATACGGGACACAAGTTGTTGAAGTATTTATTCTCCTAGAAGGATATTAACCTTGTTTAGCAGCGATGGTTGGAGTTCCCGACCTCCTACAATTTTGGCATCTTCTATATGCTTGGTAAGGGAAATGCAGTTGCTTATGCATTGAGTAAAAGACATGCTAGCTTAGGAGCGATGTTTTGAGAGTGGAAGTAGTTGGAGTTTATTGTTAGCTATGATTTTAGACCTCGGTGTGAGCTTGAGCCAGAAGTATCGGCTAACCTGACATTCAGACCTACCTTGATCGAGCGAATCAATACTAGTCAGAATCAAGATGCTAGACTAGCAAAGATCATGGCGAAGATAGAGGAAGGGGTAGAGTCTAAGGAGATGAAGCAATACGGGATGAACCGTGACGGTAAATGTAACGACCCGAAATGTCGAACACTTTGTATTTAAATATCTGAGTTATTTAATTATTTGAACTTTGTATTAAATGTTATAAAATGATTTAATAACCTTTAACCCCCTTTTAAACCATAAGTAATGATGGCAATCTTGTTGTTGAAAATTGTTTACAAAAATATATTCTTCGAAGAAAAATCAATAATGTGACCGAAAATGGTTTGTGATAAAAAACTTTTTGATCGATATAAGATATTCGAACTCTTATGCACTTTTCTAATGTATAAATTAGGAACTAGTTTCATAAAATAAAGGGAAGGTTCTAGAAGCTTCTAAATAGATAAGAGATTTTAATATGTTAGGGATATTAAAGGAATTTGCAAAAAAGAAAGAGGTGTAAAGCAGTGATGAAGCATGTTGGGGGGTAAGCCTTCCATGACATAATGGGGATGAGAACGAGGCCAAGGAGCACCATATTGGGCCTACATAAGGAGGCGGCATACCCTTGAATTATTATTATAATTTTACATAGCAAAAGCAAACTCTCTTTAATGTTTTCCTCTTTATAAAATCCTAAAGAAAATAATTGCAAAACTCATCCAAATCAACCCAAAAATTTCCAAAAGCCTTAGGATAACTTTAAAACACCTCATATCCACTTATATCTGAAGTAGTGAAGCCAACTCCCCTCCTCCCTCACTGATAAGCCGTGAGCATTATTAAGCTAATAATAGCCAGAGTCAAGGGCAAAGCAAAGAGAAGGAATGAAGCAAGGGGTTTGCAAGGTGGAGGTATGACTTATTTGATCATGCTTGCTTGTTTGTTTGGTTAAATGTGAGCTAACTAACCACTTTGAATGAAAATATTGTGTATATGTATTTGTTATTGATTGCATATATGTTTTTTGAACCGATATTGACATATATTGAAATATTGGTTTCGATTCTTGCTTTGAAAACAAATGACATATGTAATCCGTATTTATGGACTTAAATGGACTTGTATGGCTTGTAGCCTCAGCTTTAAATAAAGAATATAGGTTATAATTGTACTTTGGTTTAGATTGGACATGGATTTGAAAGTGCTCTTATTGCAACAGTCAGTATAGATACACTTAGAAATTGTCTTGTATTCGGCAATTTCTGTGGAACTTTATAGAGGGATCCTTAAGGGTTTCTCATCATATTTATGACGCTTTATATGTATGCTTTCTTTAAAAAAATTGGGTAGTAAAAAGTTAAGTAACATTTCGAAAAGTGACCAAAAAATTTACTAATGCAAAACTACACCATTTAGCCTTTTTTAACATTAAAGGTTTGGAAATTACTTTTAAATTAAGTATTTTGTTTTATTCGTTTTACAAGTGTTTGATTACTCTTATTATAGTATTTTTAAAGTGGTTTGACATTTTTATAAATTTTTAAGAATTAGCTATGAATTTTTAAAGTAGAAGGATTTAGTTAAAATGTATAGAAAACATGTTTTTTTTTAATTTTTAAGTGAATTATAAAATGGTATATTTTAAGAAATATTTTGAGTAAATGTTTTAAAATCTATTATAAGTATTTTAAAATATTTTAAAAGTAGTTTCAAGTACATATAATTTTTGGAAAATGTGTTGACTATTTTATCAAAGTATAAATATCTTATATAATAAAATATCTTTTAAATCGTTTTATTAAATATTAAGTTTTGTAAATAAATCATTACATTTTATATATCATTTCTAAAAATGCATTAAATTATAAACCAAAGATTAAGAAATGAGTTATGAATTGATTAAGTGGTTAAATTATATTTTGTTTAATCACTTGTTTGAAAATTAATTAACTACGCTTGACACCAAAAGCCGATGAAGTAAGCTTATCTATTAGTGAGATTTAAGATTGATGTTTGAGTAGGGATAGAAGCAATAAAGCTCTAACCTACTGGCTTCCCTCTTGATCGAGGAATAATTAAGTCGATAATATCGAAAACATGTTAATATGTTGATTTCTTACCACTTTATAAAAATCATCAATACTATGCTTAACACTAAAAATTGACGAGGTAGACTTATCTATTTATGCGATTCAAGAATGAAGTGTTTGGGCAAAGCTTTGATATACAACTGTTGCTCTAACTTACTTGACTACACTCTTGAACGAGGGATAATATAAGTTGGAATGTTGGAAACGAGTTAAGCATGTGAAACATCATTTCTACAAGCGATCGTTTTAACTGGGTAGTTGACTTATCAACTATTGAACTTACCAAATACTAACTTAGACCTTTAAAATAATGTTTTTAAGATAATAAGTATGAAATAATTTTGGGTTTGTTGTGACAATGTTTTAGTAACATTCATGTTTAACCTTTTTTGGTTATACATATGAATGTAAATAGATCTTTAAAGATAAATAAGTATGGAAAGGTTTTAGGTTTGTTGTGATAATGTGTTAATAAATTCATCTTTAACCCTTTTTGTCTATACTTATGAATGTACATATATCTTTAAAGAACGTTTTAGAGATAAGCATAAGAGAAATAGTTTTGAGTTTTTAGTGACAATGTTTAAGAAACATTAGTCTTAAACCTTTTGAATGGGTTTATGAAAGTACTTCGATCCTTAAATGGATATTTCAAAGGAATTTATAAGTACGAAATATTTTCGTAAAAGATTGTAAAAGTAAAGTCTTAAAGTGAAAAATCTTGGTAATGACTTGTGAATATACTTATACCATTTAAGGTAAGTATATGAATACTGTTTGAAGTATTGAAAAAGTACAAATGAATAGTAGTGATTGATAAATGAAGGTTTATTAGACAAAAGAAGTTTTGGTGATAAAAGAGATTTTAAATAATAAAAGGTTAAATAAATAAAAAGGGATTAGAAGTCACTTATGTGACTTAATCATGCTTTGTATGACTTAATTATGCTTTGTTTGTTTACTCGTTTATGGAAAGTTTTTAGTCATGCACATTGCACTAAAATAGAAGTTAAGAAGTTCGAAAACATGACAAGTACATGGGACTTGGTTTCCATATTCGATCATTCTCATTATTATTGAATATGACCAAATTCATCGACTCAGTTTTGAAGTGACCGGGATCATTAAGTGTTCTACTTATCAAAAACTACTTCAAGACTGAGATATATGTTTTATCTCTTATAAGTGGATATGTTCGAGATGCTAGAATCCATGTGTGTTCAAGATCTGTTCGAGGTGTGGGAATTTAATTGGAGACCCGTGTTCTGTTCGACTGATGAAGACTCATGTGAAAAATGCCGAACGTGACCTCGATATCGAAAATGCGTAACGGTAGAGTAGGCTACACAACCTGAGGTTTAGCTGACCTGTGTTAGAGTATTATCAACTCCATATATAGATATACTAATCGATTGTTGGCTCGTCGGGTTGATGATATTTTGGTTTACATTGTTCATGCTTATGTATGGACGACGGGTCGCTATGATGCATGGAGATCCATTTCAGTTTTCTGGAGGCATCTCCGTGAAAAATCAAAATGCAGACGTACCATAGCAGTTTTGATGGTACTCCTAATTTTCTATTGAATGTAACCAATGTAACCACTCTAGCTATTTTATTTATTTATATTATTTACCCTAGACATTATCTATCATATCACTAAATTATACTTAATGTATGGTTGGTTTTCTTGAAGGGGAAAATTGTTATGGGAATCCGTATGGTCTTAATAGTTACTATTACATATTATACATATTTCTTGAGTTTCTCATGCCAGTTTAATGGAATGATCCGGGTGTACCTTTCTTATAATGCTTGGGTTAGCTCCATGTATATTTTCGGATTTAGCGTTGGTGCTTTGGAGCCTATGGAGAGAAGTTGGATGATTACCTATCATAGTATTATTTTTTTCACTGCATTACTATATTATATATATTAGCATATGTGAGGACAGGTTATTATAACTGTTCAGATTGACGATAGTACTTATTATTGTAACTCTGAAATGTTATGAATCTTAGAGTGACAGTTTATACCGTCTTTTGATATTATACGTCATAATTAGTTTGAGATTCTAATTGTGTTCTTCTCTTCCTTATTCTATTTTGTTTTCTTTTATTTTACCTTAACAATCTATCTTTTTGGCACTTGGATAATCGAAAAAGAATATCATCGATGTAATAGTGTCGACATTTGGGGATCGAAAAGGCAGGTCGTTACAAGTTGGCTCCATAAGGATGGGAGATCGATTATTCCTGATGTCGATGGGTTGAGGGATGAGGTACTATAAGAGTGCCTTCATTCGAGATTGACTTTACTTCTCGATGGCAATAAAATGTAATGCGATATGTGGCAGACATTTTATTGGAAAGGGATGAAGAAGGATGTTGGAACATTCGTCTCAAAGTGCATGAACTGTTAGTTGGTAAAGGCAGGCAGAAGAAGCCGAATGGTTTACTGCAACCGCTCGAGATTCCAAAGTGGAAATGGAAACAAGTTTCGACGGACTTCATCGATGGATTGCCGAGGACCGGAGGAGGATTTAATAGACTTTGGGCCATAGTCGATATAATAATGAAGATTGTCCAATTCATACCCATAAGCCAAGTAGAATGGCATCCAAATTGGCCAAGTTATATGTTAAATGGGTTGTGCAATTCCATGATATGCCAAAAGGCATTGTAAGCGACCGAGACCCTTTGTTCATTAGAGAGCATTGGAAGAACTTGCAAGAGGCATTGGGGATGGAGCTGCATCTAAGTACAACTTATCACCCACAAACTAATGGGTTGATCGAGAGGGTGAATCATATCTTGGAGGATCTCTTGCGATCTTGCATTTTCGGTTTTGGTGGCTCATAGGATGATCATTTACATTTAACAGAGTTTGCATACAACAAGGGTTATCAGTCCAGCATTGTTATGGCACCTTTTGAGGCTTTATATAGCCGACAGTGCAACGCTCATTTATGTTGATGGGAAGTAGGCAAGAAACTGATACTTAGGCTAGATATGATTAGAGAGACTTTGGAGAAGATTAAGATCGTCTAGCAACGAATGAAAGCTACTCAGGATAGACAGAAGAGCTATGCCAATAGAAGAGGACGTGATTTAGAGTTCCCCATCGATGATATGGTGTTCATCAAGATTCTCCATTGAGGAATGTTTTTCTGATTTGGTACTAAGGGAAAGTTGGCATCGAGATTCGTTGGTCCTTTTCTGATATGGGAGAGGATTGGAAACCTAGCATATAGAGTCGACTTGCCTCAGAAGATGGTGGGCATGCACAGCATGTTCCACGTATCTCACTTGTGGATGTTTGTGCATGACCCATGCATAATAGTTCAACTGGATAAGCATCAAATTGAACTAGAAGCATCGAGACCTCATAAGCCCATTAGTATTGTTAGACGGGATACCAAGCAGCTTACGAGGAAAACGGTAGAGTTGGTAAAGGTTCAATAAAGGAGAGCGAAGGCGATTGTATTTCGGAGACCGAGGAAAGTACGATGACCACTTATCCAGAGCTCTTTACTTGGTGAGACTTCTGTTTATCGCATTTACTTTCATAGAGATCACATGGAGTAGTTTAGTATCCTACATGGTAGGATAGATGTAGATATCAATGCTTACTTTTATAAGCATATTTGATATGTTTTGCTCACGGATGTTAGGAATGCGAGGTAGCTATGGATGATTTTACCTTGTTTCTATTGGGAGTTTCCGCTGAGAAATTCCTAATGGGGAGGAGAGTGTAATGACCCATATTTTACATATCAGAAGATCGTAAAATATTATTTTTAAATCCATAAGAGGTTGTATGACTCTATAACTTTTGGAAATGCCTTTTAGGGACACTTCCTATTTATAGAATTTTTTTGAACTATTTTATCCATGGGAACTTTCATTGGTTATATCTTTTGATAGAAGCCGAATTACTGTCTAAAACTACCTTCATTGGAAAGATACCACGGTTTCCCTTCTCGTAGAGTGGTCATAACAGCGATCTGGACTTTTTGACTAGGAGATATGGCTATTTTAAGTGTGGAAATTTTTGGAGTAGCTTAGTGCGCAATTAGTGAGTTTGGGGGCAAGCCCATGAACCCATTTTGGGTTTGGAGATCTTATTAGGCTGAATCATCATACCCAAATCATACCTTCTCCCATAGATCTAAGCCTCCTTAAACACATTCTCCGTCCAAAACTTCTCTTTCCACCTCCAAATCAAGTCTAAATCATCGTTTAGTGGTTGATTAGCAAGGAGATTCATTAGTGATCTTCAAATCTATATTTTTGGAGAAGAAAATTTACACCTTTTCTGTTCATGTTTGGATCTACCTCAATTTGCATGTAAAACTTGGATCTTGGGGGTTTTGGTGAGTGATTTATCATCTCTCACCTTACTGTATATGTATCCATAGGTTTTATTATATTATAAACTCATTTTTTAAGTCAAAATAAGGCTTTAAAATTGTTTTCAATGTCAAACCTATATAAAAACAAATTTTAAAATGTGTAAAGCACTTTAATCATGTTGTTTTGGAGTATGGTTGCTTTTGTATATGACATGCAACATTAGAACTGTAATTACAAAATGATTTGCTATGGTTTGGTTGGATGTTTAGATGATTGGATGTGGTTGTGTGCATGTTGTGTTTTTGTAAATTCTTATATAGTTAAAACGCTTATAAGAGTGACTTAGAGTTAGGAATCATAAAACCGGGCTTCGATGGATTGACTCGGGATTGGCAGTAGTTGTAGTACTGCTGTATATGGAATGTACAAGTGTCGAAGAATGGAACGTGGCAGTGAAATCAATGTGAAACTTAGATTCTACAATGCTATAGGAATTTGGTTCAGTGTGCTCAGTTTGGCATTGGCTGTTTCAAGCAAGGCCTTGGTGCATTGACCTTTCAAGAGACTCTGTTTGGTAGGAAGTCAGAATGATGGCCGAACATGGAGTTTAGTTCGATGGTGATGGATGCTCGTCGGTCGAACATGGACCAATATGGTAATTTGGTGGTGATGTGTGTTCGAAAACTGGACCAATATGGTCGTTCAGTGGTTATGTGCATTCGATGACCGGACTAATATGGTTGTTAGGTGGTTATGTGTGTTCAGTGACCAGACCAAAATAGTTGTTAGGTGGTGGTGCATGCTCGGTGACCGGGCTACGATGGTTGTCCAGTAGTGGAAGCCAGCCCGAGGATGGGGGCTTGGCTAGGCGAGGTGAGGGGTTAACCTACATCTAGCTGGGCTCAGTTATAAGACGGGCTAATAGGGGTGGAGCATGGAGTTTAGCCATGGACTTCAAATATGGCAATGGAGTTTGGGGGTCTTTGACGAGTTGATGAAAAGAAAGGATGGATGACACCAAGATGACTCGAGATGACCTTGGACTTTGTGCAGTAACTAATGAAGCAACATTGTGGTGCTTCGACGTCGATGACATGATGATTTTAGGACTTAGTATGTTGGCTCTATGACTTATGATGGGTGTTTAGAGGTTTTCCAAAGAGGGTGACTTAACGATGGGAGTCGTGATGTTGGTCCATAAGGGCAAACTTAACAATGAGGGCTTGCGAGTGGGATTTGCGATGGTGTCCTACTATGGAGATAGCCGAAATGGAATAACAATTGAGTTCCATTATGGAGATGCATCCAAAGTGTCATTGACAACTCACAGGCTTCTAGTATGCTCGTAAAGAAGGGGTATGTAGGGATGTCCACTTGGATTTGCGATTGTGTTCGGATCTTACGGTTGTAGATTGACATAGGCTTTGCGATTATGGGCCTAGCTCCTAGCCTTTTGGATGGCACAGATTCGAGCACAAATGTAGCCAGGATTATGAATGGGTCCCTGGTTTGCGACACTGCCATACGAGTTATCATATATCCGATGCACATGAGTAATGGTGTGGATTGTTTGATGGATGCTATGTTGCCATGGTTGTTTATAACTCTAGAGTGTCACACGATGTAGGTACTTCGACCATATACCCAGACACTAAACGTTGTATTTCCATTGTAATACGCTTATATGGCATTCAGAGTAGATTAGCATATATTGACTATTACATACTAACTCTTTGGGTGCAGGGACATGTCATGTATGGTTCTATATACCATATGTCCATATTTACTATATATATTTTATGTAGTATTTTTGAGATAATGCATCACTCATGTTAGACTATTGGCTGATTCGAGGTTTTATCTTTTGCTTCTTATTACCTTAGGTACTCTTAAATTAGCAGATTAGGGATAACAGGTCTAGATAGCGCATCGAGCTTATAGATTAGGATCAGGAGTCTACGCTTTTATATATCTAAACTTTGGAGCTTACTATTTCTTATATTCCGCCTGCAGTAGTATGGAGCTACGTCAGTACTTTTATTTAGAGAGATAGTAAAAGAGTTTATTTTGAAAGATTTGGGATGTATAAACTCTTTATTTTAGTTTTTATATAGTCTGTGAACCTGATGTACTCTGGTGTTCTTATTTACGGTTCTTTTGATTATATCATTATCTAGCCTGTTTGACCTCTATATTGTTATATTATATTTTATCTATGCATTGTAAGATGTTCTACAGGTTTTGTGTTTAAATTTTCTCTTCTTTTCATTCTTGACTACCGTCTTGCATCGGTCAGGTACCTCCACAGCGCATCACACTTTACTTTAGGAAGGGAAAAACAATCTATTAAGTATGTTTACAAACTGATATCTGCTAATGGCTCCACTACTTATTTTCCTTGGCAATCCAAAATTTGGATCATCAATGATATTCCAAAGCAAAACATTTTGCTTTGAATTTTTTTTGAGGAATGGAATTCATACTAAGGTCAATCTTTGTATCAGAGGTATCATTTTTGATTGCTCTTATGTGCTACGAAACAAAGAAGCTAAATCTTCAGAACATCTTTTTTTGAATATAATTTTGTGCATTTTATTTGGGGAAAGGTTTTAGCTAAATTTGATAAAAAGGCAAGTTATTCGTAGATCTGATGATAATTGGGTTTTAATCATCAAATCTACTATATAGAAAGGTTTTTTTACTAGCTTCATTTTAATTGCTCTTAAAAATTGGTTGCAGAGGTTTGAAAGCAAAGGAATGCTTGGGTTTCCTATGGCAAGAGGAATCATAAAGATGTTATTCTGCATTGTGCATGGAGGGAATTATTTGAAATATCAAGAGAAGGATTTGCGTACTCATTCTTGCTGCTTTTGATCGGCCTATGACTACGGATATTGGCCCGATCTTTATTTAATTCTTGTCGTTCCTCTTCCTTTTCCTGCTTGATGTGCCATGTGTCTTGTTGTTTTACTATATTTTTTCTCTTCCTTGTAGACTTTATATTCTGTTTTTTTGGTAATTAATAAAATGAAGGGGTCCATTCAACCCCCCAGCTTTGCTAATTTTTTTCCCTTTGGCATAAAAATAATTATTTTTCAAAATTTATAATTATAATATTTTAAAAAGTTTGAAAGCACAGTAAAACTATTTTTAAATTTAAATATTCATATTATATAATTGAACTAAAATTTATATAATAAAAGTATTTGATAATTTAAAAAATAAATTGTAGCCAAAATTAAAATTATAATATGTTTAAAATATATTTACTCTAAAATAAAACTATTTTCAAATTGTACATTTTAATTTATATGATATTATTTAATAAAAGGTTTCAATGATTGTATAATTAAAAAATATGGCTATATATATTATATAAATTTATAGTATTGTTAATATCAAATGTTTAAATTATTCAATATATATATATATATATATTTATTATCAAAATTATGTTCGACTTATACATATATTATTTATTTACTTATACATATATTATTTATTTATGCATATATACAATTATAACTAAATATAATCAAATTTAATATATTTAGTAGCCTTTAAATTTGAATCTCAGATCTAGTTTTAAATTAAAATTTGTTTACCAATTCATATTGGATATTTATATAAAATTCAAATCTTTTAATATAAACTTGGTCAGAATTTGTACGATATTTTAAAACGTTATTGTATATATTATAAATAATATTTTCAACTCACACGCATATATTTATACTGCATACGTACACATATATTTCGCCTAAAATACTATGGCAAATAAGATATATATAGTGCCAAGTATATACATAATAGATATAATTCCAATATCTACTTATGTATAAACTCGACCATGTAAACCTACGTCATGTTTCACTTGCATGTCATATATATATGAGTATATAATAATATACTCATTATATATAATGTTTATTAAATTCATTAATGAAATAAATCAGAATAATTAAACAAAATATGATTTTATTTAAATTAAATATATTAGATCTTACACAACCGTTTATACTTCATACACCCAAAATGATCCAAAATAGGAATTTCTTTTCAAATCTACCTATTTCACTCACTATAGATCGACTCAGTTTTAAAACTAGTATCAAAGCCTAAATGGTCTATGCGGTCTAAATTAGCAACTTTAGGGTCAACTGGTCAAGCCTACCGTTGATTTAGGCCTTGGGCTGATTTCCAAAATTCAGTTGAAAACTAAAAATATCTTGAATTTAAAATTTAAATTTAAAGTATAAAATAAATTTTATAAAGGTCAAAATATTTTTCAAAACTATTTCGAAAATAAATAAGTATTTTCTAAAAATTATTTAAATATTTAATAAATTGAATTAATTATATAAATAATTAAAACTAATTAATTAAAATAAACATTTTTTTGAAAACGAATATATATATAACATATAACTAATAATGTTATAATTATATATAAATATATGTTTATCCTAAAATTGTTTATGATAAATTATAAATAATATTATTGAAATTTATTAAAATATTTACTAAACGTGTTTAATTAAATAAAATATTTATTAAATGAGTTAACTAAAAGTGAATTAATAAGAAATATATAATGATATATGTATATAAAACTATAAATGTAATAATTAATATTCATCTTAAATTTTTTTAGGGTAAACAAAATTTAACTTTAAATTTTAAAAATAATAATAATTAATCTGTTAATTAAATTAATAAACAAAAGTCAATTAAATATGATTTAATTAATAACATAGATAAGAATATGATATAAGTTAATTAAATTATAAACAAAAATGAATAAATTAAACTTGTATAATACGAATTTGTAATATAAGTGAAACTGTATATAACCTAACTTAGATTTAAGGAGTAAGTACATACATATTATACCATGATTTTAGAGGTGTTCGACACTTGAATTACGGAAGTATTTTAAATGTACATGTTATTCCCTAAATTAATATCGTACAAATATAACTATATATAAAGATTATGATTCTTTAATGCATAATGTTGTCCTCTGTCATTTATATATTAATAAATTACTTACATACTCTTTAATTATTGGGAAAAATCAAGCTAAAAATGTTATGCACAGTACTATTAATATTATGATTGGACGAGGTAAGATGCATGCATGTATTTGTTGAGCAAACTCAAGGTACACGCATTATATGTCGATCGTTGTGAAATGGTAGGTACGAGTGAATAATATTTTTTGATTTGTTAAGAACATTCAAGTTCAAGATGAGATTAGGATAAAGTCTACAGGTTAGGAGTTTTATACAATACAACAACAATGTGCTATCCATCGATTATGGGCCTATGATTTGTTATGCAAATTTAAGGTCAGAATCCTAAGTCAAGCGAGTCCTAATACCCACAACAGAAGCAATTTTTTTTTCGTTTTTTCATATGGTTTTGAGAAACATAATAATTTTGTATGAGCATATTAAACAAACGAAATGAAAACATTTGACTAATCTAATAATATAAGAACATAACCTACTTTTAAAACATTTTAATCTGCTTAAATTTAATTTGCAACAACATTACCAAGCCAAGACAATTTTTTGAAAATAATAAGCTCACTTGACTTAACTATACTGATTGGCTAAGAGCAATAAAGACAGTACTTACTTATGGATTTGTATGGTCGTTTATTTATGAAACTTAAAGATAGAAACCCATTGAAAATGTTAACCTCAAGACAGTAAAAGATTACAACACTTTGGTAGCTAATTGCAAAATCACTCAAACTTTCGTATTGACTATATTAGACAAGCCATTGCAAAGGAAATACAAAAATACGTCTACCCACAAAATCTTTGAAAGCTTCAAAGCTTTGTTTTAGGAGCAATCTTGTTCTACAAGGTAATGGATTACTAAGAAACTGTTCAATCGAAGGTAAGCAAGGGCGGCCAAGATGAGCATTTCATATTAACCATGAAAAGCTACATTGATAGACTTTAGAGCTAAGCAACAACGACAAGTGGATTTGATCCTAGGCTTGCTAGATTTCCCATTTGAGCCATTCATATTGGACTACGATACGAACTAGTTGAGCATAAGCCTCGTCAATCTACTCAATATGTTGAGATTAGCTGAGGGATCATTTGAGGAATAAAACATAGTGTTAGCTGTAATGGGTAATGCACATCTTCTAAAAGTTTAAATAATTGCGAGTGGGGTTCTTAGAAAGGTAAGAAGGATGCTTCACTGACAAAGGTGAATGTCACCATTGTCGTAGGAAAGGGCATTGGAAGCACGATTGTTCGGACTACTTGATGATGGTCTAAGAAAAGAAGGAAAATGTTTCTTTCACTCCTAAAAGTATGTTTATAATTCAAATTTCTTTTTTTGCAATTATGCCTTCGACTTCTATAAATGCCTTATGCCTTTACCGTTACTTAAGGTCATATTTAGTTTACTTTTGGCTGCCACAAAGGCTTTATGCCTTGCTCATATTTCATCACCAAATTAATTGACTTTACTGTTGGTTGCAACTAAGGCCATATGCCATTTTTTATTTATTTATGGGTTTTCATTTAAATATGGAGGTGCCACAATAGTTTTATACCGACTATCAAAGGTATGTCTACTTCAGTTTCTTGGTTGCCGTATGTGTCTTACACCATCGTCTCTGAATATAGACATTTATAAACCCTTGGTCGCTACATATGCCTAATACCTTGCTACCAAATATAATGTCACTTTTGGACGTTGGATTTCCCCTAAGGCCTTACACCTCTTACCAAATGCAATGTCATTTCAGACATTGTCTGCCATACGAGCCTTATGCTACTTACCTAGATCAAAGTCTCACCTAGACTCAAGTTTGCCACATAGGCTTTACATATTATTACCGAATGAAATATCTCATTTCGGACATTGATTTTCCATACAAGCCTTACACCCTATTATCGAATACATTGTCTCTTTTTGGACATTGGTTGCCACATAAGCCTCGTTATCGTTTAATGTCATAAATAGGATTTCAGATGCCATATAGGCCTTGTACAGTCTCATTCATTAAATATTGTGAATATGCTTAACTATTTGTACAGGTGATTCAATCACATATAGATATTACTAACTATTTGTTTGTAAAACTATATCCTTCCACCCATAGAAAGGTAGAATTGTATAGGTGATTCTAACCACTAGTGGAAAGTTAAGAGGTCAGGTTTCTTGTTAACTGTGGAAGTAAAAAAGGTCAGGTGTTCTACCACTCATAAAAGGTCAAGATAGACGTTGCTTGCCACTTGATTCAAAGTCAAGATGTAAAGGTTTGCATAACACCCATGGGATTGCAAGTTTGTTATAGTAGTATTCTGTATTAGGTACAAGGCTGGTTGTAGGATTGAAATTTGAACCAGTATAAAAAATATTAGCGTCTTCTCTTTACTTTTGCTGGTTTTACTCTCTGCATTTACTATATTACTTCATGTTATTTTGATTTTATTTTATTAAGTTTGATAATCACAATTCAATTTGATAATAAGTTTAAAATCACCATTCAGCCCCTCTAGTGTTTATATTAGACTTAAAGTCCATTTTACATAGCATAATGGTAGTGTATCAAACCTCACATACTTCAATACTGAAACTTAATTCATATCATCTTGATTAAATTTTAGTTGACAATTTAATTTCCACATATATAATATATGTAATAATAATGTGAAAGATTTTGACCTTATTATTACAAAGATCATATTATTTTAGAAGCATGGATTAACAATAAATAATTAGGAATGTAAAAATTAACTTTTCAACAGTTGATATTAGGTAAAGATTCATGGTAACCGAGGTGGTTCCTCATCCAGTTTTCAGTTCTTAGGCTTCTAAAATCATATTAAAGTGTACACCTGCAAAGTTGGAGTGGCCTTCACTATAAGGTTCTATTAGATTTTGTAAGTTATTTTTATCACAAACATCATAGTGTGAATACTTTGTACCTAAATATCACATAAATATTTTTATATTTAAAAAAGTAGAAGTGTGAAACGAAAAATATCACGCAAGACTATTTATTGCTCATATATAGGTAATAGTGAGAATTATTTTTACTTTATTATTTCAAGGTCTTTGTTAATATCAAAGTGTGGATAAACAAAAAATAAATAGAAGTGTAAATAGTAGATGATTTGGAGTAATGATTCATGGGAATCGATGAAGTTATTTTTCAAGATATCAATAGCCTCAAGCTATAAGAAAGTCCAGCATGCCCTCAAGCTGGGGCAACTCCCTGGTCAAGGGCAACACAAACAGTGAATACATCAACGGATATATTTCTATGTATACAATTTTCATGTGTAGAAATCAAATGGTGAATAAATTGGTGTGAAGTTTTCCTGTTCATTTTTAAACAAGTTCTCATGGTCCACTTTGAAGATGGGGGTATTTAGACCTATGAACATCATTTTCATACTTCTAAAGTATAACCTACCGCATTAAGGTTTATAACAATTGTATGAATTAGAGGTTTTGTTACAGTAACAAACTTAAGAGACAATTCTTATTTTTCCTTTCATGTCCCTTCTTGTTATGTTTGATCAGCTTCGTTTGGCAACTAAATTCAACACCCCAAAAAAGATTACCGATATATATTGCCATTATTTAAAAATAATCAAATTTGATAACATTATGGTAAGTATCATGACAACTACGTGTATCGAAATCCTAGGTTCGGTATTTTGACATAAATATGAGGATCTTTGTGAAAATATTAGGAAATTGTGAAAAAATGGGAAAATAAAGGAGCAAATAAATTAATGGTGTTATGACATGTCTGACCATATAGAAATAAGAAATATGGATCTATACTTCTCGTGGTTATTAACAAAAAACAAACAGTATCATCTATTAGATTTCATGTGCATGCTATTAGAGTTCTTATGTAACATAAGATGAAAGTAAAGCATCTAAAATCACACCCCGATCTATCATTTCCAATGATTGGTTTTGTTTTTCTAAAAATATGGATCAAATGAAATTGCAAGCTAATTCATTTCAATCTTAGTTTTTTTTTTTCCAAAAATACGAATCAGACAGAATAGCAAAATTTCAAGCACCTTGTCGATCATGAATTTAATTTTTTCGGTTTGGTCCAAATTAATGATGAATTGTTTAAAATCCATTAGTATGCATTTGAAAGCTTCAAGCGTAAAAGGTTTCCCCAAAAATTGGAATTAATAATGAATTTAATGTGTAACGACCCGTAATTTCGCTACTTCGAAAATGAGAGATTTCATTTGTTTTAAATTTAAAAAGGTTTAAAAATTAAATAAACAAGTTGTATATAATAGATAATAATAAAGAAATTATTTATTCTTATAGTTGATAATTTAAAAAGTATAAATTTGGATTTTAGAACAAATCAACAAAAGTTAAGTTTTGTTAAAAATAAATAAATGCTTAAATAAATAGGTTTAAATATTTATTTAAAAAGATAAATCTTACTGAAAACATATAATAAAGATAATAAAAGTATATTGAAATACTTATAAGTATGTTAATAATCGTTTTACAAAAATAACCAAATTTTGTCGCCTTTTTTCAGTTTTACATACACCGTAAAATTAGTGATTTTGATATGATTTAAATATGATTTTAAAATATAAAGAGACATGTTTTAATTTATATAAAGAATTAAAAAGTTCATTTTTAAATTTGGTTTACATAAATAAATAGTGTAACTAAAACGTAATGTGACCGTAAAACATTTTGTCGAAAAACGACGTTTTGTTGATTAAAAGTTGTCGCAATGTCGTCGCACCTTTATTTTCTTATATAGGAACATATATTCAAATAGTGTAAGTATTAATTAATTCACTAATCAAGTTTACTTTTACTAAATAATGTTAGAAACTTCTAGAAAACAATTAAGAAAAAATAAGCACAAAAAGACAAAAATGTCATTTCAAAGTAAAAAGTAAAACATCAAATCAAAGAAACATAATTATTACTTTACTTAATATCTTAGTGAAAATGGAATAAAGTAATAATTTGATATGTGATGTTAAGTGTTGAAAAAAAAATAAGATTACTTTATAAGTAAGTAAGAGTATTTTGGTCTTTTTATAGAATATTATTTTAATCCAAATTTTTTTCTATAAATAAACATCTACTTTCTCACTTTTTTTGGCTCCTTCTTCTTTCTTTTCCAAGCTTTTCTCTATCCCTTTAATGTCTTCTTCTTCTCTTCCAAATGCTTACTATCTTTTTCAAAACCATATCAAATCAACTTGAAACACCACGAAACTTTGCCAAAGACCTTAGAATACAGTTTAAACATGGTTTAGCATCTAAGAAGTGAAGAAATAAAGGAGGAAGGCAAGGATATAGGTATGGCCGAACCTATAAAGAAAGGGAAGCATGTTGGAATGCTCGGGAGCAAGAAAAAGAGAAGGAAGTGCCGCCGATTTCATTGCTGATCCGGGTATTTTTAATACTCGGGTCAGATCCGAGTAGTTTCAGGTTGAGTCGAAGACGGTTGGAGTTTCTAGAGGAGAGCTGAAGATCTTCATCATCGTATGGACGCTTTCTATTATCCGTTGTACTTAATGTAATTTGTTTGATGTTTGTCAGCAATTGTAAGGACAGGTGTTTATAACTGTCCAAGCTGAATTTAGGTTAGACTATGATATTGTATTTAAAATTTTCCGCTGTAAAGATTATTATTGAAATAACATATGTTATTCCATTCCTGTAAGATTCTGTTCTGTCTTTATTTTCTATCTACCCTCAATGATCCGCTTATTCGTGCAATTTGAGTTGGACATGTGTGGTTTATTGTCGATTCAAACGGTATGAAAAAACGGCCCATTACATAATGCTTAACATCTTTCCCACATTTTATTATACAATATGAAGTTCATGTATGGTATGAATCTATATCGGGTGATGTTCTTGAGTTGTCTAATACTGCATAAGGTTAACATTCGACGTGTATTTTGATGTTTATGTCAAGTGAGCTATGCATGTAGAATTATTTGTCTTTTGAAGATTATATACCATGGGTTATCAAAAAGTCATTTTTTAACAAAATTTTCCGCCGAGGCTTCCTACAACAAGAAGATTTTTTATGATAAAAATAAATAATACCTTTTTAACAAATATCTATGGTTCAAACCACTTATACATAGCATGAGTGCACACCATTATTAATAGTAGAGATGTATGGTATGATTATACACCTCATGTTAAATTTTGGACATTTTAATATATAACAGTAGGAGAGATTATTTTTTATAGATTCCTCCTTACACGTTAGACAACAACATAAACATCATAATTCAATTTTCTTTAAAAATTTAGCTTTCTTTAGTAAAAGTTTATACATACATACGTACATACATACACACACAAATATATATATATATATATATATATATCTGTGTGTGTGTGTGTGTGTGTGTGTGTGTGTGTGTGTGTGTGTGTGTGTGTGTGTGTGTGTGTGTATGCATGTGTATCAACTGACTAACTATCTAAGGAGAGTAGCAGGTTTAACTCTCAATCAAATAAAAACAAAAATATATTTCAGTTCAAGTCGTCAAAATAAAACAGATATCTTAGGAATTCTCCAAATGCAAGAATCATCCCTGCCAGCAAAATATCTAGGAGTAACTATATCAGCTGACTACCTTCGGTATGCTAAATGTACCTCTTTGTTTTAGAAGAGAATGTCTAGATTTGATAATTGGGATAACAAATTACTATTTATGGCAGGCAGAGTAGAGTTAATCCACATACATTACACCTATGATGTAATATTGGCTGCTTGTGTACCATTTGCTTATTGCAATTCTAATAAAACTTAACAATATACACGCTGACTATTTTTGGGTAGGTAAAAATCACCAAAAAAGTTGGATCAAACTATCCAAACCTAAACTTGAAGGAGGATAAGCCTCAAAAACTTTTAGGAGCTCAAAACTATTGGATGTCTAAAGTTAATCTGGCAATTTTTATTCAAAGACAATAGGTGGTCAAGGTGGATGCATAACAAGTATTGTGCTAACACAACTTTCTGGCAACTATAGCTGGACAACAACATGTCATCTACAATTAAAACATGATCAGACACAAAGTGGACAGCCTCGAGTGCATTAAATGGATCATTGTGGATGACATTAACACTTTTTTATGGATAGACCCATGGATTAACAGTAAATGCCTAATTGACATTTTAGGATGGGATATATATCACTTATCTACAACGAAAAACACAGTAGTAACTAACGTCATTCAAAACAATCAATGTGACACTTTCAGATTTACAGAAACTAGAAAGGTGTCCACATTGATCAATTAAGTCCAAATAGTCTTAAACATTAGATGGAATAGTGTGAAGGTCATTATTCACGTTTAATAAAACACAACAAACTTACAAACATTATTATGAGCAACTAGATTGGTGCCCTATAATTTAGAATAAAATCAAAAATAATAAATGGTGTTTTATGCATATAGAGTTTTATTGGGTCGTATTAATACTACGGATCTAATTCGTGAATAGGGTGTTGATTATGAATGATAATGCATTTTATGTAAAGAGCAACCAAAGAGTATCAAACATTTGCAACTGCAACTATTCAAGATATATATGGACACTACTAAATATAAAATTGAATTTACCAGTGAATAGTTACTCCCTCGAATTAGAAGATGAAATAGATCTGATCAAATCGAGTTTTAGAGTTCCAAATCAAATCAGGCAGCTTGCCCAGTGCTCCCTCATTACTGCTATATATTACAGCTGGGAGGAAAGAAATAAATGTATCTTTGAGCATACAGAAACGAAAAACAATTATAAAACGGAAGATCATTTAGGAGGAGGTAACTTATATGATAAGAAATTCAAAGGCGAAGACTGATCACACTCAGGCAAACGATCAGATTTTACAGAAATGAGGAATAAATCTAAACGATGGCAGTTGATTTTGGGAGGAGAATGAAGGATATGCATCACGAGTGAAGTAGGGTTATGAAGGTTTCTCGTAGTGGGCTTGCCTTTCTACCGACTGCTTCGTGATTTTTGACAATGGGCTGTTATGTTATTGTATTTGTTATCCACAATGTGTACATATTGTATACTATCTTTTATCAATATAGACCATTTTCATACATACATACATACACACACACACATATATATATATATATTGGGTACTTAGATGGTAGTACATATTATACTACAAGTCTTACATTGTATATAACATACCACAAGTCAACAAATGTTTAACGGTTCGAATCACATGCTATACAGGATAGGAACTTGTGACCTTATGGATCAAACCCATAGTGATAATCATTAGGACATTGATGTCATTTATATAGAATAAGGATTAATTCAAGTCAAAGATATTAAAAATTATATAAACAAAAAAGATATTTCTTTCTATAAAACAATCTAACATACTATAAAAGGGAAAAAATTATTTTCCTCGGTATATTGTTTGGAATAGTCATGGAACATTAATTAATATCAACTCATACCAATGACACTTAATGTTAAAAGTAACAAAACTCTTGGATATTATTTACATTTCCACGTAGTGAGACTTAAATCTTTGGTTGATTTAGGATAGTGTTGGGTAATATCCTTTTCATTTTGTACTTTTTATAATGGAATTGAATGGCAAGTCCTCGTTAATAATTAAAAACCATAAAAAGAAGAAATAAAAAATTACAAGGGACCCATTTCAAAATTCCAAAAGTAACCTTCTTTATTTCCATTTAGTTTATATTTTAGTTTCTATCTTCATATAAATTATCTACTTCCTATATTTTATATTCATTCTAAATTCAAAATGTTAAGTTCGTATCGATGAATATCTAATCTAATCAATCTTATAAATCAAGTACGATTAAAAATTAAATCGTTCACTAAATCAAATATTAGATTTCATGACTTTTAATAATTTCATTTTTTTTCATTAGATAAGATATTTTAATGTATTTAAACTAACCTCCACCACAAGAATCTAGATATTTAATCTAGATGTTTAATGTCTTTATTGGATTTAATCAACTTCATGTTATTGCTGCAAAATCTAGTTTACATAAGTATTGAAAAGACCTATCAAAGTGTATACTTTTATCATATATTTAATGATAACAGAAATACAAAGAGATAGAACTATGTTCATCTTTAACTGCATTAGACTTGAGTTTTCAGATAAGTTTATTGTTCATGTTTATTTGAATTGAACTTATGCAGTTAAATAAATAATTTAATTTAACTGAAAATTATTTATACTTCTAGCGCTAATTGATAAAATATTGACTACACTTTGACATGTAGTAATTATGTGTGTGCATGCATGGTTATGTGTACATGCGTGTGTAATATATCAGCTTTAATAATTTAATTTATTTGTTCAACTTCATTAGAATTATACGATTAAATAAATAAAATAGCTTATAAAAGAGTCAGAATTTTTAACTACATTACGAATCAGATAATAAATATTTTTTAGATTAACTTATATGTTTAACTAATATAGGTTATGAAGTTAATTAATTATTTTAGCTTAATTCAAAAATAGATATACTTCTACTATCATGAAAAATTAAAGCATTGGCTAACTCTATTTAGACACATGATGTTGCTTAACAGCCACCTTTAAATTTTAGAATATCTACGACAAAATTGCACTTTTTTCAATCATCCATCTTTTTACCTCGCATCATAATTTCCCTATTTTCTTCCTCTTATCAAATGAAGAATTTTAGGTAAATTCTCAAATGTTTTGTTTCAATTGATGGATGGTGATGATGATAGTGATATGAACCTAATCAAATACGAAGATGTAAAACTTGCATTTTATGTTGATTATTTTTTAAATTTGAAAAAGTATAGTTCGTAAAAGAGATGAAATACGTTGTTGCATTTTTTTGTTGGAGTGATTTTCTCTATAGTGAAATTCTTTTGCTAGATTGATTTTTATATGTGAAATTATTTTACGGACTCATTTTTAGTAGAGAAAGGTATAAAGGGAAATATTTAATGATAAGATGGTTATATTCAGCAAAAATATGAGTATACTGATTTTTTTTAATTTTTTGGGGGTACTCAGCAGCTTTTGAGGTTTAAATAGAATTGGCCTAAAGTATTAACTATATTTGGCTTGTTGCAATCAAATTATAACCTTAAAAGTTTACCGGTCATGTTTAACTGGATTAGACTTATGTGTTAACTTATTAATGCAACTTAATTCAAAAGTATTTATATTTCTAGCCTTGAAAATAGTTAAATTTTTAACTGCATTATAAAATGTAAATAAATATATTTGTATGTTAACATATTAAAAAGTTTAATTTACCAGTTTAACAGCATTAGAGTTATGCAGCTAAATAAGAAAGTTACCTTAAATTATTTATAATTCTACCTTTAAAAACATTTGAAAATGTAAAATGCAGTAATTAAATGTATTTGTAATGTATAAGCTTTAAAAGTTTATTGCTCATATTTAATTGCATTAGAATTATGTGATTAAATTGAATTTTCTAAATCGCAAATTTAAATCACTTTTAACTACATTATACTTATGCATTAAATTGATATACCTTTAACTGCATTAGGCTTATACATTAAATTTTAACATAGTTAAAATAATTTATTTATAATAATTGGGCAGAAACACCTTCTATTCTTGTCTATTTCACGTTCAAAGGGAATGGTTATGGCATTCGTCTTTTTCCGGATTCAAAATCAGAATTTGTGAGAGATATAGTATTTTCTAAATGGAAAAATCTTAACCCCATACCATAGGAAAAAAGGAGAACTATTGGATCAGATTTTGATTTGCAAGCTTTGCTATGCCATACTGTATTTAACATTATGGATTCCCTTATTGTATATATTAATGACAAAGATGTATCAGCATCAATGTCTAACTCAACTACTTCAATTACAAGTAATTGTTTAGAAGATGTTAGTGCTGAAATTGGTTGCTTTGATGAAACTACTAGCGGTCCGTTAAATATCCTTAGAATAGACCACAATAGTCTAGTTGGGATTTTTACAGGATTTGATCAATGTTTTAGTACCGTTAAAGAGTTTGGAAATAGGATAATACTCTATTAACTTCTCGATGGATATAAGCTCAAAAATGCGAAAAATGAGAAGAAGCGTACTACTGCAAAATATGTTCAACCTGAATGTAAATTTTGAATTCATGGATATTATCCTTTTACCAATCCAAATACTATTATTCTTAAAATTATGAATAATATTCAGACATGTGTTGCTGGAGTTTTTGATGTAAATCATCCTCCAATTTTAAGTAAGTTTGGTAAAGAATTAGTCATGAGATATATTCTTCTAGCCCTTCTATGAAAATAAGAGATGTTATTACATAGTGTGTAACAACCTATTGTCGAGAAGTAATAAATTGGAAATTTAATAATGTTGATTAATTAATTAAATATTTTTAATATAATAAATGTGAAATTATGGAAATTATTTTTATATGAAATGGAAAGAATTTAAAAGTGATAAATATTAATTTGTTAATTGGTTTAGTTATTTTGAAATTCCAAAGATGGATTAATAAATTAAAATAAAATGATAAATAAAATTTTTATTTTTGTAGTAAAAGGTAATTGAGGTAAATAAGTCTAGATTTTTTTAATAATAGTAAGAATTTAATTTTAAGAATTAAAGGAATTTGTATCTTAAATAGTAAATGAGTTTAACTAGAAATTAAAAGAAATAATTAAATTAGATAGACAAAAATTATAGAAAATAATTTTATAAAATGTAAAAAATGTTTCTTGCAAGCTAAGAGAGTTAAATGAGATTTCATTTAACTATTAATGGGTTAGAATGTAACGATCCATATTTTACGTAATAGAGAATCGTAAAATAATTCTATTTAATTCATTTGAGGTGTATCACTCTAATATTTTGAAATATGATTCTTAGGGATGTTTTACACGTACATGATTTTTTCTTAATTTCGACGTGACCATTTTCCACTTAGAGATCTTATTCCGACTATAACTTTGATAGGAGCCAATTAGATGTTCTAACCTAGTTCATTGCTTCGGGATGGTGGTTTCCCATTCCGTAGATTGGTCATACAGGAAACTCAAATAAGTAGTTAAGAAGTTATAGCAAATTTTAAATTTTGTGAACTGCTGTTCAGAATTAGAAAGTGGATTAATGGGTCAATTAACAATCCCATTAGTCTAATCCGGTTTGGCTATGAATATGAGGTGAGAGAGACCATTTGAAACCCTTCACTCATTTCATATCAGCCTCAAAATCCACCTCCTCTCTACTTCTCCATTCTTTGCGTAGATTTCATCCCAAATCATCTCTAATCTTAAATTAAAGGTTAGATCTTCATCGAGGGGCTTGATCTCACGATTGGATCACATCTACATCTAATTTTCTACTGTTCAGGTCAGATCTCCTCTCATTTTCATAGGTTTAATTGGTTTGGTGAGTGGTTATGATCTCTCGCTAGTCTATGATGGATAATATGTTGTAATTAGATGATTATAAGTTAGGATTGTCAAATTAAACTATAAATTGATTAGACATAGGTAATTTCAAACCCTAGATCAACCTAATTAAAATAAGTAATATGGTTTAAATCATTGGCTAGTGTCATTTGTGTATATATGGCTATGTAATTCTATGATTTGATTTGATCTATGCTTGTTTATGATCATTGATTGAATTGGATGACTTGAATGATTTTGAGTTGATGTAACTGAATGATTTGCTATGTTTGATTCATTGTTGTGATTGAATTACTTTCTATGCTTGATTCGTTTGCTAGCGTTGTGCATATTTAGGACTTAGATGGCGATCGGAGCATATCAGGAGCAAAGTTTGTCAGAATCATACAAAATTTGGAGGATGGGCTCTGAAGCACGTAAGGAAGATGCCATGAAAATTTCTTGATGATTGGAGCAAATTATTCGGATCGGCATCGATCTGAATTTTGTGCACTGGTCAACGTGAGATCTTGGGATGGTAAAGCAGGGTTCTAGTGATGCTCTATGAAGTTGGATTGGAGGATAGGATAAGTATTGAAGATTTTATGGATCACCTATGTTTGATTGGTTATGAAGCATAGATGGAAGGACCAAGAGGGTAAGAGGGAAAGCATGGGGTCTACTAGAGGAAATACACTAGAGGCTGGAAGTGAGAGCGAGCCAAAATTGGCTAAGTATTCAGATCGGTCCAAGCCGATGTAATTGGATCGACGTCGATCCAAATTATGGGCTCTAAAGTTGATGAGATATGGAGGGAAGACTCCAGGATGGTTATGGATCATTCTCGAAGTTGTGGCTCGCTGATTGCTTCTACGGTTTGGAAGTTATAGCATAATGATGTTTCGACTTCGTATAATGGACTTGGTTGAGTGGTAGGACTCATGCCCAGAAATGGATTGGAATTGTGAATGCTCGAAAGATTTCGGAGTGCCAAGGATTCTTTGATAACTCGGAGTGTTCCGGTTGTGTTCAAGCAAAGGTACTATATGTAGGGGCACCCGAGGGTTGGTAGCGCCAATCGTGTATCCTGGACTGCTCCGAGAGGGTCTAGTGTCAGATGGTACAGTGGTTCTATTAAAGACAAACATGTGGGTTTTCGGACCTGAAAAAATGGGTGCACACAATCGACAACCATGATTTCCATTAGTCTCTGGCAAAGCGAGGATGGGGCCATACGAGTTATAATATGTTCAAGGCCTTAGAAGATGACGACTAGGTTTTGGATTTTATTGTTGCTATGATTGCTATGTTTTCTTTTGGGTAGGCTATCATCTATAGGAATGCTGGAGAAGGGGTTGGGAATTGGGCCAATGGGGGAGGCTGCTTAGATGCTTTTATCATGTTCTTTTATAGTATCCAATTGTCGTTTATTTTGAGTCGCATATTATATCCTATTATTATGTGTTAACTCTTTGGTTGCAGGGACGGGTCAGGTATGGTTTTATATACTTGTCTCGTACCATATTTTCTAGTATAGCTTTTGATAATCATTTACCGCTCACATCAGGCTATTGTCTGAACCAAGGTTTTATGTTTTCTCTTATTATCTTGGGTACTCTTAAATGAGAGGACTAAATAACAGGTTTGGAGTCGCAGTTGCTGTATGAAGACGAGATTGGAGGAGCTATGATGTATCACTCTATATTTCTAGTTTCCACCATTTGTTGTTATATACTCTGAGGGATGTAATGAGGAAATGTTGTACTAAGATATTATGACATTTGTACCATAACTCAGATGTTCAAGTAGAGATGTTATCTTTCATTTGTTATGGCTCACTATATTTATATTGTATATTTTCTATATTATATTTTATCCATATGCGATGAGATATGCAACATATTTTCTACTTTAAATTTCAACCTTGATGAACATCCCATATAAGTCAGGCACGTTTACAGCACTCTTTTAGGTCATTTAGTGCATGTGGTATAAGGCGGTCGTCACAAGAATAAGAATACAAAAGGTGATTTTATAAAAGAAAATAGAAAAATGAGATTAGAAAATAAATTAAACCCAAATTTACTTAACCCTAGCCCATAAACCTTATTAGCCCACTCTTGTTTCCAAATCCCGGACTTTCCCAAACCTAGATACCTCTCTCCAATATATAAATATAGGATATGTTCATATTTTCAAGTATCTCGATCTTTCTTCTTTGATAATTCAATAATTCCATTTCCTCCTCTTCTCTGCTAAAATTTAAATCAAATCAATTGAATTACTATAATTCCGAACTTAAGTATGTGCTCTTTGACACCAATCAACATCAATAGCCATGAAGGAGTGCAAGTTTTTATTAAAATTTGGCTTGGAAAAATTTACATTTAAGATAAGAAGAAGAAGCAGAAGTGGTCAAAGAGAAATTTAAGTTTTTCTATTTAAGTAAGTGTTCCAAATCACAATCTATGTCAATTTAGATATTAAGATGTATGAAATATCCATTATATGCATCTGCAATCGAACTTGCACGTTTACCGTGATATCACTCTTTCCCTAATTCTCATGATCATGCAATCATATGGATAACTAAATGAATAGTGGTATCATAAGATTAAAATGTTGTCGAATACTTCGGTATAAACTCAATTAGATAAGCAAACAACAAATACATTGGAGATGGAAGGATATTCGATCAACATATTATCGAATTAGGGCCATAGCAAATGCGACATCGGTGCATCGGTGTAGACCCACCATCCACCAGTGTTCATGTTTCCTGTACCCCAGAGCTGTTTTATTTTAAAATGTAACAAAAATAAAAATAAAATATATAAATTATAAACAGATAAAATTAAATATAAATAAAATAATAACAACATTCTTATATCTTATAATTAATTTAGAAGTACTTTCAAATTTTGTTAATAATTATATGAAGTGATTTTATAATAAGATTTAGTTAAAATATAAAGGAAATTTAGTAAATTCTTCATTTAAATCAAAAATAAACATATGAAAATTGAATATAAATTATATAACATAAATTTAGAACTTATAATACGATTGAATGTTGTTTATATGGAATTATTAATAATTGGTTATATATAATAAGTTGATTTTAGGGTTGAACATATTATTTTCCTATGCAACTATTTATGATTCTCTAAAAGCTCTATAATACAGTTAGCTGATTTAGATGTATTATCGTGAATTTATTATAATATTCAAAGAAGTTTGCTTAATTATTTAAATACTTCTAAAAGTTATTTTAATATAATAAAGCATTTTTGGTATGTAAATATTACAAACACTATTCAAATAATTGTTTTCTTGTAAATATAATTACTTTCATATATCGTTTGAATACTTGTATTTTCTATGTAACGACGAATTTGAATAAACGAAGTAATAGTACCGTTTGATATGAGACTTTCGATAATATTTCTCTAGTTATTCGTTGGACTACTTGTGTAACGACTCGACATTTCCGAACCCGAAAATTCCAGATAGTTAGGGGAAAAAAGAAAGAGACAGAAGAAGAAGAAGATCAGAAACATCAATACCTCACATTCGCAGCGAATAAAATATAATAACAAATAATAGCCGTTTACAAAGCATTCTGTATCTATCAGTTACATTTATAATACATCAGAGTTACATATATATACAGACACTGGATATACATAATTATCATGTCTCAGATATACAATAATATAATACAGCGGAAATACTCTATACGTTCTTGCCATCCAGCTCGCCTCCTGAGCTCCAGAACGTCCTTACCTGAAAATATGTAATCCTCGATCTGACCCGAGCATTACATCAAAATAACACCCGTGTCAGGCTGGAAACCAGCGTGAGCAAACCCGTCTAACATGGAATACAAAGCATACAACTTATATAAAACCCGGGGTAACTCGTTTAAATTCAGAAAGCTATAATTTATTATAGACATCACTTATTCCACGCATCTATTTTATAAATACTAAGATTTAGATTTAAATAGTCCAATTCTTTTAAATCACTTCATTCAAGCCTATAGATTTCACATATCAATCTATAAAAATTCGAAGTGGTTTTGGGTATTTTCTAATATCCAACCCCGGTCTATTCGAGACTCATGTAATCCTAACCCAAGTTATCCCAATGAAAGACACAACATTTCATATCAGAGATATCAACTCATTCAAAGCATTCCATACCATTCAATCATCCATAAGCAAGCTTGGTCGCTATCAAAATTTATTTAATTAATTCAAATTGAATTTTTAACCTCAATCACTTAGATTTCTTTACTTGTCATTAATTAATTCCAAATCAATTAATTAATCAACCCTTCATTATTCATCTTAATCAATCACCCTGGATTAATTATCCTTCAATTACATTCAAGTAATTTCTTTAATTAACTTCAAAATATTAATTCTTCTTAACCAAAATCAATAAGTCATCTTAATTTCTTCATAAATTAATTAACTATATTAATTACGTTAATCCTTAATTACTTATGTTAATTAACTTCTCATAAGTCACTTATTATTGATTAATTCATCTAAATTAATCAATCTTTGATTTCATTACTAATTATATAAATTAATGATTTCTAATTATATTTTAATTTATCCTAATCTAAATTAATTACATTAATTGAACCACAATATTAATCATCCTCGATTAATCTCAACCTGTAATTAAATATCTTTTTTTACTTTATTAAATAAATTAATTACTCGTTTTAAAATAGAATTTCAAAGGAATTTAAAACCAAATTCATTTTAAATTCAAATCAATTTAAAAATGCACTTTAATATTCAAGTTGTTAAAATAATTAAAATTTTAAAACTTATTTGTTTTAAAAACAAAGATTCACTAACTTGAATTCCAGATTTATCTTTGATTTAAAACTTGTTTTAAATCTCTAGTTTACGATTTAACTTCAGTTTTTAAATATCACTCTTATTTCTTTCCATTTCATTCTTATTTTTTTTTTTTAATAATTACGTCACTTTTAAAAATTTACCCTTATATTTCTTTCAAAAATCCAATTCTATATATTTCGATAACTCAGGGTACCGAAATATTTAAGCAAACCACAACATTCAATATGCCAATTACAAATAATATCCATCACAGAATATCAATCACTCTACTATATACTATATACTACCATATATAATATAGCACATCAAAACAAACCAGCCATTCAACCAATTATTTAAATTCAACCATTTAAATTTAAATAAAATCTAGGAGAGTGAGATTAACTCACCTTTGATTTTTGTAGCATCGATTCCAGCCACGAATCAAACCGGCTGGTTTCATTTGATTCTGAACATCGTACAAATGAAAATTCCGAATTTATTAGCATTTGCCATGACTTTACTACCATTAATTTTCTCATTTTTAATTTTAAATCTATAGGGTTAATAAAATTCCATATTTTACTTTATTGTTAAATTTTTGATAAACATATATCACAATTCAAGAATTTGCAAAATATTCGCTTTAACATGATTTACATATCTTGATTAAAGTAAGAATTTTTTTTCTAACTGTAAGTTAAAATATGCATATATGAAATTCTTATAAAAATAAAATTATCCAATATCTGACTATTAAATGTTATGATGCATGAAATAAAAATCGACCAATTGAACTAACGGTTTAACTTGAGTAAAAAAAATGTTTAAAATGAATTCACTCACTAACGAACATGAGATGAATTGAAAACACTTCACGACCATATCTCCCCAGCATCACCCCAACACGGCCATCACCCTTTGCTGCCACGCACGCCGCCGCTCAAGCTCGCGAGATTCCTACTCGATATCCTTCCAAAACGAGCCCTAGCTTCGCGAGCTTCCAGCTCCGTCTTCATGCGATTCAAACCTCGACTCTCGCTGCCTACTTTCCCACACGGTCGCAACTCAATCGCAAGCCAATACCCCTCTCCCCATCATCGTGCACGTCACTAGCCCACGAACCATGGCCGGCTAGCAGTGACGAACGATCTTGACTTCCACCCTGAAGATGAATTGATTTTTTTCATTCAGTCGCCATTTCTTTTGATGAGTTCGATTTCGATTCGAGAGAGATAGGAAAAGGGATTTCGATTTCATTTTTTTATCTGAAAAAAAAACGAAGAGATATTTCTTAAGGTTGGCTTCGAGTATAAGCTATAGGGTGGCAGAGTTGACCCTTTAATTCTTTTTTTATTTCCAAAATATCTTGTTTCACATAACTCGAAATCTCGAACTCCGAATCAAACATGCCGCCAGGCGTTTATAAGGCTTTACCCGCATTTCGAACAAAATGGAATGTGTTTCGGAGGCTAATTTGATCATATACGCAAGTTACAGAAGTAAACGATCAATTTTAAATTAAATCGATTAAAATAGTTTCTAAGCGTTTTGAGCTGTCAGGGTCAAACGACAACTCCAATTGCCACGGAAATTGAAATCCAATAATAACTAACTATTTCGGATCCAATGGAACTGGTTTCGTCGAATTCCGAGACTGTGCCTCGGAAGGCTTTTTTTAAATTCAATTTAAAAACGATAAATTTTTAAAACCGAACGAATCACTTCCAATTTTAATCTAAAAGCTTTATTATCTTCAGAACTATCAATATAAATTTTACAGGTCTTCAAATTATTTGTAACAAGCTTAAAACTGAAGATTCAATATTTTACCCCATTTTAGTTTATTAAATCTAATAACTTAATTGCTATTAATAATAATATTTGAATTCAAGTTAAAAATTTACTTTTAAACATTTTAAAATAAATTAATTATTCCAATTTAAATTGTTAAAAATTCTAGGTCGTCACATTCCTCCCCCCTTAAAAGAATTTATTCCCCGAAATTACTAGTTAGGAAGAATGGTCCAATACCCGTTTACTCTTCCCCCAAAACCAACAGTTATATCAACTTGCCATAACATATTTTTTTATTAAAGACCCACTATTACTTCAACCAACTTCCCAAAACCTTCCATAGTTTCCAACAACATTATTTACTTCATTTATTCAAATCAAAATTTAAAATTCAAACTTACGTTATCACAACTTCCTCAAAAAATTTCTAACTCTCTAAATTTTCGAAATTTTTTGCCAGCTTCTCCTTTGCGCGGCTAGCTCGGTACAACTACAAAATGCCTCTATGAGCTCCCACATTTCAAAAGAAAACAAAAAGCCAACTGGCTAGATCAAAAACCCAATCCAATTTCATACAGGAACTTAAATACATACCTTTTAGTCGGGCAATTCAAATTATTTTCTGAAATCAAAACCAATTTCTCTTTTCCCTTTTATACCTGCATATCTTACTTAGCAATAATATCCAATCATAACTTTTAAAGTCATTTTATGCATTTCCTTACAGAGGTTTTCATATCTACTTCTATTCAACTTAGTTTTCTCATTTCCATATTAATTCAATTTATTTTCAATTTTGAATATTGAATTTTATCTTCCATTTATAACTGATTCATATTAGTTTCATCTAATAATTTATTTTAATTTTCAATTTGAAATCGTTTTGCCGCTAACGAAAATTTTCTCAAAAATTTACAAAAATATTCTAACTCCCAAAATTTTCAAATTTTTTTGGCAGAGTCTCCTTTGTACGGAGGAGCTTTTGCAATTTGACAAGAGATATAATATATATACATCGACCCACCCGGTCGAAAAAGCAAAAACAGTTCATATTTCCTATTTTTATTGCGTAGGCGTACCTCTATTTAGCATTTTAAGCAAGCGACTTATTATTTTAGCAAGTAGCGCAACCCAATCCAGCCAAACGACCTTCAAGTACGTGTACTCAATTTAAATATGTAAGTGCCATATATAGAAAATTTATTAGCATTTCACATACTTTCAATAGCTAAACACATGCATTACGTAAGCAACAAGCACCAAACGCTTTCCATAAGCGATTTATATGATTTAAAGTTATTTCAATTGCTTTCAACCAATTCATATGCCATTTCATTAAGTTTTAATGGTTTTCAACTCAATTTCTTACATTCAATTCATTTTTAAGCAAAAAAATCCCATATTCACCTCAAATGATTCAAAAATCAATTTTTATTTGCTTCTATTAATGCATGGAATTTCTTTACCTTCGTTTACGTCAAACGACAACTATTCTTTTATGCAAATTCGGCGATATTCTCTTAATAGAGTGTCCATTTTAGTTTAGAACTACTTCAAATTAATTTCAACTCATTTTGTATTTAATTCTATTTCATTTTTAATTTATTCACCAACCATTCATTGCATTTCATTTTATCTCCGCACTGGATTCATTTTAAAATTATTTCATTGAGTTTGACAACATCCGATGTGTATATTAATATTCATCTTCCAAATAAATTTAACCCAAATTTTATTTAACGGTCTTCCAGTCTTACCCGAAACCCAGATTTTATTGACTTAAATAGTTTTACTTCAAATTAATATGCCTCATAACTTAAGTTCATTCCGATAACCCAAGTCCAATTAAAACTTTGATTTAATTTCTATTCAATCAGACTTCATCCATTTATTATTTAATTCAATTAACCCATTTATTCACCCCATTTTAAATTTTAAATTCATCTACTTAATTCATTTTCGAATTTATTTTATTAATACAAAGCCATCCTCAATTTATTTCCACTCATCTGGGTTTTGTTAGCAACTCAAATCATTTCTATTATATTTCAATTCCATTTTATCTTAACACATCTCTACTTATTTTAATTCCTCATCAAATCCAAGTCGAATTCCATTTATAATTCGAGTTCATTTCCAAACTCGATTATTAACTTACAATCCATTTGTCTAACCGAGTTAAATTTTATTAACATACTCTATCAAATAATTATTTAGCTAATTAGCTTACTTCCAACCTTTAAATCAATATTCGATTTTATTACAAAAAATCACTTTATTAAATTTTTCCTGAGTTCAAAGATTTTTTTTATAATTCCAGTTTGGATTTTCTTTCATTTTCCAAAATTCCAACATTTTTATTTTAAAATTTTAGAAATGCTTTTAAATTCACATCATACCATCAAAATAACTCTTTATAAAAATATTTCTTATAACTCAATGTCTCAACCAGTCCATCCTTGTTCTCACAGAAATTCAGTCATACGTTAATCAGGCGCAGGACTGAAAATCTAGAAGTACTTGGTAAACCCGTTTTCAACACCCAGTGAAAATACTTGGAAAATAATTTATTTGAAAATATAGAAAACGGTTTTTGAAAATAGAGGAAATATCTTTGTGAGAATGCTCTGGAAATCATCACCCCCATCCATGGTCGAAGTTACATCCCGGCTTACGTTGCCGTCGCAGCAAAAGTCCATGTAACTGTAGGCACTCCACGCCCCTCGATTACGCCATGGAACCCACAACAGATTGCAGTTACATTCCAGGGTTACGTTTCCATCGCAGCAAAAGTCCAAGTAACTGTAGGCATCAGCGCCCCTCGATTTTTGCTGTCAAAAATAAAACTTCTCCACTCCTACATAGGTCGCAGTCTACCGATGTAAAATCAAGCTTAGACTGTTGGCTCTCAGCGGCACACATGACTTTCGTTATGTTACCATAGGTCGCAGTCCACCGATATAAAATCAAACGTAGACCGTTGGCTCTGAACGGCACACATGACTTTCGCTATGGTACACACTACTCGTAATCCTTAGGAACTAGTTTTGTCCGGACTCCTCACAGGATCAACTTTAGAACCCCCCTTGGGGCTCAAGGCAGCACCACCCGGTGGCACTCCTAAGAAGTTCATTTCAAGGGAGCGCCTTTTTCCCCAGAGCCATCATCAAAACACTTTATACTATACACATATAGTATCTTTCAAATCATACACCTAGTATGATCTCATACAAAGCTCCTTTACACAAAATCGATTATCCAAAAATCGATAATTCTCAAACTAGGCTTTCCAAACTTCAATATTGATTTTATCCAAAAATCAAAAGCCTTTCCAAATCCAAAGGTTCCCAAAACCTTTTTCCAAAATCCTCATAAGATCCTTTATATATATTCACATATATATATAATTTTTAAAACTTTGGATCATTTCAAACTTGTATAAAACTCCTTTTATACTTTAAACACTTTCAAAAATCATTTTCTTCCGGCAATAGATTCAACAAGGGAAGATTTATCTTATATATAACAAAGATATATAACTTTAGTTTATTCAAAATCAAATATTCAAATTCGATTACTCTTTCCAATATCAATTTCATTCAAAACTGTACGATGTACACTTATCATCCATACGCTATACCAATCTGATCGCTCACTCGATCACACAATTTCACTTCCGAACTAGTATCGTCCACCCGACTTCCTAGGGCGGACTCAGATCCGGTTTTGTAACGTCCCGCCTTTTCACGCGATTTAAAACGACACACGTGCTAATTCAAACCATACGGAAGGGCAGGTTGTTATGGGGTAAATAAGAAAAACTAGAAAGAAATAAAAAGAAAACAGAATCTCACAGCGGAAGGATAAAATATAATATAAAAATATACAGTTCATAAAACTGTTTACAAAACATTTGATTCTTCTTTATGCAATTAAATATCAGAGTTCACATACTAATAAAATCAATGCAGCGGAATTAAAAAGTGTAGTGGAATATAATTAATAATAATAATAGAAATCTCCGTCTTCGTCCTCCAGAGCTAAAGTCTTCGATCCTAAAACGCTTGGACTGACCCGAGCGAATTGAAAAATAAAACACTCGAGTCAGAACTAAAAGATCTTATGTAAGTTAAATCAACAGAAATAAATATTAGTGCAGTAACTCAAGAGATGCTCGGGATTTACATCTCCTAAGGATCCGTTAAACTATTTACTATGTAGTATATTGCGCTATTATAATAGTGTCTAATTATAAAATAAACTTACTTTTTTCTTAGCATTAAGGGGTTACCCATATAGCCCTTAACACGTAATAGTCCCAGTAGTCCATCCAATATCATAGTCCCTCCTGATCGGGAAGCCACCAGAGGATACCACACGGGCTACGGGAGAAATCCAAACTCGTACAAGGCGCGATAGGGTAGGCGACACGACACAACTAGGCAATGCTAGGGTAGATATACCAATTACTATCCGGGCTGGCGAAAACGCGCAGCTACCGCCCACCTCGAACAACACCCCCAAATCAAAAATCAAAAGTGGCCACCGAATCAATCCAAAAGTCGGAGTATAATAACGAAGGAGTGCGTTCGATCAGAGGAATGACCTCATTGGCCCGAGAATCGCTCCTGTTTTAGCCACCTTATGCCAACTCACGGGAGTCGGGTCCACGTATTTACCTCATAGGAAACGCCGCCACCAACCTATTTCATTCTGGAATCTCCACCGCGTACACAGTTGTTAAAGTGGTTTTCGAAGTTGGCAGAGAGTATGACAACTTCCGATCCCGATCTCTTCAACAACCAAACGTTATTATAACACCGCGGTCTTAAAAATAGTATATACTTTAAAACCAGAATATAATTATCCATTTCAAAACCATAAATACGATATCATTTCCATTTCCAAACAATTCATTTTGATATTATTTTTATAAAACCCAAATCAATAATATCATTTTATTTCAATATTATTTTGTTTTTCCAAAATCATACTGCTTTAAAATTTTAATATCTGGAAACTGAACATTTGAATTATAACTTTCAAAACATAATACTTCAAAATTCATAGCTTTAAAACCATAACTTCTAAAACTTGAATGGTTTGGATATTGAAACGGTATATAAAATAAAATAGTTGTGTTTAAAATTACTTTATAAAGTAAATAATCTTCACGGTTTTACAAATTTATTCATTTAAATTTAGTCTAAATCCATAAATTTTAAATTCACTTCCAGTTAAATAAACCACTTCAATTTCAATATATTCCTAACTTTGAGTATTTAACAATTTCAAAACTTAAGGATGGAAATTCTATTCAACAATTTATTGTCCTATTATTTAGTTTTGAAATATTCATAAAATAAATCCATAAAATAAAACTCAAAATTTCTAACAATTAAATATTTCCTTCAATTTATTTATACTAGAAATATTCATTTAATTTATCTTGAATAAAATCCAGTTATAAATATCATACCTTTAAAATTTCTAAGTTTAAACAAGTTACATCACTTATAGAGTTTAATTATTAAATACGCTCAATTTCCAATTAAATTTTAATTTACCTTCCAATCTAGATTGATTTAAATCATTAGAACTCCATTATTCAACTAATTTATTTTATTTAACAAATTTATACATAGCTTAAATTCAATAATTTAACTATATATGTACATAAAATAAGATTTTATATAAGGTCAAAAATTAATATTTATTAAACTGTATCCTATCCAAACCATAGAAAATTATTTCAAAAATAATTTTATATATATATATATACCGCGGTGCCTGTATATAATTTTGTATCTTATGGTCAAGTGATACGGATATTTTTCATTTCAATCCGCAATTTAAAAATAAAAATTACGGTTATATATCATTTCAAACCGCAATCCCGAACGAAATGAAAATGCATAATAACTTGCAATTTATATAACATAGAACACATAATCCATTCACCCAATATCAACCATCAACCAATTTATTGCAATCATCATCAATTTAACCAATCAACAATATAGAGCGTATAAAATATAACAGGTAATAAATAACAGGTATTAACTACCAGTTTGTATTAAATAATAAATTTAATAACTGTTTAACTAGTAGTTTTTTATGCAAATAAATAAATTTTTAACTGTCAAATTATATGCAATAATAAAATTTATTAACAGTTAAATTAAATAAATGTGATTTAACTGAGATGATGAATAAAACATGCCAAACAATCATAAATAAATTTCTACTCATATCTTAAGTCAATTTAACAAACATAAGAAAACTTAGAAGTTGTGAGTGGGTTAAAATACTCACCTTTTGAATTTAAATCCGATTTAAACCCAAAAATTTGGTCATCTCAGAATTCATCCAAACCAACGTCATCATGTCCGGAGTTTCAATAAGATCCTAACAAAAAAAACCATGCGTGAAACGGAGTTCGTATGTGAAAAATATAGCGCAAATTGCGTTTGAATTTCAAAAACAAAATAACAAAAAAAAGAACACAATTCACCTTGCAACATGCCACGTCAACCTCACTCCCCTTTTTCATAAATGCGCGCACAACAAGTGGAACCCAACACACCTCCGTTTGACCGATCTTTGACCATGCCTAGCCACCAATTCGACCGTCAATTCACCGCAAAACTTCACCGATGAACAACGTGCTAGCCCCTCTACATAACCCAGAAGGGATTTTCCGATCAGACGCACTAGTCAAAAACGCCCAAATTAATTTTGACCGTAAGTTCTGGTCAAACGATGCATTGAATTGAAAAATTAATTACACTATTGAATTACGCCCGTCGAGAGCTTCAACATATATTATTTTGAGATTTTTCTGACGACTTTGACTTTTTGACTTTGATTTTGAAATGGATCTAGATCTGAAATTTTGTCTGCCATTGAGGAGGAGAATGAGCTGAAGAAATTTTACGCGCAGACAAATGAGAGTAGGCGGAGGCTATGGTTTAGCGGGGTATTTATAGATGAAGTTGGAATAGACAGATGGATCCGAATTTAAATGAATTCACAATTTGTCAATTTAAATTCCAAAAATCCATTTATTTGATTTTTAGATCTTATTATGAATAAATGGTCAACTTACCATTTCTATCATTTCTGATTGCAATTAGCTTCAAATTTATTAACCAAACCTCCATATCAAATAAGCATTTATTGCAAAAAATTTAGTGTTTACCTTTAATTAAAGTAAATTCAATAAATTATAAAATCTTATTTCAATGAAATTTTATACCATTCGTATTCAATTCTCTTTATTAAATCAAAATCATCATCTTATGTATATGTTTAACATTAGTATATATCCAATTACCCCAATTTCTTTCAGTTATCAACTAAATTCATATTAACGTAGTTTTTTTAATTACGTTTAATTGCAAAAATTTCAATTGCTAGAAAAATTATATTTATTATAAATTGAATCCCAATCAATTTCAACCTTACAATTTAAATTAGATGGTATTGCACTAACCTTATTAAATTACATTCAGTTTCAATTAGTATAGAATTTGATCCTAATTACTTACCATCAAATTCATAAATTATCGATTACCTTCCGATTAAATAAAATTTAATTACAAATTGATTTACAGCCTAATATAACATTTACATTAAACCCATTTCATTCCACCCATTAATTACTAACCTTAAATTAGTCTATCTTCATATTATAAATAATCATTTCTTTTTAATGATCTGATTAGATCTAAACATAAGTTTAAATTTAGGTATAAACATATATGCAATAAACTAGCATTATATTTTGAAACGTGAACTGATTTAATTGGAAATAAATCACTCAATCCAAATTTATTTTAATAATTTTCCAATTAAACCGATTAGATTTAATTCCAACCCTTTAATTGAGCCTATCATTACTTTGTAACGCAGTTAACACTTGTCTCACATTTCATTCCATATATATTCAAATTTCCAGCTTCCTTTTGTATAAATTATTATTTTCAAATATATCGAAGTTGTTATTCCAAATTATTATTCCAACCCAACTATATACATGTGCTAAAATTAGAAACTCAATTAATTCATTAAATAGGTTTCATTCTTTTATATTAACTTATGAAATAAATATGGATTTCTGTTGCTCATCACCTTTATACCTTTCAATTACAGTTCCCACCCACATAAATGAGACAATTAATTTCATCTAAATGTAATCGTTTTCCAATACGTTAATAACTTTATTTCCAAGTCTTATATTACAACAAACTATCCAATACGAAAAGTCTTAACATTGTTACAAATACTACTCTAATTCACATTAACGCAATACTCAATTAAAATTATTGTAACTGATTTCAAAATTGTAAATTAACAAGTTACCAAAATAGGCAACATACAATTATCGTTACTCTAACCTTTAGTCACATTAATACGCTTTAATTTCTCAAAATCAAAGTTCCCATTTGTTTCTTACATTTCAAACTCAAAATCAATTATAACAAATTTCAATAATTCCCTAGACCTTTCCTTTCCATTTATCCATTTATCAAGTTTACATTAATAAATCTTTTCTTCCATTCCTCAAATTCAAGAACTAGTTCTATTATGAATACCGTTAACGTTATTTCCAAATATCCCTTAATTAATATTATCGTAAAATTTTATTTATTTTTATTCCAATTGATTAAAAATTCAATTTCTAAGTCTTAATATACTCTAAATTAACAACTTCTAAACATGGTATTACTTCTCATATTAATGTAACTTTTATTTATTGTATTAACATTTATTTCAAGTTCTAATTCTATCAACCAATTAAACAGTTAACTTATAATATATGCTTACAATCCAAATATTACACCCATTTGTCATATTCTGAATGGAGTTAGCATTTAATTCCAAAATTTATCTAAATTTTACATTAAGATAATATTAAATTACCTTTAATGAAATTAAATTCTCAATTTATTTAATGCAATCAATTTTTGACCTTTCAGTTATTTCAATAAATTTGGGGTTGTGCAAGATTAATTATTTATTAACATACATTAGCATAATTGCATTAATTTACATTCAGTAACAAATTAATCAATATATTATTCCACACAATAGTACACTGATTACATTTGTTTATACTATGCTCCATTTAAAACTAAGTCATAACAATTGAATGATTGTATTACATTGAAAATGTTCATTAATTATTAACTTGCAAAAACGTATTTCCTAAATTTACATCCAATTATTGTTAACCATGTTTTAGTACATTAATATTTTCAATGCTTACCTCTAATTTCACATATTTGCTTTATATCCAGGTATAAACCCTTATATCCCATTATAACTTAATGCATACAATTTACAACTTCCATTTTTATATTAATTTGAATTCTATTCTAGTTAAAAAAAAATTCATTCACAAAGTCAACATTCCCCTTTGTTTCCTATATTAAACTTAAAGCCATGTATGACAATTTACGTTACTTCAATAAATTGCCATATAAAATTTAAATTGTTTATTTTAATTACAATTTCTACTGCTCTAATATAAATTATAAATTTTTTATTTTCTGCTCTAAATTTAAATTACAAAATCTTAATTAAATTAACAAATTTATTTACCAAAATTTACGGGTCGTTACACTCTCCCCCACTCAAAACTTTTCGTCCCCGAAAAGGAAAAGAAGGAAAAAGAAAGAATTAAATAGACAATATATCTTATTCAAAATATCAACTTTATAAAACAATAATTTACCAAATTAATTAATTAAAATAAAATATAAAAATTTATACCAATTAAATCTTTTTATACTCAAATTTAATAAAGTTTGGAAACATTTTCAAAATATTTTCTAGGTCCAAAATTTACGGAAAATTTTGACAGAGTCTCCTTTGTACGTAGAGGCTCGGGAGAAAATATAACATCAAATATAATAATATATAACATATGTTTTCCAAAATAATATATATCCCAACACGGGAAAACAATATAATAGTGCTATAAACCGTAATCCGAAAACGTACCTATTTGTCGGGCAATTAACGCTTATTTATGGAACCAAAAGCAGTAGAATTGCTTTCATAACCTGCATTTCACTAATATAATATAAAAGGGTTAACAATTTATATAAGATGAAATATTTAAGGTTGTTTCAACCACAACAACAATCAACACAACAAACACTTGCAACAAGGCATACAACCATAAAATCAATCATTCATTCATATCAAACAAACAATAGTTGTTCGGGTTCAAACTTTAAATTGTACAGAATGGAAAATAAACTATTTAGCGCACCTTTTACTCAACAGTCTTTGATGAAACTAAATAGATTATTTATTCATCCAACCAACTTTCAGGTATCCTTACCCAACAACCACAAAACAAACAAAACAAAACAAACAACAATTTCAATCAATAAATTAAGTTCATTCTTATTAATTTCATATCATACATTGTTGTTTAATTTCCCTTTTTACTCATATAATGATTTCTTTTAATTCTCAATTATTTCTTTATTTGCGTTACATTCATTCATTTCTCAATTTCATTTACTAGGTTTTATTTATTCATTTATTAATAATATTCATGTTCAATTTTAGTTACTTGGCATAACAGTTATACAAATTTTTCTCAATTCCTCTAGTTGATTAATGGTTCAATATTTTCATTATTTGTTTCATAGGTTACAATTCCAAGTTTCTTTTAAATTTCATTTATACCCTTGCATTTAATCACCTATTTTTAGTAAAATTTCCAATTATAAATTAGTAATATTCCAATTTACTATACTTAATTGAAACTATTAATTAACAGAACTTAAGAATTAAGTACCGGGTTATATTTCAAATCATTTTAAAATAATAGATAAATATATACTTAAAATTTATATATCCAATTATATTTAAAACAATTTAAAAATATTTATTTGTCTATCAAAATAATCTTGTAGTAAAACTACTACAGTGGCCTTCCCACTTTGAAACTCGAAAATGAATGTCGATGATGCGGCCGCCGTCACCGAAATTATTTTCCAACGACAGAGATGGGAGTACAACTTATTTCTTTTAAAACATTTCTTTCAAATTCTAATGAAATATTTATATCAGAAAATACTTCTAACAATATTATTATTATATTCCAAAATCCATTGAAAGAAATCTTCAAAAACCCCGGAACTTAAGTTCTAAGTTTTCACTTTTCATTTATTTTATTTTCAAATTCGTTTCAACTATTATTTATATTTTCATTACCTAACACCCAATCTATAGCAACAAAATATATGTCTTTATAAAATATTTTTATATATAGAAAATATAATAGGCAAAGTTATTTCATTCACCTATATTAAAAACAAATATTATGTCGGTCTGTCCTATTAAGTGTTTAGAAATTCCTATTGATGTCACAGCGTCCCATGCACCAACCGGAATTTATAAATACAAAACGGAACAGATTAACACAATATTAAAACCTTTTTATAACACTAACAAATACGCTCTCTCATATATACACTCATCGACTCCCATTGGGTATTACTACCCTATTAGTAAAGAGTCAAACCCCACAAAGCTAAGGTTTATCGCTAAACCAAAGCTCTGATACCAACTGTAACGTCCCGCCTTTTCACGCGATTTAAAACGACACACGTGCCAATTCAAACCATACGGAAGGGCGGGTTGTTATGGGGTAAATAAGAAAAACAAGAAATAAATAAAAAGAAAACAGAATCTCACAGCGGAAGGATAAAATATAATAATAAAATATACAGTTCATAAAACTATTTACAAAACATTTGATTCCTCTTTATACAATTAAATATCAGAGTTCACATACCAATAAAATCAATGCAGCGGAATTAAAAAGTGTAGTGGAATATAATTAATAATAATAGAAATCTCCGTCTTCGTCCTCCAGAGCTAAAGTCTTCGATCCTGAAACGCTCGGACTGACCTGAGCGAATTGAAAAACAAAACACTGGAGTCAGAATTAAAAGATCTTATGTAAGTTAAATCAACAGAAATAAATATTAGTGCAGTAACTCAAGAGATGCTCGAGATTTACATCTCCTAAGGATCCGTTAAACTATTTACTATGTAGTATATTGCGCTATTATAATAGTGTCTAATTGTAAAATAAACTTATTTTTTCTTAGCATTAAGGGGTTACCCATATAGCCCTTAACACGTAATAGTCCCAGTAGTCCATCCAATATCATAGTCCCTCCTGATCGGGAAGTCACCAGAGGATGCCACACGGGCTACGGAAGAAATCCAAACTCGTACAAGGCGCGATAGGGTAGGTGACAAGGCACAACTAGGCAATGCTAGGGTAGATATACCAATTGCTATCCGGGCTGGTGGAAACGCGCAGCACGCAGCTACCGCCCACCTCGAACAACACCCCCGAATCAAAAATCAAAAGTGGCCACCGAATCAATCCAAAAGTCAGAGTATAATAACGAAGGAGTGCATTTGATCAGAGGAATGACATCATTGGCCCGAGAATCGCTCCTGTTTTAGCCACCTTATGCCAACTCACGGGAGTCGGGTCCACGTATTTACCTCATAGGAAACGCCGCCACCAACCTACTTCATTCTGGAATCTCCACCGCGTACACGGTTGTTAAAGTGGTTTTCGGAGTTGGTAGAGAGTACGACAACTTCCGATTCCGGTCTCTTCAACAACCAAACGTTATTATAACACCGCGGTCTTAAAAATAGTATATACTTTAAAACCAGAATATAATTATCCATTTCAAAACCCGTAAATACGATATCATTTCCATTTCCAAACAATTCATTTTGATATTATTTTTATAAAACCCAAATCAATAATATCATTTTATTTCAATATTATTTTGTTTTTCCAAAATCATACTGCTTTAAAAATTTTAATATCTGGAAACTGAAAATTTGTATTATAACTTTCAAAACATAATACTTCAAAATTCATAGCTTTAAAACCATAACTTCTAAAACTTGAATGGTTTGGATATTGAAACGGTATATAAAATAAAATAGTTGTGTTCAAAATTACTTTATAAAGTAAATAATCTTCACGGCTTTACAAATTTATTCACTTAAAATTTAGTCTAAATCCATAAATTTTAAATTCACTTCCAGTTAAATAAACCACTTCAATTTCAATATATTCCTAACTTTGAGTATTTAACAATTTCAAAACTTAAGGTTGGAAATTCTATTCAACAATTTATTGTCCTATTATTTAGTTTTAAAATATTCATAAAATAAATCCATAAAATAAAACTCAAAATTTCTAACAATTAAATATTTCCTTCAATTTATTTATACTAGAAATATTCATTTAATTTATCTTAAATAAAACCCAGTTATAAATATCATACTTTTAAAATTTCCAAGTTTAAATAAGTTACATCACTTATAGAGTTTAATTCTTAAATACGCTAAATTCCAATTAAATTTTATTTACCTTCCAACCTAGATTGATTTAAATCTTTAGAATTCCATTATTCAACTTATTTAGTTTATTTAACAAATTTATACATAGCTCAAATTCAATAATTTAACTATATAGGTACATAAAATAAGATTTTATATAAGGTCAAAAATTAATATTTATTAAACCGTATCTTATCCAAACCATAGAAAAATTATTTCAAAAATAATTATATATATATATATATATATATATACATATATATACCGCGGTGCCTGTATATAATTTTGTATCTTATGGTCAAGTGATACAGATATTTTTCATTTCAATCCGCAATTTAAAAATAAAAATTACGGTTATATATCATTTCAAACCGCAAACCCGAACGAAATGAAAATGCATAATAACTTGCAATTTATATAACATAGAACACATTATCCATTCACCCAATATCAATCATCAACCAATTTATTGCAATCATCATCAATTTAACCAATCAACAATATAGAGCGTATAAAATATAACAGGTAATAAATAACAGGTATTAACTACCAGTTTGTATTAAATAATAAATTTAATAACTGTTTAACTAGTAGTTTTTTATGAAAATAAATAAATTTTTAACTGTCAAATTATTTGCAATAATAAAATTTATTAACAGTTAAATTAAATAAATGTGATTTAACTGAGATGATTAATAAAACATGCCAAACAATCATAAATAAATTTCTACTCATATCTTAAGTCAATTTAACAAACATAAGAAAACTTAGAAGTTGTGAGTGGGTTAAAACACTCACCTTTTGAATTTAAATCCGATTTAAACCCAAAAATTTGATCGTCTCAGAATTCATCCAAACCAACGTCATTATGTCCGGAATTTCAATAAGATCCTAACAAAAAAAACCATGCGTGAAACGGAGTTCGTATGTGAAAAATATAGCGAAAATTGCGTTTGAATTTCAAAAACAAAATAACAAAAAAAAAGAACACAATTCACCTTGCAACAGGCCACGTCAACCTCACTCCCCTTTTTCTTAAATGCGCGCACAACAAGTGGAACCCAACACACCTCCGTTTGACCGATCTTTGACCATGCCTAGCCACCAATTCGACCGTCAATTTGCCGCAAACTTCACCGATGAACAACGTGCTAGCCCCTCTACATAACCCAGAAGGGATTTTCCGATCAGACGCACTAGTCAAAAACGCCCAAATCAATTTTGACCGTAAGTTCAGGTCAAACAATGCATCGAATTGAAAAATTAATTACACTATTGAATTACGCCCGTCGAGAGCTTCAACATATATTATTTTGAGATTTTTCTGACGACTTTGACTTTTTGACTTTGATTTTGAAATGGATCTAGATCTGAAATTTTGTCTGCCATTAAGGAGGAGAATGAGCTGAAGAAATTTTACGCGCATACAAATGAGAGTAGGCGGAGGCTATGGTTTAGCGGGGTATTTATAGATGAAGTTGGAATAGACAGATGGATCCGAATTTAAATGAATTCACAATTTGTCAATTTAAATTCCAAAAATCCATTTATTTGATTTTTAGATCTTATTATGAATAAATGGTCAACTTACCATTTCTATCATTTCTGATTGCAATTAGCTTCAAATTTATTAACCAAACCTCCATATCAAATAAGCATTTATTGCAAAAAATTTAGTGTTTACCTTTAATTAAACATGCATGCAAAAATGCTAACATTGGAGTTTTTCGCCAATCCAATCCAAACCAAATGCTAACATGCATGCAAAAATGATAGGGAATCATTCCCAACAGTTCAATATAGTTATAGGCTAGAATTGTGAGATAAAAATCTCACCTTTGCACCAAATATCAATGAAAATGAAGTTTTAAGCAAGCAAGAATCAATCCTTCTTCTATCTAAGCACAAGAAGCTTGAATCCAATGTCTTCTTCTTGAATTTGGAGTAGAAAGATGGATTGCAATTGAATTTGAGTTTTGGAATTTTAATTTCCCATTCCCTCCACCATTAATGCCAAAGCTTGATTAGTTAGGAAATTTATGAAGAGTGAGGAGAAGAGGGTTGGAACTTGGGCTTAATAGGCTAAACTAACCCAAAGTCCAAAGCGGGAAAAGTTAGTGAAATTTCACTAACTCCAAACCTATCGATGTTTATACTTAAAAAGGTTGTAAACGACATTTCGAACTCAATGGAAGTGGTCTCGAGTCCTAATTTGACCGTTTGCAAAAAGTAGCTTTTCGGACCAAAATCCGATTAACGAGTTAATATTTAAATAAAATATTTAAATACAAACTCGATAAATATGCGGGTTGTTACAACCAATCACCTTAATATTTATTATTATATATCAAAATATATTTTTATATAAAATCATTTAAAACCTGCATATAAGAAAATAACAAGTACGCTCTTACACACACACACACTCAACTCATCCTAGAGTACTACGGACTCTATTTAAGGAGTAATCCCCACCAGAGCCAAGGTTCTCGCTTAACCTTTCAGCTCCGATACCAACTGTAACCCCCAAAATTCCTGAACCCGAAAATTCCAAATAGTTAGGAGAAAAGAAGAAAGAAATAGAAGATGAAGATCAGAAACATCAACACCTCACATTCGCAGCGGATAAAATATAATAACAAATAATAGAAGTTTACAAAGCATTCTGTATCTGTCAATTACATTTATAATACATCAGAGTTACACATATATATATACAGACACTGGATATATACAATTATCATGTCTCAGATATACAATAATATAATATAGCGGAAATACTCTATACGTTCTTGCCATCCAGCTCGCCTCCTGAGCTGCAGAACGTCCTTACCTGAAAATCTGTAATACTCGGTCCGACCCGAGCATTACAACAAAGTAACACCCGGGTCAGGCTGGAAACCAGCGTGAGTAAACCCGTCTAACATGGAATACAAAGCATACAACTTATATAAAACCCGAGGTAACTCGTTTGAATTCACAAAGCTACAATTTATTATAGACATCCCTTATTCCACACATCCATTTTCTAAATACTAAGATTTAGATTTAAATAGTCCAATTATTTTAAATCACTTCATTCTAGCCTATAGATTTCACATATCAATCTATAAAAATTCAAAGTGGTTTCGGGTATTTCCTAATACCCGACCCGGTCTATTCGAGACTCATGTCATCCTAACCCAAGTTATCCCAATGAAAGACATAACATTTCATATCAGAGATATCAACTCATTCAAAGCATTCCATACCATTCAATCATCCATAAGCAAGCTTGGTCGCTATCAAAATTTATTTAATTAATTCAAATTGAATTTTTAACCTCAATCACTTAGATTTCTTTACTTGTCATTAATTAATTCCAAATCAATTAATTAATCAACCCTTCATTATTCATCTTAATTAATCACCCTGGATTAATTATCCTTCAATTACATTCAAGTAATTATCTTTAATTAACTTCAAAATATTAATTCTTCTTAACCAAAATCAACAAGTCATCTTAATTTCTTCATAAATTAATTAACTATATTAATTACGTTAATCCTTAATTACTTATATTAATTAACTTCTCATAAGTCACTTATTATTGATTAATTAATCTAAATTAATCAATCTTTAATTTCATCACTAATTATATAAATTAATGATTTCTAATTATATTTTAATGTATCCTAATCTAAATTAATTACATTAATTGAACCACAATATTAATCATCCTCGATTAATCTCAACCTGTAATTAAATATCTTCTATTTACTTTATTAAATAAATTAATTACTCGTTTTAGAATAGAATTTCAAAGGAATTTAAAACCAAATTCATTTTAAATTCAAATCAATTTAAAAATGCACTTTAATATTCAAGTTGTTAAAATAATTAAATTTTTAAAACTTATTCGTTTTAAAAACTAAGATTCATTAACTTGAATTCCAGATTTATCTTTGATTTAAAACTTGTTTTAAATCTCTAGTTTACAATTTAACTTCAGTTTTTAAATATCACTTTTATTTCTTTCCAATTCATTCTTATTTTTATTTTTTTCTATAATTACTTCACTTTTAAAAATTTACCCTTATATTTCTTTCAAAAATCCAATTCTATATATTTCGATAACTCAGGGTACCGAAATATTTAAGCAAACCACAACATTCAATATTCCAATTACCAATAATATCCATCGCAGAATATCAATCACTCCACTATATACTATATACTACCATATATAATATAGAATATCAAAACAAACCAGCCATTCAACCAATTATTTAAATTCAACCATTTAAATTTAAATAAAATCTAGGAGGGTGAGATTAACTCACCTTTGATTTTGTAGCATCGATTCCAGCCACGAATCAAACCGGCTGGTTCCATTTGATTCTGAACCTCGTATAAATGAAAATTCCGAATTTATTAGCATTTGCCATGAATTTACTACCATTAATTTTCTCATTTTTAATTTTAAATCTATAAGGTTAATAAAATTCCATATTTTACTTTATTGTTAAATTTTTGATAAACATATATAACAATTCAAGAATTTACAAAATATTCGCTTTAACATGATTTACATATCTTAATTAAAGTAAGATATTTTTTTCTAACTGTAAGTTAAAATATGCATATATGAAATTCTTATAAAAATAAAATTATCCAATATCTGACTATTAAATGTTATGATGCATGAAATAAAAATCGACTAATTGAACTAAAGGTTTAACTTGAGTAAAAAAAAATGTTTAAAATGAATTCACTCACTAATGAACATGAGATGAATTGAAAACACTTCGCGACCACATCTCCCCAACATCACCCCAACACGGCCATCACCCTTTTCTGCCACGCACGCCGTCGCTCGAGCTCGCGAGATTCCTACTCGATATCCTTCCAAAACGAGCCCTAACTTCGCGAGCTTCCAGCTCCGTCTTCACGCGATTCAAACCTCGACTCTCGCTGCCTGCTTTCCCACACGGCCGCGACTCAGTCACAAGCCAATACCCCTCTCCCCATCATCGTGCACGTCACTAGCCCACGAACCACGGCCGGCTAGCAGCGATCGAACGATCTCGACTTCCACCCTGAAGACGAATTGATTTTTTTCATTCGGTCGCCATTTTTTTTGATGAGTTCGATTTCGATTCGAGAGGGAGGAAAAGGGATTTCGATTTCAATTTTTTATCTGAAAAAAAACAAAGAGATATTTCTTAAGGGTGGCTTCGAGTATAAGCTATAGGGTGGTAGAGTTTGACCCTTTAATTTTTTTGTTTCCAAAATATCTCGTTTCACATAACTCGAAATCTCGAACTCCGAATCAAACATGCCGCCAGGCGTTTATAAGGCTTTACTCGCATTCCGAACAAAATGGAATGTGTTTCGAAGGCTAATTTGATCATGTGCGCAAGTTACGGAAGTAAACAGTCAATTTTAAATTAAATCGATTAAAATAGTTTCTAAGCGTTTTGAGCTGGCAGGGTCAAACGACAACTCCAATTGCCACGAAAATTAAAATCCGATAATAACTAACTATTACGGATCCAATGGAACTGGTTTCGTCGAATCCGAAACTGTGCCTCGGAAGGCTATTTTTAAATTCAATTTAAACGATAAGATTTTGAAACCGAACGAATCACTTCCAATTTTAATTTAAAAGCTTTTATTATCTTCAGAACTATCAATATAAATTTTACAGATCTTCAAATTATTTGTAACAAGCTTAAAACTGAAGATTCAATATTTTACCCAATTTTAGTTTATTAAATCTAATAACTTAATTGCTATTAATAAAAATATTTGAATTCAAGTTAAAAATTAACTTTTAAACATTTTAAAATAAATTAATTATTCCAATTTAAATTGTCAAAAATTCCGGGTCGTCACAACTTGCATAGAAAAATAGTGTGGGTTGATTGTATTTTTATGAGCATTGAATAAATATTCGAATAACACATGGTGGTATGAGAGGTCGTATGTATATTTGTTCGGTTGTTCACTGCAAGTAAATGTTACTCTTACCAGGATAGTTTGTGTGACGAGAGGTTCGCCGAGATGAGCAATGATATGTATATTTGTAGTCGTATGTAAGATATGTGCATGGCTATGTGTTAGCAATTGAGCATAAATACTATGTCTCTGTCTATCTTTGGCCAACTCCTCTTATGGTACGGGAGTGAACCGGATTAGGCTAGTATCCACCCTAACCCCATGATTTCAGGGTCGCCCCCTTAATCCACGACACCCTACATTTATAGCTATGTGCGTTCGCCCCTGTATCACCTAGGCCAGCAATTTGTTACCATTTGGGCATGTGGTGGATCATGATCGAGTTGGGTCGTCGTGTTGACGAACACAACAAGCACATCTGTGGATATTTTCATGATGACTGTGAAGGCAACCGAAGGCTGTATAAGCCATGTCAGATAGACACCCGGGTGGCTCCTGGAGTAAGCAGACATGTTATTAGTTTCCTGTGTGATTTTGATTTGTGTGTGGTAGACAGACATATACTATTTTTATTTTTATGAGATGCTAAGTATGGGTATGTTAGAGATTATGTGTCTAAAGTGTTGTCAGTCCCCGTATTATCCATACTTATTTATTGATATTATGTCCTCAGCTATACAAGGGAAATAGCATTTTTATGGATGTATGGATTGATATTATGTTTATGAATTTTGATTGTTTCGTCCATGTTTTGCTTAGTTGTTGATTGACGATTGAACATTCAGTTTGGCTATATCATGAAATATTTTCACTTATGTGATATATTTTCCTACATTATCATGGATATCATTATTGATTATATCACTTGACATTATATTCAGACATAGTCTGACCCATCTGTTATTTATAATACTCGAATCAGTCCAAGACATTGCAAGATCAGGTACATAGTAAGCGGCTGGATTCACTTGGTTTTTGGGTGGCTAGTAGTCATATAGGATGATATATTCCCTATGTATTTTGTAATCCCGTTGATTTATATATGATGTATTAAATGATGTATGTATATAGAGGCTAGAGATTATAATTTTGTAGCCCCAGAACTTTGTATATGTTATATATTTTATTTTATCCGCTACATTGTGACTCTTTGTACTCTATTTATATTCTATGATTGTGTATTGTTTTGTCCCGATGACATACATGTTTATTACTTTGTACTAAGACCGCATACATTTACAGTGGGTATTATATTATTTGGGATATGTACCGGTGTTAGCCTAAAAGAATATTCATGTATGTCGTCTATATCGTCTCATTCTCTATGTTATTAGACAATATTATTTTGTAATACTCTTTGGTGGTATGGGTATTAAAATAGGATGTTTCCTAGTGTAGCTCTGAATTTAAGATTGTTCTTAGCTATTATTATGCTTATAAAGGAAAAGATCTAGCAATTAAATAACTGCATAGAACTTCATATTTATCATATCATCGTTTAGTACATTACATTACTTAAATGAATAAAACATATTCGGGTAGCATAACTTCTTTGGAAGGAAATCCATTAAGTAGAAGATTGGAGAAAGTTTTATTAGATTAGAGGCTGCACGTCTGGTTTCAAATATCGTCATCCTGTTATTATTATCGATGTTACTTTCATGGATAAAAACAGGATGTTTAATGTTAACATTAGCAAAAGATGGAAACAAAGGCAAACAAAATTAAATTAACCATGTTTTTATATTTACTAATTAAATGTACATTACTAATAATATTTCTTAATATTACTTTTACATGGTTACAACAATATTGCTGGAATAATTATTTTGTAACCGCATGTGTATATAGAAATAATAACTGCATTACATATATGTAATTATGAATATGTTTTTCTAATTTTACATACGATTTTACTAATATTTTTATATGTGTTTTAGGTATGTTTATGTTGGCTCCAATTATAGTTTCTTATTAAAATGCAGATAATTGTTATTAACTTTTAATACACCTTCGTCCAATGCTTGTTACTGATAATAGAAGATATGATTCTATGTGAGATAAACATTGTGGAATAGTCGTTTACTCCAAAAAAATTTCGCAAATGCTTATCATTACTATTACACACGTCATTTGAAATAGAATTTAATAGCTTCTTTGGCACGTTGTCTATGTAATAAAGGGTGGATAGTAATATTATTCATAAATTGTGCTTATGCACCAACTTTTTCTGAATACAATAAAGCTATCGAGGCATAACCGATGGAAAAATTGCTGCTAAATTTCTTTTAAATTTAGCTCTTGAATATTGGATCCGCTCCATTTTCTGGAAACCATTATGGCCAAATGGAGTCAAATAAGGAGGATTGTTTTAATAGTTGGGTATTAAAGAAGTTTGCCGATAACTCTATCCTTCGATGTTATTCAAAACAAAATAATGGTCTTATTGCCAAATCGATGAGAAGAGTCGAAAGACTAGAATATTATGCATCATCCAAATCAAAGGAAAAATGTTCAACCCATAGAAGCACAGTGGACAAGTCATCTAATTATGTTTTCGAAGTACAAACAACCAAAGGAAAAGTTAAAGTTTTAAATATTAGCTTTTGTACATGCTGTTGCAATATCTAGCATATTATCAACTTCCCCTATGATCATGCAATTAGGGTTATTTTGAGCCAGAATCTTTCAATTTATGATTACATCAAATATTACTTTAAGACTTTCTACTATCACTTGGCTTATTCTCATAACATCAAACAAATTCTAATTTTATAAAATATAAACAAAGTTCCAGAGCATATTTTTCTATGTCCTTCAGAATACAAAGGATAACTCGGTAAACCATCCATATGTTGTAGATTAAACATTGCCAAAAGAGTTTCAAAAAGAAAATGACGATATGGTTTGTGTAAAAGTTATGGACATAATAAAAAACCTGTCGGCAATATAATGTTTGAGATAATTATTTTGTTATATTTGGATTATGTTATAATAAGAACATTGTTCAAAATCACTATATCAGATCACTACTTTGTCATATTTAGCTAACATATGAACATTGAGTTGGTATGGTATGATTGTTTAAAATCATTATATTAGAGTTTACCATTCATGTTTAATTTTATTATATTTATGCAGCTAAATAAACAATTTAACTTAAATTTTATTTCTAGCCTTAAAAACTAGCTAAAAAAATCATCTGCAAAATAAATTTGTACTGTTCGTGGTTAACTTCATTATACTTAAATAGTTAAAATTTTAATTTAACATAGTTCAAAACGGTAAAAAATTAATTCATACCCTGAACCTTAAAAATCATGACATTTTTTACTTGGTTATAAAATGCACTAACTAAATACATTTGTAAATTATCAACTTTAAAAGTTTAATTTACCTATTTCACTACAATTAACTTATGGAATTAAGTAATTAATTCAAAATTTCATGCTTTTACTATTGAAACCAGTTAAAATTTTAACTATATATATATGCCGTAAATAAATATATAAGAAAATTATAAGCTTTAATGTTTACTGTTTATGTTTAATTGCATTTGACTTATGCGGTTAAATAAATAATTTAATCTAATTAAGAATCATATATACTTCTAGCACTAAAAGTAATTAAAAATTCAATTGCATTTTAAATTGCAACTAATAAATATATTTGTTGTATGTCTACTCGAAAAGCTTATTGTTCAGTTTAACTACTTTAGGCTTATGCAGTTGAATAAATAATTTAATTTAATTCAAAAGTATTTATACTTCTATCCTTAAAATCAATATAAATTATAACAACATTACATTTATGTAGTTAAAATAATTAATTTAAATTTATCATATTAATAGTTCTACTTTTAAGGCTTTCTAAAATGCAGTAGATAAATATATTTGAAAATTATAAGCATTAGAGTTTACTTTTTATTTTTAACCGCAACATACCTATGTGATTAAAAAATTAATTTGAATTAATTAAGAATTATTAGAACTTCTAGGCTTAAAAATAGTTAAAATTTTAACTGCAATTAAAATGTAGTAAATAAATATATTTGTAATATATCGACTCTAAAAGCATTGTTTATATTTAACTGCATTAGACTAATGCAGTAAATGAATAATTTAACTTATTTCAAAAGTATTTACACTTTTAGCATTAAAATGACCTAAATTTCTTTACACAAGTTGGTCAGTTTATCTTTTACCGATGTGAAAACCAAACAATAATATGGAAAACCTTCGATAATTGAATTAGTACAATGATTAACCAAGCTTGTCAATGAATGCAAAATCTAACTGGATGCAAAATCTAATTAGGTAAATTAGGAAACCATTACAGAGTAATTACTCTACTAGCAATGACTATAAAACCTAATCCAGTACGCAACCTAGTAGTATCCATTTCTATACATGTTTTCCTTCATCGTATATTGACAAATGTCTGTTTTAATATTGATCTTTGTAATAATAATGTTAGTTTTAATTCTACTGAAAGAAATTTCCCTTCCTTATTTATTAATTTAGTTTACCAAAATGTAATAAAAATATGACAACAAACAAATTAGAATAGTGGTTGATCGAGCTTACCAACAAATGAAAAAGCCAATTGGATGAACAACCTAATTGCATACGTCAAGAAACCATTATGAAGCAGTTACTCTACAAGAAATGAATGTAAAAGCTAATCAAATACATAATCTAGTTGTGTCCATTTCTACATACGCTTACCTTTATTGTATATTTTTTTGACAAGTGTCTAGTATAATGTAGATCAGTCTTGAGCGGTTATTTCTCCATTCTACTAACAGCGGGAAGAGAAAGAAGGTCGATGGAGGTAGGCTCTACATAAGGCAAAGCGATATGGCATAGGACTGGGTGCGCTTTTGTTAGAGTTGCAATAGTAGGTAGTATACTCAATTATACTTTTTATCGTGTAACACAATTTTTTTAAGAAAATAAAGCTGAAGAGAAGCTTCTTATGAATAAAAATGGACAGCTGTTTGTTGCCAAAGATTGCTAAAGATCTGAAAGTTTTTGTGGTTGAAGGGACATGCCGAGTTGTTCATATGGTGATGAGATAGGATATATGTGAATAATCATAGTGGGTTGAGATTGAGCCAGGCCAAAGACTGTTCACTTTTGAGTCGGACCTAGTCAAACGATTTGGCTGTATGTCGTTTTAAACTAAGCCAATAGATGTATCTTTATTATGTTTTCAGCATAGATCAACCTAAAGCGGGCCAGTTTGTATGTGTTAATCGACTTATCTATAACTTGTGAGAAAATTAAGCAATGGTATGGTAACCAACTAATAATCAAATTAGAATAATGATTAATTAAGCTTATCGTGAATGTACAAACTAGTACCAATTAATAATCAAATTAGAATAATGATTAATCAAGCTTATCGGTGAATGTAAAAACTAATTGATGCACAATCTAATTGGGTAAATTATGAAACCATTACAAAGCAATTACACTATCAGTAATGAATGTAAAAGCAATCGAATACACAACCTAGCAATGTCCATTTCTATATTTTTAATTATGTATAAGGAGTTATCCTTTATATTTTAATTTAGTTATACCAAAATGTAATAAAAATACAAGACAATAACAAATTAGATCAATAGTTAATCAACCTTACCAACGAATGTGAAAGCTAATTAGATAAACAACCTAATTGAGTACATCAAGAAACTAGTATAAAGCAATTACTTTATTGGCAATCAATGTAAAAGCTACTAGGATACACAACCTTGTGATATCCATTTCTACATACACCCCCCCTTCATTGTATATTTTTTGATAGGTTGCTAATGTAGATGGTCCCAAGCGGTTGATTCTCCATTCTACTGACAACAAGAAGAGAAAGAAGGTCGAGAAGGCAAGCTTTGCAGGGGAAAAATGACATGGCATAGAAGTGGGTGCACTTTTGCCAGACATGCCATAGTAGTTGGTATAATCAGTTGTACATTTTATCTTGTAGTACTTTTTTAAAAGGAAACAGGGCCATAGAGAAGCTTCTTATGCACAGTAATAGTCGACTACTTATTATCAAAGATTGCTGAGAACAAAGATGAAGATTGCTAAGTTTGAAGGAACAAACTGAACGATCCATAAGATGGCGAGACAGGCTATATGAGACCAATCATAGGTTGGTTAATATAGAGCCTGTCCAAAGACTACTAGCTTTTGAGATGGGCCTTGTTAAAAGAGTTGACTGTGTATCATCTCAAACCTAGCTAGGAAGATATATCTTAGTTATGTTACTGCATGGATCGACTTATACTGGGCCAATTTGGGTGTGTTGGCGAATTATCCTTAACTTATGAGAAAATTGAGAAACGGTATAAAAACTAGTTTATAATCAAGTTAGACCAATGATTAAGCAAACTTTTCAATGAAAGTAGAAGCTAACAGGATGCATAATCTAATTGGGTAAATTATGAAACCATAACAAAGCAATTACTCAACCAGTAATGAATGTGAAAGCTAATTGAATACAAAACCTAGTAATGTCCATTCTAGTATAGGTTTCCCTTCTTCTTTGACAAGTGTCTAGTTTAATTTTTTTAGCATTATGGCCATAATGTCTACTTTTAATAAAGTCAAACGAAATTTCCTTCCCTTAATTTTTAGTTTAGTCATTCAAAAATTTAATAAAAGTGTGACAAATACTAAAATTAGAACAATGGTTAACCAACTTACCAACGAATGAAATAATTAATTTAATGAAAAACCTAATCGAATACATCAGGAGGCTATTACTAGCAATGAATGTAAAAGCTAATTAGACAAACAACCTAGGGTTGTCCATTTATGCACACGTTTCCCATCATCGTATATTTTTTGACAACTGTCTAGTTTAATGTATATTAGTCCTGAGCTGTTGGTCCTCCATTCTACAGACAGCAGGTAGGGAAAGAGGGTTGAGAGAGGCAAGCTTTGCACAATGAAAAGCGATATGACATAGGAGTGATTACGCTTTTGTTAGACAGGACACAATAGTTGGTATACTCGGTTGTACTTTTTTTCGCGCAGTACACTTTTTTCTGAAAAACAAGGTCGACGAGAAGCTTTTTAGGCGCAGTAATAGTCCGTTGCTTGTTGTCGAAGATTGATAAGAACAAAGGTAAAGATTGCCAAGCTTATAGGGGACAAATCGAGCCATTTGTATGATGAAAACACAACTACATGGGACCAATTGTAGGTGGGATGAGACAGAGCCAAGCCAATGACGGGTCGCTTTTGAGCTGGGCCTAATCAAACGAGTTGGTTGTATGTCGTCTTGAGCTTAATCGAAAGATGCATCTTTGGTGTGTTTACTACATGGATCAACTTGGACAAAGCTAGTTTTGGATGTGTTGGCCGGCTTATCTTCTCCTATGAGAAAATTGAGCGACAGTTTGAAAATCAATCTATAACCAAGTTAAAACAATAATTGACCGAGCTTATTAACTAATTTAAAAGCTAACTGGATGCACAACTTAATTGGGAAAATTCAAAACCATTACAAAGCAATTACCCTACCAGCAATGAATGTAAAAGATGGTTAACTACACAACCTAGTAGTGTCCATTGCCACACACGTTTGCCACCATTGTTTATTTCTTTGACAGGTGTTTAGTTTAATATCGAACTTTATGACAATAATGTCTATGTGAAATTACTTTGATAGAAAGTGCCCATCCTTATTTATTAATTTAGTTATACTAAAACGTAATAAAAATATGAAATAATCAAATTAGAACAATGGTTGATCGAGCTTACCAATGAACGAAAAAACTAATCAAGTACATTAAGAAACCATTATAGTACAATTACTCTACTAGCATTGGACGTAAGATTTAATTGGATACATAACCTAGTGGTGTCCATTTCTACACACATTTCTCTTCATTGTATTTTTTGACAAGTGGCTGGTTTAATGTAGAAAAGTTCCGAGCATTTGGTCCTCCATTCCACGGATAATAGGAAGAGAAAGAGGGCCGCGTAGAGTATACTTCTTGTTTGATGTTAACAGATGTAAATTTATATTTGATCTTTTTATAGAGTATGATACAGACAAAATATCAAAAGAGTACAGTTTTTATTGTCAATTAATTTGTCATTCATTAACATTTACATGCTTGATTTCAACATACCACATAATAAGCAAATTTATTTTTTGTCTGTAAATATAATATATGATTGTTATTTTCAAAAAAAGGAAATATTGTAAGATATTAATTTTTTTTTGATATAAACAAATGCATATTGTATTTAACGTATTTATTTAGTATTGTATATTTAAAAAATTCTGACTTCAGCAAGAGATTTAATTGGATTCACTTGTATATCTCAACAGATCTGAGTATCTTTTATCTATATAGTACATAACTCTTTGAAAAGCAAAGTTCAAAAAGGGAAATACTTATTATAAACCATTCAGAAGAGCGATTTCAAGTGAAGAATTGTTCAAAAAGAACTATATAAAGTACAAATTTTATCACCTTAGAGATATCAGATGCAAAATTTCCCTTTCAAACCAAATCATACAATATACTACCAAATATCCAAATATCTCAATATTTCCTCCCATACTTTCTCACACACCTAATATATCTCTTTTAGGAGTTTATATAAACTTATTTACATAAAAAGGAAATTCGAATTGCACTAGTTTAAATTGCCTAATAAACTGGAACATCATTTTCAAACCCAAATCTTAAGGCGGATTAGGTATTATTAATTTAAGAATGTTAAACACTTTATTACTTTGTAAACGGATATGGAAATTCCTAGATGACAACAATACAATTTGGAAAGAAATAATTGGCAATTTTTATTATAATGGCTTCACAAACCTTTATAAACCCAATACCCATTTAATTTCATTCTCGTGGAAGAGCATTTCTAAACTTTACATTCAACCTAAAATTGGTACTGAAATTTATACCCACTCTAGAAATAAAACATCCATTTGAAATGATTGCTGAGCTTCTCCCATTGCTTATAAATATGAATTCCTAGATCTCTATTATGCTTCAAATAATAAGAATCACCTTATCATTGATATTTATAAATCGCACAAATCTTTTAAATGGAATATTTCGTTAAACCAAAATCTGATTGGAAATATACTAAACCAATACACGAAGCTAATTAATATCATTGATCATGTTTCCCTAGATGAACAATAAGATTAGACAGTTTGGTGGTGGGATACAAGAAAAGTTTATACGTTTAATTCCATGTATAAATTCAGATACCAATATATTTAACTATTTCAGCCCTATCTGACAATGAACATTCCCGCAAAAATTAAAATCCACATGTGGGTTGTTCTCCACAATAAATTAAATACGATTAACAAATTAAACTCCAAGTTAACTAACAACCAGAATTATAATGCTTGCTATTTTTGTAATGCATCCCTTGAAACTTCTTCTCACCTATTCTATGAACTTCAATTCTCCCAAAACATACTACACAATATTATGAACATATTTATGCTTAATGTAAATAATATAATCTCAACCCTTTATGAGTATTGGACTAGTTTTAGATTTAAATATAACAAATCTACTAGAAATACAACAATTATAAAGCATGTACATTATCCATATGCCAATTAAGATAATCCATATACTAGTTGATTACTTCAGAGTCGAAGCGCACTCACTTTTCCACCGTATTCAATTGCTGCATGTGGTAAACCCTGCCTATTTCAGCGCATCCAACCTAGCTCAGTCTTGCCTCCTCCTGTGCACGCCCTCCATACAAGCAACTTTGGCTGGTTGCTTATTTCATCTCAGAGCTCCTCAGGTGTTGCTTTCTATGTCATTAAATCATGTATTCGTACTAATTTGCTTGTGGTTAATAATTATATTTTTATCTTTCATTTTTGTGGATCATCTATGTGATGATCTTCTACTGTATAAGCTACTTATATTTGATTACTTGTTAGACTTACTGGTGGCTTTGGGCTTTATTCTTTATAAACAATGAGTGCTTTCTCTCAATGATGATCACTCTTTCATCATAATTGACATAAAAAGTAAGATCCATCGGATTCACAATAAGTCATCACTCAATTTCGATTCATCAAAACTCCAACACATCAACAACTCAATAGAAACCCGTTAATATCAAAAGGCATCAGACATCTTGTATACGACTAGTATTCAGCGTCATCTTCTACGAGCCAAAGTATCACCATCACCTCTTAGTACAAAACTCCTCCATTCATCACCGGAAAAAAAATCCAACTACGTCAAACTGTCGCTTTGTCAACTGCAACTAAACCTAGAACATCAATCCTATCTACTACCTTCATGACTTAATCTCAACGGATTGATGTTCAAACTCAACACATTCACAAACCAACAAACTTAATACAAATCCAAGTTACAACAGTATATCGCGGGTGCCAATGTTCTTCTCTACAGTTTATCACAACAAGCATCGTTTTCAATCCAGAATATGGGCACAAGCGTTTTAGTTTTTCAGACAAGAGCAGTCAAGCATCGTCAATCATAGCCGTAATCTTCTCGTCAGCTAGACAGCAACGCAAATGGCTTTTGCAATGCGAGCAATCCATATCTGATTCACACAGCTATATCTCATCACGGCATTTTCTGGCGACAGTAGAAATCTTGGACCCAGCCGAGTTCCATATCCAATCGCCAACGACATCAACATCTCCGAACTTAAGTGATGCGAGCTCTCCAGGAACGATTTAATTCACTGTAGACCTGTTAAATCGGTTGGTCAGGTTAAAATGGGTTGGGTCGAGTTTGACCCAACTCATTTATGATCCATTCTTTTTATCCATTTATGACCTAATCCATTTTATAAACGGGTCACCCATTTAAATATTTAAATTTGATTTGACTAATGAAAAACAAATAGATATGAAATAATTTCGATTCTAATTTTTACAATTTGAACTTCGAGAAAAATCAAATTTTAAAAATTTAAAATTTTAGTTCTAATTTTAATCAAAATTCAAATATGGAGATATGGTAGCCTGTTATTTTGCTAAGTACAACTGTCAGCCTCCATGGAGAAATATAATATGCGTTCACAAGATGAAGTATCCGAGTGTTTCATATTGTCCACAACTTAGGTGGAAGCTAATCGATCAAAGTCTTGCCTGATTCAGAATTAATATGAAGAAGTTATTGCAGTTTGAACAAAAAAAATATCGGCTTCTGCATTAGGCGGAGTTCAAATATGGAGACATGATAACCTGTTATTTTCTCAGTATAACTGTCAGTCCCCATGGGTAACTATAGTGTGCATACACAAGTTGAAGTATCCGAGTGTTTCATATTATCTGTAATTTAGATGAGAGATAATCGGTCGAAGTCTCGCTTAATTCCGAGTTAGGATGAAGAAGTTATTGCACTCCGAACAAAAAAAAATAGCGGCTTATGCACTAGGCGGAGTTCAAATATGGAGATGTGGTAATCTATTATTTTCTAAGTACAACCATCAGTCCCTATGGAGAACTACAATGTCCTTTCACAAGATGAAGTATCCGAGTGTTTCATATCATTCGTAATTTAGGTGGAAGTGTAAGGACCCATAAATTTCGATAATTAAAATTGGTTAAATTTATAAGATCTTATTATTAAATGTAGAAAGAAATGAAAATCTTATAATTTATATTGTAGCGAACGTTAGAAATTAAATGTTGCAATGGTAAATAAAATTAATTCTTGACAATTGGAATAAAATCCCAACAAAGAAATAGTGGAAAACATTATAATTTGTTAATTTAATATGATTGTGTAATTAATACTAAAAGAAATAAAATTGAAAATAATATTAATGAAATAATAACTAAAATGAATTGCAACTGTACAAATCTAAGTTAATTGTTAATAACTAGGATGTAATTCCAATAAGTGAAACAATGTAAATGTTATAACTGGTTAAAAAATTTATACACGGAAGTGGATGTAAATATGAATTAATTAATGAGATAATGGATACTTAATGGTAATTGAGTAAAATCAACTTTATGTAAGAATTGTAACATTTGTTTGTAAATAGTGAATTCATATGTGTAATTAAAAGTTATGATAACGATGGTTATAAGTTACCTGTTTAATTAATCTATTAAATTTAAATGGAGAATCAATTAGAATTAAATGAACTTTAATGTTACATTAGCAAGTTTAAGACAATAACGGAGACAATGAATGTAAGAAAATGAATAAGAAATGCTAATTTTATTCATAAAGTAATAGTTGATGTAACAATAGAATGGAACTAAGATGAAATGATTAATTTGATTTAAAACTATTATTTATAACAATTTTTCTCCTAGATTGTAAATGATCATGTAAGCACTTTCAAGAAAATATTGTTAACAACCCACGGAAATTTCAAGTCGACATAATAGTATTATTGCCTATTAACAAATTATTTATAAAATATCATTTATAATTACCTGTAATTAAAAACTTATTATAATTAGTAATCAATAGTTTATAATAAAAATGTATAAATAATTGTTAGAATTTCAATATACTTTAAGACTGATTAATCATGAAACCCTAGATCTGAATATATGACCCATGTTGATTTGATTGAGAAATTAGAAGAAAATAAATGAATTAGCGAAAACCGTATCTGAATTTATAGTTGCTAATTGAAAAGGTAAATTTGGTTTGCTTCTCCTTATTGGCACAAGCACTAGATCTTGTATTAGATCTGAATCCATAGTTGTTGCTTTCATAAACTACTTAAGAGAAAGAAATATATCTAAAAGATAAGAGTTGGATCTGATCTTCCAAGTTGACATAAACCCTAGATCTGAATCATTTTTATCGAAGAGATTAGGAGAATAAATAGAGCTTATGTAATTAGGGACTCTAACCCCTTATTTATAATGTTAGCATTTTCTAATTTGGCCCTTCAACAAATTAGAATTGTCCCGGTATCTGCACATTAATAGCACGACAATTACACCTACAAGCATTTTAACGTTAATGCATAATTTGATTATTTTAATTGGGCTTTACATCAATATAGCATACCATATTTTATTTTACATATGTGGCCTACAAGTTGGAATTTTCCAACAATCTCATCATGATCCATATATGTAATAAATTTTTAAATGTGTGTAATTTTATAAGCTCCAAATTTGCTATTTATAGCATAATATTTTCAAAACAATCTCGATCATTAACTATGCTAGAAAAGGATCGAAGCGGTTTTCTTTACTTTTAGCATAACTAAACTCATTAATGGTTATATATACCGACACAATCAAATAACATAGATAAATCATGAATACATAGCATGGAAATTCTATACATGTCTATTTCAAACTGGTCCTACTTGACTTAGATCAAAACGTTCAATGTGTGAACAACCTAAGGTGTATGTAAAACTTCATTACTTTATTTCTGATCGGAAGAAAGAACTTTATATACGTCTGTAATCAAAATATAGAGCAATATTTCACATGAAAGTATCAAATACAAACTCTCAATGAACCAAAATATCTTTACATGAAAGTTACAACAATTGAGCACCATGCTCGTGAAAGACGTTGGATGATAATCTTTTTGTAAGTGGAACCGCCATAATGGAATTTTTCACAGTATGCTCTATAAATTACAATTGATTTTGCACTCTTCTCTTATTAAAAAATTATATGTTTTTTATTGTCACGGTATTATTTTAGTGATCTTTCAATTCTATTTTTTAATATTCCATAACTTTGTGACAAAATTTTACAATCATTTCTCATTATTGGATGTCCCCTAATAGAAAAAAAAGAAATACTAGTTCCAAAATAAAGGAGGCTATAATTGTCTATATGACAACTTTCCTCATATAGCTCCCCCATAATAATTATCCTTATTACATAAAGTGGATCTTATACTCTCGGCATCTGCAATATTCAAATTGTAATGCATTATGATCTCCAACCAATCCGATCTTTTATTAATGAGCATTTAATTTTTTATTCCTTAAAGATATCTTGTAACAATTTTAGTTATTAATCATTGATTCACTTTCAATGTCAGTAAGATATCTTCCAAATAATACACCCAAAATCCATACGTGTATATGCTTTAGCATGCATTAGACTCCACAACACAAATGCATGAGGAATCTTTTACATTTCATTAGCTTCAAGGATATTTTTATATTATTATATAAGATAACATTTGTCTTTTTTGGCAAAAGAGATTCAATTGATTTACAGTTTGTATACTAAACCCCATTTTTTAAGCCTTACCTGTCCAGCCCTTTTGTGATAATTCAATTATCACCATATGAATAATAATAGTTTATTCGAATCCCTAATATAAAAGGGTAATCCATAAGTGGTTTTATTAAGTTGTTTCATCAATGTCTCCATTGGGAAATACGACTTTAATATTCTTTTGATATTGATTAAAATCGTAATCCATAAAAAGTTTAAAAATAATTCTAAAGAGTCTTTTAGTAGAACCAAAGAGAAAGTCTTTTTAAAATAGAATATTGTTTTCCTTTTAAGTATAGTCTTTTCTACAATGAGCCTTATACCTTTCCGTATTACCCACTTGATCTTTTTTGTTTTGAATAGTTATTCATAAACAATAATATTGTTACCTTAAGGTGATGGGAAAGATCTCAAACTTTGTTGCCCTTATAAATTTATATTATATATTAGTACCTTAAATCCACTTCAAATCAGTACCTTGTATGAATTGATGTAAATACAATGAATCATCTTCATCAATCCGATATTTATCCTTATGGATAAAAACAACATAGTCATCCAGAACAGTATTCCTTCATTTTCAAGTGGATTTCCTTTATGGCCTTGTACTTTGAGGTTATTGAATTTGTTTTCCGGAAAGAGTAACCTTAACTTGAAGAAAATTTGTTTAATATTGTCTTATTATGTTTTCTAATTTAGTCTTATTAATGAATGAAACAAATCATATACATTATTCGAAGAAGTAACTGTAGAGTGTCAAAGGTAACGATTATCTTTAAAGAAAATGATTCATACTATATTTCTCTCCCCAAGCTCAAAAATCTCAAAAACTGTTGCATTTCCCATCTTAGTACTTTTCCTTCGGGGGGTTCATAAAACTATAACTTTTAAGTCGCTTAGAATATTAATAAATCATTTGATACCTTTAGTGTCTCAACATAGAAATATTTAATAAGCTGAACCAAATAACCATATTACATCAAATCAAAATTTGAGACTTCATTACAAAAAGTATTTAACATAAGTAGATATATATTATATTTTAAACACTAGGAGTTTTAGTTCCAACAATGTTTGAATTTATTCATAAATTAATCTTATTATTTCTAATGAAACAATAATAACCAAAATTGTTCATATTAGAATTAAAAAACCAGAATCTGTCAAAATGACAGCATAGCAAAAATACCAAATAAATTCAAACAATATAACTGAAATCTCAATAATAGCTTAAAATAATATAGTGTACTTTAATTTATATATCTGTATATCTCATTAGAGAAACAATTATAAACATATTTATATGTAATTTTTTTCTTCCAGATCCTTAGCGACTTCTTTATCGTTATTTATACGTTTATTTATAATGTATGTTAAATGAGTATTTTCAATCTTACATGCTTCAACCTCTTTTTTTCTTAACGCAACGCTAAATGAGCTCAATGACATTATAAGACCATTCAATCTGTAACGAACCACTATTTTGGATCATTCAAATCGACAATAATCCACATATGTCAGAATTGAATAATTCAAAGTAACAGATTGTATTAAAATTTGGAGCAAATAAAATCATTCATAGAATCACAGACATAGAAATATCAGAATAACTCGAAGCGGAAATTAAAATACCATAGTAGTTCATGAACATACTACGACAAAGTCTCAAAACAAATAAATAATATCAGTCTGAAAACAAATAATAGAAATTCCAAATACATAGAAGTCCACTAATACAAAAGCTGAAATAGAACAATTGGAACTGAAATAGATAATAACTAGATAGGTAGAATCTCTAGCGATTCCTAGCTCCAGAAAGAGAAATCCAAAGCTGTGAATACTCAGGCTGACCCGAGCGTAAAGCAAAACACAAAACACTCGAGTCAGGAATGTATATTTATGTAATGTAAACCATCTCAAGTGAACTGTAATAAAGTACAAGTAACTTAAAGGATGCTTGAGACCGCCCATCCTCTAAGGATCGGTTAAACTATTTATTATGTAGTAGTATTGCGCTATTATAATAATGTCTACAGTAAAATAAAATTATTTTAAAATAGCGTTAAGGAGTGATCCAATATTCTCCTTAACACGTAATAGTCCCAGTAGTCCATCCAGTATCAGCATATCTCCAGATCGAGAGACTACCCAAAATCCTACATGGGCTACGGGAGAAAAACAAACTCGTAGTAAAGCTCACTATGGAGGGTGACACGGCACACAAGGCAATGCCAGGGTAGATATACCAATTACGCACACGGGCTGGTGGTAACGTAGCTGCCACTGCGCCCACCTCGAGCCACACTCCCAAAAATCAAGGGTGCACCCAATCAATCACAACAATAATAGAATGGTATCGAAGAAGTGTGTCCGATAGGAGGAATGACCTCACTTGGCCCGAGACCGCTCCTGTTTTAGCCACCTTATGCCAACTCACGGGAGTCGGGTCCACATAATATACCTCAAGAATGTCGCCACCATCCTACTTCATTCTGGAACTCCACTGCGTACACAATTGTTAGAGTGGTTTTCGGCATCAACAGAGAGTATGTCCATATCCGATCCCGGTCTCTTTAAAAACCAATTGTTATTATAACCCATGGTTATAAATTTCAAAATGGTATTTTATACTTCGAAAATCAAATATCATTTCAAATCCATTATAATTTCAAATCCATTTCAAAATATCAAAATATCATATCTTTTGAAAACCTTATTCATTTTATTTAACTTAAATACCATTCCAAATCACATTTCAAAAATGGTTTATATTTCAAATGAAAATACTTCATTCAAACCATTTAAAAGTGAAGTCATTATATTTACAATTCCAAAATTTTAGCCTTTTCAGAGTTCGTTTATTCACTTAAATACATTAAAACATTGAAATTTCAACTTTCGCAGCACTTAGAAAATGCTACGGTAAGTTACATTTGAAAACAGTTCAACTCAGCAAAGACAGCATTTAAAAACTGCTGTGATGTATCATTTTTAGTTGAAAAATAGTTCAATTCAGCAAAAACAGCATTTACAAAACTACTGTAATAGTTCAATTTTAGTTCAAAAATCTTATTTCAGCCAACTGCAGCATTAAACTAGTGCTACAATAGCTCTTTCATTAGTTTTAGCCTTTTAGTTCACTTCTGCAACTACAGCACTTACAAAGTGCTGCAGATTCATTAATTTTAGATTTTTAGTTCATTTCAGAAACGATAGCATTTCTGAAGTGCCACTAAAACTATTTCCAGATTTTCAAAAGAATTTCAGCAACAATTAAATTTCAATTTAAACCATTTTAACTTATAAAAATTTAATAATTTTCACTTTAAAAATGGTCATTTAAATACTCTTTAACTTAGGATTTTTATAAAGTAAATTTCACAAATAATTATCGAATTTTAATAATTCACTTATTAAAATCAATGTACAATTTTATAACATTTTCATTTACTTTATACTTTAAATTTAATTTACCATTTTTATAAATTAAATTAAATTTCCGTTTTATTTTCTTAACTTAATTTTTATTTTTAAAACACATTTCACATTTTGCAAGTTAAGTTATATTTCAATTTTACATTTTAAACATTCATTTATTTAACTATTTTAGTTCATAGAAAAATCAATAACACTTTATAAAAATCATTTTTAAATTCAAATTAAAATCAAATTATCATATTTTTACATTTTAAAATACTTTTAAAAATTCCAGAAAAATATATAATAACCACGGGCCTGTATATAATTTTCTAACCTAAGTCATGTGATACGGATAATATATCATTTCAATCCATAATTTACAAAGAAAATCCAGGTTCTATCATTTCAAACCTGCAGTCCCAAGTAAATTAAAATAAATAAAAATCGCTCAGGCCTATCATTTCTGCCCATAACAATTTTTCCTTATTCTAAAGTCCGTTCGGGTGTGTATTATTTCAACCCATAGTGATTCTATTCTACAAGGAACTTGCAATGTGATAAACAGATATAGATAACAACATAACCACATATGGCAGTAACAAATGATATGACAGGTTTATAAATAGGATTAACATCATATGATTCATATCATAGGCAAATGTAACATGATATAGCAGTTGTACGCATTCACTTGGTGTCACTTCACAATTTATATAAGTAAAGATGTCATGAGTGAATATTCACTTGTTTCAGGCTAGAGATTCCAAAACAAAGCACACAAACAAAATCCAGAAAGCACGGTAGCACGACTTTGACTTTAGTGGAGTGGAGAGCCAAATGTTAAATTTGTATTTGACAGCCAAACAAAACTAGATATAAATATAAATACACTACTAAATTTATAGGACAAAATGGAAATAAAGTTTACAAACACATCACCAAACTTTCAATTGATTTTTGCTTGACTCCAAATCATCTTTGCTCGGCCACAACACTATATTAGTTCGGCCATGATGATATTTTGGGCTAGGATATGGCATGTATGGGCACAGCGACAAGGAGTTGAAGGTTTTGAGTTATAACATGAAGGGAGATCAAGAGGTAAGGTAAAATAAGTGATTTTGGTGCAAACTTAGGTTCGGCCATACCTGAATTATGCTCGGCCTTGGCATGCACAAGCATGATGGTGGCTGGAGAGATGGCTAGTGGTGGTGAACAAGGAGGTGGAGGTGGAGGTGGCTAAGGGAGGTCGAAGTGGAAATATAAAGGTATTTGCAAACTAAGTTCGACTATGGCATATTTCAAGGTGTTTTGCAAATTTTGGATATGTTTGCAACATGGAGTGGTCACGGCCAATCATGGTTAGAGGAGGGGGATGTCAGGCCATGTATGGTGGTGGGAAGGAGGTGGTGTGGTGATTGGAGGTGGGGGTGAAGTGATAGGCCGAAACAAGTACATGAAAACTCAAGCAAAAACAATTGAAAATCAATAGAAAAAGTGAAAAAAAAAAAGTAGGAAAAAAAGAGAAGAAGACATTTTCTTTTCTCAGATCTGAAAATATGTGTGTGTAGTGAAATGAGAAAGAGTCTTTTACGTGAATTACAAAACAAAAGATACAGCTATTTGCTTGGGAAAGGTCGGCCCAAAACTGTGAAGAGGTAAGTAATTGAAAAATCATAAGTTGAAAGGGTTTTAGTCTCTTGAAATTTCCGATTTCATTTATTCAAATAAACCAAAATAAAAATCATGTAAATAAAATAAAAATGAATACAAAATAAAGTGAAAATGAAATAAATAACTAATTTTTAGGAAAAATAGAAAAATATAAGAAAATAGTTTATCAAATTTAAACTAGTATTAAAATTTCAAACAAAAATATAACTAGTTTTGGAAAAATAACTACTACACTTTAAAAATGTTTTGAAAATAAAATCTTGAAATGAAATATTTAAAAATATTTTCCTAATGAAATAAAATCAAATTTAAAAATATTTCAAAAATCTAGGGTTGTTATACTCTCCCCCACTCAAATCTTTTCGTCCTCGAAAAGAACGAACAAGGAAAAATAAGGAAAGAAAAACAAGATAGAAAACAAATAGTACCTGAAACAAACAATTTCGGATTCAAAGCACGAATGATCCTCTCCGTCTCCCAGGTACAATCTCGATCATCAATACTCCACTGTACTTTGACCAAACCAACAGATTTCCTTCTGAGCTGCTTCGTACCTCTGTCGATAATACGAAGTGGCTACCTCTCGATAGTCAGATTACGCTCAATATCCAAACTGTCAAGAGTAGAAGGCTGGATAATAAAAGATGGATCATGAAGATATTGGCGAAGATGAGATACATGGAATATATCATGCACTCCAAAAAGCTTCTCGGGAAAATCCAGACAATAAGCCAAAGAAACAACTCTTTCCACAATGCGGAAAGGACCAGCGAACCTAGGAGAAAGCTTTCCTCTACGACCAAAATGAATGACATTCCTCAAGGGAGAGACCTTAAGGAAAACTTGATCACCAACAACAAACTCCAAACTCCACCTATGCCTATCAGCGTACTTCCTCTGCCTATCTTGAGCAACTCTCAACTTCCTCTTAATCTCCTCAACTCTCTCAGAAGCCTCCAAAATCACATCAGGACCAAGAACCAAACGATTACCGGATCCAATCCAGCAAGATAGAGATCTACAAGGTCGTTCGTATAGAGCAGCAAACAGAGATATTTTAATACTGGCCTGAATCCAAAGATGGAATGAGATAGATAAAGAGATTAAGATAGGCTTAAAACAGAAAGTTAGATTATACCTGATAGCTATTACTGTAGGTGAATTCGACAAGATGGAGATGATCTTCCCACGATCCTCCATAATCAAGAACACAAGCACGAAGAAGATCCTTGAGAATCTGATTCACTCTTTCCATTTGACCGCCGATCCGTGGATGGTGAGCAGTGCTCAGATTTAGATGAGTACCTAAAGATTCCTGAAAAGCTTTTCAAAATTAACCGGTAAAGATAGGATCACGATCACAAACAATACTGAGAGGAACACCATGGAGACGAACAATCTCTCTCATGTAGATCTCAGACAAGCTAGAAGCAGAACGGTAGACTTGATCGGAATGAAATGAGCGGACTTGGTCAGTCTATCCACAATAACCCGAATACTCTTGTTACCCCTCCTAGTCCTTGATAAACCATCAATGAAATCCATGAAAACCTGTTCCCACTTCCAATTGGGAATCCGAAAGGGGATGCAACAAACCAGGGGTCTTTTGATGATCGGCTTTGACTTGCTGACAAGTTGCACACCGACTAACAAAGATAGAGATATCCCGCTTCATCCTCTCCACCAATAAAGCCTCTTCATATCCTGATACTTCTTTGACACACCAGGATGAGTAGAAAGTTTGGACCGATGATTCTTCCGAAGCAACTCTTGTCTCAAACCATCAACATTCAGGACACGAATCCTACTATTAATCCTCAAAATCCCTCTATCATCGATCAGAGCTCCACTACCACCACTAACTTTTCTACGAACACTCTCCTTCATCGATCTAAGCGTCTCATCCTAATCTTGCTCAGCCATGATATGATCCAAAAGAGGAGAAGAAGAAACAACAAGCTGACACAACAAAGCCTTTTTCCGACTCAAAACATCGGCCACAACATTAGCCTTACCGAGAGTATAGCTAATATCGAGGTCGTAAGAAGCCAGAAACTCAAGCCAATGAAATTGCCTCTTATTTAAATCCTTTTGAGAGAAGATATATCTCAAAGACTGATGATCGGTGAAAATTCAAACTTGGTTTCCAGAAGATGATGCCTCCAAAGCTTCAAAGAAAAGACAACAGCAAGAAACTCTAGATCATGAGCAGCATAATTTGCCTCGTGGGTTTTCAACTGACGGCTGGCATAGGCAATGACCTTACCATCCTGCATGAGAACATCACCCAATCCCTCGACTAGCGTCAGTGTATACCGTCAACCCCTCACTTTCATTCGTAACGGTAAGAACTGGTGTGGAAGTTAGCTTGCTCTTTTACTCGTTGAATGTAGCTTCACACTTCTTATCCCAGATATGCTTAGCATTCTTACGAGTTAAAGCAGTAAGAAGTGCAGCAATCCGAACAAAATTCTCGATGAATCTCCGGTAATAACCGACGAGGCCCAGAAAACTAAGAATATCAGATGGAGTCTTTGGAGTTTCTCAATCCTGTAACAAATAAGGAGAAAATAAGAACAACCAGAAAGATAGGATAATTAAAGGATAAAAGAAAAGAGAGAAAATAAAAGCTTACATTGATCGCAGCGATCTTGACTGGATCAACAGAAACTCCATTACCATAAACAATGTGCCCGAGAAATTGGACTTCATGCTTCCATAAATGGCATTTAGAAAATATAGCCTTAAACTGATGATTTCTGAGAGTCTCGAGAACAGATTTCAACGCGAATCATGCTCTTCCTTGGTCTTAAGACAAGGATATCATCAACAAAGATTACAACAAATTTATTAAGCACATCACGAAAGACATGATTCATCAAATCAACAAAGAAAGCAAGATCATTAGTCAAACCAAAAGGCATGACTAACCATTCATAGAACCCATTCTCAGTATGGAAAACAGTCTTGGGAATACTTTTCTCAACAACCCTGAGCTTATGAAAACCTGTGGCAAGATCAAGCTGAGAGAAAACAGTAGCACCATTAAGCTGATCAAACATATCCTTGATGCGAGGCATTAGATATCTGTTTTTCATAGTGAGCTTGTTCAGCTCCCTATAATCAACACACATCCTCAAGAAACCATCGGACTTGGTGACGAAAACCACCGCTGCTCCCATTCTGAAAAGCTAGGCCCAATCAGACCTTTGGAAGCTAAGTCCTCAATTTGCTTCCTTAACTCAACCTTCTCGCGGGGTGTCATTCTTCTAGGAGGAAGAACTACAGGTCGAGCACCAGGAATAAGATCAATACGAAAATCAATTTCCTGCTTAGGAGGCAAAGAAGTGACTTCACCAAATACATCGGGATAGATTCTGACTACAGGAGTCGAATCAAGATCACCAGGAGAAGAATCCAGAGAATAAATAAAACTGCCAGCAAAATCCTGAGGCATGCAGCACTGAATAGTCAAGGAATTTCCTTGATCATCAACAAGATAAAAAATGGGGCTTTACAAGAGATACGGGCATTATTCCTACCAAGCAAATCACCTCGAAGCAATAAATCAAAAGCATCGAAGCCCAGAACATAGAAATCACCACTAAAGCGATGATTAGAATAGAGAAGCTTCACCTACTTACAAATCCGATTAAGGTTGGCAGGCCCCTAATGGGATTTGAAACGCATAGAGGTACAGAAGCATACTCAGGAGAAAGGAGATGATTAAACTTTTCACACAAATCAACAGAAATAAAACTATGGGATGCTCCAGTAACAAATAAAACACGAACAGGATGATGAAATAAAGAAAAGGTGCCTTGAAGAGTACCTTGGTCATCACCAGGAGTAGGAGCAGGTGCAGGAACTGGAGAAGATGCATAGGAGACAATAAATATACCAGAAGGCTTAACCTTCTGCTGGGTAGGGCAATCCTTCCTAAAATGACCAGGTTGGAGACATATATGGCAGAGATCACGCCTAGCCAACTGAGAAGGTGGAGGAACAACAGCACCAGCTAAAGTAGGACAACTATTGGCATAGTATCCTTTCTGATCACATCTGAAGCAGGTGATGGTACAAAGATCAACATGCTGCCCTTGAGAAGGAGCAGATGATGAAGATCCCGAACCCGGATGCTTGAGCCAATTCTTTTTCTGCTTTTGGTAATTTGGCTTTCTCTTCCTAGAATTAGCAGAGGAAGACTGAGATGAATGAGCACCAACAACAGCAGGACCCTTAGAAGTAGGGTTCTCATTTCGGATAGTCATATCCATAAGCTGGGTAAAAGTGCCATGAACATGAGAAATGAGACGATCATAATACTCGGGACGAGCACCAGCTATAAACTTCTCATTCTTCTTGAGAGGAGTGCCTATCAGGCTAGTATCGAAATTGGAAAGTTCATTGAACTTCCTCTCATATTCAGAAAAGGACATGGTACCCTGCTTGAGGTCCATGAATTCACGATAAAGCAGAGATTGGCTTCTGGCATCCATTTTGCCACAAAAGCCTCCCTGGAAAAAATACAAAACACTTAAGATAAATTCAAAAGAAAGGAAAATAGGAACAAAATTCAAGATAACACAAAGGATACCTAAACTGCTCCCAAGTAATATCAGCCTCGACGGTGTTAGCTGTAACAAACTTCCACCAATCTAGGGCAGCCTCCTGCAACTGCCATGCTGTTAACTGACGCTTCTAAGCATCAGTAATCTCAAGACCAATAAATATCCTCTCTAAACTCCGCAACCATTACTGAGCTTCAACGATGCTCTATGACCAGAAAACTTGGTACCACCAAGTTGAGTAATTCCTTACAGAGAATAGTAAATCTAACAGGGGCAACAGGATGAGCAGCTGGGGCAATACCACGACCCCTACCTCTGGCATTTCCACGATTCATCCTGAAATATGAAGATTGAATTTAGGACATGGTATAGAGAAGGCAAAGATAAGATAAATTCACTTGGATGAATATCCTGGTGGAAGAAAAATACTAACAAGGTAGACACGAAAACAAGGAAGTTTAGAATAAATTTCTTTTAAAACGAGAAAATTTTATATCTACATAATCTTTGAAAAAACTTTGAAAGAAATCATTTTATACTTTAAAAATATGTTCTCTCATAAAGAAATGATTCTGAGATTGGTTTCACTCATTCTAGGGTATTTCTGCCCTATTTCTAATGAGTTTTTGCTCTATAGGCCAAGGTTTGCCTAAAAACCAATGCTCTGATACCAACTGTAACGACACACTATTTTGGACCATTCAAATCGACAATAATCCACACATGTCAGACTTGAATAATTCAAAATAACCGATTGTAATAAAATTTGGATCAAATAAAATCATTCACAGAATCACAGACACAGAAATATCAGAATAACTCGCAGCGGAAATTATAGTAGTTCATGAAGCTACTATAACAAAGTCTTAAAAAAAACATAATATCAGTTTGAAAACAACATAATAGAAATCACAAACACATAGAAGTCCACTAATACAAAAGCTGAAATAGAACAACTGAAACTGAAATAGATAAATAACTAGATAGGTAGAATTTCCAGCGATTCTCAGCTCCAGATAGAGAAATCCAAAACTGTGAATACTCATGCTGACCCGAGCGTAAAGCAAAACACAAAACACTCGAGTCAGGACATATATACTTATATAATGTAAACCAACTCAAGTGAACTGTAATAAAGTACAAGTAACTGGAAGGATGCTTGGGACCGCCCATCCTCTAAGGATCCGTTAAACTATTTACTATGTAGTAATATTGCGCTATTATAATAATGTCTACCGTAAAATAAACTTACATTAAAATAGCTTAAGGAGTGATCCAATATTCTCCTTAACACGTAATAATCCCAGTAGTCCATCTAGTATCTGCATTCTCCAGATCGGGAGACTACCCTAAACACTCCATGGGCTACAATAGAAAAACAAACTAGTAGTAAAGCTCGCTATGGTAGGTGACACGGCACACAAGGCAATGCCATGGTAGATATATCAATTACACACACGGGCCAATGGTAACGTAGCTGCCACTACTCCCACCTCGAGCCACACTCCCAAAAATCAAGGGGTGCACCCAATCAATCACAACAGTAATAGAATGGTATCGAAGAAATGTGTCCGATAGGAGGAATGACCTCACTTGGCCCGAGATCGCTCCTGTTTTAGCCACCTTATGCCAACTCACGGGAGTCGGGTCCATGTAATATACCTCAAGAATGTTGCCACCATCCTACTTCATTCTGGAACTCCACCACGTACATAGTTGTTAGAGTGGTTTTCGGTATCGACAGAGAGTATGTCCATATCCGATCCAGGTCTCTTTAACAACCAATCGTTATTATAACCCGTGGTTATAAATTTCAAAATGTTATTTTATACTTCGAAAACAAAATATCATTTCTAATCCATTATCATTTCAAATCCATTGTCATTTCAAATCCATTTCAAAATATCATATCTTTTCAAAACCTCATCCATTTTTATTTAATTTAATTACCATTCCAAATCATATTTCAAAAAAGATTTCTATTTCAAATCAAAATACTACATTTAAACCATTTAAAAGTGAAGTCATTGTATTTACAATTCAAATATTCAATTTCCAAAATTTTAGCCTTTTCAGAGTTTGTTTGTTCAGTAAAATACATTAAAACAGTGAAATTTTAGCTTTCGCGACACTTAGAAAATGCTACGGCAGGTTATATTTGAAAACAATTCAATGCAGCAAAGAAAACATTTAAAAACTGCTGTAATATATCAGTTTTAGTTTAAAAATAGTTCAATTCAGCAAAGACAGCATTTACAAAACTGCTGTAATAGTTCAAGTTTAGTTCAAAAATCTTATTTCAGCCAACTGCAACATTTAACAAGTGCTACAATAGCTCTTTCATTAGTTTTAGCCTTTTAATTCACTTCTGCAACTATAGCACTTACAAAGTGCTGCAGATTCATTTATTTCAGATTTTTAGTTCATTTCAGAAACGATAGCATTTCTGAAGTGCTACTAAAAGTATTTCCAAATTTTCAATAGAATTTCAGCAACAATTAAATTTCAATTTAAACCATTTTAGCTTATAAAAATTTAATATTTTTCACTTTAAAAATGGTCATTTAAATACTCTTTAACTTAGGATTTTTATAAAGTAAATTTCGCAAATAATTATCGAATTTTAATAATTCACTTGTTAAAATCAATGTACAATTTTATAACATTTTATTTACTTTGTACTTCAAATTTAATTTACCATTTTTATAAATTAAATTAAATTTCCATTTTATTTTTTTAACTTAACTTTTATTTTTAAAACACATTTCACATTTTCCAAGTTAAGTTATATTTAAAATTTACATTTTAAACATTCATTTATTTAACTATTTTAATTCATAGAAAGACCAATAACGCTTTATAAAAATCATTTTTAAATTTAAATTTAAATCAAATTATTATATTTTTACATTTTAAAATGCTTTCAAAAATTCCAAAAAAATATATAATAACCATGGGCCTGTATATAATTTTCTAACCTTAGTCAAGTGATACGGATAATATATCATTTCAATCCGTAATTCACAAAGAAAACCCGGGTTCTATCATTTCAAACCCGCAGTCCCAAGTAAATTAAAATAAATAAAATCTCTCTGGCCTATCATTTCAGCCCATAACGATCTTTCCTTATTCTAAAGTCCGTTCAAATATGTATCATTTCAATCCATAGTGATTCTATTCTACAAGGAACTTAAAGTGTGATAAACATATATAAATAACAGCATAACAACATATAGAGTAACAGATGATATGCCAGGTTTATAAATAGGATTAACATCATATGATTCATATCACAGGCAGGTATAACATGATATAGCTGTTTTACACATTCACTTGGTGTCACTTTACAATTTATATAAGTAAAGAAGTCATGAGTGAATACTCACTTGTTACAAGCTGGAGATAGCAAAACAAAGCACACAAAAAAAATCCAGAAAGCACGATAGCACGACTTTGACTTGAGTGGGGTGGAGATCCAAGTGTTAATCTAGTATTTGACACCAAAACAAAACAAGATATAAATATAAATACACTACTAAATTTATAGGAAAAAATGGAAATAAAGTTTACAAACACATCACCAAACTTTCAATTGATTTTTGCTTGACTCCAAATCATCTTTGCTCGGCCACAACACTATTTTGGTTCGTCCATGATGATATTTTAGGCTAGGATATGGCATGTATGGGCATGACTGCAAGGATTTGAAGGGTTTTGAGTTATAACATGAAGGGAGATCAAGGGGTAAGGTAAAATAAGTGGTTTTGGTGCAAACTTAGGTTCGTCCATACCTGAATTATGCTCGACCTTGGCATGCAAAAGCCTGATGGTGGCTGGATAGATGGCTAGTGGTGGTGAACAAGCAGGTGGAGGTGGCTTAGGGGGAGGACGAAGTGGAAATATGGATGGTATGTGCAAACTAAGTTCGGCTATGGTATATTTCAAGGTGTTCTGCAAATTTTGGAGATGTGTGCAACATGGAGTTGTCACGGCCAATCATGGTCAGAGGAGGGGATGTCAGGCCGTGCGTGGTGGTGGGAAGGAGGTGATGTGGTGATTGGAGGTGGTGGTGGAGTGATAGGACGAACAAAGTACATGAAAACTCAAGCAAAAACAGTTGAAAATCAATAGAAAAAGTGAAAGAAAAGAAGAAAAAATGAGAAGACGACATTAGCTTTTCTTAGATCTGAAAATATGCATGTGTAGTGAAATGAGAAAGAGTCTCCTACGTGAATTACAAAACAAAAGATATGGCAATTTGCTTGGGAAAGGTCGACCCAAAATTCTAAAAAGGTAAGTAAATGAAAAGTCATAAGTTTAAAGGGTTTTAGTCTCTTGAAATTTCCTATTTCATTTATTCAAATAAACTAAAATAAAAATCATGTAAATAAAATAAAAAATGAACACAAAATAAAGCGAAAATGAAATAAATAAATAATTTATAGGAAAAATAGAAAAATATAAGAAAATAATTTATTAAATTTAAACTAGTATTAAAATTTCAAACAAAAATATAACTAGTTTTGGAAAAATAACTACTGTACTTTAAAAATGTTTTAAAAATAAAATCTTGAAATAAAATAAATTTAAAAATATTTTCATAATGAAATAAAATCAAATTTAAAAATATTCAAAAATTTAGGGTTGTTACACAATCATAATATAGGTGGATGTGACCCTTTTAATTGCAAGAGCTAGATCCTTGAATTTAAGAAAAAACAAATGTTCCATTAATAATCCTTAGAATTAGTTCCAAACAGGATGAGAATATTATTTAAATTGGAAGATAATTTAGTCAAATTAGTTGAAAATTGAACAAAAATAAAGATTGACCATATATGCTCATATCCAAATATCAGCCATATTAATTCAAATAATTGGTAAGTCTCTTCTTAGATACCTAGTACAACATTAATATCTAGTTTTTGGACAGTAATATAAACTGTGACTGGTACTCTTGTTGTAATGATCAAACACTGTCAATAAATTCAAGTCAAATAATAATCTATTTTTAGGTTGATCAGTTATTCACTTGTAAAACCTTACAATTTTTACATATTTATCACCACGTATGTTTGACGACCCAAAATTTTCGACGTTTGAAATTGAAATATTCAATTGATTTCAAATATCTGAATCGTTAATTTTACTTGAATTTTAATTTTAACTATGAATTTAGCAATTTAATTATCAAATTTAATTATAGAAATTTGGCTAAAATTGTAAATCTTCAATTTTGAGCTTGTTAAAAATAATTTAATGGCTTAGAAAAATTTATATTGATAATACTGAAGATAATAGAAGCTTCAGAATTGAATTTGAAATTTTTTATTCAGTTTTGGAATTTTATCGTTTAAATCGATATTTAAAAACAGTCTTCCGAGGTACAGTCTCGAAATTCGACGAAACCAGTTCCATTGGATCCGTAATAGTTAGTTATTATCGGATTTCAATTTTCGTACCGTTTGGAGTGATTGTTTGACCATACGATAAGCAAACGCGCTGAGATTTAAATTAAAAGTTCAATGTTTAACTAGTTCAAAAAACTATCTTCCACATACGATCGAATTTGGACTCGAAACCTTTTCCATTGTGTTCGGAATAGGGGTTTAATATTATGAACGCCTAGCGGCACGCCTCAATTGTAGGTCGAGATTTTTGTTGCATGATTCGAGACAAATTAAGTTTAAATTTGAATTTAAATTAAATTTATTTATATATGCATTCACAAATTAAACACGTTATGACCTTAGAGCACGTGTCAACTATTTTTCTTTTCATGCTCCAAGTGTCCTTCAATTTTTGCACGCATATCTTCATTCTCAAAGTAATCAAACGAGAAAAAAAATATCGATTAAAAACAAATTCCTCTCCCCTTTCTTTCTCTTTTCATTCAGTAACACGAACAAAATAAAAAAAAAGGGAGGAGAAGCCCTAAATCAATTCGAGCCCCGACTCGTTCGTAATCGAAACAGCGGGGTCGAGCAAGTCGCGAGTGGGGGCAGCCATTAGTACAGGTCTAGGTATTGGTAGGCGATCGATTTTGAGGGCGAGGTGATGTCGCGATGGTGGAGTTGTTTGTACAGAAGAGGATGGGCGACGTTGATAGCATGCGACTTTGAAGGCGAGCACAAGGAGGTAGGGCTTGGATACGTGACGAATGAGGGTGATGCGTTGACGTTGTAGCCGCGCGCATGCGTGCGAGAGGGTGTGCGACGTCGATAGTGGGGTTGACGTGAGGCCGAGACTAGGGTTTCCAAATTTTGGGCATGTAGAGGGAGTGGTGGCGCGTACGTGGGGATGGCCCAAGTTCTGGTCGATGGCGAGTCTCTGGTGCTACGCAGTAAGGTGATTATCGTTTTATTTTTATTTTAATTGAATAAATACATGTTTCCATATGCAGAAAAATAATAATGATAATAATATTTGTATATACACAGTAAGGTAAATTACTGTGATTATTTGCGGAGCCATAAAATATTTTATATAAATAAAGTTTGAAAATTAGATTTTTAAAACTATATAGATTTTTTTCAAAGAAAAGAATAAAATAAATATACATATTCATATTTTAATCTACTAGTTATTTCAAAAATAATATAGTGAGGGTGATTAATTTGTTTCACAAACTCATTTAATTATTTTAATTGCTATAAGATTTTTAAGGAAATTTACTTTAAAATTTAATTGTTTGTCAAATTAAATCATATGTTAAAATTAAATATATAAAACAGTAATTTAATCGTTCGATTTATTTGAATATTAACAAATGTATAATATTTATACAAGGTCTAAAACTTTGTGGAAATCAAGCTGGAAAGAAATTGGATTGCATGCACAATAAAAGGTGAGATCTTCTCACTCAAAATTTTAATTGAAAATTCCAATTATTGATTGATTGTGGAATTGTGATAGTTAAATTAAAATTGATCGATTGTGTGTTTGGATTATATTTATTATTAGTTTAGACCTTATGCGCAGCATAATAGCGGAGGTTATTATATTAAGCTCATATACCGCGATATTCCACTTTGAAGTGGAATTAGTATTATATATGTACTTGGAGCTGTTGATTTCCTGCATTATATAGCGAATGAGACCCTATTGCGCCGCATAATAACGAATAATATTTTATAAATCCCATATACCATAATATTCCACCTCGAAGTGGAATGGGTATTTAATTGTGTGCTAACATCTGTGGATGCAAGGAAACAAGTTGGAGGGGTCCAACTGGATTCCTCAAATATTTAATTTGTTTTGTATGTTGTGTGTTGATTATTTTTAAATTCGTGCGACTATTTGTGATTGAAACCGTAAAGGTTGTAATTCAGCCGAATATATTTTTGGTATTGTAGGATACCAGAATAAATAGAAAATTGATTTTGAAATTTGGATAGAAAATTTATAATGAATTCACTCAAAGGAATCGGGTGAATTTTAAAAGAAGGAAATTTAAATAGATAAAAATTTTATCTTTGGAAACTTATAGAATAAATTCCAAAAATATGGGAAATATTTTTATAAAGGAATTTCGAGTATTGTTGTTAAATAGTTGAAGAATTTATTTAAGATACGGATTTTAAATAATTTAAAGAGATAAAGAATTTATTTCAAAAGGAAATAAATTTAGAAATTAAATTTGGAATTTTATTGGGAGTTGAAATTAATTTTAGAAATCGATCCAGGAATTAATTTGGAGTTAGAATAATCTTATGGAATCGATTTGGAAATTTGGTTAGGTGTTTTGGAAATAATTTGGAAATCAATTTGAAATTTATTTGTTATTGGAAATTTAGTTTGGGGAAATCAAATTGAAATTTGATTTTGCGTTTGAAATAAATTGGAAATCAAATTGGAATTTGAACTGGTTTGAAGATATTACTAGGAAATCGATTTAAATTCATATATCAGTTGATATTTGGAATGTGAATTCACAATGGGAATTTGTAAAAGAAAGAGAAATCGTTCAAAAATAAATATTGGTTTATTTTTAAAGTGTGGAAAGAAATTTACAAATTGGAATGTAAATTTAAAATAAATCGAGAAGATTTACTAATTTATTTGAATGGACCAATTTATATTGGGAAAAGAATTCTTCCTTGAAAAGCCGAGTATATTTTTAAAATGGCATTTGAATAAAATTTAAAAGTTTTAGATTTGGTTCTAAAATAATATTGTTGGAGAAATTAGTTTTTGGAAATTGTTTAAAGTAAAAATTTATTTAATTAATTATATAAGGAGTATTTAAAAGATTAAATTGATTTTTTATTTATTTAGAAAATATGTATTTAAATATTTATACTCTATCTACTAATTTTATGTTGAAATTAGTTTTTGGGCTTGAATTTTTATACGAGATATTAGTATAATATTTTTCATAACTAATATTTAAGCAAATATTCTAAAGTAGTTAATTTTAAATGTTTACAAGTATATTTTGAATAAGTATTTTATATTATTTTAAAATATTTGAACTCGGTAGATTTTCAGTGGAAATGAATGAATAAGTGTGAAAAAAATTGATTTGAAATTTATTTTCAAAGGATTGAAGTGTGAAATTTTATCTTGCGAAGATATTTTGATAATAATAATAATCGGGGGAAAATTATTTGAAATCCAGTGACTGTTGCGAATTATTGATTGATAGTTAAATAGCCGACTATCAATATTGGCCTTTATTCGGCAATTGAATTTCGATGCGACCGGGAGTCGAATTCTAAATGGATATTCGGAAACCACATCGAACCCTTGTAATTGTGATGGATCTTTTATTTAAAAGATCAAAGAGGAATTTGTTGTGATTTGTTTGAAACTGTATTAACACTTTTTAAAAAAAAATAAGCGTTCGTTATTCGGATTAGCCGAGAGAGGGCCTTATGTCATAAAACCCACTCCGAATAACGATACGATGAAATGGGGTTGCATTTGAAGATGATGTTGAAGACTGGGTACTTTCGAAAGCGAAAGGTTACCTGTCGAATGTCTCTGCACCGGGTTGCTCCGGTATAGAGATTTTATCATCCTTTGTGATGGGGATTCCAGACATGATTAGTGAATATCCGGATTGTAAAAGCTTCCTTTGAAGTGCCTTCGGTTCCATTCGATCCCGGAACGGACTTGTATGGATGTGTGTCTGACATTACACTTTGAGATGTAAAGCTGGTTTCTATCAAATACATTTCTGTTGGTGGCGGAGAATTTATTCTCTTAGCTTAACACCCTTCTCTGAGACGTACAAGCTTAGAGGTTATGTAGTTGATGGTTACTAGTGATACTATGCCAATTTGGTAATGTGGCATATGAAGTGCTGCTGATCATTTGTTGATCGAAGCATGGCTTTTATGGAAAGCGTAGCTTTGTGGACGAGACTTCGTCGGACCTCACACGTCGGAATGGTCTAAACAGGAAGAATGCAGCAAGGTTATAGGGGGTAGCACCCCTTAGGGTATGTGCATTTACTTTTGGATAGAAGTGGTATCATGGTATGGAGCTCAGATACTTAACTTATGTGAATATCGCAAATATATATTACTTTGTGATTGTTGTTGTTGAGGATCCTCGGATAAAGGTTGTTTACAACCGGGGAATGACATACTCGTGTTAGTAGTTACCTATTTTTGCTGAGGTAACCCGGCCTTGTGTTGGCAGAGATCCGGTTAGGTTCTCGGGACGTCCATCTAGAGGCGTACCCATGTGGCAATGGGAAGTTTCTTGGCCTGACCATTTGTTGTTAATCCAATTCCCAATACGAATCCTGTACGGTTTTAGTTGTAGAACCTACCATTTACTTATGGTGGTCACCACTGTTTAGATGGTAGCTATAATAGGCATAGTGCGAAATGCCTATGTTGGCTAAGATTTATATTATACTTTCGAAATGTTTTCCACATTATGCACTAATAATAATAATATCTAATGATTTTGCGTATCAAGCATATTTGTCTATCATAAGGAGAAATCTCCTCCAATTCTGCGTTTGCATTGTTTGTGCGGCGGGAGGCCTTATGGTAGTTTCATTTTCCAAAAAGCATTGCAGATTTCTTTTAAAAATCTTTGTTTTCCTTTTAGTAGAGAATAACTTTTTTTGAGATCTCACACCAGTCCCAAGACTGACCTTGAGTTTATTATTCCCTTTCTAAACTCTAGGTGCCCATAATTTTCCACACGGGCAGCCTAGAGTCAGGTTATCAGTTATTCAGGAGCAGAGTCAAAAAAGAGTCACTGTGGAGATCAGGAGTTGAAGCTGGATGGCGATACGTATCTCTTTACTATGTAGTGTCCATTGTGTATGGTTGTGTAAATCAGTTTTCATATAGTCAACTTATAGTAACTGTTAGTGAGGTATGATGTCATTGTAAACTCTGATGTTGTATTGTATTAACTGAGACGATTCTTTGTTTTAAAGATATTTCATTTATCTACTATATATTGTTCCACTGCGAAATGTGAGATTCTGTTTATTGTTCTGTTCTTCTTCTATCTTCTTTTTCTTAAACCCTAACGGTTCGGTTTTCCGGCATTCGATTGCGCGACATTTGATACAGTGAACGTATAAATGTCGACTTTCGAACGTCGTAAAATTGGGTTGTTACAAATTTGGTATCAGAGCATTTGGTTAAGCGACAACTTTGGCTTTGTTGGGTGTTACTCATTAGAGATAGAGTCAGTAGTACTCTAGAATGAATGTGAGTGTAATAATATATATGAGCGCGTATTTGTTAGTGAATATAAATTGTTTTATATTGTGTTGACTTATTGGTTGATTGTTTATAGATTCTGGTCGGTGCAGTCTGACCAACTGTTTTGATAGGGGTTTCTAAACTTTTAAACAAGATAAACCGACACGGTATTGTTTTAAAATAGGGTAAATGAAATAATTTTACCTAAAAATATTTTCGTACATAAAAGAAATAAATTTTCTGTGAATTATTATAATATATGGTTGCTTGGTTGTTAGGAAGCGATAATATTAGATTATTACCATCGTTGTATGAGAAATTGAAATCAAAACCAAAAGCTAAGAAAATAAAAATACAAATGAGATTTGTAAATGTAAATTTTAAATGCAATTTATAATTTGGAATAAAATTCATTAATGGAATGAAATTGGTAATGTGAATGTATAAATGGGTTTTATAAATTGAAATGAGTTTTGACTTGGATCAAGTTAAATAAAAATCCAAACTTAGGGGAAAAAGAAAATAAAATTGATTGAATTCAAGTAAACTAATATGATAATTAATCAATTCATGAAATAGGAAAGTTGAATTAGTTAAATCAAAACTTGAATTGTGAGTTAAATGAAAAATGGGTTGAATTTGCAAATAAATTCAAGAAAGTAGAAATAAACTGAAAATTTCCTGGTTATTGATAAAATAAATCCTAGATGAATTGATAAAGGAAAGTTGAAATTTAAAATGGATAAGTGAATTAAACTAATTTAATTAAAATTAGTAAATGGAAGGGATTTGATAAATGAAAATCAAATCAAGGATTTAAATTGGGAAGTGTTACAAGGAAAAATAAATTTGAATTTTGAATTGAAATAACTTAAGTAAATATTGGATCAAATGGAGCTAAATGTTGATAAAGGAATTAAAATTAGTTAGTGAAACTAATAAAAGGAAGGACAAATTTAATACGGTTTAAAATGAACTGAATAGAATCAATTGGAAATGAAATAAAATAAAGAGTAAATTGAGTTTGTATCAATTTAAATTAGTTATAAACTAGATTGGATATTCTATTAAGTGAATATCGTCGAAATTTGCATAGAGATGGTTGTTATTTAACGCAAACGTGATTGCATAAAATTCTAAGAGTTAATAAAAGCAAACCAAATTGATTTTTGAATCAATTGAAATAGATATGTGTTCATTTCGCTTAAAAATAAATTGAATAAAAGAAAGTGAGTTGTAAATCACTTGAATTGAATAGAAATGGTATGTGAATTGATTAAGCAATTAAATTTGTATCGGAACCATATAAATTGCTTATGGGAACTATTTTGAATGTATTGCTTGTGAAAACTATGTGTTTACTATTGGAAATAAGTGAAATGTGAATAAATTTCTTACATATGTCACTTATATGTTTAAATTGAGTAAATACAGGTACAGGAGGGCCGTTTGGCTAGATTTGGTCGTGCTAAAATGCTAATAATAAACGGCTTTGTTTAAAAATGCTAAATAAGGTACGTCTGCGCAATAAAAATAGGAAATATGAACTGTTTTTGCTTTTCCGACCGGGTGGGTCGATGTATATATATTTATATCTTTTGTCAAATTGCAAAAGCTCCTCCGTACAAAGGAGACTCTGCCAAAATTTTCCGAAAATTTTGGAAGTTAGAAATTTTTTAAAAAAAATTGTTAGCGACAAATGATTTCAAATTGAAAATTGAAGTAAATTAGTGAATGAAACTGAATTAAAATAATAATATGAATCAGTTATAATTGAATGATAAAATTCAATATTCATAGTAGAAGATAAATTGAATTCAAATAGAATTGTAGTGTAAATTGAATTAAAATAAAGTTGAAAATGCAAGATTGAATGAAAATGGATATGTAACTTCAATAGTGAAGTAAAAACGGTACAAGAAGCATATATATTGAAATTTTGTAATGGAAGGTGCAAAATGATATTTGGATATGGTAATTGGATATTATTGCTTAGTAACTTACAGGTATTATAAAGGAAATGGAATTGGGATTTTGATTTTTAAGATAAAATTGAATTGCTCGACAAAAAGGTATGTATTTCAATTTCAGTATGAAATTTGGTGATTTTCTTGTCTAGTCGCTTGGCTTTTTATTTTTTTTTGGGATTTGAGAGCCTGTGGTGCCATTTTGTAGTCGTACCGAGCTAGCCGCGCAAAGGAGATGCTGGAGAAATTTTTCGAAAATTTAGAGTGTTAGAAATTTTTTGAGAAAATTCTGAAAGTTTGAAATTTGAATTCAAATCTAAATTTGAACTGAGAAGTAAAAAAAATTGTTTGGAATTTATAATTGAACTTGGAAAGTAAATTGAAATGAATCTTTCATAAAAAGATTTGGGTTGATAAATTGATAAAACTGTTTGGGTTGGAAAATATTAAACGGGTTAAGGTCCATTCTTCTTAACTAGTAATTTCGGGACGAAATTCTTTTAAAAGGGGAAGGATGCGACGACCCAAAATTTTCGATGTTTGAAATTGAAATATTCAATTGATTTAAAATATCTGAATCGTTAATTTAACTTGAATTTTAATTTTAACTATGAATTTAACAATTTAATTATAGAATTTTGGGTAAAATTGTAAATCTTCAATTTTGAGCCTGTTAAAACTTTAATGGCTTAGAAAAATTTATATTGATAATACTGAAGATAATAGAAGCTTCAGAATTGAATTTGAAATGGTTTATTCAGTTTTGGAATTTTATCGTTTAAATCGATATTTAAATATAGCCTTCCAAGGCACAGTCTTGGAATTCAACGAAACCAGTTCCATTGGATCCGTAATAGTATGTTATTATCAGATTTCAATTTTCGTAGCGTTTGGAGTGATCCTTTGACCATACAATAAGCAAACGAGCTGAGATTTAAATTAAAAGTTCAATGTTTAACTAGTTCAAAAAGCTATCTTCCACATACGATCGAATTTGGACACGGAACATTTTCCATTGTGTTCGGAATAGAGGTTTAATATTATGAACGCCTAGCGGCACACCTCATTTGGAGGTTGAGATTTTTGTTGCATGATTCGAGACAATTTAAGTTTAAATTTGAATTTGAATTTATATTAAATTTATATATATATATATGCATTCACAAAGTAAACACATTTATAACCTTAGAGCATGTGCCTACTATTTTTCTTTTCATGCTCCAAGTGTCCTTCAATTTTTACACGCGTATCTTCATTCTCAAAGTAATCAAACGAGAAAAAAATAATATCGATTAAAGACAAAATTCTCCCCTTTCTTTCTCTTTTCATTCAGTAACACGAACCAAATAAAAAAAGGGGGAGAAGCCCTAAATCAATTCCAGCCCCGATTCATTCATAATCGAAACAGCGGGGCCGAGCAAGTCGCGAGTAGGGGCAGCCATTGGTACAGGTCTGGGTAATGGTAGGCGATCGATTTTGAGGGCGAGGTGATGTCGCGATGGTGGAGTTGTTTGTACAGAATAGGATGGGCGGCGTCGATAGCATGCGACTTTGAAGGCGAGCACGAGGAGGTTAGGGCTTGGATACGTGACGAATGAGGGTGATGCGTTGACGTTGTAGCCGCGCGCATGCGTGCGAGAGGGTGTGCGACGTCGACAGTGGGGTTGACGTGAGGCCGAGACTAGGGTTTCCAAATTTTGGGCATGTAGAGGGAGTGGTGGCGCGTACGTGGCGATGGCCGAAGTTCTGGTCGATAGCGAGTCTCTGGTGCTACGCAGTAGGGTGATTATCTTTTTATTTTTGTTTTAATTGAATAAATACATGTTTCCATATGCAGAAAAATAACAATGAAAATAATATTTGTATATACAGAGTAAGGTAAATTACTGTGACTATTTGCGGAACCAGAAAATATTTTATAATAATAAAGTTTGAAAAATAGATTTTTAAAACTATATAGATTTTTTTTCAAAGAAAAGAATAAAATAAATATACATATTCATATTTTAATCTACTAGTTATTTCAAAAATAATATAGTGAGGGTGATTAATTTGTTTCACAAACTCATTTAATTATTTTAATTACTATAAGATTTTTAAGGAAATTTACTTTAAAATGTAATTGTTTATCAAATTAAATCATATGTTAAAATTAAATATATAAAATAGCAATTTAGTTTTTCAAGTTATTCGAATATTAATAAATGTATAATATTTATACAAGGCCTAAAACTGTGTGGAAATCAAGCTGGAAAGAAATTGGATTGCATGCACAATAAAAGGTGAGATCTTCTCACTCAAAAATTTAATTGAAAATTCCAATTATTGATTGATTGTGGAATTGTGATAGTTAAAATAAAAATGATTGATTGTGTGTTTGGATAATATTTATTATTAGTTATATTAGTTTAGACCCTATGCGCCGCATAGTAGCAGAGCTTATTATATTAAACCCATATACCGCGATATTCCACCTTGAAGTGGAATTGATATTATATATGTACTCGGAGTTGTTGATTTCCTGCATTATATAGCGGATGAGACCCTATTGCGCCGCATAATGGCGGATAATATTTTATAAATCCCATATACCGTGATATTCCACCTCGAAGTGGAATGTGTATTTAATTGTGTGCTAACGTCTGTGGATGCAGGGAAACAGGTTGGGGGGATCCAACTGGATTCCTCAAATATTTAATTTGTTTCGTATGTTGTGTGTTGATTATTTTTAAATTCGTGTGACTATTTGTGATTGAAACCGTAAAGGCTGTAATTCAGCCGAATATATTTTTGGTGTCATAGGATACCAGAAGTAAATAGTTAATTGATTTTGAAATTTGGATAGAAAATTTATAATGAATTCACTCAAAGGAATCGGGTGAATTTTAAAAGAAGGAAATTTAAATAGATAAAGTTTTATCTTTGGAAACTTATAATAAATTCCAAAAATATGGAAATATTTTTACAAAGGAATTTCGAGTAATGTTGTTAAATAGTTGAAGAATTTATTTAAGATACGGATTTTAAATAATTTAAAGAGATAAAGAATTTATTTCAAAAGGAAATAAATTTAGAAATTAAATTTGGAATTTAATTGAGAGTTGAAATTAATTTTAGAAATCGATTCAGAAATTTAAATAGATAAAGTTTTATCTTTGGAAACTTATAATAAATTCCAAAAATATGGGAAATATTTCTGTAAAGGAATTTCGAGTAATGTTGTTATATAGTTGAAGAATTTATTTAAGATACAGATTTTAAATAATTTAAAGAGATAAAGAATTTATTTCAAAAGGAAATAAATTTAAAAATTAAATTTGGAATTTAATTGAGAGTTGAAATTATTTTAGAAATCGATTTGGAAATTTGGTTAGGTGTTTCTTGGAAATAATTTGGAAAATCAATTTGAAATTGATTTGTTATTGGAAACTTAGTTTGGGGAAATCAAATTGGAATTTGATTTTGCGTTTGAAATAAATTGGAAATCAAATTGGAATTTGATTTGGTTTGAAGGTGTTACTGGGAAATCGATTTAAATTCATATATCAGTTGATATTTGGAATGTGAATTCACAATGGGAATTTGTAAAAGAAAGAGAAATCGTTCAAAAATAAATATTGGTTTATTTTTAAAGCGTGGAAAGAAATTTACAAATTGGATTGTAAATTTAAAATAAATCGAGAATATTTACTAATTTATTTGAATGGACCAATTTATATTGGGAAAAGAATTCTTCCCTGGGAAGCCGAGTATATTTTTAAATAGCCTTTGAATAAAATTTAAAAGTTTTAGATTTGGTTCTAAAATAATATTGTTGGAGAAATTAGTTTTTGGAAATTGTTTAAAGTAAAAATTTATTTAATTAATTATATAAGGAGTATTTAAAAGATTAAATTGATTTTTTATTTATAAATAGGTATTTAAATATTTATACTCTATCTACTAATTTTATGTTAAAATTAGTTTTTGGGCTTTAATTTTTATTTGAGATATTAGTATAATATTTTTCATAACTAATATTTAAGCAAATATTCTAAAATAGTTAATTTTAAATGTTTACAAGTATATTTTGAATAAGTATTTTATATTATTTTATATTATTTTAAAATATTTGAACTTGGCATATTTTCAGTGGAATTGAATAAATAAGTGTGAAAAAAATTGATTTGAAATTTATTTTCAAAGGATTGAAGTGCGAAATTTTATCTTGCGAAGATATTTTGAAAATAATAATAATCGAGCGGAAATTATTTGAAATCCAGTGACTGTTGTGAATTATTGATTGATAGTTAAATAACCAACTATCAATATTGGCCTTTATTCGGCAATTGAATTTCGATGTGACTGGGAGTCGAATTCCAAAGGGATATTCGGAAACCACATCGAACCCTTGTGATTGTGATGGATCTTTTATTTTAAAGATCAAAGAGTAATTTGTTGGGATTTGTTTGAAACTGTATGAACACTTATTTTTTTAAAATAAGCGCTCGTTATTCGGATTAGCCGGAAGAGGACCTTGTGTTATAAAACCCATTCCGAATAACTATACGACGAAATGGGGTTGCATTTGAAGATGATGTTGAAGACTGGGTATTTTCGAAAGCGAAAGGATACCTATCGAATGTCTCTGCACCGGGTTACTCCGGTGTAGAGATTTTATCATCTTTTGTGATAGGGATTCCGGACGTGATTAGTGAATATCCGGATTGCAAAGGCTTCTTTTGAATCGGCTCCGTTCGATCCCGGAACGGACTTGTATGGATGTGTGTCTGACGTTACACTTTGAGATGTAAAGCTGGTTTGTATCAAATACGTTTCTGTTGGTGGCAGAGAATTTATTCTCTTAGCTTAACACCCTTCTCTGAGACGTACAAGCTCAGAGGTTATGTAGTTGATGGTTACTAGTGATACATTCCCAATTTGGTAATGTGGCATATGAAGTGCTACTGACCATTTGTTGATCGAAGCATGGTTTTTGTGGAAAGCATAGCTTTGTGGACGAGACTTCATCGGACCTCACACCACGGAATGGTCGAAACAGGAAGAATGCAGCAAGGTTATAGGGGGTAGCGCCCCTTAGGGTATGTGCATTTCCCTTTGGATAGAAGTGGTATCATGGTATGAAGCTTGGATACTTAACTTATGTGAATATCGCAAATATATATTACTTTGTGATTGTTGTTGTTGAGGATCCTCAGATAAAGGTTGTTTACAACCGGGGAATGACATACTCGTGTCAGTAGTTACCTATTTTTGCAGAGGTAACCCGGCCTTGTGTTGGAAGAGATCCGGTTAGGTTCTCGGGACGTCCATCCAGAGGCGTGCCCATGTGACAATGAGAAGTTCATTGGCCTGACCATTTGTTGGAAATCCAATTCCCAATACGAACCCTGTATGGTTTTAGTTGTAAAACCTTCCATTTACTTATGGTGGCCACCACTGTTTAGATGGTAGCTATAGTAGGCATAGTGCGAAATTCCTATGTTGCCTAAGATTTATATTATACTTTCGAAATGTTTTCCACACTATGCACTAATAATTATAATATCAAATGATTTTGTGTATCAAGCATATTTGACTATCATAAGGAGAAATCTCCTCCAATTCTGCGTTTGCATTGTGTGTGCGACATGAGGCCTTATGGTAGTTTCATTTTCCAAAAAACATTGCGGATTTCTTTTAAAAATCTTTGTTTTCATTTTAGTAGAGAATAACAGTTTTTGAGATCTCACACTAGTTCCATGACTGACCTGGAGTTTATTGTTCCCTTTCTAAACTCTGGGTGCCCATAATTTTCCACACGGGCAACCTAAAGTCAGGTTATCAATTATTCGGGAGCAGAGTCAGAAAAGAGTTGCTGTGGAGATCAGGAGTTGAAGCTGAATGGCGAGACGTATCTCTTTACTATGTAGTGTCCATTGTGTATGGTTGTGCAAATTAATTTTCATATAGTCAAATTATAGTAACTGTCAGTGAGGTATGATGTCATTGTAAACTCTGATGTTGTATTATATTAACTGAGATGATTCTTTGTGTTAAAGATATTTTATTTATCTATTATATATTGTTCCACTATGAAATGTGAGATTCTGTTTATTGTTCTGTTCTTCTTCTATCTTCTTCTTCTTAAACCCTAACGGTTCGGTTTTCCGGCATTCGATTGCGCGGCATTTGATACAGCAAACGTATAAATGTTGACTTTCGGACGTCGTAAAATCGGGTTGTTACAATATGTGTAAGTGATTTGGCCAAACGCTAGTCTTTCTTTGGGTCGGCTAATATTCGAATGAATAAATACACATAAATATCAAATATTTTCATGAACAATTGAAATAAAAGAGGTCACCTTAGTGACATGTTATTTCAATTAGTTCGCTTGAAATGTTGGATATTTAAAGTTTGTGAAGAGCCATTAAAAATATATTTGAATTTATTACCTATTGTATGTATAACATACTTCGAGTGCTATAAAACACTTCCAAAAATGCCTTAGGTCTATATGAGATTTGAAAATCTTAAAATTATAACCATAGCACAACATGTTTTAATCCTAGCTGTTATAATCTTTTACTTTAAGTACATGGTTACATTCATGACATTCCTTAAATAAATATGATAAAAGGTATCATAAATAAAACATATAACAAATATCATGAATTAATGCTAGAATTAAATACCACATAAAATGATACATAAATGACATAGTAAATGTCATACTAAATAACATGAATGAATGTTGTAGCTATAATGAATTTCTGAATAGTAATATAACTATACAGAATGCTTTTGTATCACTTTATCTTTAGTTTATTATTTGAATACCTAATTATGGTCAATAACCATGCATTTTGGCAAAACATGAAAACCGCTGCCCTTTTTTTATTATAACTGAAGCTTGAAAGTGAAACATATTTCAACGAGAATGGGTCATACACATAATATATATGTCCATCAAACATAAATGCATCAAATAATAAACAATATGCCTTTTCTTATTCCAAATACAAACGCCTTGTAGCATTACATTTATCACAACCGATGCATTTAATTCATTTCTGATAATAAGTTAATTAATTTATTACCATGACAACCACATTTAATGCATTTATGATCAAAAAATGCAATTAATTATTATGGGGTCCAAAATGTAAATTAGTGTTATGTTAAATTTTATTTCAATAATAAAATAAATATAAACGCTTTAAAGTGCTTTATTTATAATTTTCTCAAATAACCAAAATACCTTATATGTGTGTGTGTCTATATATATATATACATACATACATATATATATATATATATATATATATATATATATATATATATATATATATATATATATATATATATATATATATATAGACACACGAGTATATATGCACGCACTTTGGGCTTGCATCTAGGTGAAACTTTATATATCACTATATCTATACTACTAACTTTAATGAGCACATTGTTTCTCCTTCATTACAATTTATTTGATGATTACTTTATTTATTCATATTAACTTGGATATCAGAGTATTCGTTCTTTGTTTAGTCGTCTACTCACTTTCTTAATTCTACTTTTTACAGGGCGAAGTAATATACAAATCTCTTTTATTGACTCTTCATCTAAGAACTCAGGAAATGATATGTACTTTGATAGTTAGTATATTTATGAATTAGTTGTTTTCTTACGTATTGATTTTATTAGTGTACTTAAGGCTAAGGAATCCAAGTATGTTAATATAACATGATTTCAGATGGAGTAAGAAGACTATAGAGAAAATGAAATAATTTGAAGTTATGTAAAACTTGTATATACTACTATATTACTTTCTATTGGTAACTCCATGACTCATCATTTCTTTACATTGATCCTCCGAATATTCAAAATTTCCCTAAGTTCCAAATTATCATAAATTTAGGTTCCATCATAACTTGGCATAAGCACACAATCAATCACAATGTAAAATTAACTATAATAAACTTTATGAAATTACCATTATTACTAAAAGGAAACTCTGTTTCAATATAAAATTGCATTCTGATACAAACAATTGAATTCACTTTGCCAGCTAAAATTAGCAATAGTGATACAGCATTGATATAATAATAAATCAAGTACAACGTGAAAATCATTCCACTTCAACATGCAAAATCAGTAATTTATTAAAAATGTAAGAATTTATTAAGAATACCTAGTTAGATTATTTGTGGAGATTCTGATGGTAACTTCTAGACAATATTGGCTTTCAAACACTTGGGATTGTTCTTGCTTGTTCCTACCATTAAAAGAATCTATGATTGTTTACACTGATTTCAATTCAAAATTTTACATTATAGTCCATACATTTAAATTAATTACATGGTCTAAAATTTAAACTAATTGATAAACTTAATTAATTAATATTTATTAATAAATCCTAAAAGATAAATTTTCAATATGTATATTATAGGAGCATAACAAATTGGTAAAAAAAAATCATTAGATGCAAATATATGTAAATTACGTAATATAAATTATATGCATTAATGACAATAACCAATTTATTTTATAATTTACTTACTAAATGGATTTATCATACATTGCACTATAGAATTTTATTAACATAAAATACCTACAATTTTTTTTTAGAATTACTTACAAACTTTTCTCAATTATCTTTTAGTATTTTACTATATATTTATATAATTGTAATCTAAAATTTAAACTATTGAAATAAATATGATTAACTATTATTTATTAATCTATCTAACAAATCCTAAAAAAGAGGATTTCAGTATATACAATATCATGTATATGAAAAAAAAAAAAAATTCTTCTTTATTCGGATATATGAAGATATATAAATCACATAACATAAAATGTATACGTAAATAATGATAACAATTTTATTTTAATTCATTTATCTCAAAAAAAGTATCATACTTTACATAACATAATTTCATTTTTAACAACCTTTAAAAGATAAATTTTTATTTTACACCATTATGATGTGAACGCATATATTAAACATATAAAAATTAAATTATACAAACAATCTCACTTTCAACATGTTATCAAATCATACCTAACTCAAAACTCAACTAAATGCTACATAACATTATTTTGCAACAATTAAAGTTGTAAGCATGACCCTTCTACAAGAACATAAAATCTATGGTTAACTATAGGATAAAATTATTTAAAAATGAAAACTTAAAATTGAATAAAGGTTCACATCTGATTCAAAAGAAGTTCATATGCAGATAAGTTAACCATAAGATCTGATGCTCTTCTCAATTACAAATTTATAAAAAGATTTTCTCAATTTTAAATTTTTTACATTTAGCTCCACATATTTAATTAAATCTGTCAGTTAATTCAAATTATTCAAATAAATTCAATTATTTAATGTTCATTAATCCATTTGTAAATCTTTCAAGAAAGATGATAATTCAATATAAATACGACAATCATATTAACAAAATAATAAAGTTACGTATTCACTTATATGTGTGTGTGGAAAATAGTATAGCACATAACATAAATTATTTACATATACAGCATTAACAAGTTTAATTTATAATTTTTTTGAGTTAGGAAGTTAATTTTTACAGAAATATGTATTTAGCGAGTAATGAACTCTCAAACTTATATCTGAGTATCGGAAATCATTTTAATTTATAATTAGTATATTACAATAAATTTATCATATATTGCATAGTAAAAATTTAGGGGGAATTAATTTAAAGGACAAAAATTTCTATATTTTTTGCCTCAAGGACACGACCTCAATATTTTTGCCACAAGGACAAACATTCTTCTAAAATTTATTCACAAGGACAAACATTTTCCAAAATTATTCATAAGGACAACAAAACTGATACCGAGCTAAAAACTGATACCTAAAAACTGCTACCGATAACTACAAACTGATACCTAAAAACTGATACCGATAACTAAAAACTGATACCTACAGAAAGTTGTCCTTCAGGATAAAATATTGAAGGTCTGTCCTTGAGGCTAAAAAGCTGTGAAATTTTGTCCTTGACAATAATTTCCTGTAAAAATTTATTTTATCAATAATTAAAATATAAATAATATTTTTTTAAACTTTACCGTGTGCAATGTACGGATTATACACTAGTTTATTATGATAATTTGTCCTCCAAATTTTTTTTTCATTTTATTTTGGATCGAAATGAGAAATTCGCGAGAATGGAACGTTGCGCAACGTAGACGGTAGAGACAAAACGTGAAGTCTTTGCCGTTTTATCTTTATTAATAGTTGTAATATACCTTTGGTGTCACACTTTTTTGGCATCTGCGTGAACCATCAAAAATGTCATTTTATCTTAAAACTTGTTTTACAAATTCAAAATTCTCATCTACAAATATTATTGAATCTATCTTAGCATCCCTTAAACATAGGATTTATAAACCTCTCACATATTATCAAACTTTAGTATCGCTTAAATATAAGAACTAATAATTAAATTTTCGTTATAAATTCAAAATTTTCTCAACAAATATTACCAAATCTAAATATCACTTAATCTAACATATTCAATTTATAAAAAAACAATTTCACGGATAAAGTACGTGCCATTGTCACGCGTGAAGCGCATGTCGTAACACTCGTATTTAAAAAGGCAAAGACTTTGACGTTTTATTTTGCTCCGAATTATTTGAAAAACTTGTCTTGTGATTTGTACTTATTCTTTTGGATGGAGCACTTGTTAGTTCAAAGAAAATTAACCGAACATGGTTATTGGCCAACGGTCGTAGTAATATTAACAAAGAGACATATATTTGGAATTCTATAACAAAATCTTTATGTCTAAAATATTAACATTACTTTTTATATTAGGATTCTCAGTAACTAAAGTTCGATATTACGAATCTCGACCCTAATTACTTTTAAATTAGGAGTTCTAATGCAATAATTCTTCTGCATGGAATTCTGACACCTAAGCTTCTAATATCAGGAATTCAGTACAGAAATTATTGTACTAGATCATTTTGAATCAAAGAAGTGATAATGCTTTTTTGGACTTTCGGGTTACAAGTGTAAAATACTTCTGTTGGGCATTATACATGCCCTTAAAAAAGAGCTCAAGTACGAAAAAACGAATAAAAAACTGCAGACCACAGAGAATTATTTGCAGCATATGAAAATGTTAATTGAATTGTTGCAACTTAATAGTACTGTAGATCACATTCAAAGCAGTAGCTGCGAAAATATCATCAAAGTTTCATGTATAACTGAAGAAGACAAATATTAAAGACGATAATACACAAAATTATACGCTATTGACAAATTTACAGGGCTTCCGGATTACAGCCAATAATTATCTCCAGGAAGAAGACATATAGATGGATCGGTAATATTTGTAAACTGCTGATGGCCAAGCAATGCAGCTTCATTGCCATTATAATAAGCAGTTACATCATCGCCAAGAAATATATTAGCATCGTCCTCATTAAGAAAGTTATTCGCTGCATCGTCCTGCTTAAGAATGCTATTCGCTGCATGGTCCTCGTTAAGAAAGTTATTCGCTGCATCGTCCTCATTAAGAAAGTTATTCGCTGCATCGAGGAATGTATCCACTGCATCATCTGTGCTTACATCAACATCTGTACAAAAGGAGCTAAAATCAGGTTGATCTTGATCCTGGAGTTGCTGCTGATAATCGCTAGATATCGCGACATTATCGTTTCCATTCCCATCCACATTCACATCATCATTATTACAGTAATTGGCGCGACTGCGATAGAATGCAAGGTGCTGCTTAACAACGTTGAGTTCATTCATCAAACTCTGATATTGGGCATCAAGTTGAAGAATGATACGGTAGCAGCCACCGGCTCGATCTCTGGCACGGGCATCGGACTCGTACTTGACGGTCTTCATGGCATCGGAATGGAAAATGGGGTCCAGGCGTCTCAACAAGGAGCGCATGTTGCCGACCCCGTACAGGTTATGCGCATTCATGAATTGGTCATGACACTCGGCTGGGAAATGAGGGGCTAATTGGCAATCTTCCCCGCATCTGTTGCGTTGATATCTGCAGGCAGCGCATGCTTTTCTTTTCAATGATCGAGAGCCACCAGTAGGAGGATGTGCTCCGGCTGAATTTTCCTCTACGCTCATTATTCATCAAGGGTTAACAAACAATGAGAATTTAAGAATTGCAGGAGACGTGAAAGCTGGGGTTAGATGATTGAGTTTTATACTGTTGATCAGCGGTGGAATCGGTCAGTCTTAGCTAGATTTATGTTTCATTAGCTGGATTATCTTTAGTTTAAATTTCAAACTGCGATGGTTATGTATCTATAAACCGAGTCAAACTTAAATAACATTAGAGCGCTTTGTAAGATTTCCAAGTCACGCCAAAACGTCAGTTTTGAATAATGAAAATTATGTCTTGGTTATATTTCATGTTTCAACCTAAGTTCAAAATTCCGATTTTCGGTTCCGTTCCGATGAATTGAAATTTGCATATTTCCAGTTCCTTTTTCAAAATTTCGAAAATTCCCTCATATTTTCAGTTTCGGATTTCGTTGTTTTTTTTTTTTTAGGTTTTTGATATATTAGCATATTATTAGGCGTGGTAATTTTTTTATAGATGTAATATAACAAATATAAGTATAACTAGATCTAATTAGTTAATTTTCACATTTTCAATCAGGTAAAAGTAAAGTTTAAAATTTCAATTTTGATATTCTCTTGCAATAAACAAGGCCCAACCACTCCACTAAGAGTCATGTACAATCTTGAGCAATAACATACATCTTCAAGCCCTAAAATATTTTCTACCGAAGATAAAGCAATCTATTTCTGTCTCCTCACGCATGATTCCTCTCTTGGTCTCGAAAACTCTCGCTTTGCTTGCGGTTTTTCCTGCTCGCAAACAAAATCCTAAATTTTGGTTAATCTAAACTCTCTATCGCTGATGCTTCCATTTTTCTTGTTTGATGCTTTTCATGTCTTTGGTTTGTTCGATGTTACCAGGTAGGCTACGAACAAATTTTTTTTCTTTATTTTAATAAGAATCACCGAAAACGGGATTCTAACCAAATTCCGGTCCGCTCACCACCGGATTTGGGTCGAGATGGCCGAAATTTAGGGGCGCCGGCCGAAATTTGGAACCATGGTTTCAACTATAAAGCGGGTTATTTTCTTGGTAAATAAGGTCATGTTAATCCACTTAGAGCGTTCCCAGCAGAGTAAATTGGTAGACAAATAGAGTCGATTCTTATTATCGCTCCTTCCAGTAGTGGAAATTCGAATGTGGGGAGGAACAGGAAGTGGAGATTGCCCCTATTTTTTTATGTGCCGATCCCTAAACGGCCTTTTGAAAACCGTTTAGATTTCTGAAAACCGTTTAAACCCTAAATGGTTTTCAGAAAACCGTTTAAGGCATTACCGGTTTCCAAAAAGCCATTAACACAAAGGATTTTAGAAGGTCGTTTAAGTTTTTTAGTTTACAATTTTTTTTAACTTTTGCCCTAAACAGTTTTCAGAAAACCGTTTAGTGACAATTGTTTTAATAAATAAAAAAGGGCAAACGGTTCCCCACTCGCTGCTGGCAGAATGGGGATATCCACCGTTTGAATTAGAGCAACCACCCCGAATTTCCACTCGTTACTGGGAGCCCTCAAACTTTTTTTGTCAAAGCGGGTTATTTTCTTGGTAAAGCGAGTTACATTTCTTCTTATATGCCTTCAAATTTTTCCAGCCACATGTTAAGCTACGTTAAATTATCGAATTTGAATTGCTTTTCCGTAGTAGGATTTTTTTTCTTCAACAAAGTACTTTCTACATTTAAACAAAAAAAAATTCTTCTGTTCTTGCGAAAATCTATTTAAGATATTGAATTTAATCATTGAAATGAAATTTAATTCTAAAATGAAGATGATTAAGAGCAAAGTTGCAGCTGAGATTGAGAGTTTTTAGCACTATTAATCTCATATTCTTTAAAATTATATTGTGTTGTGAAAATTCTTAGGAAGACGATGCTTACTGTACCAAACACAATAAACAATATGATTTGAAAACGGTATAATTGTTTTTTGTTATTGTGATTATATTCGATTGATTTTACACGGTTTTTATTCACATGTTCGTGCATTGCGGTTCTACAATTATATTTTTGACTATATCAATTAGCTAATTGTTCATATTGTAGTGCATTAGGGTTATGTAGTTCTATTTTAGTGCATTAGTTTATGATAATTAATATGGTTGAATTTATTCTTTTTAAGTACACTACAACAAAATAAGCATACAACTTTTAATTCATAATGTTCGATGGTCGACGGTTGTAATAAAAAAATTTAACAACTGCTTTTGACTGTTAGTTGTAATAAAGTTGTTTTAACAACTGTTTGTATATTGTAGTTGTAGTATGTCTTTTTAATATTTTTCTCTATCTAACTATTCTAAATATTAATTTATAACAACCATTATTTATAACAATTTTTCTTGTAGATTGTAAATGATCATGTAAGCACTTTCAAGAAAATATTGTTAACAACCCACGAAAATTTCGAGTGGACATAGTAGTATTAATGACTATTAACAAATTGTTTATAAAATATAATTTATAATTACTAGTAATTAAAAACTTATTATAATTAGCAATCAATAATTTATAATAAAAATGTATAAATAATTGTTAGAATTTTAGTATACTTTAAGACTGATTAATCATGAAACCCTAAATCTGAATAGATGACCCATGTTGATTTGATTGAGATATCAGAAGAAAATAAATGAATTAGTGGAAGCCGTATCTGAATTTATAGTTGCTAATTGAAAAGGTAAATTTGGTTTGGTTTTCCTTATTGGCACCAGCCCTAGATATTGTATTAGATCTGAATCCATAGTTGTTGCTTTCATAAACTACTTAAGAGAAACAAATATATCTAAATGATAAGAGTTGGATCTGATCTTCCAAGTTGACATAAACCCTAGATCTGAATCATTTTCATAGAAGAGACTATGAGAATAAATAGAGCTTATGTAACTAGGGATTCTAACCCCTTATTTATAATGTTGGTATTTTCTGATTTGGCCCTTCAACAAACTAAAATTGCCCCGGTATCTACACATTAATATCATGACAATTATACTTGCAAGCGTTTTAACTTTAATGCATAATTTGATTATTTTAATTGGGATTTACATTAAAATAGCATAACATATTTTATTTTACAAATGTGGCCTACATGCTGGAATTTTTCAACAATCTCCTCATGAGCCATATATATAATAAATTTTTAAATGTGTATAATTTTATAAGCTACAAATTTTCTATTTATAGCATAATATTTTCGAAACAATCTCGATCATTAACTATGCTAGAAAAGGATCAAAGCAGCTTTCTTTACTTTTAGCATAACTGAACTCATTAATGGTCATATATACCAACACAATCAGATAATATAGATCAATCATGAATACGTAGCATGGAAATTCTATACATGTCTATTTCCAAATGGACCTACTTCAGTGAGATCAAAACATTCAATGTGTGAACAACCTAAAGTGCAAGTAAAACTTTATTACTTTATTTCTGATCGGAAAAAAAACTTTATATATGCTTGTAATCAAAGTATAGAGCAATATTTCACATGAAAGTATCAAATACAGACTCTCCATGAACCAAAATATCCTTACATGAAAGTTATTCCAATTGAGCAAACATGCTCATGAAAGACGTTGGATGAAAATCTTTTTGTAAGTGGATCCGCCATAATGGAATTTATTACAATATGCTCTATAAATTACAATTGATTTTGCACTCTTCTCTTACTAAAAAATTATATGTTTTTTATTGTCACGGTATTATTTTAGTGATCTTTCAATTCTATTTTTTAATATTCCATAACTTTGTGACAAAATTTTACAATCATTTCTCATTATTGGATGTCCCCTAATAGATAAAAAAGAAATACTAGTTCCAAAATAGAGGAGGCTATAATTTTCTATATGACAACTTTCCTCATATAGCTCCCCCATAAAAATTATCCTTATTACATGAAGTGGATCTTATACTCTCGGCATCTGCAATATTCGGATCGTAATGCATTATGATCTCCAACCAATCCGATCTTTTATTCATGATCATTTAATTTTTTATTCCTTAAAAATATCTTGTAACGATTTTAGTTATTAATCATTGATTCACTTTCAATGTCAGTAAGATATCTTCCAAATAATACACCCAATATCCATACGTGTATATGCTTTAGCATGCATTAGACTCCACTACACAAATGCATGAGGAATCTTTTACATTTCATTAGCTTCAAGGCTATTCGTATATTACTATATAAGACAACATTTGTCTATTTTGGCAAAAGAGATTCAATTGATTTACAGTTTGTATACTAAACCCCATTTTTTAAGCCTTACCTATCCAGCCCTTTTGTGATAATTCAATTATCACCCTATGAATAATAATAGTTTATTCGAATCCGTAATATAAAAGGCTAATCCATAAATGGTTTTATTAAGTCGTTTCATCAATGTTTCCATTGGTAAATACGACTTTAATATCCTTCTGATATTGATTAAAATCGTAATCTATAACAAGTTTAAAAATAATTCTAAAGAGTCTTTCAGTAAAACCAAAGAGAAAGTCTCTTTAAAAATAGAACATTGTTTTCCTATTAAGTATAGTCTTTTCTATAATGAGCCTTATACCTTTCTGTATTACCCACTTGATCTTTTTTGTTTTGAATGGTTATTCATAAACAATAATATTATTACTTAAGGTGATTGGGAAAGATCTCAAACTTTGTTGTCCTTATAGATTTGTATTATATATTCGTACCTTAAATCCACATTTCAAATTAGTACCTTGTATGAATTGATGTAAATCCAAAGAATCATCTTCATCAATCCGATATTTATCTTTGTGGGTAAAAACTACGTAGTCGTCCGGAATAATATTTGTTCATTTTCAAGTGGATTTCCTTTATGGCCTTGTACTTTGAAGTTGTTGAATTTGTTTTCTTGAAACAGTAACCTTAACTTAAAGAAAATTTGTTAAATATTGTCTTATTATGTTTTCTAATTTATTCTTATTAATGAATGAAACAAATCATATACATTATTCGAAGAAGTAACTGTTGAGTATCAAAGATAATGATTATCTTTAAAGAAAATGATTCATGTTATATTCCTCTCCCCAAACTCAACATTCTCAAAAACTGTTGCATTTCCCATATTAGTACTTTTCCTTAGGGGGGTTCATAAAACTATAACTTTTAAGTCGCTTAAAATATAAATAAAGCATTTGCTACCTTTAGTGTCTCAATATAGAAATATTTAATAAGCTGAAGCAAATAACCATATTAGTCATCAAATCAAAATTTGAGACTTCATTATAAAAAGTATTTAACATAAGTAGATATATATAATATTTTAGACACCAGGAGTTTTAATTCCAACAATGTTTGAATTTATTCATAAATTAATCTTATTATTTCTAATGAAACAATAATAACCAAATTTGTTCTTATTAGAATTAAAAAACCAAAATCTGTCAAAATGACAGCATAACAAAAATACCAAATAAATTCAAACAATATAACTGAAATCTCAATAATAGCTTAAAAATATATAGTGTACTTTAATTTATAGATCTGTATATCTCATTAGAGAAACAATTATAAATATATTTTATGTAATTTTTTCTTCCAGATCCTTAGCGACTTCTTTATCGTTATATATACATTTATTATAATGTATGTTAAATGAGTATTTTCAACCTTACATGCTTCAACCTCTTTTTTTCTTGATGCAATGCTAAATGAGCTCAATAAGAGGTCATTTTATTCCTAATTATTAATTATCTTAAAATGGTTATACTGTGAATAAAGAGAGTACCCAAAAAATAACTTGAGTGCATTATCCTTTGAAACAACCATTTTCATATAGTATTCATTTATATTTCCCTTACTTTGACTTTGTGGAATCCAGCAATGTATAGCGTGTTGTCCCCTTTATCATTTTTCACAAAATATCTTTTTAGTTTGTAAAGAACTCCTTAATATCGATATCCTTGTGGACATCACGTCCTTGAAAACTTGTAAGTATTATACCTTATGATCCTTTGACTCTTGCTTTTAAATTGTCCTACCTTTGAATATTCTTTATAACATTATATGCTCATATCCAAATATCAGCCATATTAAATTCAAATAATTGGTAAGTCTCTTCTTAAGGCACCTAGTGCAACATTAATATCAAGTCTTTGGATAGTAATATTAACTGTAACTGGTACTCTTGTTGTAATGATCAAACACTGTCAGTAAATTCAAGTCAAATAATAATGTTTTTTGGGCCGATTAGTTATTCACTTATAAAACCTTACAATTTTTACATATTTATTATCACCTATGTGTAAGTGATTTGGTCAAACACTAGTCTTACTTTTGATCGGCTAATATTCGCATGAATAAATACACATAAATATCAAATATTTTCATGAACAATTGAAATAAGAGAGGTCACCTTAGTGACGTGTTATTTCAATTAGTTCGCTTGAAATGTTGGATATATAAAGTTAGTTTGTGAAGATCCACTAAAAATATATTTGAATTTATTTCCTATTGTATGTATAACATATTTCGAGTGCTGTAAAACACTTCCAAAAATGCCTTGGGTCTATATGAGATTTCAAAATCTCAAAATTATAACCATGACACAACATGTTTTAATCCTAGCTGTTATAATCTTTTACTTTAAATATATGGTTACATTCATGTTATTCCATAAATAAATATGATGAAAGGTATCATAAATAAATCATATAACAAATATCATGAATGAATGCTAGAATTAAATACCACATACAATTATATATAAATGGCATAGCAAATGTCATACTAAATAACATGGATGAATATAGTAGCTATAATGAATTTCTGAACAGTAACATCATTATACATAATGCTTTTGTATCACTTTATCTTTAGTTTATTATTCGAATACTTAATTATGGTCAATAACCATGCATTTTGGCAAAACATGAAAACCGCTACCCTTTTTTATTATAACTGAAGCTTGAAAGTGAAACATATTTGGTCACACACATAAAATATCTATATCCATCAAACATAAATGCATCAAATAATAAACAATATGCCTTTTCTTATTCCAAATACAAATATCTTGTAGCATTAAATTTATCACAACTGATGCATCTAGTTCATTTATGATAATAAGTTAATTAATTTATTATCATGACAATCACATTTAATGTATTTATGATCAAAAAATGCAATTAATTGTTATGTGGTACAAAATGTAAATTAGTGTTATGTTAAATTTTATTTCAATAATAAAATAAATATGAACACTTTAAAGTGCTTTATTTCTAATTTTCTAAAATAACCAAAATACCTTTTATATATATATATTATATATATGCACGCACTTTGGGCTTGCATCTAGGTGAAACTTTATATATCACTATATCTATATTACCAACTTTAATGAGCACATTGTTTCTCCTTCATTACAATTTATTTGATGATTACTTTATTTATTCATATTAACTTGGATATCAGATTAATCGTTCTTTGTTTAGTCGTTTACTCACTTTCTTCTTTGTTTAGTCGTTTACTCACTTTCTTAATTCTACTTTTCACAAGGGGAGTAATATGCGAATCTCTTTTATTGACTCTTCATCTAAAAACTTAGGAAATGATATGTACTTAGATAGTTAGTATATTTATGAATTAGCTGTTTTCTTACGTATTGATTTCATTAGTGTACTTAAGAAATCTATCTATACTTTTCGTATTTATTCTAAGACCAAAGCCTCAATTACCTTAGAAGAATGTTCAAAATACATATAAAAACATTATAGTTTTGCACTATTCTCTTTAGCTTGAGTCATATTGAATTACTGCTAAAGGAATCTATGTTAATATGACAGATTTCAAATGGAGTAAGAAGACTATAGAGAAAATGAAATAATTTGAAGTTATGTAGAACTTGTATATACTACCATATTACTTTCTATTGGTAACTCCATGACCTATCATTTCTTTACATTGATCCTCCGAATATTCAAAATTTCCCTAAGTTTCCAAATTATCATAAATTTAGGTTCCATCATAACTTGGCATAAGAACACAATCCATCACAATGTAAAATTAACAATAATAAACTTTATGAAATTAACATTGTTATTAAAAGGAAACTCTATTTCAATGTAAACTTGCATTCTGATACAAACAATTGAATTCACTTTGCCAGCTAAAATTAGCAACAGTGATACAACACTGATATAATAATAAATTAAGTACAATGTTAAAATCATTCCACTTACACATACAACATCGATAATTCATTAAAAATGCAAGAGTTTATTAAAAATACCTAGTGGGATTATTTGTGGAGATTCTGATGGTAACTTCTAAACAATATTGGCTTTCAAACACTTGGGATTGTTCTTGCTTGTTCCTTCACTAATTGATGCTCATGAGTTTACATGCCTCTGCTGCACTACATTATGAACATCAAGAAATGCAAGCTATTTTGTGCGTGTGTGTGTATTCCAATGAAATTTCATAACTATGCATCTTTTTTATTTTTGGTTAGCCTTTGATTGGTTGAAGGAGCAGTTCTTTGTAAAGCCTCAACCAGAGAAGATTTCGACTCAGCTATAGCTAAACAAAAAGCATGGGTTGCACAATCTAAAAAAATGCACATTTTGCTTATTTATAATTTGATCTTATCATTTAATATGTCTTTTTTTTCTTGCACAAAAGAATAGACCTTAATACAAAACAAAATCTTTTACTATTACTACCAGCAATACTCAATCAAGTTGTGGATGTACACAAGTATGAAAATTATGGGAATTATCAGTCCTAACATTTTATCTTTTTCAACTGTATCAGTGTCCCCCTTTTGTTTTTAGCAATGCAACTTTATTCTAAATACCTGATATTCGATTTCCATTGGCTTACCTACATAAATCTTGCTATGTAAGATACTTTTACAGATATAACAGGGAAATATAGTAAAAAAATATTTACCTTTAACTTCTTCATACAACCTTTTTTCCCAAGCAAATATCTTGTTAAGAATCACATCGTAAGTTTTCGATCGATCACAATTTAGATCTTCGCTTTTTTTCATTTTTGCATTTCATGTACTTACTTGACTAATTCATGTGATAACATATGTGACGGAATAGTCAAGTTGCCAGTAAAACAAAAATTTACAACATCAATATATACAAAAAAACCGTTGAAATATTCAACCTAAACAAAAGTTGAACCAATAATCACTCTTAGTACCCGTAGAATTTGAGAGATGGCGCATGGAAGTCAATTCTAGAAATTTTGAAACATTATGTGCGCTCTGGTAACGCTTGAGGAAATGTTGATTAACTTTCAAAGACCTATCATAAATTTGAAGTATTTTCAACATTGCAGAGTAAGAGATTGATTTGTTGTTAAACATAAAAGTATAGTTTTAATGTGTACAACGTATTCTACCATTTTTATTGCAAGAGCAGGAACATAAGAGATTGATTTATTGCTCAATAAGTATCCAAAATTTAGGATAACATCTTGTAAGAGCGCATATCTACTTACCGAATCAGATAAAGGTTATTTCTTCATTTTATTTTCTTTTATACTGGCACAGAAAATTCGCTTTTATTTAATACATAATGTGAACAGAGTTCTTAATGTAATGGATGCATTTTTTATATTCCAAATTGAAATATGGACGCGCATTATTACAGGGCTTATGGTTCTATATCTAGTTTAAGTCTTTAAGATGTATGTGAGCATGTAATCTATGAATAATATATTATTATCTGCAAGTATATCCATGCTAAGCTAGTATATATAATTTAAACATGCCAACTATGGTACACATTAGTCTGGGACATGGATGCACAAATTTTTTTTATGATGAAGAGGGACCAGCGGCCTAATTTCATGGTAGAATGTAGGTGAATGCAGTGATAAAACTATAAAAGCATTGCATGTCAGTTTAAAACATGTATATTTGTTTCAGGAAAAAAATATGTACATGTATATTTTTTTCTTCCCTAAATATGTAGTAACAACAAACACTGGATTAATATATTATCATTTTATCAACTGGTACAGAAATACAAATCAAATCGGTGTAGAAATCCAAAGCATATATTTTTGTAGGTAGAAATCCAAATCTGTAATTCCTTTAATAGCTATAGTTTGGATTCAAACTCTAAACGGTCCTAGAAATTGTAGCCACTTATTTTTCCATATAATTCTCGAACGGAGTTGGGAAAAATAAGTGAACCAATATGAAGTAATACCTGTGTTGTAGCAGTAAATAGTGGAGGAAGGGAGCACTGAGTTAGAGGAAGGGGGTTGCGGTGTGGACTGATTAGGCTGTAACCACTGGTGAATCATGTGCTATGATCGAGAAGGAAGGTGATGGACGCTCAGATTTTCGTTCGAGCTCGGCGGTGGAGGGGATGTGGGTTGGATTTAGATATTTGGAAAGAATGCGGGGTGGAAAGAGGGTAGAGGGTGACGAAGAAGTTTGAATCTGAAAATGAATTAGGGTTTGACGACAAGTAATGAAGTAATTTTCGCTGAAGGGTATTTTTGATAATTCAGAAAGACACGGTTGAAATTAGTTCATGAAACTATTATTATTAGTAGTAAAGATATGTCCAAATTACTTAATCGAAAGTTGATTAAGGTAAAATAATCATAGAACTGGGTTTATATTACTTGCACAAATGGTTTTTACTGATATATATCCATACCATTTATAAACATTAATGAAAATGACTATAAATATCAGATCTAAAGTATTCCTTCAAATTCATAACTTATTTACAAAATATAAAGAATAAACATGTGGATGTTTAATCAACGTAAATTGTTTTCAAAATTTAGAGGAATTTAGATTATTTCCTGAAAAATTATTGATTTTAATATTCTATCTTGTTTCGTAAATAAGATACAGATCATTTAGATCTATATTTCTATACCAAAACAGTTTTGCAAATTTGCCTTTCAATTTACAATATATATATATATATATATATATATATATTATACTGAACGAAATCTAAAATCATTACCCAAAAAATTACTGATACATAGATCAAGCAGATTTGAAACCTAAGTGGAATTTAACGACTTGTAAATGAAGTTCAAATCAAAATTTACTCATAATAAAAAAAATTCCCAACGAAATCAATGGTGGTGGCTCTGATACCACTTGTTAGGATTTCCATATATTTTAGAATGTGGAAATTAGCCACAAGGGCCTCTTTAGCAATTGGAATTAGTTTCTAGGACACACAACTAAAATAATTACTTTTAAGGACAAAACGTAAAATAATTAGTTTCTAGGGCCTAAAAAGCTATGAATTATGTCTTTAAAAGTAAATGGACTACTGACTTTGTCCTTAAAAGTAATTATTCTGCTGACTTTGGCCTTGAAAGTAATTTCTTTGAATGTGTGTCCTAAAAACTAATTGGACTATAAAGTTTGTCCTTCTAGTGAAATTCCCCTTTTAGAATTGATTATTTATAAAACTCGAGATCTGAATAGGTGACCAATATTGATTTGAATAAAAAGAAAACAGAGGAAAGAAACATGAATTAGCAAAAGTCATACATGAATTCATACTTGTTAATTGAAAAGGTAAATTTGGTTTGGTTTTCCATATTGGAACAAGCCTTAGATCTGATATTAGATCTGAATCCATAGTTGCTGCTTTCATAAACTACTTAAGAGAAAGAGATAGATCTAAAAGATAGCAGTTTGATCTAATCTTTCAAATTCATATAACCCTATATTTGAACTATTTTCATATAAGAGATTTGGATAATAACTAGAGATTACGTAATTTGGACCATAATCCCTCATTTTTAATATTGGAATTTTTTAATTTTGTCCTCCAACAAATTAGAATTGCCCTGGTATCTACACATTAATACCATGATAATTATACATGTAAGCCTTTTAACCTTTATTCATATTTTGATCATTTTAATCAGGCTTTACGGTAAAATAGCACAACACATTTTATTTTGCATGTGTGGCCTACATGTTGGAATTTTCAAACAATAATAATGTATATTTATTATTTAATTATTTATTATAATTAAAATTCATAAATAATAATTTACAAACAATGATTAATAACTTTTAATCATTTATTATAATTAATGATTTATAATTAATAATTTATAAATAATAAAAATTAATAATTGATATTTATTAACTTATAATTCAAAAATAATTATTTATACTAATATAATTATTAAATTGCAAAATACTAATTGGTTTCATAAAATTCTACGTATGTTAGTTAGTGAAAACTCAAATGGTTACAAATATTAGGAAAATTAATATTATCAAACACTATAAGACATATTATTATTTATAGCATCAGTAATGAGCGTTAATTAATTGATTAGTGACACTTAAAAGTATTTAAAAAGAAATTTTTTTAAGGGTAGTAAATTTACTTATCTCGCTTTCATTTTCTCACTTCACAGCAATAATCCTTCTGAATCTGGTTGTCATTCTCCACTAAATAAAATCCCTAAATTCTTAAAAATCCCCAAAACCTAAAAAAATCACTTTCTTTTCTACTCTGACCATGGAAAAACCACCCTCGTCCCTTCGTTCAACACATTCATCCTCCGCAATCCTTCCTCCTCCGAAGAGTCCGTGTGTCACAATCGACCTATAATCTTAGGTGTCACACTTAACGCTACCATTTAACGTCTCCAACAGCAATGTTATCATGTTCTTAAAATGCTATCTATTAAAGAATAATATAGGCGATATAAAAAACAATTATTTCCCAATTGTATCGATGATTTCTCTAGTTCTAATATTTTCTTATCAGGTTGTCACTTGGGGTTCCATTAATTTTTTTTTTTGAAAACCCAGGAGAACCTGGCATGGCAGTAAACTCTTGAGGAGGGTACAGTAAAGCCGTCCGCTGATCCAAGCCCCCATACCCCGGCTAAATTTATATAGCAAAGGGAAGCGCATGGCAGGAATCGAACTTGGGTCTTTTTACCAGAACCCAAGCCTCCTTTCCACTGCGATGCACCCACAGACCGGGGTTTCATTAATTCAATTTATGCTTTTATTAAATTGCAGGAGATTTCATAATTTACTACTTACCGATTGTATTTTCTAGTTTCCCTTAGTCATAATATTTCTAATTATATAATTACTTGGGTTCCGAGTAATATAGATATAATGAGTATGTATTGTTGAATTATTAAACCAAAGTCCTTAATAAAGATTATATCTTCTTATCTCTCTTTTTTTCTTTTTTTCTACTATTTTTCTTTTTGCGATAATTTCAACATATAGTACGTGTATAAATGCATAGATTCTCTTAAAATTTCAACTTTTACAAAGAATTTGAAGATTGGTAATCTACCAAGAAGCTTCCATTAAATTTTCAATGTATTTTTGGTTAGGATCGCTCGATTTGTTTGATAGGCATATGGAATTTCTTTACTATTATTTTAATAGGACTATAATTATTAGATTTTTTTTCTTTTTTTAAATTTTATATGATAGAATTAAAATTATAACACGAGTTTTGTCTGTACTACGACAAACCTATAGTTTTATAATGAGCTTTTGACATTTTTACAATGTTGCTGATCTAATTAGCGATGCCAAAAACTCATAAAAAATATATATTCATCACTAAGAAGTTATGGATGTCATTGTTATGCCAATTTAGTGATGTCTTGATGATATCGATAATTTTTGTGATACTATGGAGATGTCGACGGTCTAATGAAATGGAGCCTATGTTTACATTGATGTTCAAGCTTTCAACGAAATCTTGCTGGCTTATGAGTTTAAAACTTGCAAAGATGTATTAAATTCCAGCCTACATGTATGTCACATAAAAGTATATGTAAGAAACCATCTTATTGTAAGATACTTATCATTTTGTTCTCCATGTTTAATTATTCACATTTTAGAAATAATAAATTGGAAATAATTCATTCAGGCTTGGTACTTCACATGGTTGAAGGATTCAACATGCGCAAAGTAAAACTCTTTCATGAAGGAAATTAAAGATCAAAAAATAAAGTAATTCATTATCAAGCTAAACATTAATTTTGAGCATAATCTTTAAATAGTTTTCTCACATACAAAATTCATGAATCAATACATAGCACATATTCGAGTAGAAATCAATGGTTCACCAATATTTGGCAACATTTCATTCTTGGTACTCAATTCCATTACATTAACAAACATAATACCACTACAATAATTAAGATATCATCATTAACATGTTAAAAAATGGTTGTACATATGACATAATTGCATACCCATTTGAGTTTCAATTGCATTTAAAAAATTATTTTCTCACATATTCAGTCTTACGGTATGAAATATATTATTGTTGTTTTTATAACTTCTTACCAAATAGCAAATTGTTTTAATGAAATGACACAATAACGTGTCTTATTGTTATTAAAACAAAGTTTTATATATTGACATCCCTAATTTTTGATAAGAATATTCAGGAAATTTAACTATATAAATTGAATAGAATAATGTTGACAAGGGAATTGAGATTTAAGTAAACCATATATAGGGTCGTGCTTGTTAATAAAGTAAATGGCTTTAATTCGATTATTAAACTAATTAAATTACACGTCGGCATATTAGTAAAATAGCCTCCTTATCATACATGGCTATACGCTTCTTACCCTTGCCCATTCATATTTCATTTCTCACCTTCACAAAGGCAAATCAAAAACTAAAATGTAGCTGGCCATTAACAAGGAGGAAAAGTACAAAATCCAATCAAAAGCTAAGGGTCAAAGCTAGGAAGGATTAGCCAACAACAAATCTAAAATTCCTTATCATATCTAAAATGAATAATAATTTTACACAATCTCTATTTTATCCTATAATTATATGTTTTGGATTTATGATTAAATTTGTATTTATGTCGATATGGATGATGATATGCTAGAACTATATTATCTTTGATTTATTTAATTTAGTTACATATGAATTAGCATGGTTTTAGGATAAAACCGAGCGTTTATAATTTTAGAATGCCATGGAAAAAATTTATGTTAAGTAAAACATGATTTTGAGATGGGTTTTAATTTTCAGAATTTTCTGAGCTATAGAGAAATTATTATGAATTTCTAAAGGAAAATATGATAATACTGTATTTAAAATTCAATTCTAGCATTTCAGAAGGAAATTGGGTCTAAAATTAATACGTTCGATTACAAGATAATATTGAATTTATGTGATTTTTAGGGATTTTTACAAATTGATTTACTATGGAAAATAAATTATTTCAAGGGAAAGACTTATTTGCAAATAATTTTTTTGTTAATGGAAGGGCTTAAACGTTATAATTTCTTTGATTTAGATCTGATTAAATGTGACCGTTATAATTGCAAAGTATTTGAAAATTTATACATCAACCAATCAAAGTTTTATACATAGTAAGCGATTATAAAGTAATTACTAAATGTTGCCCCATTTCAACCTTTAACCCAGAAAAGTAGGTTTCGCCTCATATAGTAGTACCTTTCGACTCCCTTATCTCTATACCATCTCAATCGAAACCATCTCAGTCGTAACCCACATAATCGAAACCAATGCACATGGTATCGATGGTATTGGTGCGATGTGAATTGGTGGGTAGCAGAAGGTAGGGTGTCAAAAGCAATGCTCTCGTTAGGGTCAAAACCATATCCTGTTTCAAAAGCTTAGTTCTTGCTTTATTTTAATTAAAGCTTTTGACATAGTCACTATGCTTTTGAATAGGTTTATACAAATAGCTTTTAGGGAAGGTTTCTTTATTATGTTGAAGTGTTAGCATTCGAAGGGGTAACTTTTTCCTTAAATAAGAGCTTTCGAAAGGATTGGGTTCGACCAAGTCGAAACGTAACTGCAAATTTTCTCCTTTCAACTATATTGAAGCCATTTATGTTGTTGAAGGGTTCTCTTTATTTTAACTTAAACTAAGATTTTTTCCTAAATGCTTTCAAAAGGTTGGGAGTTTCGAAGGCAATGGGGTCGAAAAGGGGTTTCGACTCTATCCTTTGATGTTTTAATTTAAAAGGTAGTTTCTTTCGACTAGATGGTTCCGACACCATCAACCTTTTTTCACAAAACATTTTTATAATTGGTTTTGAAGGAGGTGCTTTCATATATAATCATTTTGACCCAAAGAATTTTTTAAAAAGTAAATCAAATGCTTTCGAAAGGTATTTTTATTTGTTACGAAGCTATGTTTTAAAGAATGTTTTGATATCATCGAAAGGTACCATTGGTTTCGAAAGTGAATATTTGACAAGGATTTCGAAAGGTATGTTTATTTTGTTTTTTTGAAATGGTACTTAGATACAACATGTCACTAGAATAAAAAAGCATAAATCATGTGTTAATAAATGTTCGAATCATGCTACGCAAGTTTCAAATTTGTGACATCTCACACCAAAGTTAAATCACTTAACCATTGGAACATTGGTGCTTGTCTATTTATTATGTTTTGAAAAGAAGCTTATGCTTTCAAAGGAGGTCATCCAGAGGTTTCGATGGTGATGTATTAAAGCTTCAAAACAGATAATCCACTCTCACTTTTAAAAAGGAAATACCATGGCATAACTAAAGATTATAGAAGTATTACTTCTTTATATACTTATTCACATTGTAATTCACCTGCAACAGTACTTTGGGGAAGGGTGAGATAACAATTAGGTTGACCTAGTAGTGAATATAATTTATGAAATGTTAAAATCTTAATTAAAGATATTGGCAATGACCAATAAATTCATAATCAACCCATGAAAATTATGATTTGGCACTGGCAGAGTCCAGTAGGTTTGTAGTCAGCCAATGAAAATTATATTCGAATTAAGATATTGATAGTTCGTCAGTAGGTTTCTAGGTAGCTTATGGAAACCAAGATAATAGGAAAGATATTGGAGTTACCAATAGGTTTTTAGTGATCCCATGAAAACTATAAATTTAGGCAGCTGGTCTATAACATTTAATAGGTTAATAGTAATCCTAAAAACTATAATTAAGACAGATCATCAGAATGAATGGGGACAGGTAATCCAGATATGATTTACTTGTTTTGCATATCATCATAATGTTTTTGAAATATAACGTTTTGACCATTATGGATGTGCGGGTACAGTATATGGTTTTATAAATGTTTTAGGATACTTGTGAGGGAAAAACCCATTCCGCTAAGCAGCGTTGTCTCACTAGATATAAAATGGTTTGAGATGGTAAATTATTATTCTTATCAGGCTTTGCGTCTGACTTAAAGTTTTTTACCCCTTAAACTCTCGGTACTCAATTGATTTTGATTAGGTTGAGATTTAAGGTTTCTAGGTGTTCTTTAGATGAATAAAGCTTTCGAGGTCGTGCAGGAGGCAAGCTTGTTATTAGAGTTCTTTTATTTTCGTTGTATGGTTGATTATAAAGGCCAAACTATTTAGTGTCTTTTATATACTCTGATCATCTAATAGGGCATCTTCATATGTCACTCTTGGTGTATTTCGTAATAATTATATGTTATCTGAATGTGGTCTGTGAACTGGGATTATGTAATCAATTTGGAATATTTTCAAATGCAATGTGGAATTTGTTTGCTATTTAATTTTTTTTCCATATTCTTGTGTTTTTGTGTATCAACATATTTAGTGTCGTCTTATTTGGTCGTCGAGGATTAATAACTATGAATAACTGCAACATCTGCAGCTGCTAGTTTTGGACCTCCAAGTAGGGGGATGTTACAAGTTGGTATCAATGCATAGGTTTATGAAACTTTAAAAATAAACTTTAACCTAATTTTTTTTTCAAACATAGTCCAATTAAACAGACAAAATGATTAGGGTTTGGGTTAATGTTATAGTAACGTACTTTTATTTGATATATAATTATGTATAAATAAATACCATTCCCCGCTCTTTTAGATCTTTCTTCTGTATCTTACTAAAGCTCGTATGTAGATTTATGAGAAAGGAGATATAAAAGCATAAAATGGAAGAGGAAATCTTGGTGAAGGAAGCACCACAGCTAATGGAAATGCTCGACCCACTACCAGGAGGAATTCAGGTCGACAAGTTAATGCTAGTAATCAAAATGCCGATGCCAACGTGATTGCTGGAAATCCACCTGTAGATACATGTGTGATGTATCAGTTCTTTGTTTATTTAATGCAAGCAAGAGTTGCTGCTGGTGTTCCTGGAAATGCACGAAGAGCTTATCCTGTAGCTCTAGTTAGAAATAATTATGCATTGCTGAGTAGAGACTACACCAGTTTGGGTGGGAAGCCATTCTTGGGAACAGAGTGTGCCAAAGAATTTCTGACTTGTTTTTTGCATTGTGAGCATATATTTACTGTTTTGGATCTGAATGATGGCAAAAGAGAAGGTTGGCCTCTAGACAGTTGCAAGAGTCAGCACCACATTGGTGGAATAGTGTCCCTGCCGGAGTGCCAAAAGAGGAGTTAATGTGGACTGGTTTTAAAACGAGATTTGAGAAAAAGTTTGTATATGAGTTTGCTAAGTCAATACTGATGAGGAAGCTTATGGATCTAGTTCAGGGAGAAATGTCATACATGAGTATGCTACTAAGTTTAAAGAGCTATCTCGATAGGATATGCTACTATAGATACTAACATCAATGGAATGAGAAGTTCATTAGGGGATTGAGGCCTGAGCTTGCTAGAATGACCATTACACATGTCTGTGATCCTTGTAGTAGAGTGATGGAGATGGCCATTCACCATGAGGAGTTACTTGTTGATTTTGCTAAACAAAGAACGATGGAAACTCAAGGTTCTCAAGGTAGAAAGTGAAAGTTCTTTAGAAAAAAGGGAGCTCAGAAGGGGGATGTTGCTAAGAAGTCAAAGGCTGAGGTAGTCTGATATAAGTGTGACAAGAAGGGTCACTTTGCGAATGAATGCCAGTCAGGAAATGGGAAGAAAGCTTCAAGTAAGAAGTATGTGAAGTGTTTCAACTATGATCAAGTTGGGCATTGTAAGAATCGGTGTTCAGAGCCAGTTAGGGAGGACAAAGGAAAAGTTTTTGCTATAGAACCGGCTAGGCTTACTGCAGCTAATAAAGGAAAGACTGTGATGGAAGGTAAGCTTTTGATTCAGAGTATTCCAATCAGAGTACTTTTTGATACCAGAGCATCACATACATTTATATCTCAGTGTTTGGTCGATAGGTTATGTTTAGAACCCATCTACTTGTTACTTCCTTAAGGGTTATGAATCCAATAGGACGGTATGCAACTCTAGGGTTGGGATGTGACCAGTTAGAGCTTGACTTGTTAGGTCATAAATTTGCATGCAGTTTGTATGTTATTGATTTCGTAGATATTGGTATCATTTTGGGTATGGATTGGTTAGGTAGGTATTAGGCTAGAATGTTTTACCAGGATAGGGAAACATCACTGAAACACCCTGATAGTCATAATAGAGTAATATTCTCAGTAGAGAGTACCGACCAAAGTGTTAATGAATTACTTAGTGCTCTAGAGGTAGAAAATGAGTTAAGTTAGGTTCGAGTAGCAAGAGAGTTTGCAGATGTCTTTAAGACAGTACTAGACTACCACCGTAAAGAGTTGTTGAGTTTAAAATAGATTTGGTGATAGGAGCTGAAGCTATAAGTAGATCACCTAGCAGAACGACACCAACTGAAATGAAAGAATTGAACGTGCAGCTAATGGATCAAAAAGTAAGGAATTTTATTAAACCAAGCAGTTCGCCTTGAGGAGCAGTCGCGGTGTTCGTGAAGAAACCAGATAGGCCGTTAAGGATGTGTATCGACTATCGTAAGTTGAACGAAAGGACGGTTAAGAATAAGTATTCTTTGCCAAGAATAGATTATCTATTTGATTATTTGAGTGGAACCAGAGTGTTGTCCAAGTTGGACTTGGCGACAGGTTTCCATCAGTTAAGAGTGGTGGAGGATAGTATTCCTTTGACAATATTTTGAACTAGTAAGGTTCACATGAGTGGTCGGTGATGCCATTCGGATTAACGAATGCGTCTGCTTTCTTCATGGATTTGATGAACCGAGCCTTCCAAGAGCATTTAGATAGGTTTGTACTGGTGTTTATAGATGATATTCTAGTCTACTCTAAGGATGAGAGAGGGTGTGAAGTTCATCTTTGAGTGGTACTTAATACGCTGAGTCAGAATTAGCTAAAAGCGAAGCTTACCAACTGTCATTTCTGGAAGAAAGAGGTTAAATTTCTTGGCTACGTAATTTCGGAGAAAGGATTCTTAATCGATGCAGGTAAGATCGAAGTAGTGAATAATTAGAAAAGACAAGAGATAGTGACTGAGATCGAGAGTTTTCTTAGACTTGCTGGCTACTGCCGGAGATTCATTAAGGATTCCTCGTAGATAACAGAACCCTTAACTAAACTAAACAGGAAGAAGGTGAAGTTTGTTTGGTCCGACAAATGTGAGGAAGTATTCCTTAAGTTAAAGCATTTGTTGACCAATGCACCTATGTTAGTAGTTCCAGATGTAAATCAATGGTTGGTGGTATATACTGATGCATGTGGAACTGGTTTGGGAGCGTATTGATGCAGAATGGTAAAGTGATTGCCTACACATCTAGACAGCATGAAGTTGATATCCTACTCATGATTTGGAGTAGGTAGCTGTGGTCTTTGCATTGAAGATTTGGAGACATTATCTCTTAGGGGAGAGATTTGAGTTGTATACCGATCATAAGTCTTTAAGATATTTATTCTCTCAGAAGGAGTTGTATATGAGACAACAAAGGTGGCTAGAGTTTTTGGCTACGTATGATTTTGCTATAGAGTATACACCAGGAAAAGGTAATAAGGTAGCAGATGCTCTAAGTAGAAAACATCAGAATGTGGTGTTATCTATGTTGGCATAGTGGAAAGATTTAAAAGCTTTAGTCAGTTGTGATGTGCAGTTAAGATCGACGCTGGTTCTAGTCAGAGTTTCGCCAGGTTGTCTTATTTGGAAGTTCGACCAGTATTGATTGAGAAAGTTGCTTTTAAGCAAAAGGAGGATCCAGTGTTGGATAATAGAATTAGAAGGCTTGAGGTTGAAACTGAGATCGATGGTCTAAAGGATTTTTGTCTTGCCAGAGAGGATGGTTGAGAATGAAGGGATGATTGTGTGTTCCAAATATTGAAAACTTGAGAAAAGAAGCTCTGGGAGAATTTCATCGATCCATGTTTACAATTCATCCTGGAGAGAAGTTTCTATTGGAAAGGTATGAAGAGAGATGTTGGCTTATGGGTTAGGCAGTGTGCAAATTGTCAATAAGTGAAAGCCGAACATCAAAAGCCGAGTGCGTTGCTTCAACCTTTAGATATTCCAGTTTGGAAATGGGGATTCAACATCCATTATTTTATAGACAGGTTGCCAAGGACAGATAGGGGTAATGAAAGTATATGGGTTATAGTGGATAGATTGACTAAGACAACCCAGTTCATTCCATTTAGGTCAACCAGGATAGCACCTGTTTTGGCTAAGTTGTCCTTGAAAAACATTGTTAGACTCATGGAGTTCCTAGTAGTATAGTAAGTGATAGAGATTCTTTGTTCACTAGCAAATTCTTAAAGAGTTTACAGGAGGTATTAGGTACCAAGCTTAATATGATTAGTACATATCACCATTATACTGACGGGCACACAGAGAGAGTCAATAATGTATTCGAAGATTTATTAAGAGCTTATGTTTTAGACTTTGGTGGATCTTAGGAGGATCACTTACATTTAGTTGAATTTTCCTATAATAACAGTTATCATACTAGTATAGGAATGGAGCCATTTGAAGCCTTGTATGGAAAGCCATGTAAATCACCCGCATATTGGTTGGAAACTGAAGATGGATTACTCTTAGGTCCAGATTTGGTTATAAAGGTTTCAAAGAAGATTGAGTTGATCCAATAACGGATGAAGGAAGCTCAGTCCAGACTAAAGAGTTATGCAGATAAGAGGAGAAAGGCCTTAGAATTCTCAATTGGGGATAAGGTTTTTATTAAAGTATCACCAACGAAGGTGTGATATGATTTGAAAAGTCAAGGAAGTTAGACCTAAGATATATAGGTCCATTCCATATTATAAAGAGGATTGGAAAGCTCGCATACAGAATAGAGTTGCCAAGCAGTATGGCAGGTGTCTATAATGTATTTCACGTATCTCATCTTCGCTAATATGTGCATGATCCAGAGACAACTAATTCTTCGACAAGGTTGGAAGACTTAGTAGTAGAGCCTAATTTGACTTTTGTTAGACAACCAGTTCGGGATGTAGCTTGAGACGAGAAAATATTAAGGAATAAGGCAGTCAGGTTTGTGAAAATTCAGTGGAGCGACAACGAGAAGGATTGTACTTGGAGACAATGGACTGGACTATCCTGATCTGCTTTGAGGGTATGTCTATATTATATTTATATAAATAGCTGCTAGTTAGTTAGACCTGTGTGGTTGTTTGGAGTTGTTACAGATGATTGCTATGTTTAGTATTTAGCCTTTTTTAAATTTAGAGGACGAAATTATTTAAGGGGAAGAGCCTGTAACATCCCTAATTTTTTATAACACTATTCAAGAAATTTAATTAGATAAATTAAATAGAATAATGATGATGATGGGATTGAGATTTGAATAAACCATATATAGGGTCATGCTTATTAATAAAGTAAATGAGCTTTAACTAGGTTGTTAAAGTAATTAAATTACACATGGGCATATTAGTAAAATACCCTCCTTATCGTACACGGCCATACACTTCTTACCTTTGCCCATTCATGTTTCATTTCTCACCATCACAAACGCAAATAAAAAACTAAAATACAGCCAGCCATTAACAAGGTAGAAAAGAGGAAAAATCCAATCTAAAGCTAAGGATCAAAGCTATGAACGATTCACCAACAATAAATATCAAATTCCTTATCATATCTAAGGTGAATAATAATTTTATACCGTCTCTATTTTATCCTATAATTATATGTTTTGGACTTATGATTAAATTCTTATTTATGTTAATATGGATAATGATATGCTAGAACTATATTATGTTTGATTTATTTAATTCAAATATATGAACTAGCACGGTTTTAGGATAAAACCGAGGTTTATAATTTGAGAACGCCATGGAAAAATTTATGTTAGTAAAACATGATTTTTGAGATGAGTTTTAATTTTCAAAAGTTTCTGAGCTATACAGAATTTATTATGAATTTCTAATGGAAAATATAATAATATTAGGTTTAAATTTCATTTTTAGTGTTTCAGGAAGAAATTGGGTCTAAAACTTTAACACGTTTGATTACGTGATAAAATTGAATTTCTGGGATTTTTGGGGATTTTTCCCAATTGATTGACTATGGAAAATAAGTTCTTTCGAGAGAAGTACTTATTTGCAAATACTGATTTTCTTGATGGAAGGGATTAAACATTACAATTTCTTTGATTTAGATCTAGTTAAATGCGACAGTTAAAATTGTAAAGTATTTGAAAAGTTATACAATAACCAATCAAAGGTTTACACAAGTAAGCGGTTATAAAGTAATTACTTAAAGTTGCCACATTTCGGCCTTTAACCCATAAAATTAGGATTTGCCTAAAATAGTAGCACCTTTCGACTCCTTTACCTCTGCACCATCTCAGTCGAAACTATCTCAGTCGAAACACACGTAGTCGAAACCAATGCACATGTTATCAATGGTATTGGTACAAAGTGAATTGGTGGGTAGTGGAAGCTAGGGTGTTGAAAGCAGTACTTTCGTAAGGGTCAAAATCGTGTTCTATTTCAAAAGCAAAGATCTTGCTTTATTTTACTTAAACCTTTTGACATAGTCGAAACATATGCTTTTGAAAAGGTTTATACAAGTAGCTTTCTAGGAAGGTTGCTTTATTATGTTGAAGTGTTAGCTTTCGAAGAGGTACCTTTCTCCTTAAATAAGAACTGTCGAAAGGATTGGTTTCGACCAAGTCGAAACCCAACCGCATATTTTCTCCTTTTGACTGTACTTAAGTCATATACACCGTCGATGTGTTCCCTTTGTTTTAACTTAAACTAAGCCTTTTTCCTGATTGCTTTCGAAGGGTTGGGGGTTTCGAGGCAATGGAGTCAAAAGGGGGTTTCGACTCTATCTTTTGATGTTTTAATTTAAAAGGTAGTTGATTTTGACTAGATGGTTCCGACATCTTCATTTTTTCCCCAAAACAATTTTTATAATTGGTTTCGAAAGAGGAACTTTTGTATTTAATCATTTTTCTCCAAAGAATGTTTTTAAAGAGTAAACCTTATGCTTTCGAAATGGTATTTTTATTTGTTTCGAAGCTATGTTTTAAAGAATGTTTTGATACCATCGAAAGGTACCATTGGTTTCGAATGTGAATATTATCAAGCATTAAAAAGGTACATTTATTATTTTTTGAAAAGAAGCTTATGCTTTCGAAAGAGGTCATCCAAAGGTTTCGAAGGTGATGTTTTAAAGCTTCAAAACAAATAATCCACTCTCACTATTAAAAAGGAAATACCGCAGCATAAATAAAGATTTTAGAAGTATTACTTCTTCATATACTTATTCACATTGTAATTCACCCATAATAGTACTTTGGGAAAGGGAGGGATAACCAGTTAGGTTGACCTAGTAGTGAATATAATTTAAGAAATGTTAATGTTAAATATAGGGTGTAATTGTTTCCTTTTATTAACTTTCCTATTATAAACTTTCCTGATTTAACTATTTGGTGTGATATATAAACACCTCTTCTTGTATATCAATAAGATGGAAAAAATAAAATAAGTTGCTTTTGCTTTCTCCTCTATGTCTGTTCTTACAAATTATATTTGATACCTAACCAATTAACATGGTATCAGAGCTAGGTTAGAACAACGTACTCCTTCCCTTCTTTAATTTGATTCCAGAAAATTAATCAAAATCTTTACAATCCCGATTCCAGAAAATCAGAAAATTCAAATCTCGTACTCCTTCCCTTCTTTAAATCAGAAAGCAATCGCCTGTAACTTCCAATCGCCAACAATCGCCTGTAACTTCCAATTACCTCCATCTCCAGTAACTCACAACCTTGAATCTGTAACTCACGAATCACCAAATTGCTTCACCTCAATTCGAACCCATTTCTGCAGCCACCATTTCCGAACCCAAACCCTAGCCATGGCCATGCGTCCTTTAGTTTCAGTCTAATCCCTCGAGTCTGACATGCAAACCTCTGATAAGCCAGCCTCGTACCTCTCCCCAATGTCTCAAAGCCCCAATCCGTACTAGCATCGTCGACTTCGTCCACCACCAACTATCACGCAATCACCGCCAGCCTTACGCTGTAAGCTGCAAGGCCGGTCACCAGACTTCCGCCGAGTCATGGGGAACCGGACGTGTTGGTCAGGAAGCCTTCGAAAACATGTGTCGAGGAGGACGCATGTTCGCTCCAACCAAGATCTGGCGCCACTGGCATCGTCGAGTCAACGTTAACCAACGTCGATTTGCTGTTGTCTCTGCACTCACTGCTTCAGCAGTACCTTCACTTGTGATGGCTAGGGGCCATAAAATCAATTCAGTGGCTGAATTACCTCTCGTTGTCTCAAACTCCATCGAGTCAATTGAGAAAACGAAGGATGCAGGATTTCTCGTTCGTTGCGTCATCCAGTTCTTTCTATGTGTACCACCCCGCTCCCAATCGGATCGCTTCTGGCTGCATTCGAGGATGCAACTGGGACTGCAATTGGGGCACATGAGTAACAACCTTCTCCCTTTCTCTGTCAGAATCAATTTCCAATACCAAATCTTCCGACACGTGCAGCAGCGCTTGCGCTTTCCGCGGCTGCAAAGCTTGATTTTCATTGTATTGTCTTTTACGATTTTCACTGCGTATGTTGTAATCTACTTGATCGAAACCTATGTCCACTGCGATCTCTTTTAGCGCACTCGGCAGTTCCTGCCGTGATGGTGGTGGCGGTGGCTGTGAGACTTGATTTTGATAGGAGTTCCTTGGTGGGTTCTGTTTGTTCCTTGGTGGGTTCATCTTGCCCCTCTCAGAAAATTCGATTCTCAGAAAATTCGTGTTCAACCAGTAACTTGCCCCTCTCGTGGATTTGGTTTCTTAGAAAATTTAGGTTGTGGATTCTCAGAAAATTCGTTGATTTGGTTTCTTAGAAAATTTAGGTTGTGGATTCTCAGAAAATTCGTTGATTTGGTTTCTCAGAAAATTTAGGTCGTGGATTTCAACTCTTAAATGAAATAGGAATGAAAACTATTATTCCAGCTAAATTATGGTGTGATAACAAAGCTGCTATTTATGTTTCATCTAATGCCACTACAACAAAAATGCCCTATTACAACGCCCTTTTTACAACGGGCATTTGCTGCCCGTTGTAATAGAAGGCTATTACAACGGTCGATTCAGGACCGTTGTAATAGATGCCCCCTTTTACAACGGGCATTTGCTGCCCGTTGTAATAGATAGCTATTACAACGGTCCATTCAGGACCGTTGTAATATATGCCCTATACAAGACTCTTTTTACAACGGTCCATTCAGGACCGTTGTAATAGATGCCCCTTTTTACAACGGGCATTTGCTGCCCGTTGTAATAGATCTCTATTACAACGGTCCATTCAGGACCGTTGTAATATATTTATTAATTACACTTAATATTTAATTATTATAATTAATATTCAATTATTTAGTAATTACATTTAATATTCAGTATTTAATATTCAATATTAGATAATTAAATTAGTAAAATTCTAAACTAAATTCATAAATACATTTGAAATTTTCATAAAATTCAAGAATTAAAGAGTAAAATTTTAAGATAACTTAAAATTTTAGAAAGTTTCTGAAATCTTAGAATATTTAATATTTCAAATAAACTTAAAAACATTTGTAAAATTTATAAACAAAAATTTGAAATTTTCATAAAATTATAAAATAAAGAGATTAAAATTTTATAAAATATTTAAAATTTCAAAATATTAAAATAATTCAGAATTTGAGAAATATAAATTTTACTGTAAAATTTTTAGAAACTAATGCCCCTTTTAGTTTCAAATGCATTAGTAATTACATTTAATATTCAGTATTTTACTGTAATATTTTAAAACCCTAAATAACTAAATAACTAAAACCCCTTTTTAAATAAACAAGGCCGGCCCACTTGAAGTTCACCGTCCCCTTCTTTTGTTTGTGAAAAATGTCGGCCTCTCTTTGTCGAATTAGGGCTTCGGCTTCTTTCTCGAATTAGGGCTTCGTTCTGATGATTGATGCTCTTGCTTCTCTGATGTTCGATTGTTGCCCTTGCTCACTGCTTCGCTTATGATTGTTTGCTCCTCTGTTGATCGATTGTGAAATTAGGGCTTCGGCTTCAATTTGGTATGTAACTTTCCTTTTTGCTTGAATGCTTGAATTTGATTGTTGCTCTGCTTGCCGATGATGAACTTGGGTTTGTGATTGATAGTTTGATTGTGAATTTTAGCTCATATTCGATGATGATACCTTCGGGTTGAATTTATATGAACTCGTTACACTTGAAATCCTTCGTATCAATTTAGTATTTTCCTAATTCTCAATTTTTTGTTACCTGTTGCGCACGGCTTCTAATCTGTAGCGTTCGATCATCTTGATTAACGCGGCATTAAAACTTTTCCCTTTTTCATTTCTGACTTTTTCAAAGGCGTATTTGATGCACTGTCATCAATTCGAATTCTCTGGTTCTTCCATGATTTCGACTTCACTGTGAATTATTGTTGCATTCCGTATTTGTTTTCGAATTAATTAATTCGAAGATTTCTTCCTATATTTGTTTTCTCGGCCCTTATTTGTATTAATACTGACCATATGTAGTCAAGAAATTTGATGCAGAGATTTCTTTCCAAATTAATTTTCTTTGACTTAATTAAAAATACGATTTTGATCTTTAACTTCGGCTTGATTTCTGCACTGACTTGTACTTGCCACTGTCTTGTGTTTTCTACTGCACATTCACCTGTTTACAATATATGTGCATACATACATATGTATGTGTGTATGCATATATTGTTGGGTTTGTGCTTGGACTTCAACTGCTTCATGTTCTGTTGATCTTGATTTTGTTTCTCAGTCATGTATTCACCTGCATGTAGTTGTGCACTGATTCTTTCGAATTGCATACTTCATCCATTTGTTCATGTTGCTGGACTTGTTTCGCTGGTATCTTCCCTGTGTTGATTTGAGTTGCTGTCGTCTGCACTTGCACTTGATATTGTAACCTCTTATAATCATTCTGGCCTTGCTTATCACGGTTTGATTTTGCTGGTTCGACTTGGCATTGACTGTTTCAATTTGTCTCAACTTGATTTCTGATTTGTGAATTATTCAACCTTGTTCATCACGTTGCTGACATTTGCTTTGACCAGTTGATTTACTTTGGCCATACTGTTGAAATAGTGTTCTCTGACCATCTCTTCTATCATTTGGTACTGCCATGCATTTTCATAGTACCATAGCTTCTTTGTTGCACTCGAGTTAGTTCAAACATGAACTTGTTGCTTGGTTCACTGTGTTACTCATTGATTAGTTTGCATTGTCATATTTTATTCCTGTTGCCTTCATTTGCCATTGAGTTTTGTAGCTTGGTGTCATGTTTGCTGGACTTGTTGTTGGCATGTGCATTGTGTTTATTTGTGTCCACACGATGCTTTGAGTCTGCAACTTGTAGCTGGACTTGATTTGTGCCTTGTCCATTCTCATGTGTTCATCCCTGTAGTATATGTTAGTGATACATTTTGGAGTTGGTTCATGTTGCTCTGCACTTTGATGTTGTAGTCTCTGACTTTGCTGTATTCATGCTTTTATGCTTGTGACATTCCTCTACCTTGTTGACTGCATCACCATACTCTATTGAGACCTGTAGTCTTATTTCATGTTGCTGTGCAGTAGCTATGCCTTACTTGTCTCTGCTCCATCCTGGTTGCTTCCCTGACCTTGTATCACTTGATTCAGAAAAAAAATTGGAACTGGATTAGTGCAGTTTTCATTCTAGTTTGTAACTGCAGCCATGTTTCATTTTGAGTTGCAGTGTTGGTCTGACTTGCTTGAGTTTCACTGCCATAAGTCGTGCATGTGTGTTGCAGTTGTTTATATGCACTTCATCACTTCAGTATTGTATTGTTTTATGTAGTAGCCTGGACTGGTGCATACTGTTTCTTTACTATGTTGTATTATTCACTGATGCACTCGTATCACTGGTATTTGTGGTCGTCTGCACCTCTGGCATGCAGCTTGAATTGAGTTGTGTCGAGATAGCTTGCATGATTTACTTGCATTGTGGCATTGTGTTCTGGTCATTTGCACTTGCAGTTATCTTCGAGTCTTCTGTATATTTTGTAGCATGTCACTGGACGCATTCCTGTAGTAGCTTTGTTGTTGCTGTGTTCACTGTCACTACGCATTGTTGTAAGTAGTTGGAATCACTGTCATTTGTTTCTTCACTTGTGCATTGTTGTGTCTGGTTCGTTGAGTTCTTGGTTGTGATAGCTCTATATAGTTTGGAACTGTGTCACGGTGATGCATTCTTGAGTCTTGGATATTGAACAGTATTATGTTGGTTTGGTTGTTTTAATGAAGAGGTTGAACTTGCACACTTCATGTAGCCTTCATGTTTGGTCTGACCTTTGCACATATGACTTTCTTCATGTTGCAGCTGATTTTTTTTTATTTTTTTATTTTGATGTTGCCACTATCTTCTTTGTACTCCAGCATACAGTTGGTAGTTTGCATTCTCTCATGGTTAAATTCATTGCTGAGTTGATCATGTTTCTGGATTTGATCAATGCTCGGTCATGTTGCATTGTGTTGAATCCAGTTTGTTATTTGGGTTTGACACTGTGCTGAATTGTTAGCAGTGCTTTTGTTTGATTTGTGCACACGAGTTGGCGGGGCAGTGCACACGTGTACAAATGTATACGTGTGTACTGCAGCCACTTATGTACAACCTGTCCCTGATAAAATGCTGATATGCACAGATACAATCAATGACGAATAACCCAAATAACTGAGGCAAACAATGTTTTCAAAATCATGTTTCATTTTATATTGCAAAGCGCATATTCAACAAAACTCGGGTTTGACCTTGTGCTCGTGTCGTGATTTTAAATATATTGCATGTGAGTTGAACCCGGCGTTGCATTTGGGTTTGACCTGTGCTCATTTGTCCCTGTAGCATTATCAAGTGTATATCGGTGTGCACGGCCTTGTGGCATATACAGTGATACACTGTGTATGTCACAAGTTGTTCGTGTATGATGAATTCAAAATTCAAATTTAAATGATGACGAACAACCCAAATAACTGAGGCAAATATTCTTTTCAAAAAATTCACATTTTATTTTATATTGCAAAAATATTTCTTTTTCAATTTTACTGCGTTAGTAAATATTTTTGCAGATTGCTCAGATGCTGGATTCTAACTGGAAAGAAGTTGAAGATAACAATACGAGTGTGAGTGATATGTAGTGAGGTTCTGAATGTAAAATAGTGATGTAATGAAATTTGTATCAAAATTGTATAGTGAATAGTGAGAGTTTGAATTTGTACTATTTAAAAATTGTAATAAATATTTGTTTGAATAAAATATTCATTTGAATTCAAAATCTGTGCTGTAATTTTTTTTTAAAATTTGCATTCATTTTGCAACGGTCAGAAACCGTTGCAATATCATGTATTACAACGGGCATTGCCCGTTGTAAAAATATGTATTACAACGGGCTTTGCCCGTTGTAAAAATATGTATTACAACGGGCATTGCCCGTTGTAAAATATGGTCGACCTATTACAACTAGGCCTAATACAACGGGCGCATGCCCGTTGCGAAATGCATATTACAACGGGCATTGCCCGTTGTAAAATGCCTGTTTTGTTGTAGTGTGCTGTGTTCCATGAACGAAGCAAACACATAGAGATTGACTGTCATTTTGTTCGGGATAAAATACAAGATGATTTAATATCTACAAAGTATATGGAGACTAAAGAGCAGATTGCAAATATCTTCACCAAAGCTATGAACGGAGTCAGAATTAATTACTTGTGTAACAAGTTGGGCCTGATTAACATCTATGCTCCAACTTGACGGGGAGTGTTAAATATGAGGTGTAATTGTTTCCTTTTATTAACTTTCCTATTATAAACTTTCCTGATTTAACTATTTGGTGTGATATATAAACACCTCTTCTTGTATATCAATAAGATGGGATAAATAAAATAAGTTGATTTTTCTTTCTCCTCTATGTCTATTCTTACAAATTATATTTGATACCTAACCAATTAACAGTTAAAATCTTAACTAAAGATATTGGCAAGAGCCAATAGGTTCATAGTCAGCCCATGAAAACTATGATTTGATACTAGCAAGGGCCAGTAGGTTTGTAGTCCATGAAAATTATATCCAAATCAAGATATTGATAGTTCGTCAGGGTAGCCTATGAAAACTAGGATAATAGAAAAGATATTGGAGTTACCAATAGGTTCTTAGTGATCCCATGAAAACTATGAATTTGGATAGATAGTCCATAAACATTTCACAGGTTAATAGTAACCTTAGAAAATATAATTGAGACAGATGGTCAGAATGAATGGAGATGGGTAATTTAGATTTGATTTACTTGTTTTGCATATCATCATAATGTTTTTGAAAAACTATGTTTTAACCATTGTGCATCTAGGGGGACAGTATATGGTTATATAAATGTTTTAGGATATTAGTGAGGGGTAACCCATTCCGCTAAGCGGTGTGGTCTCACTAGATATCTAAATGGTTTGAGATGGAAAATTATTATTCATACCAGGCTTTATGTCCGACTCAATTTTTTTTCCCTTAAACTCTCGAGTACTCAACTGATTTTGAATAGGTTCAGAGTTAAGGTTTCCAACTGTTCTTTTAGACGAATAAAGCTTCCGAGGACGTGCGGGAGGCAAGCCAGTTATTATGGTTCTTTCATTTCCGCTGTGTGTTTGATTGTAGCGGCAAAACAGTTTTAGTGCCTTATCATATACTCTGATCATCCAAGGGGGCATCTTCATATGTCACTCTTGGCGTACTTTATAATAATTATATGTTATCTGAACATGGTCTGCAAATATGGATTATGTAATCAATTTGGAATATTTTAAAATTGAATGTGGAATTTGTTTGTTGTTTTAATTTTTTTTCATATTCTTGTGTTTCTATGTATTAATGTATCTAAATCTTCGTATTCGGTCATTGAGAATTAAAAACTATGAATGACTCCATCATCCTTACCTATTAGTTTTGGGCCTCCAAGTAGGGGGATGTTACATATATCCCTATTAAATAAATTCCACAAATAAGTAGATATGGATCAATCAATGTCCTTCTAACAGACAAGTATAGTTGCCAATCACTTAAAGAAAATTCTTGTGCTAGTTTTGCATTAACAATGCTTTACTCTGTTGTAGTGCAAAAGTACGAATTCAAGGGTAGTTACTATAAATTTTGTTGCATTCATCGTTTCTTTTGTAGGGATAAAGGATTCGCTTAAAATTAAAAATTATCATGTAATATGTAGAATTTTGTTGAACTTAAAATAATTTCGTTTATTATTTTCTAACGTGATGCATTTATTTTAACCCAACAAACCTGCATTATATTTATTTTTCTATCTCTCTTTCCCTAATTATCTAAAAGTTTAAGATCATACCTAACTATTATTTGTTTCTATCTTCATGTGTACATCTTTAAAATAGTTGTGCCAATTTCCTAACATTTGCTAAATAAGCATCGGTGCAACTATGAATATTATTATGACCTATGTATGTAATTTTTTTTACAGAACTGAGAGCTTCCCATTTATTTTGGTAGTTTTAGACAGTTTTGTTGTAAGCACTCACTTTACATAGTAGGATTTACATTATGGATCGGTCTTTTTATGAATTACCGTGTGCAAAGCATGGGTTTGTACTAGATTTTAACTTAAATTCGACTCATTGTTTAGAAATTATGCGCTTTCTTCTTGTCTCTTTTAATGTACATAGCCTTCATTAATTTATTCTCTTTTCATAAAATATTGCTTTAGTTTACCATGAATATTTTCTAGAGTATCGTACGGATATTGACTATTCATTTTGTTAGGTATATCGATTCAATATTAGTATGAATAACCGTAATTTACATACATACATACATACATACATACATACATACATACATACATAGATATATATATATACATATATATATATATATATAATTAGGTCGATATAATATTTATAACTTAATAAGGTTATTACTTGTGTAAGATAAAATTGTAATCATTTTTACAATGTTCGTTTAGTATTATCATTAAAGCATAAGTAAAGACTGCCCTAATAATTATGACAAGATAATTGAATAAAATCATCTACAGATTTCTCTTTGCTGTATTATTCTTTTATTAAATTAGCAAATTATAAAGTAAGTACATGTAGTTACCCTTTCCCTACCACTTTCTTAGAACATATGTATTTTTATAATAAGGAAGTCGTTGGTGAAATATTTTGTCACAACACCAAATAACTAGTAGGCCAATAATATGGTCGATTACCCTATTAGTATTGAATTAAAAAATTTAAGTAATAGTAAGTTTACCTTCAACGTAGTACTTATGTTGCGGCAAGCTTGCACAATTATGAGAAAGCATTTTAACTGTTTGTTAAAAATTCTTAGGTTGATTTAAGTGATAAATTTAGCAAAATGAAAGCAAAACAAAATCTGCTAAAAGCGAAAAGTAATAAGTGCGGTAAAGTATACATGGCTCGGATTCCAGATATTCTTACGTCCACGGTTCAAATCATTTATTATCTTCCGACTTCATTGTACAATGCTTCTAATGGCGGAAAGAGTACGATGTATAAGATAAGTTTTTAGAGAATTAATCAGAAGTCTGTTTCTCTCCTATAGTACTTTTCTGTTTATAGTGGAAATTCTCGCATGGATTGTTGACATCACCTTTCTACATCATTCCTCCACTATCTGATGTTGTCACATGCCACCAATCTTTTGATCATTGTAACATATACAGATTGTTGACATGGCCATAAGCAGGAAATTTTGCTGCTGGCAAGAAGATTTGGATTTAAGTAGGATTATTTGAGTTTGAATCTTTTTCTGGGGATGTTTGGATATTTCCAGGTGGTCTTTGTGGGATATGCCTCTTCTTCATAAGGGATGATGGTCTGATGTTTGAGATGGCAGTGCAGTTTCTTGTATGTAGCTAACTTTTGTACTTTGTATTTGAGCAAATTAAATGGATCATGAAATTTAGCTTGGTTAAAGAAAAATAGTTAAATTGGGAAGATTGATCTGATTTGTTATCATAATTTTTTTTTCAGAGGTGTATTATAGTGGTACCATGGAGGTTTATTATCAATGTGATGTCCTTACATGACTTTAGCATAGTTTTAGTTTGTTAAATTGCAATTTTAGTTCAGTTTAATTCGATCAACCTTTTCATTGGTTGTGGATCAATTTTGTCGGGTGTTTAATTTACATTGTCATTGTACGTAAGCTTAATTATGTGTTCATGGAAATGTAGCCTGCCTGCACATTTCGTTATAGTTTATTTATGTTATGCATTTAGTTTTGCGTACTAGGCTAATATCATGATGTGGTTTTATTATATGGCAAGAATGGTATAAACGGCGACGTACTATCTTGAGACGACTTATGGCCTAGGAGGTGATGGCACCATCTGAGGGTATGAATGCATGATCTAAGGTGAAGATGGTGGTGAGGTCTAATGTGGATTAGGGGAAGCTTAAGTGTTTGTTTTTCTTTGTGGTAGCGCAATTCTTATTTATATCATTGTCTGATTTTTTTTTTATCGTAACGTGTTTCTTCTTCAAACTAGCATAGTTTGTTATGTGGTTCATGCTAATGTTCAGTGCAATTTTCCATATGAATACGTGGCATAAGTTTGCTTTAGTATTATGCTGTCTGTTGGTTATTTTGTTGTAGTTATTCTAAATGTTTTAGATATACGCAATACATTTCGTGGTACGGCTTATTTACTTTTTAGGGAGACTACTACATTATGGGTTTGGAAAATCTTTCAATCACATTAATTTACTGGACTTTTTACGTAGCGTCTTTAAGGGATCTGTCTAGTTCCTTGTTTGTTTTTAGGCCATTTTATTATACCATGCAATTATTTTGTTGACTGAGCTGCTCACCATAAATTGTAATCGAAAATGGTGTAACACTTATCCTATGCTTACACTAATGCTTATTATTGTGGACATGTAATTTACCTAACTTATTTTTCATACCATCTACTCAATCATTCATCTCATATTTAATTCTTCTTCTGGCATCACTATATGAGAGGCCATGTTTTGCGGCGTTTCGGTTTTCAAGAGGCTTGCTTAGTTTTTCATGAAGATTTTTTCTATTATTTTATTATTATTATTATATGGCTATGATTCACTAGGTCTTTTGAATTCTAAGGTTAGATTTTTGAACCAGCTTATACCCATTTCCTTTCTTTTATTTCATTTTCACTTGTTCGTGAATTAAAATAGAAAGAAAACCCTCAGCAAATCTTTTATTTCATTTTCACTCGTTCGTGAATTAAAATAGAAAGAAAACCCTCAGACGATTTGCGATGCCATGCTTTTATCTTCTTTCCACATTTCTATCCCCATAAATCTGTAAGTTGCTTGCTGTGCTTCTCTCCTTCTCTTTTTTTTTTTTTTTGTTTTTTGGTAAAGGTTTTCTCACTTAACATTCAATCTTTACATATCTTGCTCAATTGTATGTATGTTTATTGGGTGAAATTTTCAACTTCTTTGGCTTCTTACTTACTTTAGATTGTATTTTAAACACGAATTCACTACTATTTCGTCGTGTTTAAATTTATGCAAACTTTGTGAGTGGATTTCAATTTGCAACTTTTCTTTTAGCTATTAATGGCCTTCGACGATTTCCCTATTCGTAGGGCCATAATTTGTCATTTTTAGAGCTAGCCTTAGCTATTAATGAGGAAAGTCAGGTTGAGGGCATCTTGGTGAGTTTTGGAATTTGTAATTGATCTTTATGAATTTAGGTTTCCTACACACTCTAGTCATAATCATCTGCCTACAAAGCGATATTTCCCTCACCCCGAAACCTATTCAATGTGGCCTTCACCTTCCTTTGCATCACAATATTATAGAGTGGTTGGTTAACACTGGTCTATCCCCCATTTAGTTAGCCCATAATCCTATCACCTCCTAGCATTTACCTACATTCTATACGTCAAAAACTTAACTCCTCCCTCCTATCGAGAACCGATCCTTTTATATATGATGCATAAGAGTCTAACTTTAAGATGTTTTGGGTTTTATTACATTCAAGTTACAAAATCTCTTTTTTCAATAACTTCGCACAAGACTTATAGGTGGGTAGATCAATTCTTTTTTATTTTGAGCCAGGATGACTTCATTTCCACGTTTAGGGAACTGGGTACTGTCTTGCCCCCACTCTTTTTTTTATTACAACTCCTAAGATTTCTTTTTTTACATTGCCTTAAATTTTCTTTCCCTTATAGTTAATTTTCATGATTTTTCGAAGGGTGAGCGAGAGTTAATTTCATCTCGTTGGATGGAAAGGCATAATTATGATGTGGTGTCTCGTAAGTGTTAGATTATCTTTGCGGAAGACCTGTTGCATTGTTATAATTTCCTGCGTCGATGACATCATTTTTGTCATTCTATATTTTTTATGCTTTTGAGGCGATTGCGCCGCATGGTGTATCTTAGTTATATGCACTTATTGTTTATGCTTTTGTTATTTATTCCAATTTGTTTGTACGCTTATTTTACATATTAAATGCTCTGTTACCTCACTGCATAGGTACTATATCGTGGGTGGCGGTCGCCTTTGCAAAAGGGACTTGAGAATAAGAGAACTAAATAGGATTTAGCAGCACTATAAAGTGTTTGAAAGCAGACGAAAATGGTCCCCTTCCTTCCTCTTTTGCCCTGACCCCTCCAGTCTCGATTCCTGATCCTATCGTAAATGTGATTTCACCTTTATCTCGCTTCTTAGTAAATCTCAGAGAAGGTGATGTTTCTGATCTCTCTTAGTGGATGGGGCATTTTCTTATCGATGATGTTATAGCATTGGACCCGGCATTATTGCGTCTTCCCTCATCGCCTACTGTGGTCGTTTATTCCAACTTTCATCGAAGTCTTTTTCATGTAAATTCATCAACAACTTTTGATTCACTCTCTTCGCTTGTCATCTTCATCCATTTATTTTTTTGAATTACTTTTCATGTGCTATAATATATATGTACTCTGGCTACGGACCTTGGAATGGAACTGTACAGACAGCTTGAGTTCTCGAAATCAGAGTTAGTTAGGGTTCAAAAAGAGTACAGACAACTAATGTAGGCCAATGCACGGTTCAAGAATGATATTGAGGCTAAGGATAAGAAGGAAGCTGATATTAAATTAAAGTTTGAGAAAGTTTCTAAGAAATTCAATGGCATGGATTTGCGTGCTTATAAGGCTAAGAAAGAAGTTGGGAGTTCGAGAAGGGTGATGAAAAGGCTAGAGAGGGTGCTTGCTAAGATGGTAAAATGGCTTGAACTATAGCTCTCAATGCCCTTTATTACATTTATGCTAAAGTAAAAGGGTAATTCTTCATGGAAAGACTTGATGACGTTAACATAGGGGTTAATTTAGAGTTCTTGGAGGACCTTAAGTTGCTTAAAGGGGCTCTTGAATACTATAGAGACAAGTGGATGAAAGATTTACAAGGCGTTCCAAATTTCCCTTCGGATGAAACGCTGGTGGAGAATGTGTGTGATGATAGTGACGTAGGGGGAGAGACGTCTAATGCTAATGTGCTACCCAATAATACTTCTTCAGATTTCCCACCGATGTAGAAGTAAATATTTGACTATTCTAGTTTTAGGTCCTTTTGCTTTTTATATCTTTACAATGTTTGTTTTGTCATGGTCATACAAGTGAACTTCCTATCTCAAAAATATTTTTTCACACTTATTTCTAAATATAACGACTTAAAAATAAATTTGCCTCATACTTTTCCTTGTTCCATCTCTTTTTATATGGTGCACTAGCATATTTTGAATTAGTATTCTTCTTTCCTTCCTTTATAGGTAAGGTAAATGGGTGTTGAGAAACTCCTATTGTTAAAGTCTTATGTGGAAAATAATTTAGTTCAATATATAAGGGAGTGTATAGAGCGTGTTGACGAGCTGGCAAAGAAGAGGTTGTTAATAAGAGTCACTTTTATACGTAGGAGGGAAACTAAACTTCAAAAGCCTATTGCACGGCTAAGGAAAGAGTCTTAGAAGCTTTTGTTTAGAATCGCACTAGTTATTCATGAAAGAAATGTGCTTTATGACTTAACGATGTATAATGTGGTTGCTTGTTTAAAAAAAAGTCCCGATCCCTCTAGGGCATCCCTACTTATTATGGTTTGAAAATAGGTGTAGCCATGAGCAAGAGTAGTGTTTCTTCATGTATTTTTTCATCTTTAATTGGACAAGATGCTCTTCACTTATTGTATATATTTATTTTATTTTGATTTCCTGTAGACTTCTTACTTGATTATTTCACATTTATAGGTTGTGCCTATGTCTCCTATAGGGACTACATCTATTGATCTTCATGAAGATAACATTCCCACCTACATTCTTTGTATGAATTAGACTTCTTTAAATGTTTTTGAAAGTTATGCCACTCAAATTAGATTACTTGAGATAGCCAACACACATCTACAAAAAGAGAGAATAGGTTATTGATGACACTCGTGAAGAGATGCATAGAGAATATGGGGAGCTAACATGGAACCTTGAGAGATTGAAACAAACTAACGTTCGGCAACAGGATTGCATCACTAAGAAGTATTTGAAAATAAAAGAATTAGAGAAGAAGCTTGATATTTCTTAAGGTCTCACTGCTGACCTGGAAAATTATTACAAGACACAGAGAGTTGTTATAGAGTAATCTATGAAGCTGAGATCAAAATACTTAAGATAGAAAATGATGAATTGTCTCAACAGTTCGCTATCCAACTATCTATGGAAGATAACTCTAACACTCTTCATTCTCAAGCAGCTCCTGCCCTACCTTTGAGTATGGTGAGGATGAGGCTTCTCAATGGAAGAAGCAATTTATGGCCTACTACCAAAATAAAGTTATTGAGTTGAAAATTGCTTATGAAGAACGAGTGAAAGGTTCAACTGGCGGTGTGAAGGTAGAGAGACGCTCCTTCGCTAATGCTTTGTTTGGCTTATTTACAAAGAAGACTAAAAAGAAAAAAGCAGAGGTCTTGGATGATTTATGGTAGATTAATTATTTTAAAGAGGAAAGGATTAAGAGGGCCCTTCGCAACATAATGCTAGTCAATCGGTTTTAGCTACAGAGATTAATGACCTTATATACGGCTGTATAATTTATAATTTTTAAGTTTAATTATCGTACTACTGACTCATATAAGGGTTAACTAGCTCACTCCCGAAAAAAATTCGTCTAACCATCTACTTTGAAGTCTGTGCATCTTCCTTACAGATTTTATACTAGTACAAAATCCTTCAAGGAATAACCCAAGTCTTTGTTACCGCTCTCTCGGGATAGCTGGTGATCATAGCCTATTTGTCAGACCTGCTACTAAAGCCTGGTCCAAAATATTGACATAGCGCACGACCTTCCAATGTTGACATCCCATTTAAACTAATCTAAATAAGTTAAGGAAAATGCACATTTCAGTTACTTAATACCTCTTACTGGAAGTGAAGTAGACCACATTTCCTTGAAAGTGCTACTGGAACATTTAATAATTCAAATCTTAGGCGAACCCTTAGTGTATTTTCCTCCACTTATTTGCAACACATATTCCTCCCCCATGGGACCTATGGTTGGAGATATCTCACATTGGTAAGTATACACAACTGTTGGTAGCTTCTAGGTGAAGGACAGACTTCTGTTGTGTAAATCTACAGTTCTCACATCCCATCCCACAGAACCAAACCAATTACCCAATGCCTAGGTGTTGGGCTAGTCTCATTAATTCATGCTTGTTCTAAACGTATAATTGAAGCTACATAATTTTCTACTATAAAAATTATATTGCTTCTACGTATATTTTAATACTGAATTGTTCACTACGTAATTATTCTTATTTTATACACTTAGGCTTTGGTTTCCTGGTTTTTTCTTATGTCCATTAAATGTCCTTTATCTGTAATAATTGGTTATTAATGTCAAAATTGGACAATCCCTAATTACATTTATTTTCCCATTTCAAAATCCACCTATTATGCCTATTTTAGTTTTTCACGAATGCCATATTAAATTCTCTTATCAGTCCTCATTTAATTCCTTTAACTTATTATTAACTACAATTTATTGCTTATTAAATTTGTAGAATTTTTCATAAATTTTGAAATTATTATTCCTTCATTTTTCAACATCCAGTCCTATAATTAGTATGTTGTTAATAAATAACACAAATATCGTCATAAATTAGGCTAGATTTATTTATTTTTAATTAGAAAGTGGTTATACGTACATATATTCCTGTTTCTAACTTTTAATTCCCAAACAAGAATATCCCTGTGCTTATTTTAATTTATTGGTGCTACGCTTTCAAAAAGGATTACTGTTATAGCTTTCCATAAATTAACCAAAAGTCAGGCATTACTTGATTTCAAATTAGTAGGAATTATTTATCTTCTTCTATTGAAATGGACAGTGTAAACTACGATCCATACTTTACACCGCTCTTTCCTTTTTGGTACATTTCTTATTAATTCAAACGACGCACTTTTATACATATTTTTGGAATTGGATAATTTATGGAAATTACGTGAAAATAGATAATAATTAAATTATACCCCACTCTAGATAAATTAAAATATAAAAATTCACATTCCAAGTCAACTAGTGCAACCTATTATAAATCTATAATAAAATTCATAGCTTTACAAATATTCTACAAAAACAAATATTTGGGAATGAATTCAAATTTCCATATTAGCTTGTACATAATATTCCTATTCCAACTATATAATTTATTGAATATATAGGCTATAATCCTATACGTTTGTTTTAAGCCTACAACTCTTTTGATCTTATATATGCATAATAATTAAATAAAAGTTCAACGGGATAAAGTTCAATGTTATAAGTAAATTATATAATTTCCCACCCACTTTTCTAACTTTTCAAATATCCAAAATCCAAATCTATTCCTTTACATAGAACCTTTCCGTTCTAATCAAAAAGAGTATGTATAATATTGTATAGACATACTATTAGAATTAGAGATCTAAAAAGAGATTTGGGATTAAAGGTAATACAGATTTATAATAACAAAATCTTAGCCTTTTTTGTAGTATTATTTCACTCCTTCTCTTCTTATCTTTTATATTCCGCCCTTCTTCAATTTGATATATATATATATAATTTTATAATTAATAGATATGGTAGAGCAGGGAAAATTGCAGAGCTTCATTTCTTGGACTAGGAAAATATAAGAGGAGAAGTGAAGATAAAGCTTGTATTTATATGCGCTCGATCAACCAAAACTGCTAGATTAAAATAATTAAATCCAGTCCATTTGGGATAGGTTCAAACCATAACTATCACCCCTAACCGGTCGACTGCCCCCTATAAGCGGTCGACCACTTACGGTCGACCGGCCCAAGTAAGAAGGTCGACCATGGGGTCCTGCATTTATTATTATTTATTTGTTATTTTATTTTTAATTATTTTCATTACAAAAACTTCAAACGCTGATAACTTCTTCGTTTTAGCTCTGATCATGAAACTACAAATATAAGAGTTGCTTAGAAAATCACCATGAACACAATGGTGCAAATTTCATGGCCAAATTCTATTTTCGGATCTTTAACAATTATTTATTAATTATCGTTAATTTTAACGGGTGTTGCATTCTCCCTCCTTTAAAGAACTTCGTCCATGAAATCCCCAAGGGTGAATCTTGTAACACAACGTGCCACCAATCTAAGCTATCCAACAAATTAGTGTACAACCAATTTTGCAGTCAAACGTGTACAAGTGCATGTTGTATCACAACAAATAAGACATGCATGAATAATGGTTCTAAATCGGTGTCCCATAGATGTATGCATTCCAGTAAAAACATTTTGAAAATAGAATACAAATATCCTATATATACTGGCAATTCTATATGTATGCAAGTTTTTGAAAATCAAAAATCATTTTTCTGACAAAATTTCCACACTCCCATGAGTAGAATTACGGTTCAACCAATTTTGCATCCAATCCCTACCATTCAAAACCTAGCAAATAATTTCTAACGTCCAAAATTTTTGAAAATTCAGTTTTTTGAATCTACTCCTATACTGGAAAAAGAATTTTGATAGAAAATTTTATAATTTCACCCTTCATTTGGATACCTATTCCATTGTATCTTGGAACCTTCTCCTCTGCCCCCAAAGCTTTTCCAACTTTTTCAAGTAGTTTTCATAAGGAGAATTATTTTCGGATGTTAGAACATAATTATCCTAAGCGCAAGTTTCATTTCACTATTAACATGGCATGGAAATGAATATTTCAAAGCTAAAACAGCCATTTCCCTTGTTATTATCTATGCTTTGTACATTGTCACCCTTGTCGGACAATAAAATTCATATTCACTAGCACGTCGATCCGCCCTACGTCAAGCATGTGGCACTAAAAGTTATAATTTTTTAGTTTTTCATCAAAAAGCTTTCTCCCCTTTTAGATCAAACTTGCAAAATAGTTTGGAAAATCAAATTTTCAAAAGCATTTAAATGCCATTTTTTTCAAAAGCACTTGAACAAAATTTTCCAAAAACATTTAAACTCAACATCTCAAAAGCATTTAAACAAAAAAATTCAAAAAGCACTCGAATACAATTTTTCAAAACATTTTCCGCTCCATCCTTAAAACAAATCAGGCTACGTCTTACCGTAATCGGGACTCAATCTACGAGTTAATGTATATGATTGACCCTAGTATTGTGCAGTTAATCTTAGATTGTGGAAGCATTTTCTTTCAATCCTAAAACAATAAACTACCTACAAATGTATTCAGAAATTTTATCTTTTAAGGCATAGGGTTAGTGATATGTGATTTTGCAACAACCTTTCCCTGTTCTCCATTTGCTAAAATTTATTTTCTCTTAAATTCTAAATTTTTTGAGATTAAATAATTTTTAATTTCTATTTGCTAAATTAATTTCCTAATTTATTTTATGAACTTCTAGTCTTACCTAATTTATCGCAAGTTAAGTGTCGTTATGAGATTTCCTTATTAACAACTATTTTCTAATATATTTATATAGCGGTCAAAGCTCTTCCCAAGCATCAACATAGTAATAAAATATGAACAATCTCATACCATATCGTACATTTTTCCAATAGCCTAAGAGAGGCAACTAGCGATTATAACCCAAAACCCTTAAAAGAAAATTTTGTCCGAAGCGGTTTTTCATCATCAACTGGTATTAATGATTTTGGGCCCTAACACTCCTTACTAAATTAAGATGGACTTTTCTAGTGTGTTATACAATTATGGCTTAACTTACCTCCTTAACTTATAAAAAATAAGGTCTATCCATTACTTTAATTATTACAACCGATTATGAGATAAAATATGCATTCCTACACTATAGTGGTTAAGAAAATGTAAAATATGCACATTTAGATTAACTCTTCGAAAAATTAACTTGGTGGAATAATTTTACTACCATCTATCTTGCCTTCTCTAACCATGAGTCAACCAACACCCTTTACGTCGGTATGCCATCTTATTACTCTCTTCACCAACCACACTACTATCTTCCCTCAATTACAATCTCTTGACAATATCCTCAAACTTTGGTATGTACTTCCTCTACATCGTTGATCCTTTATGCGAGTCTACCTTAGGACTCTTTGATACCATTTCCTATGTCTTTGAGGGTTCTTCTCATGACTTCCACATATCTCTAACAAAATATTCCTTGGTTCATACCTACTTTCCTTATATTCAACGACGATTCCTTGTCAATATTCTCTGAACACTTGTAGCTATTCTATTCTTAGCCTAAACCTTTACCTCGTCTTATGTAGACTATCATCCTTATCTACTTCATATCAAAAATTCGGTAGGTTTTTCACAAACCTTTAAAAAATAAAACTTTACAATCATGAAGTACTTGCTTAAAAACTTTTATCTTTAAAAATATAAACTTAGAAAACATTTTATCAAATTCAAAAATAGCCTGGTTTCCAAAAAGAAACCATGAAAAAAATTATCTTTTCTATCCAACTTTGCCATTTTAAAGACTTTCTACAACATAAATTTACTTCTTTTAATAGTAGGATTTTTAAACCCATAGCGTCTATCACATTTAAGCCTAATTTTCATACCGAACCATTTTTAAAATAATAACTTATATAACTTTTAACAATGTAAAGTGGAATGTACAAGGATAACTTCCACCCTATTATTTTCCTATCACTCATGTTATTTTTGCTTCCACCCTTGGTGGAGATTTTAATAGCATAAGAGGAGGAGTTCTAAAAGATACGTGCAATCACTGCATCTATTTAAGATTCGATCCAAAATATATGCACAATTACTACATATTTATGGAATCAATCCATTTTTCATATCCTATTGCTTTTCTCCTATAATATTTTTAACTAGATTGCTGATCTTATTTTATATAAATTCCTAATCCTATTTCTATCTAAATTTCGTAGTATTTCTACTATTTATATTTCTCCTATCTAAATGGCTTCTACTCTATGCAGGTAAAGCGCTTAACAGTTCTGTATTAGTGGAGGTGTAAAAAGTTATAGCGGAGATAAAGCGGGATATAACGGAAAATAATGGAAGTGCAAAAAGCGTCACTTGTTATAAAACAAAATATTTAAAGTTAATTTATTCTCATTCTCACATCAGTTGTATTTAAAAAATATATCATATAATCTTATATAACAGAACCATAGAATACCATTATTCATGCAGCCTAAATTTGGTGACTACGATATATTTCTAACTTATATTGAATACATATGCCTTAAAATTAGGAATTTACCCTAATTTTGTTGTTTGATTTAAAAGAGAACTAGTCAAACTATCTTTGTATAGTAAAGTTGCTAAAGAGTGTGATAAAAAGTCATGATTTAGTGATTGTAGCGGAAAATAGTGGGGCTTAAAGCGAATATACTATTTAATAGCACTAAATTGAAATAGCGTAGCAGTCAGAGAACGCTACGTGCTATAGCGGGGGAAATTGCGGGGCTTTAACTGCACAGCTTCTAATTTAGTTGTTATTCTCCATATTTTATTTATACGAGAATATTCCTCCAATCTTAGCTATTGGGTATTCTAAACCATCTATTCTCGATACCCCATATGAATCAAGTACCATTTTCATTTATTCACCCCTTAAAAAAAATTAAAATGAAACTATCAAATAATGGAGAAAATAATCAAGCCAAACATACGATCTATTTGTCATTTATTTCAAAAACGAAAAATCCCTTTATCAAAAAACTTTAAACCAAAACTTTTTGACTCAACCAATTTTAGATAAGGAATTTCAAAATTTATTCGATTTTTCAGAACAACTTCACAATAAATCCTTTGAAAAACCTATTTAAAACATATAAAGGAATTTTCAAAAATCTTTTTGTCAAATTCACGTGGGGTTGGATACAGAAATGGACTTTAATCATCCTTTCTTTAGGACTTTCCTTCTCCTTCTTAACTTTTCTTCGTAAAAATCCAGCTATCTTCTGTTGGCGATTAATGTACACCTTCTCGTGGATACTTTCTCCCCTCCTACTATACCTTAATTCCATATGCTTACAACATATAGTTTCTTACTTTCCATTTGTCCGGATGAAATGCGCATCTTTAATCGACAATCCATCAAAATCCATAATCATAAGGCAGCATAGGCCCAACATAGGAGTTTGGTACCATCCAGCCTTTGCGATTCGGATACGGCATGCTTATGCTCTACTTGGTCAATGCCTTGCGGTACAGCTAACACTTCATGGGATAATCAGGGAAGGTGTACAAATTTATCACTATATATTAGCCCAACTCATAGTTGCCTCATCCATCCTTTTGGAATATGGTTGCAATTACTTCTACAGTTGGAATTCATAGAGTTTGACGTATAATATATAAAATTATAGTTAAAAATACAAATATGTTCTCTCGGCGTATCTTAGTCCTATGATCAACTAACCTAAACACTGATGCCAAATGTAATAACATGCACCTTAATGGACCTAAATTTTGACTAAATCGAAACATAAGTCCATCAGGGTATGGATCATTGGTTTTGGTAACTTGTAATAACACAAATATATAACAGTGCGGATAATATAAATTTACAACGAAATAGAAAAATATAATACAACATACATACTGATTGAGGCTGCTACCTTGGAATCAATATTGCTCCTCGGATGTCTAATTGCCATGTCAATGTTCAGTATGAATAAGAATACTTCTCCATCTACCTTTTCCATCTTGGTCAAGGTGCATGTCCTTCTAAATCTATCATGCTAGTTAATTTCCATTTAAATGCTATGTCTATTTGTAACGATCCATCTTCCATATCTCCAAGAAGTTGCATCGCTAATAAGAAAGAAAGGGATAGAAAAGCGAAAGAAAGAGAAGAAGAAGAAATAACACATAAGAATCTAAACAGCGGAACGAATAAATTATATTAATAACATAAAATATTACATAGTTTACAACCATTATCAGAGTACACAGATATACAACACACACTAGACAGTTATAAACACCTATCTAGTATTTACAACATAATACAATCCTGAGACAACACAGAACACACAGCGGAATACTACATATCTAACGCAGAAGCCTCCTGCTCCATTGCTCCTCCAATATTCGTCAAAGCTAACCTGAATCCCTTGGCTACTCGTAAAAATTTGAGTACCCAAGAGTTTATGAAAACAAATATAAACCCGAGTCAGACATGGATCTGGTGTGAGTAACAGGTTAAAGTTGCTTAACTTTCAAAAACCTTTTGAAAAGAAAGGTATCACGTAAGACTTCCCACACATAAACATGGAAAAGTTTTTACCTTACGCTAACCAAAACATTTGATAGGAAATCCAGTGATATTATAATAGGTCTAGGGTTTTCAAGCAAATATGAAATAGCCGAAATTGTTACATCTATTAAATTCCAGCTACTAGCCACAAAAGTGGGTAATACAATCAAAACCATTGGCACTTATTCGATTTTAGATTCCATACAATGGCAGGGCTACTGGGGTACCGCCCGTCACAGTACGTGGCCTAGATCAACGTACCGAGGAGTACTCCCACTCCCGTGCAACACAAGGCTGGACCCATTCCTTACTGAATAGTTCCGAACAAGACAACCCCGCAGTTGGTGCGCACTAACAACTGCCCACTAAGCCGAATAAAAAGGGACCTCTAGACAGGGATCAATCTTGCTCTCCAGTGGGTGCTACCCACGAAGCCTTGCTGCACCTCCCATGTTTTAGCCATTCCCGGTTGATGAGGCTTGAGGCTACGATTACCTTTAGATGACACATTATCTTAGAATGCTCATCGCCCACCTGACGATGTTCTGAAAGCATTCAATCCATACAAGTTCGTTCCGGGTTCGAACGAAACCGAAGGCATTATCTCGTTACACTCAGTACGGAATCACCCACAGAGTTAACGACGATAACCCTTGCACTCTGAATCTCCATCTCGAATCTATAAGTACTATTCCGTCAAACTCATTACGGAATCACCCACAGAGTTATACTGACGTATAGCCCTTACACCTCGAGTCTTCACTCTTCACATAAGATTCACGACCTATCGTTAATTTGGATCGATGTGGGTTTCGGATATCCAAATATGGAAACCCGATCCCGGTCTCATCGAAATCCAAAGCGTGTCTTTTAGGTCCAAGTTGTTTTAAGTTTAAAAAAAATTCAATTCATTATCTAAATATACAAAGATAGATAATTCACCACACAATAGATAATCAACTTATCATTATCAACAGATAATTCATATCATAATCAGATAATCCATATTATCATCCAAAAGCAACCAATGCATCCATATCACATACACTACTCATTTCATAACTGAGATTACAAACCATACCAGGCAACCAATACCATTCATCAAACATAAGCAATGATCTAATGATCACCTTCTATAATTAATTTAAAATGAATTAAATTAATTACTTAATCTCTAATTAATTTAAAATAAATTAAATTAATTACTTCATCATCAAAATCCTGCTTAACTTAACCATTAATTGATTACAAATCAATTTAAATAATCACCATCTCAATATTCATTTCAATCAATCCTTATTGATTAACTATCTCTAATTACAATAAGTAATTACCTTAAAAGTTAATTACACAAGTTAATTACTTAAACCCCTTGCAAATAATTAACTTGTAATTGCTTAATTAATTAATTAACTAAAATTAATTACATTAATCATTAATTCATTATTAATCATACCTTAATTAATCAATTCCAAATTACATCATTAATTAATTAATTAATGATTTCTGATTACAATTAATTAATCTCTTAATATAAATTAATTACATAAGTAATTAATCTAAAATTAATCCATACATATATATTAATCACCCTTGATTAATAACCATTCAGTAATTAACTACTTTAATTACATCATCCCATAAATTAATTATTCTTAATTAATTATTCCCATTAATCACTTGATTAATTTCAAAGTAATTTAAATCCAAATAACTTCTATAATAAATATCCTTAAGTACATTCAGTAATTATTAATTAATTACTTCCTTAAGTAATTACAAATTCATAAATTACATAAAGTAATTATTCATCAATCCACAAATGTTTAAATTAATTTAACTTAATTAATCTAAACTAATCATATTCATTAAATTAATTACACTAAGTAATTAATTCATTAATTACTTTCATTAAGTATTTAACATAAACAATTGATTATTATTTAATTAACTAATTTAATTAATTATCAAAAATTAATCACATTAATTAATTGTTAAATAACATTAAGTTAATGACCTGCATTAACATTTCTTAATTACTTAATTAAGAGTTAACTTATATTAACCATTATTAATTATCAATTAATTAATATTTAATATCGTTTAGTTAATCTCTAATTATTAATCAATTAAGTGTTAATTAAAATCTAAATTATCATCAATCACTTTATTAAGTAAATCTTAACCATTAATTAAAATTTGATTAACAACCTTTAATTATAGATTAATTAACCTTAATTAATTAATCCCAAATCTTAATTAATCAATTTAAAAACTATTAATTACTTAATTAATCATCCACATTAATAATTAAATAATAATTAATATTCCATTTAAATTAATTTAATAATTTAAATGAAACCAATTTCTTAAGTTCTAAATTAAGAACATTCTTCTTATATAAAGTATTTTAAACAATTTGTTTCAAACAAATTTAATTTAAAATTTTCTTTTTAAATTTCAAACTGAAACACAATTTAAATTTTCATTCCAAATTAAATCTTAAAAATTTAAAACATTACTTACATCTCCATCTTCATTTTAAATTCAAGTTATTTAACCTTTTATAAAAATGGTTAAAACAAATTTAAATTTTAAAAACTTATTTTATTTTTAAAACTGACATTAAAAATCAAATTTCAGATTTAAAACTGAATTTAAACTTATTTTAAACTTTATTTCGTAAATTAAAACTTATAGTTTTAAATTCAAATCAATGTTCTTTTATACTTTAAAAAGTTTAAAATCTAAATTTAAATTCCAGATTTAAATTCAAACTCAGGTTCCATATTTCTGTTTTCCAGATTTTAAACGTGTTTTAAATTTTCAGTTGCATTTTAAAATTTTCTTTTAAATTTAAAATAGAAAAACAGTTTTCTGTTTTAGTTTTAAAACATCTTAAATTTTGAAAAAAAAACATGTTTCAAAATCCAATCTTCTAACTCTTGATTACATATAAAAGTTCAGATTTAAAAATTCAAATCTTAAACTTAATCTTACAATTTTAAACTTACTTTTAAATTTAAATAAAAACAGAAAACAGTTTCTGTTTCATTTAAAAACCAATCTTAATATTTTTTTAAAATTTAAATTATTCCTAAAAACCAGAATTCAAACTTATTTGAACTCATATTTTAGATTCAGGTTAAAAAAAAAGAAAAATTTAGATTGAACTTCATCTTTCAATTTTTAAACTTTACTTTTAAAATTTTAAAACAGAAAGACAGTTTCTGTTTTTAGTTTAAAACCAAACTTGAATTTAAAAGCATTTCAAATTTAATTCAAAGATCTAAAATTTAAACATATTGAATTCAAATTCAATTCCAGTTTCCAACTTACTTTCAGATTTTGTTTGCAATTTTCTTTTACTTCAAATTTTATAAACCTGGAAACAAGTTTATGATCAACTCTGAAACCTGAAACAATATATGAACCCGAGCCTACCCAGTTTACTTCGAGTCATAAGTACCCTATGCTTCGAGTCTCCCTTCAAAATACCCGAGACCATCCCGAGAAAATAAACCCTGAAACCCACTTCAACACCAACATGCACAACCCATCACTGTGCACCCACTCCCCAACTCCGACCATCACTGGCTATCATCATCGGCCATCCCCCATCGACCAGTGACCCCACTTCAACTTCAAACCCTCAGATTCCCAGAATTCAACTTGAATTTGAATTCAAGTTTTAAAACCAAAACCTGGAAATAGCATTCACCCTTTCCAAGCTCGACCTGTCAACGGCGAGAACTCACAACTCCGGCCACTATCACTCTTGAAACTCCGGTGAAGACTTCATCAATACATCATCTAACCATACCCAAAAGATCTTTGAACTCGATCAACCCAGGAGACCCCATTCGAACAAAACAGTGACCCAAATAAAACTAGGGTTCTAAAACCAAAATCCAAATTTAAGCATCAACAATGGAAAGTAACCCAATTTCATAATTTTCCTATAATCTATGATAGTTACACTATCTTCAGAAGCAAATTCACTTAAATCAAATGCAAGCATCAACTAAACTTGACCAAAATGTAAAATATAGTAAATTCATCACTGCACTTTGTTTACAACACTATAAATTATAATATTTGATTTAAAATTCATGATTTTACTTAATGTTTCTATTAATAAACCCGAAACATTAAATTATAAAGTTTGAATTTCTCTCTATGCTAATTGCTGCTCTGTATAACTTGATTTTTCAGGTTACAGACAATTTAATTTAATTCATATAAAATTTAAACTTACACTATTCTAAAACAAACATGTTTTGTTCAAAAGTCTAAGTCCTAATCTGCAAACAAGTCAAAGAAAGAATTCAGGGATCAAACATGAGTTTGAGATTTTGAAGAACAACATGCAACAGTCATCAAGATGTTTACAGACACATATTCACAGGTATAATATTTCAGCAATTTCATATAAGTTCATTTGTAATTTATAAAGCATGCACAACTTTACCTATTAAGCAGATTTTAAAAGATGAGTTACTCACCTGAATTTGCAAAATGCAGAGCACTGTCCAGAATTTGAAAAACTCTTTTGAATCTTTAAGACAGAATTGCCCAAGCTTTTAAAAACTTGAATGTTGCTTTAAAAATGCTATTGCTTTTTGAAACTTGTTCTCAGATCTTACATGCAGGTTGTTTGAATGCAGATGCAAACTTGAAATTGCAGTGACAAATTTCCAGCTTTTTGAAAAATGAATTGAATGCAGGCCTCATACTTGATTTAGAAATGCAGAATCTTGCATTTTCATATTTTTGAAAAAAAATGCATGCGTGCTTTAGTTATGTTGCGTGCAGGTCCTTTTTGTTTCCAGATTGAAGAAACAAAAGATGTAGGTTTGTGGAGTGTTGATTTACAGGTTTTAGAAGAGTTGAATGTAGAAAATATTTGATGAATAGATTTGCTTTTTGAGGAGAATGAATGCAAGTTAATTTTACAGGAATTTGAATTTGTAGATGGTTTAAAATGGAATGCTTTTCAGATGAAAAGTTCTTTGTTTTGGAATTGAAAAATGAAGAAAAAGAAAAATATGAAAGATTATAAGAATGTATATATCTTATTTATGGTTTAATCAAAGAGAAAAAATGACACTTGTAAAAGAAATGGACACTTGTAAATTCTCATGCTTAAATTCATAACACACGTTAACTTATATCTTAAATTATCTACACATGTCTTTTAAATGTTTTGTTATTTTAATTAAGGTTAATGATAACTAAACCTAATTAATTAGTTTCTAGTTATGTATAAAATTAATTTCTAAAGGACACGCAAAGTGTTAATATAAATAAAACAATATACAAATGAATCATTTGAAAAAGATACTTTTAAATAATTAAAATAAATTTATAAAAGAGTTTGTAACTTAATGAATACATGTTTCCTATATTAAATTGTATTTAAAATTTCATATTAAATTTACAAATCATATTTTATAAATCAATATTTTAAAAAGAATAACACAAACGTTTTTGTAACTTATTTTAATATACAAACTTAAATTAAAATGAATTTTAAACCAATAAAACATTTATCTTATATATTTAAAATCATATAGTATTTTATTAAATGTTTTTGAAAAGCTTAAATCCAAAAATAAATCACAATTTCTATTTTCAAAACATTAAAATTATGCTATACTAATTTAATTAAAAACAACTTATCTATTTAAAATATATAAATATATATATATATATATATATATATTATAAAATAGAAAACAATTTATCAGTTTATTAAAAATAAATTCACAAATTAAACATTTAAATAAAGAAGATTATTAAATCAAATCAAATTTATTAACAAAAATTATCAATTCAATTTCAATTTAAACACAGATTATTAAATTTACATTGTCCAAAATTTCGGGATATTACAATCCTTCCCCCTTAAAAGAATTTCGTCCCCGAAATTTAAAACAAAGGTAATTTAATAATCTATTTACAGATTTTGTTTTAAAACACAAGCATATACCAATGATATGCTAACAACCATAGCAATCAATTCACCCAATCAAACAAATCAAATTATCCAGAATAATTCTGGATAATACTTTCACGAGTTTCCCCCGGTATAAATATCGGGATACTCGCTCTATAGATTCCAAACAACAATACTATTTAGCTACAGAGCTCCTACTCATCTAGATCTACAGAACTAGACAGCATATCAGACTACAGACGAGTCTGACTTAACATCCAACCTCTATAACTGCTGGTTCTAAAACCAGAGATCGACCATACACGTACTTTCTCGGAGATACGTGAAACTCATCGAATCCCATTTATCCAAACTGACAATTCAATTCTGAAAACCAAATACCAATCCAACCAAAACATAGATAAAAGATCCAAACATCACTGAGCTAGCTTTCCAGTTTTACCCAAACTTATAGCTCCTCAATCAGAGAAAACTCCAACAACAACGAAGTCTCCAACTTCGAATTCCAAATTTCTCTGTCCCTTATCCACAAAAGTCTTCAGACAAATCCTGGGCTGCCAACATCCAAACTGATCAGCTCAACCCTTTGCTGATTCCTTTAGAAACAATCAGAACTAAAAACAACCCAACATAATGATCTCCTCAAGATCAATCCAAACCAAAACACAATTCTACTCCATCAGAAGACAAAAACTTCCCCTAATCTGGAAAAGACAAATCAGGAACACTTCCAAACTGCTTCCGCTGCACAACTCTGATCCGAAGTAGATAAGAAAATGCTGACGAAGAACACAAGCACCAACTGGACATCACTTCTCAGAAATATGGTTCAACGGATCCATAAAGAAACTCAGAAATTCCTCCAAAACTGAGTTACTTCATCAAACTCTATCTCTAGGAATCATTTTCCAACTAAACAGAACCACCGGTTCCACTCCTAGAATTCTAGTCGATAAGAAAAATCAATCTCCAGATGCTGACAAACCTTTGTCTTTTCCAGAAAACCTCCATAAAATCTCCAACAATCCAAGAGAACACTCAACCAATCGCAAGTCACTTTTGCGATCAATCCAGATAAATTTCCAAAGAAAACCATTCTCTCCTTACCAAACAGAACAGCTTACACTGATCTAGTCAATCCATTGAAGAAACGGATTCATTTAGCAGCTTCTGAACTCCATCTTCAGAAAAACTACTCCGCTATGACCTCTCTGTCGGCACACAGTACACTCTGAGCTGCACTGTTGTCGCCAATGCCAAACTTCTTAATCCAAAGTTCTTCGAGAAACTCGGACTTCAAAGCAAACAGAAAACACCACAACATCCTGCTGAATCCAGCCATAATTTCGGGACAGTCACACTTCCCAAACTTTTTCCAAAGAAAACATTTTCGGAAACAATCCATAGTCACTGCATCTCATCACGCAGTTACAACTTCCTGAGGTATTAAGATACCTTCACTTGCTCCAGCTCAACCGAACAGATCCAAACCCTACTCACCAAACTTTGTACTTCAAAGATGACTCCGAACCTTATTAGGTTTCCTTCAGAGATCGATGAAATACTTCAACACAATAAAACTAATTCGAGACGGTATTAGGCCTACAGTCTCGACAGATACACTTCCAACGTCTACATCAAACTCCAACCAATGGTAGTAATCGTGTCACACACATCACTACCTTGTCTACCTTTATAACCTATATTGGAAAAACCTAAACAGGTAACCCAACAGATAGGTAGAAATATATATATATATATATATATATATATATATATATATATATATATATAATTACAAATACGCTCTCTCAAGATAAACACCACTCCAGAGCCTAGGTATTCACTCAACCTAACGCTCTGATACCACCTGTAACGATCCATCTTCCATACCTCCAAGAAGTTGCATCACTAATAAGAAAGAAAGGGATAGACAAGAGAAAGAAAGAGAAGAAGAAGAAGAAACAACACATCAGAATCTAAACAGCGGAACGAATAAATTATATTAATAACATAAAATATTACGTAGTTTACAACCATTATCAGAGTACACAGATATACAACACACACTAGACAGTTAAAAACACCTGTCTAGTATTTACAACATAATACAATCCTGGGACAACACAGAACACATAGCGGAATACTACATATCTAACGCAGAAGCCTCCTGCTCCATTGCTCCTCCAATATTCGTCAAAGCTAACCTGAATCCCCTGGCTACTCGTAAAAATTTGAGTATGCAAGAGTTTATGAAAACAAAAGATAAACTCCGAGTCAGACATGGGTCTGGTGTGAGTAATAGGTTAAAGTTGCTTAACTTTCAAAAACCTTTTGAAAAGAAAGGTATCACGTAAGACTTCCCACACATAAACATGGAAAAGTTTTTACCTTATGCTAACCAAAACATTTGATAGGAAATCCAGTGATATTATAATAGGTCTAGGGTTTTCAAGTAAATATGAAATAACCGAAATTGTTACATCTATTAAATTCCAGGTACTATCCACAAAAGAGGGTAATACAATCAAAACCGTTGGCACTTATTGGATTTTGGATTCCATACAATGGCAGGGCTACTGGGGTACCGCCTGTCACAGTACGTGGCCTAGATCAACGTACCGAGGAGTACTCCCACTCCCGTGCAACACAAGGCCGGACCCACTCCTTACTGAATAGTTCCGAACAAGACAACCCCGCAGTTGGTGCGCACTAACAACTGCCCACTAAGCCGAATAAAAAGGGACCTCTAGACAAGGATCAATCTTGCTCTCTAGTGGGTGCTACCCACGAAGCCTTGCTGCACCTCCCCTGTTTTAGCCATTCCCGGTTGATGAGGCTTGAGGCTACGATTACCTTTAGAGGACACATTATCTTAGAATGCTCATCTCCCACCTGACGATGTTCTGAAAGCATTCAATCCATACAAGTTCATTCCGGGTTCGAACGAAACCGAAGGCATTATCTCGTTACACTCACTACGGAATCACCCACAGAGTTAACGACGATAACCCTTGCACTCTGAATCTCCATCTCGAATCTATAAGTACTATTCCGTCAAACTCATTACGGAATCACCCACAGAGTTATACTGACGTATAACCCTTACACATCGAGTCTTCACTCTTCACATAAGATTCACGACCTATCGTTAATTTGGATCGATGTGGTTTTCGGATATCCAAATATGGAAACCCGATCCCGGTCTCATCGAAATCCAAAGCGTGTTTTTTAGGTCCAAGTTGTTTTAAGTTTTAAAAAAAATTCAATTCATTATCTAAATATACAAAGATAGATAATTCACCGCACAATAGATAATCAACTTATCATTATCAACAGATAATTCATATCATAATCAGATAATCCATATTATCATCCAAAAGCAACCAATGCATCCATATCACATACACTACTCATTTCATAACTGAGATTACAAACCATACCAGGCAACCAATACCATTCATCAAACATAAGCAATGATCTAATGATCACCTTCTATAATTAATTTAAAATGAATTAAATTAATTACTTAATCTCTAATTAATTTAAATTAAATTAAATTAATTACTTCATCATCAAAATCCTGCTTAACTTAACCATTAATTGATTACAATCAATTTAAATAATCACCATCTCAATATTCATTTCAATCAATCCTTATTGATTAACTATCTCTAATTATAATAAGTAATTACCTTAAAAGTTAAGTACACAAGTTAATTACTTAAACCCCTTGCAAATAATTAACTTGTAATTGCTTAATTAATTAATTAATTAACTAAAATTAATTACAGTAATCATTAATTCGTTATTAATCATACCTTAATTAATCAATTCCAAATTACATCATTAATTAATTAATTAATGATTTCTGATTACAATTAATTAATCTCTCAATATAAATTAATTACATAAGTAATTAATCTAAAATTAATCCATACATATATATTAATCACCCTTGATTAATAACCATTCAGTAATTAACTACTTTAATTACATCATCTCATAAATTAATTATTCTTAATTAATTATTCCCATTAATCACTTGATTAATTTCAAAGTAATTTAAATCCAAATTACTTCTATAATAAATATCCTTAATTACATTCAGTAATTATTAATTAATTACTTCCTTAAGTAATTACAAATTCATAAATTACATAAAGTAATTATTCATCAATCCACAAATGTTTAAATTAATTTAACTTAATTAATCTAAACTAATCATATTCATTAAATTAATTACACTAAGTAATTAATTCATTAATTACTTTCATTAAGTATTTAACATAAACAATTGATTATTATTTAATTAACTAATTTAATTAATTATCAAAAATTAACCACATTAATTAATTGTTAAATAATCTTAAGTTAATGACCTGCATTAACATTTCTTAATTTCTTAATTAAGAGTTAACTTATATTAACCATTATTAATTATCAATTAATTAATATTTAATATCATTTAATTAATCTCTAATTATTAATCAATTAAGTGTTAATTAAAATCTATATTATCATTAATCACTTGATAAAGTAAATCTTAATCATTAATTAAAATTTGATTAACAACCTTTAATTATAGATTAATTAACCTTAATTAATTAATCCCAAATCTTAATTAATCAATTTAAAAACTATTAATTACTTAATTAATCATCCACATTAATAATTAAATAATAATTAATATTCCATTTAAATTAATTTAATAATTTAAATGAAACCAATTTCTTAAGTTCTAAATTAAGAACATTCTTCTTATATAAAGTATTTTAAACAATTTGTTTCAAACAAATTTAATTTAAAATTTTCTTTTTAAATTTCAAACTGAAACACAATTTAAATTTTCATTCCAAATTAAATCTTGAAAATTTAAAACATTACTTACATCTCCATCTTCATTTTAAATTCAAGTTATTTAACCTTTTCTAAAAATGGTTGAAACAAATTTAAATTTTAAAAACTTATTTTATTTTTAAAACTGACATTAAAAATCAAATTTCAGATTTAAAACTGAATTTAAACTTATTTTAAACTTTATTTCATAAATTAAAACTTATAGTTTTAAATTCAAATCAATGTTCTTTTATACTTTAAAAGGTTTAAAATCTAAATTTAAATTTCAGATTTAAATTCAAACTCAGGTTCCATATTTCTGTTTTCCAGATTTTAAACTTGTTTTAAATTTTCAGTTGCATTTTAAAATTTTCTTTTAAATTTAAAATAGAAAAATAGTTTTCTGTTTTAGTTTTAAAACATCTTAAATTTTGAAAAAAAAACATGTTTCAAAATCCAATCTTCTAACTGTTGATTACATATAAAAGTTCAGATTTAAAAATTCAAATCTTAAACTTAATCTTACAATTTTAAACTTACTTTTAAATTTAAATAAAAACAGAAAACAGTTTCTGTTTCATTTAAAAACCATTCTTAATTTTTTTAAAAATTTAAATTATCCCTAAAAACCAGAATTCAAACTTATTTGAACTCATATTTTAGATTCAGGTTAAAAAAAAAATTTAGATTGAACTTCATCTTTCAATTTTTAAACTTTACTTTTAAAATTTTAAAACAGAAAGACAGTTTCTGTTTTTAGTTTAAAACCAAACTTGAATTTAAAAGCATTTCAAATTTAATTCAAAGATCTAAAAGTTAAACATATTGAATTCAAATTCAATTCCAGTTTCCAACTTACTTTCAGATTTTGTTTGCAATTTTCTTTACTTCAAATTTTATAAACATGGAAACAAGTTTATGATCAACACTGAAACCTGAAACAATACATGAACCCAAGCCTACCCAGTTTACTTCGAGTCACAAGTACCCTATGCTTCGAGTCTCCCTTCAAAATACCCGAGACCATCCCGAGAAAATAAACCCTGAAACCCACTTCAACACCAACATGCACAACCCATCACTGTGCATCCACTCCCCAACTCCGGCCATCACTAGCTATCATCAATGGCCATCCCCCATCGACCAGTGACCCCACTTCAACTTCAAACCCTCAGATTTCCAGAATTCAACTTGAATTTGAATTCAAGTTTTAAAACCAAAACCTGGAAATAGCATTCCCCCTTTCCAAGCTCGACCTGTCAACGGCGAGAATTCACAACTTCGGCCACTATCACTCTTGAAACTCCAGTGAAGACTTCATCAATACATCATCTAACCATACCCAAAAGATCTTTGAACTCGATCAACCCAGGAGACCCCATTCGAACAAAACAGTGACCCAAATAAAACTAGGGTTCTAAAACCAAAATCTAAATTTAAGCATCAACAATGGAAAGTAACCCAATTTCATAATTTTCCTATAATCTATGATAGTTACACTATCTTCAGAAGCAAATTCACTTAAATCAAATGCAAGCATCAACTAAACTTGACCAAAATGTAAAATATAGTAAATTCATCACTGCACTTTGTTTACAACACTATAAATTATAATATTTGATTTAAAATTCATGATTTTACTTAATGTTTCTATTAATAAACCCGAAACATTAAATTATAAAGTTTGAATTTCTCTCTATGCTAATTGCTGCTCTGTATAACTTGATTTTTCAGGTTACAGACAATTTAATTTAATTCATATAAAATTTAAACTTACACTATTCTAAAACAAACATGTTTTGTTCAAAAGTCTAAGTCCTAATCTGCAAACAAGTCAAAGAAAGAATTCAGGGATCAAACATGAGTTTGAGATTTTGAAGAACAACATGCAACAGTCATCAACATGTTTACAGACACATATTCACAGGTATAATATTCCAGCAATTTCATATAAGTTCATTTGTAATTTATAAAGCATGCACAACTTACCTATTAAGCAAATTTTAAAAGATGAGTTACTCACCTAAATTTGCAAAATGCAGAGCACTGTCCAGAATTTGAAAAACTCTTTTGAATCTTTAAGACAGAATTGCCCAAGCTTTTAAAAACTTGAATGTTGCTTTAAAAATGCTATTGCTTTTTGAAACTTGCTCTCAGATCTTACATGTAGGTTGTTTGAATGCAGATGCAAACTTGAAATTGCAGTGACAAATTTTCAGCTTTTTGAAAAATGAATTGAATGCAGGCCTCATACTTGATTTAGAAATACAGAATCTTGCATTTTCAGATTTTTGAAAAAAAATGCATGCATGCTTTAGTTATGTTGCATGCAGGTCCTTTTTGTTTCCAGATTGAAGAAACAAAAGATGTAGGTTTGTAGAGTTTTGATTTACAGATTTTAGAAGAGTTGAATGCAGAAAATATTTGATGAATAGATTTGCTTTTTGAGGAGAATGAATGCAAGTTAATTTTACAGGAATTTGAATTTGAAGATGGTTTAAAATGGAATCTTTTTCAGCTGAAAAGTTCTTTGTTTTGGAATTGAAAAATGAAGGAAAAGAAAAATATGAAAGATTATAAGAATGTATATATCTTATTTATGGTTTAATCAAAGAGAAAAAATGACACTTGTAAAAGAAATGGACACTTGTAAATTCTCATGCTTAAATTCATAACACATGTTAACTTATATCTTCAATTATCTACACATGTCTTTTAAATGTTTTGTTATTTTAATTAAGGTTAAAGATAATTAAACCTAATTAATTAGTTTCTAGTTATGTATAAAATTAATTTCTAAAGGATAAGCAAAGTGTTAATATAAAAAAAACAATATAAAAATGAATCATTTGAAAAAGATACTTTTAAATAATTAAAATAAACTTATAAAAGAGTTTGTAACTTAATGAATACATGTTTCCTATTTTAAATTGTATTTTAAATTTCATATTAAATTTACAAATCACATTTTATAAATCAATATTTTAAAAAGAATAACACAAACATTTTTGTAACTTATTTTAATATACAAACTTAAATTAAAATGAATTTTAAACCAATAAAACATTTATCTTATATATTTAAAATCATATAGTATTTTATTAAATGTTTTTGAAAAGCTTAAATCCAAAAATAAATCACAATTTCTATTTTCAAAACATTAAAATTATGCTATACTAATTTAATTAAAAACAACTTATCTATTTAAAATATATAAAAATATTTATACATTATAAAATAGAAAACAATTTATCAGTTTATTAAAAATAAATTCACAAATTAAATATTTAAATAAAGAAGATTATTAAATCAAATCAAATTTATTAACAAAAATTATCAATTCAATTTCAATTTAAACACAGATTATTAAATTTATATTGTCCAAAATTCCGGGATATTACACTATTACTTACGGTTAATCTGTTGAGTCCTGTGTATGCGTATGATATGCCTAACCTCCTCCGAGATATAACTATATATGTATATACTTATCCGCATGTATGTCTAAACGTTTCACTATCCAAAAACCCCGGTGACATAGTTCTTTTTAAATAGGGTGAATGCAGACCCAACGGCCATTTAATACCTCAATCCTGAAGGGGGAACCTCCATAACATAAACGCTAGTCAAGTTGTTATAGTTATAGAGACCGATGACCTCCATGTACAACTTTATAATTTATAATTTAACTATCATACTACTGATGCATCTTAAAGACTCATCTAAGGGTTAACTAGCCCACCTCCAATAAATAAATTTGGTCTAACCACCTACTTTGAGATATGTGCATCTCCAATACGATTTCTACACTGGTAAGAAGTGAAATCCATCGGAGCATATCCCAATTATTTTCTATCACCTCATTCAGGATCGCTAGTAGTAATAGCCTATATGCTAGACCTACTGCTAAAGACTAGCCCAAAATTACTAATATAGCCCACCAGCCTTCCGCAGTTGACATCTCGTTTAGACTAGCCAAAGTAAGTCAAGGAAAATTCTCCTTTTAGTTACTTGATCCTCTTATTGTAAGTGAAGCAGACCACATTTTATTGAAATTACTAGTTCAATTAATACTCCAAATCTAAGGAAAACCCTAGGTATATTTCCATCACCTATTCACAGTGCATATCCCTTCCCCATGGGTCCTGTGTTTGGATATGTCCCACATTTGTAATAAGTATACGCAACAGATGGTATCCTCTAGGCGAAGGGCAGACTTCTGTTATGTAACTCTACCGACCTCACATCCCAACCCACTAAACCAAACCAATTACACAAAGCCTAAGTGTAAGGCTAAGCCTACTAATACACGGTTGTTGTAAACATATAATTGAAGCTATATAATTTCCTACTATGAAAATTATATTGCCATCTACGCATATATTTAATAATATTAATACTTACTTGTTCGCTACATAATTATTCCTATTTTATACTCTTAGGCTTTAGTTTCCTCATTTCTTTTTATGTCTAATAGATGTCCTTTAACCGTAATAATTTGCCATAAATGTCAAAATTAGACAATCTCTATTGCCATAAATGTCAAAATTAGACAATCTCTAATGATATTTATTTACCCCTTTCAAAATCCTTCTATTATGCCTACCTAATTTTACTATAAATGCCATATTAAACTACCTAATAAGTCTTCATTTATTTTCTTTAACTCTCTAGTAATTACAAATTTATTTCCCATTAAATTTGTAATTATTGTCCATAATTTTTGAAGTTACTATTCCTTCCTATTTCAACTTCGTAGTCCTTTAAATACTGCGCTGTTAATAATTAATATGAATATCGTCATAAATTATGCTATACATTTGTTCATTTTTGATCAGCAAGCATGGTTATACGAATACACACACATACATACATATATTCCTATTTTTAACTTTTACTTCCTAAACTAGAACACTTCTTTCCATGATTTAATTTATCCAGGTTACCCTTTCAAAAAGGATTACCGTTATAACATTTCATAAATTAACCAAATGTGTGGCCTTGCTTCAATTGAAATTATAAGGAATTATTTCCCTTATTTTATTGAAACAGACAGCGTAAACTACAAAGAATAATATCCATACGTTACACATCTCTTTCTTTTTCACTGTATTCTTTGTTAATTCAAACAAAGCACTTTTACACATATTTTTGAAATTGGATAATTTATGAAAATTAAAAAAATAGATACAATTAAATTGTACCCCACTCCAAAAATTAAAATATAGAAATTCACATTCTAAGTCAATTAAGACAACCTAATTTACAACCCAATTATAAATCTGGAATAAACTTTACAACATTACAAATATTCCACATGAATAAATATTTGGGATTGAATTCAAATTTCTAGATTGGTTGTACATACAATTCCTATTCCAATTACTTGTTTTACTGAATATACGGGCGATAATTCTGTACGTTTGTTTTAAGCCTACAACTCATCAGATCTTTTATAAGCATAATTATTAAATAAAAATTACATAAGATAAATTTTAATGTTATAAATGAATTATATAATATGCCACTCATCATTCTAGCTTCCCAAATCTCCTAAATCTGAATCCATTCCTTTACTTGACTCATTTTTCATTCTAATCCAAAAGAACATGTATAACAAGGCATACATAATATTAGAATTATAAATCTGAGAAGTGATTTGGGGTAAAGGGGAAAACAGATTTATAATAATAAATCTTACTTTTTCCCACAGTATTAATTCACTCCATCTCTTATTTTTTATTATCCACCCTTCTCCAATTTGTGTCTATATATATATATATAATATTTTATAATTAACAAAAATAGCAAAGAAGGGAAAATGACAGAGCTTCGTTGCTTTGATTGGAAAATATGAGAGGGCAAGTGAGGGATTATGCCTATATTTACAGACACTCTAATCAACCATAACAATTAGACTAAAATAATAAAATCTGAACCATTTGGCTAAGATTCAAACCCTAGCCATCGCCTCCAACCACTTGACTGTCCCTATATAAGCGGTCAATCACTAGCGATCGATCTGGAAAAAGTAACGAGGTCGACTGTAGGATCTTGTATTTATTATTATTTATTATCTAATTTCATTTTTAATTATTTTCATTTCGGAAACTTCAAACGCTAATAACTTCTTCGTTTGAGCTCTGATTACGAAACTTCAAATATGAAAGTTGCTCAGAAAATCGCTACGTACACAATGGTGCAAGCTTAATGGCTAAGTCCATCATTTGCTTAAAATTTACTTTTAGAGCTTTTTAATTATTTATTAATTATCGTTAATTTTAGGGGGTATTACATCAGTTGTAATCTCTAGTCCGGCAGATCTCACCTAGTTTTCTAACTTTTAAGTGATTCTACCTCATATCTTGCATTGTTTGCTCGAAAACAAGCCCACACTAAGAGGCATCACCATGAGACGATAATTATCGTCGGTGATCCTCTTACTTAGATTCAAATTCATAGTGTAACCAGTATTGTAATACTTGTTAATTAAGTGAACATAATTTCTTTAGGATTAACTCAAATCCCAATATCTTATATACGTGCATGGTGTGTAAAAGAGTGGGTGTAAATCAAGATAAAATGTAACTTTTGTATTTACCCAGTGGGCTTTGTGTCATTGTTATAATTATTCTCTTTTTTTCTCTTTTTTCCAAATGGAATTTGGTTTGATTCATTTGCCCCTCTCTACTATTTAAGCTTTCTTTGGTGGACTGCTTTGTTTAGCTCCTTCCTTCTATACCACTTCACCTACCTTTGTTATATATGCCATACGCTTTGCATGGTCTACTCCGTTAATGGTGTGGATTGATTGTGCTTTGAAAGAGAAATCTGGTCCGGTGTTTACAACCCTTCTTTTGTTCATGCACATTCCTTTTAAAAGTTGTTCGGGCTATCTAGTACCCTTACCTCCAATGTTGTATGTGGCTAATAAATCGAGCTTCGAAGCTGAAGTTTACAAAAATTTTAAGTATATAAAAATAAATTTCATAAATGTGTTTTCATAATGGTTTGGGCCGTCTATTATCCCTGCATCCAGTTAACGCTTTTATTGCTCAAATTGATATTCAACAATCTTTTACATGTCAAAGAAAATGGTTACAAAAAGAAAAGGTATCTCAAGCATAATATGGTCTGAGGTGCTCAAAGATCCAAGTTCTTGAAACCAAATTTCCAATCGGGTCTTAAAAGGCAATATGTTCTTTAACATAGTTTGTGCGATAACCAATGGTCCTTCCCATTTTGGACCTAGCACTACCTCTGTAGGATATTTTGTACTAGTCATTACTTTTCCAATATTGTGCCTCCCTCACATAACTTTGTTTCGTTAATGCATGTGTCATATGTTTTGGCCATTCTATAAAAAGCGAACCAAATTGCAGCTTCACCCTTCTTTCTTGGAGGCAATCCAATGCAACTCCCTTCAAGCGCGATTCCATTCCACAGCGTATGATAGTCATCGATGTGATGGTATGTTTTATTCGATTGGAAGCATGGCCTCATATTCATACATGAGAGAAAATGGGGTATTCGCTGTAGGTGACCTTGTCGATGTCCTATATGCCCACAGGGAGGCCTGTTAATGGTATGGGTTTTGATCCAAGCCCGACCAAAAGTCATCCTGTTAATACGGGCATGAGTTTCGTCCTAACTACCCAGGCCCGACCTTGTTAGTATTATGGTCGGGTATGGTTTTGCCAAAATCGGGCTCAATTTTCACCCGATCCAATTATTAGCTTTTCGTAGTTTTAAAACATAAGTGTTTATGTTATTTGCTTACCATTTTGTTTGTTTGCATGTAGATGTTACTGCTTACTTTTATTGTGAACTTGACTACCTCACCATCCAATTTGTATGTTAACATTGTTTATGGTTTATAAAAACTAGAAGTTTAGAGTATGATTTTTACATAAATATTATGAGTTCGATATACAGATAATACCCAATAGGCTTGAAATGCCCGATAGGCTGGGATCGGGTATTGGATTTGAAGCACCCAACGGGTATTGGTTGGGCTCAGATTTTCATTATTATAATCGAGCTTGGGTTCGGGTTTTAAGATACCCGGACCAAACCTGACCCGTTGAAAGGCCAACCCATAGAGCCAAAGATAGCTCTTCCACCCATATGCCTTTATCTTTTGCTAGTGTTTTCTTTAATGGTTTTTTATGGTTTTGTTGGTTGATTCAACCTGCATATTGGCTTAAGGATGAGTCATAGAAGAATTTTTTTTATGATTATGTTCCTTTTGCATAGATCTGCGAACTCCTTACTCTCGAATTGCGTCCTATTTTATAACACTATTTTATAAATAAAATCTGAAATCTGGTGGTAATATCTGACTAAGAAGGTAACCACTTTCTTTGCTGTGATTGTTGCAAGGGGAAATCTTCTACCCACTTAGTGAAATAATACACTGCCACCACGGTGTACTTCGCCCTTCCTTTGGACATAGGAAGAGGCCCTATTATTTTGATTCTTCGCACGTCAAATGGCCATGGGCTAACCCTTTCCTCTTTGGTCACACATCTTAAATAGAGGTTGGATTATCCTCTTTTGTAAAGTATCTCATTAAAGAATGTATTATGGGGGTTTGATATCTTATCACCCTTGCTTCATTTTTTTGTTGGCAAAACCCCTTCTAACAAGTAACGTTTGATGGACGTCATCCAGGACTCTACCTCTTCCTGAACCGTAGTTGACGTGGTGTGATTCTCTTAAGTCTCATTTTATCTTTCCCTCCCTTCCTCTCTTTGACCCTTGGCCCATTGTGACCTAATCAGCACTAGACCTTGTTGTGGATTGGAGATGCTCGGTTCCAGGAAATGTCCTACTGGGATTGCCTTTATTTCATGTGCAACCTAAGTGCTTTCTAGTTTGGCTAATATTTCGGGGGATGCATTTTCCTCCCTTAGGATTTTTTCAATGTCGAACTGCACAAACTAAGAATGTGACCCTTTAACCAATTCTACATATTTGGCTAAAATGGGTTCTTTTTCCTAATAGCTCCCCTGTACTTGGTTAACTAGAAGCTAGGAATCACGATGAATTTTGGGATGGGTTGCCTTCATTATTTACGCCATTTTTAGGACTACGACCAGCGCTTCGTATTCTTCCACATTATTAATTGCTTTAATTTCTTGTTGGACTGCTCCATAGAGTTTTTCCAAAGTACTAAGTATATAGCATATTTTCGCCTCCTACTCATTAGATCTGCCATCGACACATAATTGTCGGCTTTATAGGATGTCTTCTTTCTCTACGCTGGACTATTCCTCGTGTAAGGTGCATTTTGCAATGAAGTTCGTTAAAGAATGCCCCATAATTGCATTACATGGGCAGTATGTGATATCATATTAACTTAGTTCAGTGGCCACTTTAGAAGGTCTCCCGACGTCTCTGGTTTTTGCAATTCTTGTTTTAAAGGCTTGTCCTTTAACACCTTTATAAGATGTGCTTAAAAGTATGGCAAAAGCATTCTTGCCATTAGAAGCGGGTTATATGCTAACTTTTCAATCACTATATATCTTAATTCTGCTCCGCTAAGGCTCTTACTAGTAAAATTTATTGGACACTGATCGCCATCCACCTCTCTAACGATTTTTGTGCTCATTGCTTGATCGGTTACTTTAGGTATATGTAGAGGTCCTCCTAAGGATCAGTTTAGAGAGTATTAGAGGTATGGCTAGATGGGATTTCAATACTTCAAAGGCCTCTTTGCCTTTCTTGGTCCACTCGACATTCCTTCCCTTCTTGACATGGTCAAAAAATGGAATGCATTTGTCTATAGCTTTGGAAATGTACCTGCACGAGGCAGCTACCTTTGCATTCAAACTCATCATGTCCTTAGGCTTCTCTAGTACTTTTGTTTTTTTATTGCATCGATCTTCTTTGGATTGGCCTCTATCCTCTTGGTGCTTACTATGTATCCTAGGAACTTTCCTGATAGTATTACAAACATATATTTTTGTGGGTTAAGTATCATTCCATATAACCTCAAAGTCACAACTGTTTCTTCCTGGTCCTTCATATGATCTGATGCATCTTTAGACTTTACCAACATGTCGTCCATATAGACTTCAACATTCTTCCTATTTGATCTTCAAACATCATGTTGACCAACCTTTGGTGCATTGCCCTGCATTTTTATGTCTGAATGGTATTACTTTATAACAGTAAAGCCCCTTATCGCTTACCAACTTTCTATGCTCGTGGTCTATTTCGAACATTGCAGTTTTAATATAACCTGAGTCGCATCCATGAAGGTCAAAAATTCATGCCCGCCTATTGCATCTACTAACTGATTTATTCTAGGAAATGGAAAGCTGTCCTTTAGGCAGGATTTGTTAAGATTTGTGAAATTAATGCAGGTCCTCCACTTTCCTTTTAACTTCTTAACTAAAACCGAATTTGTTATCCACTTTGGGCAACATACCTCATGGATGAACCCATTTTCATTTAGCTTCTTTATTTCTTCATGGAGCACATTGTACCTCTCCTAGTCCAGTGTGCGATGCTTCTGTCTCATTGGATGCACATCGAAGTCAATATTGAGGGCATGACATATTACTGTAGGATCAATTGCTATTATATCCAAATGGGTCCAAGCAAATGCATCCTTTGATTTCCTTCAAAAAACTGATTAATTCTTCACGTAGCTCATTGGTTATATTCTTTCCAATTTTTAATGACTTTGAGGAATCACATGGATCTAGCTCAATTTTTTTTCAGATCGTCCACTATTCTAGGTCCTTACCCTTCATTCATAACCTGGAAACTACTTCACCCTTTGTTTCATCTTCTTTAGTTGAGTTTGCAGTATTTTCTGCTGAAAGATTATTTGACAAACATTGCGCATACATCGAGTTATACTCATCTATTTCAGAAATGTATAGATAGATCCATTAAGAATTTACCACAAGTACTATGGTCATAGAATGATCTATTTTAGTACCTACCGTGGAACTTAATTCTGGCATAGTTATTTATTAAGCTTGCCAAATTTTCGTTTGTTATTATTTAACTCAGAAGACACATTAGTATAGTGCTAAATGATTTTATTATTAGAATTCATAATTACATTATAAAGTTCCATAGATAATAACTATTCTCCCCTCATGCTTCTTAGGTTGGGAATTTCGTGAGTAAATCCTTTTGCAGGATAACTGGACCTAGCTCTATTAGCATAGGTCTCCCTACGAAGGCACTATATGGAGACTACTGGTTGATGGTCAAAAGTTTTGCATAAAAGGACTTATGAAGTGAGGAAGTTTCGGCTATCATGAGAAGTCTTATTATATCAATTAGGGTTGTTGTCGTGTTAGTAAAACCATAGATCGGTTCAAGGCTTAGTTTCAAAATTTCTCCCGGCAAATTCATTTCATCAAAAGCTATTTTGAATAGGAGTGTTACGGTTGCGGTAACGGTCATTATTACCACCAACCATAACCGTAATCATTGTTGATGGTTATAAATTCTTATAACCGTTAACACAACCGTGCATGATGGTTAATCATCGTATTTTCAATTTTGAAGCATGTCATACGCATGTTTTAAATTATATGCATTATTGATGATAAATTGATATATCTCTAATTGTTTTTTGCAAAAAAATTTAGTTGTTTATAAAACGGCCATTATGTATGCATATATTATTAGTTCATTAAGACGCATATTATTAATGTACGAGCTATTCCTTTAACTTAAGTTACTAATTTATATACTTTAATGTTAAATATTACACAAAACAATCATGTACAGTTCGTATGGTTAGCTGTGGTTTTTAAAATTTTCAACCATTACCATAACCGTTAGCGTTATAGATGGTAACCACATGAATGGTTGGTACGGTTGAGCGGTTGAGCGATTCAACCATAAAAACCCTAATTTTGAAGATAACATACAAAGAAATGCATGAATCTACAAAGACCTTTTTTATTCTATAGTTTAAAATCAACACAGATACTACAAAAGAATCCTGGCACGGGAATATTACTCCAGCTGAGTCTGAAGATGTAAAAGTGAAGTCTAGAACTAATTTATACTTGATGTAATATGTAGTTTGATGTTCTATGCGGGCCTCTCCTATATGTCTTTCTTGTGAAATTTTACTATATCCTGCTAGATGAGGTCCTCCATGATGTATGCCATAAGATTAGTCAGGTTTCCTGCTAAACTTTTATTAGGGGAAGGGGTCTACTATTGTACTCGGGTAATGGAATCATCTTTCATGTAGATTCCCAAATATCCCTTTTGGATTAGCCTTTCTATTCTATTTTTAGATGGCAGCAATTATCAGTATGATGCCATTGACTCTATAGAACCTGAATATGCACCTCCTTTTTTGAGCTCTGCCTTCTTCCCCTTATTAGGTACATTATAACCTTACTCAGTCTTGGCTACTTTTTAAACTTGGCTTGGTGCATGAGTGAGTGGAGTTTTGAATGTAAAGTTAGATTCTCTCGGTCTCTTTGCTAGTGGGTTGTTATACATTTCTTCCTCTCCCCTTCCCCACTTTCTTTCCCCAATGGTCTGAATTATCCTTTCAATTGAAGCACTTCCTAAAGTTTTGGCCCCTTTAGTTTGTATGTAACTCTAGCCCTCTCATAAAAGCGTTTTATGCTTCTACATGGCTTTGTACTATTTTTGTTCCACATATCAGAATTTCTTCTTATTCCAAAGTGCACTGCCATCAGAAATGCTTCTTCTCTCGTAACCCCAAATCTTATTGCCTCTTCTTTGAAATACTTGATGAAATATCGCACACTTTCATTATTTCGTTGCTTAACTAAGGATAGGTATAAGGATCTGGAGAGCTTTCAAGATCGATGTGCAAGTGTCTTTGAAAATTTACAGATACCGACATCTAAAAATGGATTTCTCCTAAGGCATATCTTCTGAACCATCTTGATGCTGCCTCCATGAGGTATATTAGGAATATTTTGCAGCAGTCTAGCTTTCCAGCATTCAAATTACCTATATAGTACTCAAACTTGCATAAGTGATTGATAGGATTTGTCAACCCATCATATGTTTCAATGGTCGGAGCCCAAAAGCTATCTAGACAACCCAGTTCAATAATGGCTTCACTGAATGGAGATGAACAATTCTCCTTTCCTCATCCCTTATTGTCATGTTCACATATTTTGCTGTATTCCACATGTGCCTTTAGTTATCTTGTCTCTTCATCATTCTCGTTGAGTGTGATGAGGTGCCCTAATAGGTCGAGCTGACCTCATTCTTCTGTTAGTTTGGTTCTTGCTTTTCTCCAACGGTAGTAGGTTGATATTCATAGGTTTGCCTTTAATATTTTGGTTTATTGGCGATTTTCCCATTGTTTTTGTGTTCCCTAGCTGAGTACTTCAATGCCACTATTCTTGTTGATGAGAATGACATAGTTTTCTCCTCCCTACACCTTTTTCGCAATGGAAGAAAGTTGGCGGTGTGCCATGAAGCAATGAGAGTTTGCAAATCTATTCTAATTTTGAGTTACTAACTTCTTGATACCAGCCATCCTCTTGTTTATTTGAGCAACGAAAGTGTTAAGTGCTTCAAAGATAGAGTCTGAGGATGCCTTTTGAGGTGGACAGTTTGTTCCCAACAAGATGGCTAAGAGTTTGTCTAGTTTTGCAGCAAAGCGCTCAGGTTCTTTTGGTGGGGGAGTGGAATTTCCTTTGTGCATTGTTGTAACATACCTAATTATCGATAACATTATTCAGGAGATTTAATTAGATAAATTAAATAATATAATGATGATAATAGGATTGAGATTTGAATAAATCATATATGGGTCGTGCTTAATAATAAAATAGATAAGTTTAAATTGGTTTATAAGCTAATTAATTTACACATGGGAATATTAGTAAATAGCCACTTCAATATACATGGCTATACACCTTTGTAATTGCCCATTCATGTTTCATTTCTCATCTTCCATAAATGTAAATCAAGTATTAGAATAGAGCCATCCAATAACAAGGAAAAAAAAGAGGGGAAATTCAATTTAAAGCTAAGGATCAAAGTTAGGAAGGATTAATCAACAAAAAATCTTAAGTTCCTTATCATATCTAAGGTGAATAATAATCATTCCATCTCTATTTTATTGTATAATCGCATATTTTTGGATTTAAGGCTAAATTCGCTTTTATGATGTTTTGGGTAATGATATGCTTGAACTATTATATGTTGGATTTACACAATTCATTTATATATGTATTTGCACGGTTTTAAGGTAAAATCGAGGGTTATTGATTTTGAAATTCCGTGGAAAAATTTTATGTGAAGTAAAATATGATTTAGAGATTGGTTTAAATTTTCATAATTTTTTGAGCTATGAAAAAATTATTATGAATTTCTAAAGGAAAATATGAGATATTTGGGTTTAAAATTTATTTTGAGTATTTTAGGAAGAAATTGGGTTAGAAATTTTAATATGTTTGATTACATAGTGAAAGAGATTTTCTGTAATTTTTTGGGGATTTTCCCAATTGATTTATTAGGGAAAATAAATTATTTTGAAATAGGGACTTTTCCATAAATATTGGTTTTGCTTAATGGAAAGGCTTAAACGTTAATTTTCCTTTGATTTAGATCTGATAAATGCGGCAGTTATTTTGCATAGTATTTAAAAAGTTTTAAGGCAACCAATTAAAAGAATACACATAGGCAGGTTAGTTAAAGCAATTACCAAAAATGGACATGATATCAGCCTTTAATCAGATAAGAGGATTCTGCCTCCTTTAGCAATGCCTTTCGACTACAATACTATCGCTCCAACTCAATCGAAACCTACCCAGCCGAAACCTACATTGTCAAAACCAATACACAAGGTATCACTTAGATGCTATGTAGTGGATTGGAGAAAAGGAATAAGCTATAGTATTGAAAGGAATGCTTATGATGGGGTCAAAATCCTATTTGGTTTTCAAAAGTTAAGTATTTGCTTTTTTTGCTTAGAGCATTCGACCCAGTCATAACGTATGTTTTCAAAAGGAGCATATAAGTAGCTTTCGAAGAAGGTTGTCATATTATGTTTAAAGTATTATCTTTTGAATGGGTTCCTTTTATTTTTGAATATTCCAAATAATGGTTTCGACCAAGTCGAAATCCAACACTATTTTCCTTTCCAAGTGCATTGAAGCCATCAATGCTTTTGATGGATTATCTCTATTTTAATTTAAGCTAAGCCACTTCCTAAATGCTTCCGAAAGGGATTGAGGGTTTCAAACGCAATGGGGTCGAAAGGGGGTTTCGACGCTACCCTTCAAAGTTTTAACTTAAAGATTTTGAGCTTTCATATATGTGGTTCCGACACCATCTACTTTTTCCCAAACAATTCTATAAAGGTTTCGAAAGAGATACTTTCGTATATAACCACTTCGCCTCAAAAGATGTTTTTAAATAGTAAAACCCAATGTTTTCGAAAGGGGTATTTTCATTAGTTTTGAAGCTATTTTCCCAAAGGCTATTAAGCAAGGTTTTGATACATTCGAAAGGTACGATTTGGTTTCGAAAGGATTGATTTATAGAGCTTTGAAATGTATATACTTAGAGTTTTGAAATGAGGTTTTATATGCTTTCGGAGGAGGTCATCTATTTTTTTCGAAAGTGATGTTTTAAGGTTTCAAAGCAAATAACCCATTCTCATTTTAAAAGGAAATACCATGGAATAAATAAAGCTTTTTGAGAGTTTTAATTTTTCATATATTTATTCACATTGTAATTAACCCATAATGGTACCTTGGGTAAGGGCAGAATAACCGGCTAGGTAAACCCAGTAGTGAATACAACTTATGAAATGATAAACTCTTAATTAAAGATATTGGTAAGGGCTAATAGGTTCACAGTAAGCCTATTAAAATTGCGTAAAGGGAAAGATATTGGCAGGGGCCAATAGGTTCATAATCAGCCTACGAAAACAATGGTTTGATATTGTAGGGTCCAATGTGTTTATAGTTAGCCTATGAAAACTATATTTGGATTAAGATATTGACAATTAGTCAATTAGTTCCTAGTTAGGCTATGAAAACTGGGTTAATAGAAATAATATCGGAGATACTAAAGGTTCTTAGTGATCCCACGAAAACTATAAAATTGGACAGATAGTCCGTAAACATTTAGTAGGTTAATAGTAAACCTAGAAACTATAATTGAGACAAATAGCCAGAATGAACAAGGGATGGATAATCCAGATTTGACTTACTTGTTTCGCATATCATTATAACATTTTGAAATACTATTTTTTAACCATCGTGGATGGAGGAGCGCAGTATATGGCTTTATAAATGTTTTAGGATACTAGTGTGGGGAAAACCCGTTCCACTAAGCGGCATGGTCTCACTAGATATCTAAATGGTTTGAGATGGCATATTATTATTCATACCAGGCTTTATGTCTGACTCGAATTTTTTTCCCCTTAAACTCTCAGATACTCAATTGATTTTGGGTAGGTTGATGGTTAAGGTTTTTAGGTGTTCTTTTAGACGAATAAAGCATCCGATGATGTGCATGAGGCATGTTAGCTACTTAGAGTTCTTTTATTTCCGCTGTGTTTGGTTGTAAAGGAAAACTTGTTTTATTGCCATATTTTATACTCCGATCATCCAAGGGGGCATCTTTATATGTCGTTCTTGGCGTATTTTATAATATGCACATTTTGTCTGAACATGGTCTAAGTAGTGGGATTACATAATGAATTTGAAATATTTTGAAATGGAGTGTAGACTTTGTTTGCTATTTTAAAATTTTCCATATTCATGTGTTTCTGTGTATCAATGTATCTAACATTATTGCATTTGGTCGCTAATAACTATGGATGAGTACAACATCCGTATATGCTAGTTTTGGGCCTCCACGTAGGGGGATGTTACAAGTTAGTATCGGAGAATATATTCACGAAACTTTAACTAAAAATATTTTTCAACCATAACCCATTGAATCAGACAACATGATTGGGGTTTTGGTTAAAGTTATAGTAATGTATTTGTATTTGATATATAGTTATATATAAATAAAGTACATATTCCCTGCTCTTTTAGACTGTTCTTCTGTAACTAAGGCTCGTATGTAGATTTATGAGAAAGGAGATATGGAAGCGGGAAACGGAAGAGGATATCTTGGTGGAGGAAGCACTACAACAAATGGAAATGCTCGACCCACTAGTAGGAGGAACTCGGGTCGATTGGCTAATGCTAATAACCAAAATGATGATACAAATGTGGGTATTGGAAATCCACTTGTAGATATGAGGGCTATGTATCAGTTCTTTGTTAATATGATGCGAGCAGGAGTTGCTACTAGAATGGTTGGAAATGAATAAGGTGCTAATCTTGTGGCTCCAAATGGGAATAATTATGCCTTGCTAAATAACGACTACACTAGTTTGGATGGAAAGCTGTTTTAGGGGACGGAGAGTGCCATAGAGATTGAGAATTGGCTGTTTCACTATGAGCGTATATTTATTGATTTGGGTCCGAATGATGGAGAAAAGAGAAGGTTGGCCTGAAGATAGTTGCAGGGGTCTGTGCTACATTAGTGGAATAGCATTACTGCTAGAGTTCTGGAAGAGCAGTTGACTTGGATTGATTTTAAAAGGAGATTTGAGCAGAAGTATATGTCTAAATTTGCTAAATTGGAGTTGATGAGGAAGTTTATGGATCTAATTCAGGGAGAGATATCAGTAGTCGAGTACGCTACTAAGTTTGAAGAGCTGTCTCAATATGGATATGCTACCATAGATACGGACATTAGAAGAAATGAGAGGTTCATTTGGGGACTGAGACTCAAGGTTGCTAAAGCAATCATGACATGTGTCCATGATCCTTTTGATGTGGTGGTGGAGATGGCCATTCGCCACGAAGAGTTACTTGTTGATTATGCCAAAGGGAAGTTAGTGGAAACTCAGGGTTCTCAGGGGATGAAGAGAAAGTTCTTTAAGAAAGGGGGAGCCCAGAAGGGAGATAGTGTTAAAAAGTCCAAGGCCAAGATAGTCTGTTATATGTGTGAAGAGAAGGATCACTATGCGAATGAGTGTCGTTTAGGAAATGGAAAGAAAGCTACAAGTAAGAAGAATTTGAAGTGTTTCAACTGTAATCAAGTTAGGCATTACAAGAATCAGTGTCTGGATCCAGTTAGGGAGGACAAAGGAAAGGTTTTTGCTATTGGACCAGCTAGGCCTACTACAACTGATAAGGGAAAGACTATGATGGAAGACACATTTTTGATTTAGAGTATACCACTTATGGTAATTTTTGATATCGGTGCATCACCTTCATTTATATCTCAGAGTTTAGTTGATAAGTTATGCTTAGAACCCACCTACCTTGCTACTTCCTTAAGGATTGCGAATCCAATAGAAGGGTATACAACTCTAGGGCAAAGATGTGACCGGTTAGAACATGATTTATTAGGTCATAAGTTTGCATGCAGCTTGTATGTTGTTGATTTCATAGATTTTGGAATCATTTTGGGTATGGATTGGTTAGGTAAGTTGAAACTAGAATATTTTGCCAGGATAGGGAGATATTACTGAGACATTCGAATAGTTATAACCGAGTAATACTCTCGGTGGAGAATTTAGACTGAAGTGTTAGTACTTTGCTTAATGCTATGGAGAAAAGAGATGAATTAAGTCAGGTTTGGGTAGCAATAGAGTTTGCAGATATCTTTGAGCCAGTTACAGGACTACCATCGAAATAAGCTGTGGAGTGTAGAATAGATCTTGTGCTTGGAGCTGAGCCAGTTAGTAAACCACCATCCTATTGAGATGAAGGACTGAAGATGCAACCAGTGGACCTTGAAGGAAGGAATTTTATAAGGCCAAGCATTTTGCCTTGGGGAGTGGCTGTTATGTTTGTAAAGAAACAAGATGGGTCATTGAGGATGTGTATCTATTATCGTAAGTTGAATGAAACAATGATTAATAATAAGTGTCCTTTGCCAAGAATAGATGATCTGGTTGATCAGTTAAATGGTGAAAGAGTGTTTTCCCAGTTGAATTTGGTGACAGGTTTCCATCAGTTAAGAGTGGCGGAGAATAGTATTCCTTTAATAGCATTTTGAACTAGGTATGGTTCTTATGAGTGGTTGGTGATGCCATTTGGATTAACGAATGCACCTACTTTCCTTGTGGAATCAATTAACCGAGTTTTCCGAGAGTATTTGGATAGGTTTGTTCTGGTGTTTATAGATGAAAATTTAGAATACTCTAAGGATGAAGGGCAGAATGAAGTTCATCGTAGAGTGTGCTCGAGACGCTAAGGCGGAATCAGCTGAAGGCGTAGTTTACCAAGTGTCATTTTTGGAAGAAATAGGTTAAATTTCTTGGTCACCTAGTATCGGAGAAAGGCTTTTCAGTTGATCCAAATAAGATTGATGTTGTGTATAATTGGAAGAGACCAGTGACGATGACCGAGATTAGAAGTTTTCTTAGACTCGCTGGCTATTACCGGAGATTCATTGAGGACTTCTCGCAGATAGCAGCACCTTTGACTAAATTAACCAGGAAGGAGGTGAAGTTTATCCGGTCTGAAAAATGTGAGGAAGCTTTCCTTAAGTTAAAACATTTGTTGACCAATGCACCAGTGTCAGTAGTTCCAGATGGAAACCAAGGGTTGGTGGTCTATACTGATGCATACAAAATTGAATTAGGAGCAGTGTTGATGTAGAATGATAAAGTTATTACCTACACTTCACGGCAGCTTAGACTACATGAAGTTAGATACCCTACTCATGACTTGGAGTTGTCTGTGGTGATCTTTGCACTAAAGATTTGGAGACATTATCTCTTAGGATAGAGGTTTGGCTTTATACCGATCATAAGTCTTTAAAGTATTTATTCTCTCAGAAGGAGTTGAATATGAGACAGCAGAGGTGGATAGAGTATTTAGCTGCTTATGATTTTGGTATAGAGTATACACCAGGGAACGAAAATAAGGTAGCGGATGCTCTTAGCAGAAAACACCAGAATGTGGTGTTAGATATGCTAGTGGAATGTAGGATAGCTTTGGCCAGTTGTGGACTGCAGTTAAGACAACTGCTAGCTCTAATCAGAGTACTGCCACATTGTCTTGTTTAGAAGTTCGACCAGTGTTAGTCGAAAGAATTACTTCTAAGAGAAAAAAATCAGTGTTAGCTAAGAGTATTGGAAGGCTTGAGATTAGAGATGAGATTGATGATCTAAAAGACTTTGGTTTGGACCAAAGAGGATGGCTGAGAAAGAAGAGAAGGTTGTGTTTTTCGAATGTGGAGAACTTAAGGAAGGAAATTATGGAAGAATGTCATCGATCTAAGTTTACAATTCATCCTAGAGGAACCAAGATGCATCAGGACATGAAGAGGAGCGTCTATTAGGAAGGCATGAAGAGGGTTGTCGGCTTGTGGGTTAGGCAGTGTGTGAACTGCTAATAAGTGAAGGCCCGTACATCAAAAGCCAAGTCCTTTGCTTCGGCTTTTAAAGAGTCCAGCGTAGAAATAGGATTCAATATCCATGGATTTTATGGATGGGTTACCAAGGTCAAGGAGAGTAAATGAGAGTACATGGGTTATTGTGGACATGTTGACCAAGAATGCCCATTTTATTCCAGTAAAGTCGATAAGGATGGCACTTGTTTTAGCAAAGTTGTTCATGAAGAACGTAGTTCAACTTCATGAGATTCCTAGTAGCACAATCAGCGATAGAGATGCATTATTCACTAGCGAATTTTGGAAGAGTCTACAAGAGGTTTTGGGTATCGAGCTCAAGATGAGTACAGCTTACTATCCAAAGATGGATAGGCAGACAGGGAGAGTCAACAAAGTACTCGAGGATTTATTGAGGGCTTGTGTGTTGGGATTTGGTGGATCTTGGAAGGACCACCTACATTTGATTGAGTTTTCCAATAATAATAGTTATCAGACTAGCAGAGAAATGGCGCCTTTTAAAGCTTTGTATCGAAGGCCATGCAAATCACCGACATGCTGGTTAGAGCCTAGAAACAGATTAGTCTTAGGTCTCGATTTGTTTAGAGAGGCATCAGAAAAGATTAAATTAATCCAAGGACAAATGAAGGAAGCTCAATCCAGATAAGAGTTATGTAGATAATTAATTGTTTCATTAAGTTGAATCTAAATTAAGTCAACGTGGTAAATAGTTCTCTAGTTTTTTGAATTCAAAATAAATTGTACCAATAATTAATTCATTTGTATTAGTTCCTTTAATAGTCTCAGGATGATATTATTCTATTCGATCTTTCCAATTTAAAGTTACTCATAAACATTATTAATAACAAATTATTTAATCTATAATTACCTATAAACATCTCGAAAACAACAAAAAAGATTAATACAACACTACATTTCATGATAATTTAACCCCACTATTGAAAATCATATTAAAGCCTATGTTAATCGAGAAAGATAGTATTAAATTTTATAGAGAGTATATTCAGTTTGACTAAAATTACACAAAACGGTTTAAAGATTAGTTATTTCATAGAAAACATATTAAAAGTAATTTTTTTAAAAAATTTTAAGCTGCATAATGGAGTAGAACAAAAGGTATTACTTTTATATTTGTAATTTTCACTAATTACATTGTGTAACAATATCCTTTGAGTATAATTTTAGTTCCAGCATGATATTTTTCACTACTTAAAGTTCGAGAATACCAAAAATAAACAACTTTAACTCTGATAGATTATACATCACAATCGAAGACTACTTGATGCTTGGGTAATAACAAACTAATAATAGCACGAAAAGATGGGGAAAATGTTCATAATCATAAAACTGAAGATTTAATACTCAGCTCTATGTAAACATTAAAATAAAAATATAATTTGACAAAAAACTTATGAATAAGAAAATACTTTACCTATAATGAATCTTATTGAAGGAAGGATGATTCTATGTTATCCATCTTTTAATGAATTCGATAAACTCCAGCAAAATTAATGAAGAAATCAAAATTTGTAGATATGACAATCAAATAAAATCAGAATTACACAAAATTATGTGGACACAAAAGTCTAAGAAATGATAGGGTTAAATATTTAGAAGAAAACAGAAAATTCAATCGTAAATTAAAAGAAAATATGATAACAAAATAAAAATTAAACATTCAAATGAAACTCAATTGATCTAGTAAGTCAAGGTACTTTCGGAGGTTCCTTTGGAAAAGAAATAGGTGGAAACACAATCACTGCAAAGCATAAATAAAATCTCTAAAAATAATAAGGTGACTACAAATATGAAAGGCTTTTGATGAATCAAATCAAATTCTATCCGAATAATTTTTTTACGAATACTGTTAAAATATTATTTAGGAAGAATCCTATTTCAATTCAATTTGAGAACTAAATTTTTTGTTTTAATTTATATATACAAGCATGAAGAGGGAAAGAGATAGATTATAAGAAATTATGGAGTGAGAAGAGAGAAGAAAATGACGATGATAAAAATTAATATTAAAATAAGAAAAAAATTTGACAACATGGGGAAGATGAATAGAACATGGGTAGATTACAACGGAATTAAGAATACCTTGTAATATAAAATATGTGAAATAAAGAGCTAAAATTCTATAAATTAATGGTTTTATTCTAAAAAAGAATACTTATGGTCAAGATTAAACTTTAATACATAAATAGATATATTAATACATAGTAGACAGAATTGGAGGTATATAGAGTTGATAAAACTGATGAAATGAGTTTATAGTTAAGGGAATGTAGAGTTTATGGTATGTTTTAATTTGTTTGGCAAGACGGTGACAATCCTAGTTTTAATGAGTGAAAAAAGACAAAATTTAAAATAATTTTTGTATTTTGGTTTATAAGTGAGAATATATTTAGTACATAATGAAAATAAACTTCCATGATTATGTTGAAGATTAGGAAGGTGAAATGTTAAAGTGAAATGTGTAGGATTTTTGTTTCAATTGAAGGGGGGATATACATGATGCTAATTTATAATGACATTATTTTCAAATGAGGGTGATATTAGATTCAAAAATTCAATTAATATTCAAGGAGGAATATGAACTTTACTGTAAATTTTAAGGAAGAGTTGATAAAAGCATTTTGGATGGGAATAAGGAAGAAAAGGAATAAATATTAACCCTATTTTGGGCTTCAAATATAATAGAATGCATGACAAAAAATAATACAAATGGCTAAAGTTTATAGTATTTATATTTAAATACAAATAATAATAATAATAATAGATAAATTGAATCGAACAAACAAAATAGGTAGAACATATGAGACAGAGTGTTCGATTAAGGAAATGAAGAGATTTTGACATGTTTCAAATTAATTGATTTGTTTTGTTTATAAAGGGTGAATGACTACTTAGTTATGAAATTAAAATTAATTTAATCTATAAACATAAACTATCATAATTTTGCTAAAAATAAGGGAGGTGAAATGTCAAAAGGAATCCTATGTTTTAAGAGAGATATTTTATAAATGAGGACAATCTCAAAATAAATTTTCAGTAAATATTTGTAGAGGAAGATGGACTTTAATGTAAAATATGAGCTAGAATTTATGAAAATTATGCATTTTGGGATGGGGTATGTTGACGTTCTTACATAATTGAACAAACATAAGGTGTATCCTAGACTTTAACGTAAAATTTTATGTGGAATTCATGGGAATAAATCATTTAGGATGAGAATGAAGGAGGTGAAAAAAAAAATATTGGCCACGTATTGAACTATAAGAGCATATATATAAGAGAGTGAATTATGGAAATCACTTTTCATTTAATTATTTCCATAGAGTAGCTTGTTGTGTAGTATATAATTGTAGGATTTTCCGGACTATTTAATGAAATGATGATGATGACTACAATAATTCGTATGAGAAAGATGTATTCTATTTTTAGAGTGTCTTTTGAATCTTTATTCAAAATAGTATACAAATAATATAGATTAGAATGGATAATACACCATAGATGAGAGAGAGTTTGAGATTAGAATATATATTGTTAGGAGAAAAATGAAAAATATTTTCCTAAAGAGAGATTAATATATGGATTGAAATAAATATGGAGAGACAAAATGAAAAGTCATGGATCTAATTTTCAGAATAAAAAGATGGATCCAATTGAAATGAATATACATAATGGATTTACGAGTCCTTACGGCACACGCTTCGTGCGTGAAGTATTTATTGTATATGTTTATATCAGTCAGAAAATGATTTTTTACTATTTCCAGGTGATATTAAGATTTGTTTATTTGAAAAGAAGTATTTTGATTTTTTAAAGGAAGTTTAATTTTTGATCCTAATTTTATTTTGAATTCATAAAACATATTTAATTATTAGATCCTACTTTTAGGGAAATTTGAATTTGTAAAAGAAGTTTACTATTAGATCCTATTTTTAAGTGATTAAGATTTGATATATATGGAGGGGATTTTTTTGTAGTTCAGGTTGATACCCAGAAATTGTGACACTAAAGCCATTACAACTATTATTAAAGATAGAAAATAATTATAGGTATAATAAATAATAATACAATTGTAACACTTTCCACATCGCATGAAATAATGATATAATAAAATGACGAACATAGAACTAAAAGGATAAAACATATTTTTAATAATAGATGATAGATGGATAGGTAAAAAATTAAGAATAAATAGGTTGATATAAAATTGATTGGCAAAATTAAATTATTTGGGCATAGGGCAACATACGAGATATTTCAGAAAATGAAAAATGAAAGAGCATACAAATTAAAACTCAGCTTTCATATAGTACTAGTGTAAACCAATGCTATGCATACGGGTTTCACCTTATAACTACCTTAGTGATGAATGTTTTAGATTTTTTTAGATATATGAAGCCGGTAATGCATTTTAATGAGTTGGTGTTTTAAAATAGTTTTTTATTCGAAACTACTGGCAAGCGAGTGTATATAAACCTACATAAATAATCCTGAAGCGTATAAGGTATAATTAATATTTCCAAATGGAAATGATATCAATTTTAGATAATTTGATACTATATTTAACTTGTAAATTTCAATACATATACAATTTGGGTTGGAAAGAGTGTTTTAAACCTAGAGTAGAGAAATTGGGCTCAAAGTAAAGTTGTATTCATATTTGGTTTACAAAAATAAAATTTCAACATTTGAATTATTAAATTGTATGACATTTCACAATAGTTTGTAAATTAGAGAAGATATTAAAATAGGATTGAAACATCATATTTTCTAATACGTATGGTGTAATATGCCATGAAATTATAAGTAATTTATATTTTTCGGTCAAACTTTTAGAATAGCCAAATGTATTTTCCTTCTTTGCATTAAATAGTCATGCAAACATTATAACTAAAATAGTGCAGTAAGAATCATCTCTTGGACTATATTAATGCTACTATTTAATAACCTATTTGTGTATACAAAAAATAATTTACATGTTATTTCATTGAAATAAAATTTAGATCAATTGGTGTAAATAGACTCATCAATGAAGCGAATTAATAATGATAAAATTATTATTATAGTAGATTTGTTATAAATGGCTATGTTATCAAGCAAAACAAAGTATTTTATAAACAGACATGTACATATATTTGTAGGAAGCCAGTATTTGGACATGAAATAAAACAAAATTGGTGACATGATAGATTTGAACCGTCGGATATTTTGTTCTTATGTGGGAGGTGGAAATGGAAAGAAAATACAATGGTGGAGATCCATTGTGTCACCAATTCTATCACTAACCTGTGCCCTAATAGGACTCCCTATACACACATAGAGAAGAAACAAATACTGAAATGAAAGAAAGAATGATATGCGGTAAAAATGTCTTGTAAAACGCAAGAAGTGGCTAAAATTATTTTTTTATTAATAAACCAAAATTTATAGAAACCATGGGTTACTCCTAACTAAATTATGCTTTATTCCATAAAGAGCAAAGTTAAAACTTCACTTATATCCGTTAGTAATATTTATTATTTGCCTGCAAATTCTTTAGAATAATTAATTGAATGAAAACATCTTTCATACCCCTCCTCCCTCAACAAATTGGTATTAGTTACTACCTAAACCAACATTAAGGCATGATTTTCAATTAAACACTACCTCTTATTTTATAATTCAACTCCTCTATCTTTTCCTTTTTCAAGTAATTAACCTTTATTTATTTTTGTTCTTCATATGATATCAGGGTTTGTAACATTGACCATGGGTTTTCTTCGAAGGCTCATTCTAACATTAGAAGTAAATTTTATTTGGATTATTAATTTATTGTCAATACTAATGCTTGTAAATTTTTTTTATTTTTACATCCGAACTTCACAATATAGTATTTATAACATAATCGAACTATTTTCCATATAAGATAAATGTTGAAATCATGTTTTATTGTATATATGATACATAATATTACATTTCAAGAATATACAACTATGAAAAATATAAAGTTGTATTAAAAATCACAAAGAAATATTATCCTAATAATTAGACACACTTTAGTAGTGATTTCATATTTCATTTACCTATTATACATTTCATAGAACGGTAGAATATTCCATGGTATCATCTAATATAACTATGTAAAATGTGAAGGAAATCAAATTCAAAATCCTATAAACTGAAGAGGAAAAAAATAATTTTAAACATAGAACATAAGACAAATATATGAAATTATATACTTAGAAGATAAAAAGAAAATTCTACCTCTTATTGAGTACGTGATGGATAATAAGGGTCAAACTTTTAAATTGAGCTCAACCGATGCTGTCAACAGATGTTTTTTAAGGCTTTCAATCAGTCTATTTTATAAATCAAAGTAGATTTTGAGAATTTTCTATTATATATAATTGAGATGAGTTGTCATTAATTGATAACTTAGTATTGATATGTTTTGTGAAATAATGAAAATTTTGTAGGGGGTAAAAGAAAAACGTGCAGTAAATTAAGGGGGATGATATTTTAACTCGGAAAAATGAGAAGTAAGGTAAAAATGTTAGGGAGATCAAACATATTACATAATAGAATATATATTTATATATATAATAGATAAATAAATGATAATATGAATAAACTTGTGAAAGGATACCTAAAAAATCCAAAATCCGTATACATCCTTATCCAAAAATCGGATAAAGATCGATATCCAAAAAAATGGATACGGATGTAGATACCAAGGCATCCACGTTTAATAATTATATGTCCACTGTTTGTCAGGATTATAGTTTATATTTCATGAATTCTAGTAAAATGAATGATAAGATATTGTGTTTATTAGGTTAATGGTTTACAGTTAGTGCATATTAGTTGCCCAAAACTATTTATCATCGTAATTTTATTTATTTTTCACATTTTTATAATCAACGAGATTGAAAATAATTATGGTAAACCAAATTATTTTTATTTATGTCTTTGGATTTATGAATCATAGCTGAAAGGATAATTATTCGACATCCGTCTACATTCGTGAATGCGGATATCCGATGTTCAAAAATTATTTTGGACGTGGATGCAAACATGTCACTATCTGCATCCAAAAGTACTTATTAACAAACCTAAATATGAGTAATTAACAAATATTATCAAAAAATAATGAACAAATAATGAACTACACCGATTCACATACCAAACCAATGTGATAGTTTCATTAATGTAAAATTGAAAATCAATTTTTTTTACTACAATCATAATTAATATGTATGTAAATGAAATGATTAAAATAAAGGTGTAATAATTGTCAAGCACCACTGTCTCAATGGTTAAGCACTCTGGTTTTGATATCTGAGGTCACAGGTTCAAATCTTGCATTGCACGCGATTCGAACCATTGTACATATCTTGTAGTATAAACTACATATGACATGTAGTAAAACTATATACTACAACCAAGTGCTCAATTTAAAAAAAGAGTATGATAGCATTGAACCAAATTGTCTGGCAAAATGAGGATGTGAAGATAGAAAAAGAAGTAATTATGAGATATTTAATTTGAGAAATATAATACAGAAATTGAAATTAACGTAAGTAATGGGTCATTAATGACAGACTCTCTATATTTAGTAACAATTAACGAGGATTTTTAAATTGATGAATAAGACATAATTATGGAAAAATGAAAACTAGACATACTAATTGCTAAGCATGGTTTTTATTGGACTTTTGGAAAAAAATCATAAATAATAATAGCTTTTGATATGTAGTCTATAAAGAAGTTGAGACGAGTTGCCACTAATTGTTAAGTTAATAGCAGTACGCTTTGAAAAAATTGAAATGTTGTAAGAGGCAAAAGAAAAAATGTTTAATAAACTAAGGTTCATGCATTATTGAGATTAACGTAAAATAAGAAAAACGATTAATGTCAAGGAGGTCGACTACTTTATATATAGAATATATATATGTGTGTGTGTGTGTGTTTATACGTATATGCATGTGCATGTGTGTAATAGAAAAATTATTCACAAAATGAGTAGTTAATAAACATTATCATAAAATAAAAATGAACAAATGACAAACTAAAGTGATTCACATTCACACAATACATCAATTTTAGGGTTTTTTGATTTAAAATTAAAAATCAAAATCAATCAAACCAATTATAAAAATGCCTATAGTTAATCCATATGCAATGAAACCATATACTGAAAGAGACTTTACTAACCCAACAAATAAAAAAAAGATGTGGTGATAGAAAAAAAGGAGTAGTATACGAGCATATATGATTTGAGAATTATAATAAAGAAATTTAAATTGACATAAAAAATTGATTTCCAATGACATCCCCTTTATATTTAGTTGCCTTGCGCTTTTAATTTGAGAAACAAAAGTATAATAATTATTGAATAGGAAAACTAAACATGTTACTATTTATATATTTTGAGTGGCTTGTTAAGATATAAATATACTTGAAGAGGGTTAAATGTAAAATAATTCTTGAACTAAGGAGACTCGAGAATATGAGCCGAGAGTGAATGAGAATAAGGATGTAAACAGTCATATTGAATTTCTTCTATCGTCGATTCAAAAAATTGTTTCTGTTATAATATATGTAAATATAAATAGTGAATATGCTATATACTGTTTTGTATTTAGTCCCACATCGTGGGATTAGTTCTACCCCAAGCTTCTAGGCCTCTATATAAAGGTGCTAATGTAATGTAAATAGATAATCTATTCTCAAGAATAAATAATATGTCTTCTGCCCCTCTCTCTAATGGCTTCCTATTTTCTTTATTCTATAACACGTTATCAGCACGATCTATACAAAAAAATTATGGATCTACAATTGTGATAATTCATGAAATCATATCTATTCTTTTCCAGATGCAATTATAGATCTCATAACGGTAAGTCATTTTTCTGATGATTTAATCTTCCAAATCATTTTTTTATATATCATTCCATTCTAGATCTACTTCTTCAAATTTGAATATGTTGTCTTATTTTTTTAAATTTTATTATATTAGTCTTATAATTTTAGATCTTATATAGATCTAAACTTTGAGATCTGATTCTTATTTTGCTAGTTATTATATTTCAGATCTAGTTTTTTTTTGCTATTTTTATGATCTTATTATATTGTAGATCTCAATATCATATTTATTTTTTTGTTTTTTTAGTTCATTTATTTTGGAATGCAAGTTTGAACTTGACAAAATTTGATATTGTTGATTAAAGCAAATTTTTTGAATTTGATTGTATTTAGTTTGGACATGGATTTGAGAAATCAAACATGTTTGGTAAATGGGGTTTTTATTTTGAAAACCTTTTGATTTGATTTAGATTTTAATGAAGACTTTGGAAATTATTTTAATATATGATTTATATTTCCAGAAGAAAAATTTTATTGTTTCTAAGAGAAACAAATATAAATATAATGCGTATCTTGAAGATCGTATTAAGTGAATGGAAACATTAGTAAAAGCTTACATGATAAGCTTAATATCTTCCAATATTTCCTTTAAAAAAAAAGGAAAAAGGAAATAATAATTGAGAACTTGCAGTTTTCATAAATCAGTAAATTACAAGTTTCCTCAAAATAAAAAACCAGAAGTTCTAACTAAAAAAATGATTATATATCAAAACTCAAATATATAAATTTGAGATGTGAAGCTTTGAATTATTAGAAAATCTAATTCAGATTATGGTAAATTTCAATTGCAATCAAACCTGAAGTTTGATAATGAAAATCATGTTGTACCATTTAGGATCTAAAGTACTAAACAAAGACTTTTTTTAAAGTAAAATTGGAACATGAAGTTCTAAAAATATTTGCCAATGGTATTAACTACTAAATCAAATAAATGTATAGAAACTTGTTCAGTCCAGAAGTAGTGAAAATAATATATTAAAAAAAAATCTCCAGAAGAGATTTGTTGATATATTTGGTGTTTTTACTAAACCAAATAAATATATAGAAACATATCTACTCTTCTACTCTCTTTCTTTTTAATTAAAAATAAGGCATTCTAATAGGAAGTTTATTTCCTAATTTTTTTTCCTTCTTCCATGCATCCAATCACTTTTCAAAAGGTAAAATATGATAGATCTGAAATAATCTTAATTTCTTAAATTTCTAAAATAACTTGTGTTGATTTGAAGATTTACATGTTTGTTTGATATATTTGGTAAAGAATTATGAAGTTAGTTTTCTTATGAAAATAATAATGTTTTGGATCTGAGATTTATAGTTATTTATGATTATGAATAATATGGATAGATCTGAGATAATTTTGTTTATTTAGAAATTCTGATTATTGGAAAATAAAGTTTCGCTTTAAGATATTCATTTTAATTTTATTATTGAGTAATATTGAACCTATATTTGAGATGAAATTGTGTTACTTTGAGTACTGTTTGTTCAATTAGTTCATATATTTATAATGAAATTATTTTGCTATGACAGTAGTTATATCTTGAACCACATAAAGGTTAATTGTAGTTATTTTTATCACAAATGAATTAATTGCAAGTGTTATGGTAATAAATTAAATCATTTATTGTCATAAATGCATTAAATGCATTGATTACAGTAAATTAAATGATGTTGTATTTTTATGTTTGGAATAAGAATAGACATATGGTTTATTATATGGTGTATTCATTTTGGCAAACAATGCTCGATATAATGAAAGAAATAAGTTTGAACAACAACCTGAAGTTGTGTAAAGATTTTTTTTTTCAACCAGAAGTTGTATACTCAAAGTCTAAGACCTGAAGTCTTGAATTATGCGGAAAAAAAATTCTGATAAACTTTACAAGCTCGAATTCTTGTCAGTATTTTTTTTTAATTTGTCAAAATGTACAAGTCTTGAAATAAGAATAGACTTTTATTTTGTAACAATATGGTACAAAAAAAGGGGGGGGGGAGAAGTTTACACAAAATTTGAGAACCTGAAGTTCATAACAAATTAATGAACTTGAAGTTCATTAATTAGAAGCCCGAAGCTCTATTGAAATTACGTAAAATGATAAGGTTGTACTTCCTGAAGGAGTTAAAGAAAATTAATAAATAATCATATGAGAAAATGATGTTGCATTCAAGAGATTACAAAAATCTCCAAATGAGTTATACCTTACCTTATATCTTAACATTTATACTAAATTAACCAAATATCCTGAACATATTATGTTATATGATATTTCAAACATCATAGGATGTGTGTGTGTATTAATCTGTTGAAAATATGTTTTAGAGATTTATTTATATTTATATTGCAAAATCTAACATCCTAGAAGAGATGTTATAAGAATTTTATTTTTGTTACATTGCAATTCCTTAAAAGGAAACACTATATTCCCTGAAGGAATAAAATATAATTTTTTTTTGAAGTAATAACAATAATTTTTGAAAAAAAAGGATATTATATGCCAATATTACACTCCAGAAGTAGTGGTTTTATCTCTTACATCTTACTTTCATTTGGTGAATCTAATTTTGTTACTGTAATTAAAAGTTTGATATGTCATTTCAAAGACAGTCACAACAAAAATCTCCAGCAAAGATATTTTATGCCACAGTAAAAATAGTAATTATGTAATTTATATAAAAGAAATATTGTATATTGATATGGCATTCCAATAATGCATATATATGTATATATATATATATATATATATATATCTTTAGAAGAGATAAGTTCACTCCAGAAGTAGTGATAATAAAATATCCCTAAAAGAGACTAATAAATTACGAAATGATAGCATATCTCTAGAAGAGATTTGCTTATATGTTTGGTAATTTTATTAAACCAAATAAATGCATATAAATTTGATTATAAAGGATCCTAATTTAGTTTAGATTAGATCCTAAAAGTTTGAGAACTATACATACGGTCCTGAGGAAATCTGTATCTGTAACATTCCAAGTATCCAGAAGATACTATTATTATTTTTGCTGTAATTTTTTTTACAGAACTCTCCATAGGGATGTGTAGAAATGTCTATACGCAATTAAAAATTATTCCTTGATAAGTAATCATAATTAGGTTCAAAAATGATATTTGAGATATAATTGAGGAATAAACTTAACAACTTGAAGTTGTGTGTATATTTTATTCGAACCAGAAGTTCGATATGGTTTCTAACCAAATGTTTTGAAAATTATCATGTTGTTTTGACAGGTTTGCATTGACAATGATTTATAAATAGAAATTAATAGTTTGGATCCTTGTAATAGTTTGTTCTAAAAATCACTAATTCAAATGAGAAAGAATATGAAAATTTTATAATATATATGTGATACGTGGACGCACGTATACATCCATATATGTAAATATTTAGCTAACAACCTGAAGTTTGTTATAAGCTCATCTTATAGATTATGCATAGACATTATTTAGTGATTTAAAATTCAATCAACATAAATGTTGAATGACCTGAAGTCATGTATGTGTTCAAATGATATACACAATAAGTAAATTCCTCCAATTGCTTAGATCAATGAATGAGAACAAACTCTAATAATCAATATCAATTGAATGCATCTTATAAAAGAATTATCCTCCTATTATTAATATGTATGATGTACTTGCTAGTAGCAAAATCATAATGGATCAAAATGAGAGTCCAAAAATGGTTATTATTTAATGTGACAATGTTTGTCAACATTGAGGGGGAGGATAAAGGGATACAAGCTCATTTTGATCATCAGTGTTAAATATTTATTAAAATATACAATGATGCAAAATATTATCAATATTATCCCTAGTAGACTTTCTCCAATATAGACTTGAATCCCTGAAGGATCAAAATTTGTAAACCACATCTGAAATATGGTTCAAAAGTCAGTTCAAAATATTTTTGGAGTAAGTAATAACGATGCCAAATAAAGGAGGTGAGTGTTCTTGAAGAAAGACTTAAGGATGCTCCGAAAGAGATCCATGACATGATTCTCAAATAACCCTAGAAGTGGGTAAGGTACCTAAAACATGATAATTAAAGAGATCTCAATAAATCATGTCTAGAACTGACAAGAAATAATCGTCAATAATAAATTTATAAATAATAAAGTGCTTATGTTTATAAATGGATTAAAGATCCTGGATTAGAGAAAAACATGATTGGCCATCATGAAATTCTCCTTAATAAGAAATCTGAACTTGTAGTCCGCAAAGTACCAAAAGTACTTGAAATGCTTAATATACCCTGAAGGTATAAATGTGGTTTAAAATCATATTAAATAATGAAAGTATACAAATTCCTGAAGAATATAAATAACTTTCATTGTTATAAAGAATGCAAAGAACAAGGCGAGTAAATTTCAACCTACTTTCAAGTATTGTTGTAATGAAAATCTTGATATAATTCATGATGAGTAGATTACTTCCTATTTTTAAGTATCGTTGTAATGAAACTCTTAATATCCATTGAAGTGATAGTTGTGATATGCAAATACTTATTAAAGTATACAAACTTCTGAAGAATATATATAACTTTTGTAGTTATAAAGAATGAAAAAGATATGAAGTGTAGATTACAAATTTCTTCTAAGTATTGTTGTAATGAAAATCTTGATACATCAAGATGAGTAGATTACTTCCTGCTTTCTAGTAATGTTGTAATGAAATTTTTAATATTCATGAAAGATGTATAGTTGCAATGCGCAAAACTAATTTGAAGCATAAAAATGAAAGCACAAAGTTTTTTTTCATAAAAGTAGCATACAAATGCATAAAATGCAAACCATATTTGGAAGAAACAATCTTAGAAAATTTGATTGTATCAAAGAAAACTATTAATAAATTGTATTATGAATGAGATACATATTTATGGATCCAGAAGTATCTATAACCAATTAAAGTTATCGAAAGACGAATATGAATTCAGAGGAAAAAATAAAATCAGGGGGAGAATTCATAAGTATTTTATAATGCACTCTTTTTCCTTAACTAAGATTTTTCCCACTAGGTTTTTATTAGTAAGGTTTTAATGAGGCATTATCTTGATCTAGAAGAATCAAACGTCTTTTTAAGAAATAACATCTCAAATATTTTATTTAAGTTAAATTATATTTTTATCCTTGACTAAGGTTTTTCCCATCGGGTTTTCCTTTGTAAGGTTTTTACTGACGTATTAAATTGATCCAGAAGTATCAAACTCTATCTGATGCAATAAATTATTGAAATATGACATACTATATTGTACTCTTTTTCCTTCACTAAGATTTTTCCCATAGGGTTTTACTTAGTAAGGTTTTAATGAGGCATTAGTTTGATCCAGAAGTATCAAGCTTTATTTAAAGAAATAAGAAAATAAAATATGTCATTGTACTCTTTTTCCTTCACTAAGACTTTTTCCATTGGGTTTTTCTTAGTAAGGTTTTAATGAGGCATTATTTTGATCCCGAAGTATCAAACTCTTAGAAGAAATATCATTTTCAGTATGATATTTATGATTTCACAAGTTGTACTCTTTTCCTCTTTCAAGTTTTTTCCCATTGGGTTTTCCTTATAGAGGTTTTTAATGAGGCAACAGACAATATCTATATCGACTGAATGGATAAATGCAAGCAAGATAATAATGAGGGGGAGCAATCATCATACATGTTTCGAAACGGACAATTTCTAGTTATCAGAGGATTCAAGATTTTGAAGACGCATATTCAAGGGGGAGTGTTATAATTATGTAAATATAAATAGTGAATATGTTATATACCGTTTTGTATTAGTCCCACATCGTGGGATTAGTTCTACCCCAAGCTCCTAGGCCTCTATATAAAGGTGCTAATGTAATGTAAATAGATAATCTATTCTCAGGAATAAATAATATGTCTTCTGCCTCTCTCTCTAATGGCTTCCTATTTTCTTTATTCTATAACAGTTTCACCAATAAAAAAGTAACATCTAGTCATGTCAAAATTCCTTAATACCAGAGACTTTAAATGAAGTAATTCCAGAAAAAACATTTATAGGATTGAAGTTATGCACTTAACCTTTTCACATTCTATTAGTGAATCATTAAAAACATTTTTCTAAGGATTAGGACAGACAAAGAAGTGACATACAACTTTGTAGTCAAATCACGATTTTGATGAATAAACATGTATACACAAATAATTCACAAAACTTTGATTGTATTTGAGGTGACTAAATGTACATCAAATATTGATTATGTTAGATAACAACTGCAAATATTAAATAGTTTCACGCAATTAGGATCTAGTACATAAGACCTAAAATTCAAAACTAAATCACTAAATTAGTTAAACATAATAAAAATTATTGATTTGCGATTCAACAAAAATCAAGCATTATCTATTGTAGAATGGAATAAGGGTATTGAATAAATATATACTTGTAAGTTGAGAAGATTGAAGCAAGGCTTTTAGACGATGATTGAAAAAAGAATCAATTTTATCTTCATCAAAGCCATAATTATAGAAAATAAAAATTAAAACTAGACATTTAACTTAAGAGTAAGAAAGAGTTTATGTTTCATCATGGAAAGAAGTAAAGAATACATAGAGCACCTAAATGCAAACTTTACCTTTGAATTAGTTAGAATTAAGGATTGTAGATAAGGATGAAAGTGGAGAAAGAATACAAATGGTCACATATTGAATTTGATATATAATAGGATAGATAGATATAATAGAACAGATAAGAATTTAACTTTTATATCCAAACAAAGGAATGGAAGTGGAAAAGACACGAATTAATGAGAGAGCTTTTAGAAAATTCAGTTTTAATAGTATAGTAAAGGTAGCAGAACTTGTGAATCTTCCGTGTTATTTTAATTAAGTATGTGATTTCGGTTCTTATTAGTAAAATATTGATTTCGACAGCAAAATGATGTTAAATCCATGGGTATGCACTGCATCAGTGCCTAATATATATTTTTCATTGTTTTAACAACGGGTAGAAATGATTGTGGATGACTTATTGCAATGGATAATATCAGTTGTAAAAGGTCTATTAAAACAAGCAAAAACATTCGTAAGAACTTTATTACAACGGGAACCTAGAATGGTCAAAAAAATTGTAAAAAGCTTCGAGCTTATTACAACTTCGCATAGTCAGACTTTCGGCTAGCCATTATTTTAGGTCTATTACAATTATCATTGCAAGTTGCGAAATGGGTATTTTGTTTTAGCGTATATTTTTCCTTATGATAATTAGTTAATTGTTTTTATTAATTATTTTTATTAAAAAGGTTGTTTATCGGATATAGATAATCGTATGTATTTTTAAATTAAACTATATTTAGTAATTGTTTTTTAGTTACAAAATAATTCAATTTCATTTAGTTACAACTTTCAAAAAGAATTGGATATTGATAATTATTGCATTCAAGAAATGCAGTCAGAATTGAAGTATTATTTTCCAATTATTACCTTCTTGATAATTTTCGTTCATTAGATGTTATTAGTGCGTGTATTATATGCTGTTAAAAATGCAGTTACAATATTCAAAAAAAAAAAATAGAATTGACCGTTACTGCATTCACAAAATGCTATCAAATTTTAAAGTTTCATTACTGTTATCTGAATGCATGATTCAATGTAGGTTGCGTTGAGAAGATCTATATGAGAAATTATCTGGGTGATGCACCAAGAAGCAGAGATGAAAACTACTAGTTGAAATTTGGACCGAAGTGCTCCAACATAGCCAAATAGCGATATGATGATCTGGAGAAAATAAATGGCCTAGTAGAAGTTGATGGTACAAATTAGCACTTAGGGCGCGTTTCTTTTTTTAAACGAAAGAGGCAAATGAAAGGGGAAAACGAAAGGGGAATGCATTCCTTTTAGGAAAGGGGTAAAGCAAAAGGGACAAAATTAATATTTATAGTTTTATGTTATTTGTGTTAGTTATTTTAAACAATATATATATATATATATATATATATATATATATATATATCGAATATAGAACGCAGAACACATAATACCGAATACATAGTTCAAAATTCAAAATGCATAATACAAAATATGAAATACAAAGAAGAATCTACAAATACAAACTACTATGGTGGGTATTGTGGTGGATATGTAGATGGAAAGTTCGGTTCATATGTAGATGGAAAGGTAGGTGGAAAGTTCGGTGGAAATGCAGTTGGAAAAGCAGGTAGTGGTATGGACATCATATATTGTTTGTATCTGATTGTATGATTGCATTTGTCGATCCCATACCGCAACCATTCGCAGGCTTCGATGTCTTCCATAAGTGTAAGCATATCTCTATTGTCCTTAAATTGGAGTAGTGAAATTGCTTTGAAAATTTGAATATCTTCAAATTTCTTCAGATGCTCAATTATAGCCTTCAAATCCGAACATGGGGTAGTGGAGTGTGGCCTTACATTAGCATAAGTGGAGCTACTAGCATTAGTGGATGGATTAGAGGATGGACTATCTGTGTCAGAATGATATTTCTTGTTTTTATGTTTTTCATACATCATATCAGCAAGTGCATCCATTTTTCCTCATTCTTCGTCCGTCTTCTTCTGCTTGATTGAGACCAAGAAGAAGAACCTACGCCTCGTGTTTTTGTAGGTTGTTGAAATGACTGTTGCGTGTTGATGTCTTCAAGTGGGACTTGAAAACCTTTTGTTCCCTATGTTCGATCAAAATACGTGTGTGATGTATTCTTAAGGAGGAGAACGGGGAGACAGTTGCGCGTTGAGACCTTCGGTAGTGCTAGGAGTGAAAGCATCAGCACTAGTTGCAATACTGTTACCAAAAATTTGTTTGAGTTCGTTCAAATTATCTATCGGCTGTCTCTTATACTTCAAAGCCTAATTGCCAAACTCCTAAAATTAAAAATAAACATAAGTTAGTTGCGGTAAATTGTAAAACAAAAAAAGATAAAAAGTATCACCCATGCGCGATCGATCCACTAATGTTCGCTTCTGCTAATCATTCCTCGAACATTATCCCATTCTGTGCCCGTTTAATTTCTCAAATTCCACCAAATTGCCCATTTCTTCTTCAATGATTTGTATGTTCGATAGTGAACGGTGCTTCATTCGGAACACCCACTAAATCCTCGTTCAGTTATGCTATTATCTTCTTATAGATTCCTTTTCTGGATTGATAGGCAACCTAATAAGCTTCCGCAGATATTCGTAAAAATACAGAATTTGTGTGAGTGGACCAAACTCTTAGGCTATGGTGGGAATTTCTTGGTACATTCTGTTTGGCCATTTCAAAGACAAAATATAACAACCTTAAGTTTAAGCTATAGTAATTAATTAATGAAATAATTAAATAACAAAATAACTTGGTGAAATTATCAGAATTGGACCATGGGAGTTGCACTATTTTGTCCATGGTAATTTTCTGGTCAATTTCCATATATTGATTGTCAAAATCGAAGCTAGAGCGAAGAAGTTACGGAATAAACAAGAAATGAGAAAATAAAAGAAAAACAAATATAAGCAAGGTCGATCTAGGGTTGACCCTCACCATGGCTAGGTCGACCCTATCAAGTGGTGGGTTGACACCCAGGTCGATCCACGTGCATTCTTTTGCTGGTTTCGTCCAGTTTGATTTCAACACATCATTTTGCTATTTATACTCCATCTCGTGCTTCCATCTGACGGTTCCCATCAGCCTATGACGTGGTTGCACTAGATTTATTCTCCAAATCTAATGGTCTCAAATCCACAAGTGACACTAAAAATACGACCCTAGGCCTAGATATTTTTCTCATTCATATTTTCTCCATCTAGGTTCATTGTCTGCGGCTGGACTCCAAAAGCAATATTTTTTCGAGAAGAAGATCTTTTTAATTGAAATATTTTATATCCCTAAAGTGGATCCGGGAAGGCCAAAGGCAAGAGTTAAAGGACCATAGATGAGTGTTTAAGTAACTATTTTAGACTTTTAAGTAATTTAAAATAATAGGGTTTCCAATAGTTGTGCTTTTTCTACAATTTTAGGATAATCTTATGCAAGTTTATTTATAGTTTATTTTAAGTAAATTTTAGACTTGTTTTCTAGTCTATTTTCTTTTAGCAATTCTATTTTGGTTATTTGCGATTATTTACTGTTAATTATAGCTTTTCCAATTATTTACAGTTATTTGAGGTATTTACATTTATTTACTGTTATTTACGTTTTATTTACATCTATTCTACGTTGGGATTTATTCTGTAAGTGTCAGTTTCTTTTTAATTCCCTTTTTACATGAATAGAATAAATAGAAGAAAATAATTCTTAATATGGACTAAAATATAAGAACACTGAATTTACAGAAAATAGGATGTAAAATAAGAAGAACTGTAAAAAAATTAGACTTTGACTGAAAAGGACAAATTTAAGACATTTGCAAGCATAGTTATAACATGTAATTATAACTAAAAAGAGAAAATAGAAGAAATAGTAGAAGTAGCTTATTTTTACACTTAAGCCTTGGGTTAAGTAAATAAGAAAATTTATAACACATAGGTTATAATTAGAGACAAAACAGAAAAAGCTTATTTTAAAGACTTATACGATATTAATAAGCTAAGGTAGAAGTTGGACCCATACCGGCATAATTTCCCTTGGAAAAGGCTTATGCTGTTTAAGGTAGATAAGTGATCAATAATTAGAAGTTCAAAATAGGGTATTTGGAAAAGGGGCGCAAATAAATTTTGTTTGTTAGGACCCATATAGAAAGCATTCCCTTTTAGTCACGAAATGGTAGTCTCACAACACACGGAGGTGAGGCTGGGCACACTTATGTTGTTTAGGGTAAAAAAGGGTTCCAAAGAAGGAGCAACAGGTAGCGCATGCCTAATGGTGGTCGAGCATGCGGCCTCGGTGTAGGGAGATAAGTTGATATTGAGTTCCAAGCTCTAAACATGTGTCTTTTGTAGTGGGACCACAGGATGGGACAAGCCCGCAGTAGGCATAACTGAGATAGAAGGCCGATCAAAGGGTAGAATTAGAACTTCAGCCTAATTAACTAGGATTGGGATTGCAGCCTAATCAAAGCAGTTTTAGAAAAGTGCAAATAATCCAATCGAACTATCTAAGAAAAGCAAACAACTAAACCGTATTTTATTTCAGCTTTATCTTTTCCTTTGTTTCCTATTATACTAGAACTGTTACAAAGCCTATTATCTTTACCTTGCTTAAGAATACTAATAATTACTTTCATTCACCAGACTTTTAGTTTGACCCACTCCTCTATTTTCTCTTTACCTCCATAGGCCAGCAGAGGCAGGGATAGTAGATTTCGGATTTTCTTAGAGATTCAACTGCGGAGTTTTTCTTCATGTATTCTTCTTCTTCTTTTCAGTTTTATTTTCATGTACTGGCACTCGTTGAGAGAGATGATTTTATGTATGTACTTTAATACTGTGACTAAGATGATATTCTCCATGTGACATAAGTATTTGGTATTTTGAGACTTATTTTGGTTTTGACTTATTTTATGTAGTTTAATTTTTAATAAGTTATTGTTTTTAAATGTTTCCACTGTTTTATTTATTTTGTCTTGTGAATCTTAGTCTCTGCAAGTTTTTTGTTATACCTAAAACACACCATATTCTTTAGTGTGCCATTTTTGGGTATATTAAGGGGTGTGGGGTGTTTCACTTGGTATTAGAGCCTTAGGTTGTAGGATTGCTAAAAATTTGTTTCAAAAAGTAAATTATTTTTTAGAAATATTTTTTTTTAAAAGAATTTTTCAAAAAGAAACTCTTAGAAAAACTTTTCAATTATAAAAGAGTGTTTTTATAAAAAATAAACCCCATAAAGTCCAGTTTAATCTTCCTTCGATTCTGTTGAGCCTAAATTCTATTTTTCTTTGCATAGAATGGCGGATGCCCCTAATCAACCTGAGGGTGTCCATGTCCCAAGCTAGTTTTGCAGATACCTTCAAGCTACAACTCCAGAGGCGCAAGGGCAAGCGCAAGCGTCCAATCCAGCACCAGCGGGTGGAAATACCATCAATCCACCCGCAGCAGCCAAATTCTCTAAGTTATGCAAGGACTTCGCCAATTTAGGAGGTAAGACATTTTTCGGTATAGATGGTTTTGTGGAGGAGAGAGCTTGGTTAAGGCGTACAGAGAGGATATCCAGGCTAGGACTGGAGGATCAACAGAGAGTTCAGCTTGCATCTTGGCAGCTGAAAGGAGAGGGTTCTTATTGGTGGGAAGTTGTTGAGTTAGAAGGAAGAGGTGTTGGATGGTTTGGATTCCGATAGAGGTTTGAGAGGAAGTTTTTGTCATAAGAAAAGGAGAGTATGTAGTTGGAAAGGTTTATTAGCTTGAAGCAAGGAAGTCTTTCAATAAAGGAGTATGTCAAACAATATAAGAAGGCCATGAAGTTCACGAAGGGATTGAGTCAGCCCCTTTAAGGGTTGTTATTGACTCACATACTGATGGGAGCTACCTATGAGTCACTGGTGGAGATGGCGCTTATGTTTGATGAAGCTAAGGAAGGAGAGTCTAAGGAAGTCCCTATAATGGAAGGTTCTAAGAAGAAGCAGTGGAAGAACAGTAAAGATAAGAAGAAAGGAGAAGGCCCTCAGAAGCAGATTAAGATAGGAAGGAAGTGTAGCAGTTGTGGGATAGTTGGTCATTACGCAAAAGCCTGTAAAAAGTCATGGATGAAGGGAAATGTTATAATTGTGGACTGCCCGGTCACATTAGTAGATTTCGTCCTCAGAAGACGGGGCAGGGAGCGGGTTCGCCGGCAGCATAGATTTGGGCATTGGATGCAGCACCTCCCAGTAGCGGACCAAATTGAGGTAGGAAAGTCATCGTGGAGGGTTTGATTTCTATTTCTGATATCGCCATTCAGACCCTTTTCGATTCTGGAGCATCATACTCTTTCATCCCTAGTTCTTTGGCTGATTGTTTGCACTTAGATATCTCTTTAGTAGTGGACCCCATAGTTGTTTCAAACCCCATAGAAGGATCGACACATTTATATATGATTTGTAGGTGCTTGAAATTTTTTATCCTAGACATAAAGTTTGATTATGATGCCTATGTATTGCGATTTTCGGGGTATGGAATGATTTTGGCGAGGGATTGGTTATCCACTTACGGAGCGATTTTGGACTATGAAAGGAGAGTCGTTAGATTAGAGACTTATAGCGGATGGAATCTCGTGGTTTCTTACAGCCCACAGGGGTCATTCATGTTGAGCTTCCTTTATTCCCTTGATTCATCACTTGGAGAGCTAGATTTCATTCCAGTCATTAGAGATTTCCCAAAAATTCTTTGAAGAGGTTAGGCGATTACCCCTAAGAGGGAGATTGACTTCAAAATTTATTTGAATGACAGTGCTAAGCTAGTGGCATTGCCCGTGAGACACATGGCACCTAGGGAAAGGAAGGAGTTGAGCAAGCAGATTCATGAGCTTTTGGAGAAAGGCTTCACTAGAAGGAGCATATCTGAGTGGGGAGTGCCAGTCTATTCATTAATAAGACAGTTGGTTCCCTTTGACATTGCATAGACTATAGAGAGTTGAATAAGCTCATGAAGAAGAACTGTTATCCACTTCCTAGGATGGGTGATCTTTTTGACCAGTTAGTTGCTCTTCAATAATTTCTCAGCTTGATTTAGCCACTAGATTTCATCAGCTTAGGGTCTATGACTATAGCATTGATAAGACGGCATTTAGGACACCCGATGGGTGCTTTGAGCGGTTGGTTATACCTTTTGGGCTAACCAATGCCACAGCCTATTTTGTGGATTTGATGAGCCGTATTTTTAGAGATGTCCTAAATAAGTTCGTAGTAATGTTTGTGGATGACATTTTGGTGTAGTATGGAGAAGCATGATGTTCATCTAGAGGAGGTTCTTTATACACTTCGTGTTCATTAGTTAAGGGCAAAGTTCTCGAAGTGTCACTTTTGACGAGGGGAGGTACGTTTCTTGGGGCTCGTAGTCTCAAGAGAGAGTTTAGATGTTGATTCCGCCAAATTAATTATAGTGCAAGATTGGAAAGCCACCAAGAACGTTGCCAAAGCCAAAAGCTTCCTAAGATTGGTTGGATATTATAGGAAATTCAATGGAGATTTTGCCAAGATTTCAGTACTGCTTACTCGCCTCACTAAGAAGAATAAAGCATTCATGTGGATATGGATTATGAGGATTCCTTCACGATGCTAAAGAGAGCCCTCACTAGTGCACCGGTGTTAGTTTTACCCGATGGAGCTAAGCCTTTTACAATATACACTGATGCATGTTGGACGGATCTAGGAGCAGTGTTGATGCAAGAAAGGAGGGTGGTATGTTATGAGAGTAGTCAGTTGAGGACGCATGAGAAGAACTACCCTATTCATGATTTAGAGTTAGCAGCTATAGTTTTCACACTCAAGTTTTGGAGTCATTACTTTCTAGGAGAGAGGTTCAAGCTTTTCACTGACCATAAGTCATTGAAGTACCTCTTCTCACAGTAGGATTTGAACTTGAGGCAGCAGCGATGGATGGATTTTTTGGCATCATACGACTTTGAGATAGCTTATACCCCTAGCAAGGGAATCGTGGTTGCAGATATGATGAGTAGGAAGAAAGAAACCCTTAGTCCAAAATTTGTGGAGTGGAAGAGACTAGAGTTTATTTCCACATTTGATTTTAAGCCCTTTACGGACATTACCCTAGGATTGTTGGTAGCACTTGAGGTTAAGCCGACTATCATAGATCAGGTTGGCTTGTGGCAGCGAGAGGATTCAGAGCTTATGGATATTTTAGAGAGGATTAGCAGAGGAGAGGTCTCTAGACATCTTCAACGCTATTCCATAGGTGGCAAAGGGTGGCTAAGGAGAGATGGAAGACTTTATGCCTCCCGCACTGGTGATTTGTTGAGAGCAGTTCTAGAGGAAGCACACCATTCTCGAATAACTATTCATCCGGGTGTGATAAGATGTAAAGGGACATGAAGTTATTAGAGTGGCATGAGAAAGGATGTGGTGGAGTTTGTATCTACGTGCCTTGTGTGCCAAAGAGTCAAGATAGATCAACAGAAGTCTGATGGATTATTTCAGCCATTGGATGTACCCGAATGGAAGTGGGATAATGTTTCGATGGACTTCATAGATGGTTTACCCCAGTCTAGGAAGGGGAATAATAGCATTTGGGTGATTGTAGATTGATTGACTAAGAGCACCTACTTTATTCCGGTCAAGAGTAAAAGGACGACATCTTATTTGGCATCTTTATATGTTCGTGAGATAGTCCGACTCCATGGAGCTCCATCTAGCATAGTGAGCGGTGGAGACCCTATTTTTACTAGCAAGTTTTGGAGAAGCTTGCACAAGTTTTAGGGATGTAGCTTAGATTGAGTACAACTTATCACCCTCAAACGGATGGCAAATGGAGAGAGTTTATAGTGTGCTTGAGGATTTGTTGAGGATGTGCATTCTTGATTTTGGAGAAACTTAGAAGGAGCATCTTCCTTTGGTGGAGTTCGTATATAATAACAGTATTCAAGTTAGCATTGGGATGACACCTTTTGAAGCTCTTTATGGGAGACCTTGCAAGTCACCTTCGCGTTGGTTGGATTTTACGAAGAGATTCCTACTTGGTCCTGGCATGGTTAGGGAGACTTCAGAGAAGGTGGATTTGATTAGAAGGAGGATGAAAGCACCCCAAGATAGATAGAAATCTTACGCAGGCAAGCGGAGAAGGTACGTTGAGTTTGAGGTAGGAGACTTAGTTTTCATTAAAGTGTCCCTACTAAGGAAGATAGTGAGGTTTGGATCGAATGGAAAACTAGCTCCCAAATTCGTAGGACCATTCCCTATTGTAGAGATTCTAGGGAAGATGGCGTATCGAGTAAAGATATTGGAGAGGCTCATGAGAGTATACGATTTTTTCATGTTTTGCACTTGAGAAAGTGCTTACATGACTTAGTGGAGATTATGGAGCCTATTCAATTGGAGGAGGTTGAAGTGGAGAGAGAATCATCGGTTAGTCGTGTTCCTACCAAGATAATTGGACATGACATCAAGAAGCTTGGAATAAAGAAATCTCGTTAGTAAAGGAGCAGTGGGGAGATGATGTTGAAGACGCTACGTGGGAAGCTAAAGAGAAGATTCTTACCTCTTATCTGCATCTCTTTGATAGTAAGTTTTAGATTGTCCTATTTCCATCTTTAATTTTGAATAGGTTCTTTACTTTATTATCCTTTGGGAGTGTAGAACTTAGGACTTAACCTTTGGATAGGATTTGATGTAAACATGTTATTAGAACATGTTATGCATGATGGATACTAGTGGTTGCAAGTGGTTGCTAGTGGATGCATATACTTACATTAGACACTATTATCTCTTAGGGATCAGCCTAACTAGGACATTAGGGCATATTCAAATGGATGTGTGCGCATTTGCACTTTTTTTTTATTCCATGGTTGCCATAAATGGATGATTATTACATGATTGTTGCATTTGGATGATGGTTGTAGTACGCATATAGAACTATCATTTATCATTAGGGAATTTGCATTCATTTGGATACATGACACAGATATGATTGCATAAAGGAGGTCAACTGGATCAGTAGACCGTCTAATCTTTTGCATTACTTAGGGACATTGACACTACACTAATTGCATGTGTATCATAAATCGCAATAGAAAAACTAAAGGTCAATGGATGTGATGGATGATGGTTGAGTAAGTGGTTGTGGAATTTGGATGAAAACATTTATTTCATTCTTCTATCCTTAGAGATTTCGGGGACGAAATCATTAAGGAGGGAAGAATGTAACAACCCAAAATTTAAGCTATAGTAATTAATTAACGAATTAATTAAATAATAAAATAATTTTGTGAAATTGTCAGTATTGGACCAGGGGAGTTGCACCATTGTGTCCGTGGTAATTTTCTGGACAGTTTGAAAATCAGAGCTAGAACGAAGAAGCTACGGAATAAGCAAGAAACGAGAAAACAAAAGAAATATATATATATAAAGGCAAGGTCTACCCTCACCATGTAGATCGACACCCATGTCGACCCGCATGCATTCTTTGTTTGCTTCGTCCGGTTCGATTTTACCACGTCATTTTGCTATTTTTACTCCATCTCGTGTGTCCGTGCTTCCATCCGACGGTTTCCATCGAGCCAATGACGTGGTTGCACCAGATTTATTCACCAAATCCAATGGTCTGAGATCCACAAGAGACACTATAAATAAGACCTTAGGCCTAGCTATTTTTCTCATTCAGATTTTCTCTATTTGGGTTCATTGCCTAAGGCTTGACCTTGAAAGGAATATTTTTCCAAGGAAAAGATCTTTCTAATTAAAATATTTTATACCCCTCAAGTGGATCCAGGAAGGCCGAAGGAAAGAGCTAAGGACCACAGGTGAGTGTTTAAGTAATTATTTTAGATTTTTAAGTAATTTAAAATAATAGGGTTTCCAATAGTTGTAGTTCTTCTATAATTTTGGGATAACCTTTATGCAAGTTTATTTGCAGTTTATTTTTAAGTAAATTTTAGAATTTTTTCCACTTTATTTTCTTTTAGTTATTATATTTAAATTATTTGCAATTATTTACTACTAATTTTAGCTTTTCCAATTATTTACAGTTATTTACGGTATTTACAGTTATTAACGGTTATTTACATTTTATTTAAAGCACTCTACATTATGATTTATTCTATAAATGTCCGTTTCTTTTAATTCCCTTTTTACATGAATGGAATAACTAGAAGAAAATAATTCGTTAATATGGAAAAAAAATATAAGAACAGTGAATTTACAAAAAATGGGATGTGAAATAAGAAGAAATGTAATAAATTGGACTTAGACTGAAATAGGCAAATTTAAGACATTTGCAAGCATGGTTATAACTTGTAATTAAAACTAAAAAGAGAAAATAGAAGAAACATCAGAAGTCACTTATTTTTAAACTTAGGCCTTAGGTTTAGTAAATAAGAAAATTTATGACACACAGGTTATAACTAGAGACAAAAAAGAAAAAGGCTTATTTTAAAGACTTATACTAAGTTCATAATCAAAGGTAGAAGTAGGACTCCTACCGCTAGCATTTCCCTTGGGAAACGTTTATGCTATTTTGGGTAGATAAGTGGAAAATAATTAGAAGTTCAAATCAAGAGATTTGGACAAGGGGAACAACTAGATTTTGTTTGTTAAGACCCGTATCGGCAGCATTCTTCTTCAGTTAGGAACTAGTGGTCTCACAACACATGGAGGTGAGGCTGGGCACGCTTATGCCGTTTATGGTAAATAAGAGGTTCAAAGAGGGAGCATTAGGTAGCGCGAGCCTAATGGTGGTCGAGCGTGCAGCCTCGGTGCAGGGAGATAAGTCGCCATTGAGTTCCAAGCGCTGAACATGTGTCTTTTGCTATGGGACCCACAGGATGGTACTAGCCCGTAGTAGGCACAACAGAGATAGAAGAACGATCAAAGGGTAAAATTATGACTACAGCCTAATTAAACTAGGATTGGAATTTCAGCCTAATCAAAGCAATTTTAGAAAAGTGCAAACAATCCAATCGAACTATATAAACATAGCGAACAGTTAAACAGTCTTTTATTCCATCTTTATCTTTTCCTTCATTTCCTTTTATACTAGAATTGTTGCAAAGCCTATTATCTTTACCTTGCTTAAGAATACTAGTAATTAATTTCATTCACCAGACTTTTAGTCTAACACACTCCTCTATTTCCCCTTTTCCCCCATAGGCCGGTAGAGGCAGGGATAGTAGATTTCGGATTTTCTTGGAGATTTAGCTGCGGAGTTTTTCTTCGTGTGTTCTTCTTCTTCTTTTTAGTTTTGTTTTCATGTACTGGCACTTGTTGAGAGGGATGGTTTTATGTATGTACTCTGATATTGTGACTAAGATGATGTTCTCCATAAGACATATGTATTTGGTATCTTAAGACCTGTTTTGGTTATGACTTATTTTATGAAGTTTGATTGTTAATAAGTTATTGTTTTTAAATGTTCCCGCCGTTTTATTTATTTTATCTTATGAATCTTAGTCTCTATAAGTTTTTAGCTATACTAAATGCACCATATTCTTTTGTGTGACCTTTTTAGGCGTACTAAGGGGTATTGGGGGTTTCACAAAATATAACAAAAAATCAAAAAAATAAGAAAAGAAACTAAATGAAATGAACAAAAATAGAAGTAAAATTACCGAAATACGGTGCTGCTACGACGAAAACTTGAATTAGTGAATTTTTATATTAAAACTTGAAAGTGAGCGAGGAGAGTGATAGAGGAGGGGGGATTATATAAGGGATGGGGGAAATATGATCGTTGTAGGGGAGTGGTTCACGTCCGATTCGCATCGGACGTGTCCGACGCCTCGAACGCGAACGACTCCCCTTCAACGGTTAAGTTGAACTTGAAAAAACTTATCGGGTCCACTTCCAACGCATCGGATGCAGACGCCAACTTCATTTGTCCAATTCATCGTAAGAATAGTACCATAGTGAATGACTAGCTTCCGAGGTCGAAGCATTGATCTGACGCTGCTATAATCTGAAGCATTTAATGATTGTTTTTCAACTAGATTATTGTAATTGCATTTTGTAACTGTATTAGAAATTTCATTTTGAATATGCTGTTACATTTTAGTTTGGTGAGTAAAATATATATGTATTTGTTAATTTAGTTTTTGAATAGTATTTGTGTTATTATTATTCAAAAGAAAATATCGGTAATTATTGCATTCATGAAATACAGTCAAAATTTAAATTGTTATTATTTTTGTATTATTTCCTTTTGATCATTTTAGTCTATAAGATATTGTTAGTCCTTGGATTATATATAGCTGCAATATTTAAAAAAATAAATTTGATAATTACTGCATTCACAAAATGCAGTCAAATTTTAAAGTGTTATTACTGCTGTTTGAATTCATGGTTCTTATGCAGTTATAAAATGCAGTCTAATTTTAAATTGTTATTATTTTTGTATCTTTGCCTTTTTAATAGTTTTAGTTTATTATATATTATGTATGTAGTAACAAAATGTAGTTACAATATTCAAAAAATGTTAGAACGTGATATTATATATGTAGTAATAAAATGTAGTTACAATATTCAAAAATTGTTAGAACGTGATAATTACTGCATTCAAAAAATGCAAAAAAATAATAATAAGTTATGTGGTAATGTTAACTAGATATCTTAATGTTATATTGTCTTATTGTTTTAATGTATGCTTTTTATGATTTGATTGATTCATTGAACTTAATTTTTATTTTATTTTCGACAGAAGTTGGTTAAGAAAATTGTTTTAGAAGTTGAAGATTGCAAACTCTAAAAAAATTAGTGATTTTAAAGAACCAATTATAAAGATTCTACCTCACAACATGAAATTCATTTTAGAAAGAAAAAAAGAATCTACATGTTGATAGTGTAGAAAATTCCGATGAAAGTTTTAAAGAAGTTGAAAAATAAGGTTTCACAACAAAGGAATCATATACATGTAATTTGAAATTACCTATAGATGTGTTTGAATTGTATAGAAAAAGTAAAAAAAAGAAGATAAACTACTTGATGTACTTAAAAGATCTGCTTAATAGAAATTTTTGGAGGATTTCTTTGATAAGTGCTATGATTTTGAAGCATGGAAATTAAGTGATTGTTTGATCAAATCATATCTTATTGTAATAGTGGTCAAAATATTTCTTTTTTGGAGATAGGAATTTGCACGATGATATTGGTGACATATTCGGATTGGAAGAAAGTAGATTGTTTTTTTATAAATTATGTAACGCCCCACTATTTTTAACGTCGAAATCCAATTACAAATACAACAAAATATACAACAACTAATTTCCAATATTAAAAATAGTGTACCCTTTATATTATAATTTTAAACTTTCGATAACTAGGAAAAGAAAAGTGAAACCACATAGTCAAACATCAATATGGATGTACATCAACTCGATAATATAATTATTTTACAATATTATCATATAAATTTATATTTTAATAATACAAATTTAATACTTATGAACAATACAATAGTGGTATAAAAGAATATACCAAATTAGCTACCTATGATATAGCCTACATCCATTTTCTCTTTTTCTCCTGCCTACAACTTTATAATTGTACGGATATATATATATATATATATATATATATATATATATATATATATAATAAAAGGAAAGAGATTTCAACTACTTTTGGACTGTGCCTAACCCTATACATTATGGCCATAGGCTCGATAGTTGTTGCATGGGAAAAGACTACATATGCACCCTTTTATGGGATCAAACCCACGTAGTTGTATTTGCATCAAAATGTTCATTAGTACATAACAACCATAACATCCATGCAACCATCGCAGCCAATACAATCACTGCCACTAACGTAATCAATGCAATTACTACAACTAACGTAATCAATGCAACTACAACAACTAAGGTAATCATTGCAAGAAGAAAACGCTGCTACTACTAAACCATTCCAATCAATTATCACAAATGTGACGACTGCCTTATACCACTGGCAAAAATATAAATAATAACTAAATAGTGTACCACAGCCGTGCCTGGTTGACATAGAACGATCATCGGGATTTAAACTGAGTAAATGCAATATATAACATGTCATATACCTCACAGCACATGAACAAAATATAATATCAGATATACTACAGAAGAGTTGGTAATAAAAGTATGGACAATTCATCATCAGAGTAACTGATCCATAGAGATATACATCAAATGTAGTAGAGTTTATATAATAGAAGTAAACTCAAAAAATGTATCAACAAATGGAATTAAGCACGCACTGTCATGGGGTCCACAGTGTTGCTCAGTGGAAAAATATAGAAATCCATATATGTATATAATACGAGAGATCCCCTTCTAGCCCATCCTTCGAACAGCTACTGTGTCACCTAGACCTATTATCTAGTCTACTCATTTAAGAGTACCTAAGATAATTAAGAAGTAAAGCATAAAATATTAGGTCATATAACAGTCTGGAGTTACCAGTAAATGAGTCTCAAAATACTATATAAGTAAATATGTTAAGTAAAAAGAGTACACAAACCGTATCTGACATGTCCCTGCAACCAAAGAGTTAGTACTAGCACAACTATATGCTACTCTACAATATCACTAAGGTACCATACAATATACAATAATGGATGTCCAGGTATCCCTATCTCCAGTATCCTTGGATATCCATGAGTGATAGTCCGCTAAATTCAACAACCAAAGCATCCATAGTGTCCATAAAGCAATACCCACTATCACTCATTCATGTGTCTTGAATATATGATAACTCGTATGGCCTTCTTACCGCCAGATATTATGGAAATCCTTGTTTCTACATAATTTCGTATTACACGGCCCGAATCTCGATACGTGTCTCGTAGCCCAAAGCTAGACACTAGACCCAAAGCCATTGGTTTAGGGTATGCAAGCCCATCAATTGACTTATGGGCGTCACCGATTACAATATCCCTGCTTTGAGTACACAAGAAAGCACTTCGAGTTACCAATAATTCCTTAGCAAATTCACATCAGAGCCCTCCTTCACTTTACTTGAATTCCAAGCCCTTCTATTGCTCGACCAGTTTCCATTATCTAGGATCCCACCAAATTCCTCATTTTATAGCACAATCCTTTATCTAGCTGCTATCTTCGGTACTTACACCTACCATGAGTCACAAACTGAACATTCTAATATTTATTATGTTGTTACATTGCCATCGAACCCCAATGCAAATGAGCCAATGTCTCTAGCACGATCTACAGAATTTTGACAACAGTCCCGAGAAGGTCCACCATCATCCCATGTAGTGTGATAACTCAGTACTGAGCTATGGGCATAACTCGGTGCTGATTTATGCACTTAGCCAATCAATGGCTAACACTTCTACTTCAGTACTCTCCTTCATGCACTTTGGAACCCGACCCATCCATCCTAGATAACTCGTCATCAATCCAAAGCTCCAGCTTCAAGTTCTAGAGATAACTCAGTATTGCCTTCAATCCTTAGCCAAATCACTTGTTCAAGCTATGAAATATCTCTTTTAGCCAAGCTCTGTTCATCCAAGCCAACCACCGAGTTATAGGGGTAAGCAACATAAGTTATCACTGACCTATCCCCATAACTCGAAACTAGTCTTTCCCCTTAACTCCACATTAGGTGAATATCACGTGGGCTCCTACTATGCTCCAGAGCTCCTCCTTCCAGTTTCATCCAATTCTAACCAACTTTGCCTCCGATTTTCTCAATTAACCAACCTATCTTCCTATGCATCCAAAACACTAACAAACAACCTAAAAGCATAACATACAACATAAAATAACATTCATTCACATCCAATCACATTGGAAATGTTTTAAATTTCAACAACCAAACAATTTCTAATCCAAATCTAAGCAATCAATGAACAAATGAATACGAACAAGGTGAATTACAAAGCTATTGCTACAAATCGTATTAAAATTCATCAACTTAGGTCATAAATGTATGTCAACATGTAATTTTGGTTAGAAAAGGATTTTAAGATCGAAAACCATGATAAAACTTATAATTCTACCATATAAACATGTATAGGATAATAAGAAGGCATAAACCACTCACCAGTTACCAAACTCAACCAATTCTCCTTTAGAATAGATGTGCACAGTGATGAAAAGCAATTCAAATCAACCAAAATGATGATCTGTATTCCCAATTTGATAATCTATTCGCTAATCTCCAATGCTGTTTGATGTAGAAAGTAGTTTGGGTTATTTTGGATGAATCTAGAGCTAATAGATTTCAGATCTAATTTGGGAGAATATGGAAAGTTTTAGTTTGACTCTCCAGCCCTTTATTTATAGTGTTCCTCAATTAGACTAATGGACTTAATTAGTTATACACTAATTCTAGTTAATAGCCAACAACTATTAAAACTTAAAACAGCATTAGCTTCCTAATTGTAAGTCCGTTTTTCTATTATAACCAATTTACGGAATAGAAAATTATCATTCTGAAGCAATGGAACTGGTTTGAGACCTTAATTCAACTCCTATCAAAAGTTATAGCCCAAACAAGATTTTCATGGTCAAAATGGTCGTACTAAAATTTGGGAAAAATCATAAGTGTGTAAAAAATGTCCTAAGAGTCATATCACAAAACTATAGAATCATATCTCCTCATACGAATAAAATAAAATATTTTACAATCCTCTAATACGTAAAATACAGGTCGTTGCATTCTCTCCACTTTAGAAATTTTCCCCCGAAATCTCCAAAAAACCAAAGTATAAGCAACCATAATTATCCCACATGCCTACCAATCATAAGCAACCATCAAACATATCAAATAGGCAGTCATGCAACCAATAGTATAGTGAACTTATCCTAGCATGCGGAATACTAACATGTGAAATATAATATATAATTGTGAAAGTAGATATGATAAATAATGGGTCTTACCATTCAAAGAGCTTAGGACACTTAGTCCTCTTGCTCTCCTCGGTTTCTCACATATAATCGCCATGACTTCCACTCCATTGTACCTTCATTGGCTTCACCGACTTCCTCATAAGCTGTATCATATCATACCCAACAATACAAAATGGCCTACAAGATCTAGAAACTTCTAGTTCAACCTCAGCATCTTCTAGCTGATTCGGTGTAATCATCACATCCGGGTCATGCACAAATTTTTGTAGATAAGAGGCATGAAAAATATTGTACACACCCATCATATTCTGAGGTAGGCTAACCCTATATGCTAACTTTCTAATCCTCTCCGCTATTAGAAAAGGACGTACGAATCTTGGTGCCAATTTCCTCTTTCTACCATATCGAACCACATTCTTCAAAGGAGAAACCTTCACAAATACCATATCTCCGACAAAAAACTCTAAATCTCTTCATCTCTTATTAGTGTAGTTTTTTTAATGATCTTGAGCAACTTTAGTTTGTTGCAGAATGACCTCAATCTTTTCCAAAATCTCTCTAATCATATCTTGCCCATATATCAGTTTCTCGCCAGCTTCCCGCCAACACGAAGGAGGGTTACATGATCGGCCATATAATGCTTCATACAGAGCCATACCAATGCTTGATTGATAACTATTGTTGTATGAAAATTCCACTAGAAGCAGATGATTATCCCACGATCCTCCAAAATCTGTAATGTATGATCATAAGAGATCTTCCAATATATGATTTACTCTTTTGGTCTTCTCATCCATTTGCACGTACAAAAATGCAGCTGGGTCCCTAATGCCTTGTAAGCTCTTCCAAAACCTACTGGTGAACATCGGGTCTATGTCGCTCACAATGCTCTACAGTACACAGTAAAATCATATTGTTCATTTTACATACAACTCTACAAACTTGAATGTCATTTTACTTGACTTGACGGGTTTGGATCTGGTGCCTTTTGTTAAGTGTCAACCATAACCCAAATGCTATCGTACCCTGCTCGAGTCCTCGGTGGTCCATCTATAAAACCCATCGATACTTGCATCCATTTCCACTTAGGAATATCTAGTGGTTGTAACAATCCACTAGGTTTCTCCTCCTCTGTCTTTACCAACTGGAAGTTTATACACTTCAAGATAAATGCCCCAACATCCCTCTTCATACCTTCCTAATTATAAGTTCGCTTCATATGTTGGTACAACTTGTTACCATTAGGATGAATAGTCAACTTAGAATGATGACACCCTCGTAACACTTCATCTCTTAATCCATCAACATCGGGAAAAATTAATTTTCCATCCTTATGAACCCAACCTTCTCGGTCGAGTTCGTGTTGCTACATGTCTTCGTATTCAGCTCCTTCCTCTATCTTTGCTATAATCTCCGCTAGCCTAGCATCTTGCTTCTAACTAGTACCGATCCTTTCAATCTGTGTACGTCTAATCGATAAGCTTGCCAACATTTCAGGTTCTAGCTTGTAGTGAGGCCCAAAATCAAATACAACAATATACTTTGTCTGCTACCATTCTAAGAATATCGCTCCTAACCCAGCATGTATTCTACTCAATACATCAATGAATGCATTCTTTTATCTGTTGTATAGGAAATACCAAAATAATATGAGGCTAAGAACTCCAACCATCATTGTTGACGAAGGTTGAGATCCTTTTGAGAGAAAAGATACTTCAATGATTTGTGACCCATGAACAACTCAAATCTCTTTCCTAACAAATAGTGCCTCACATTTTCAAAGAAAAAACAATCATCGCCAAGTCCAAATAATGAGTTAAATAATTCCTTTCGTGCGGTTTTAGCTGTCGACTAGCATAGACGATAACTTTTCCTTTCTCCATTAATATTGCACCAAATCCAGTACCACCGGCATCTATGTATGATGTCGACTCTTTATTTCCACTTATAATGGTCAGCACTAGTGCATTCGTCAACCTCTTCTTCAGATTCACAAACGCATGCTTACACTTTTCATTTTGAACAAAAGTGTGATTCTTCTTCGTCAAATTGGTCAATGGTGCTACACCTTAGAGAAGTCCTTGATGAATCATCCGTAGTATCTTGCCAATCCTAGGAAACTCCTCACATCCACAACATTCTTGGGTTAGTTCGGACCTTAGACCGCTGCTACCTTTGCATGATTCATAGCTATATCCTGTCCGGACGCAACACGACCCAAGAATCTCACTTCTTTCCAGAAGTGACACTTAGAAAACTTCACTCTCAACTTATGCTTCCACATTATCTCTAGCACAAGACTTATTAGCACAATCCTCAAGTGCGTCTTGTGTTCCTATTTAGTTTTAGGGTAGATCAAAATATCATCTACGAACACAAGCATGAACCTATTCGCTGGTCTTTGAAAACTCGATTCATGAGGTCCATAAAGTATGTCGTGTAGGATCGATTTCACCCTAGAGGAGGGGTGAATAGGGTGATGCTATTAATTATAAAAATTATTGCGGAAGTATATAAAATAATTGCAACACAGATTTATCAGAATTATAGCAGCACGGATAATAGCAGAATAATAAAAATGCAGAAATAGAACAACACCGAATTTACCCAACTTCGGTAAAACCCTATCTACGTGCTTCCCCCAAGGTTTCTACTAGAAATTAAGCAGTCAGACGCTTGCACACATAAACTCGTGACATCCGCTAGCGAATTCTCAAACTACACCACCGTAGCTCGCCCCTAGTCACACGACTGGTTATTACAAGAATTTAAAAGGAAAAATTCAAATTTAAAAACAAATTAAATAGCAAAAATTCTAATCTATAAAACTAAACCTAGATAAAAACAAAGCTGGCCCAAAACATTTAAGCGATAAAATAGATCGTCCCTTTTCCTTTTATTCCTTCGACCCAGCTTCTTTCCTTAAAAAAAATGGTGCTCGTTCTCATTCCTCTTTGCTCTGAAATTAGGGCTTTGTGGCACCGCTTCAATCTGTTGACGATGCTTCGAATATTTTTCTCTTTCAGTGATTGCATGCAGCTGCCTCAATTGGGTCGAGTTCGATTGTCAAAAATGGTATGCGATTTTTTCCCCTTATTTGATATTGATTCTGCTCGACCTTTGATTCGAGTTACTGAATTGATTCTTCTCTGTTGCTCTTCGACTCGGATGATTTTGCTGCCAATGATGATTACGGGTTTTATAGGATTTGAATTCCTATATTTTTGCTCGTTTTGAATTTAGTTGAATTCGTCGATTATATTGTTTTCGCCATTGATCTTCGTTTGAATGCTTGAGATGATAATTGACTTGTTCAATTCATATATTTTTGTTTCTTGATTGACACGGCTTGATTTCAACTTGATACTATAATTAAACTCCGGCCACTTTGATTTGAACTGCGGTTGACTTTGCACATTTCTTGTGTCCTTGGTCATCACGGCAAAGACATTACTTTGATTTTGCTGGTGACTTCGGTCTTTGTTCGAATTCCTATATTTTTATGATTGCTGGTTTCATTGTTTTGGTTTCTAACTTGTTCGTTCTTTTTTCCTTGGTGATAACGTAGTTGACATCCAGCCACTGACTTGTCCAATTTAAAACTTCTACATCACGTTGCTACTATGCTGTCATGTACTTGATTCCATATAATAGTGAACTGCTTCATTTTTGTTTCACTGGTTTTGGCCTTGGTTCCTGTGCATAGAATATAGTCATGTTTCAATATGTAGTGCCTTTGACCATTCATGTTGTTTACATTGGGTTGATTCATGTTGAATTGTTCTATACATTCAAGTTATCATCTTGCTGTTCACTGGTCCGGTTGCATATGTATGTACTGTGGTTTTGGTCGAGTCTGGTGCTTGAATTGAGTCAGTGGTGGTTACATATACATATGTTTACATAGTGTTATCTCTGTGATCTTGTGTTTGCATATAGATGGTCTTGTATCACTTCTTTATACACTGTTGCATTGTATCTGATATTGAATTATTTCGAGTTAGTGCTTTGAGATAGTTTTCACTGCCGATATGTATACATGCTGTTTCACACGTGTATATATGTATGGTTGCTTTCATGTGGTAGCTGGACCTGCTTGAGTTCATATATCTGACTTTGGTCATTTTTGAAATTGCTTTAGTTTCTTTGACTTGTATGTGGTCAGACTTGATTGACTTGTTGTTGTTTTGAACATACTTCGATTCATGTATACTTGGTGCCTGGTCAATGTGAGTCTGTTGGGCCGAGTTGTCCTATCTGCAGTGCATTGTCCACTGTCCAATGTTCTATATCAGTGTGCACGGCCTTGTGGCATATACAGTGATCCACTGTGCATGTCACAAGCTGTTCGTATATTGTGAATTCAAATTTAAATGATGACGAACAACCCAAATAACCGAGGCAAATAATATTTTCAAAATTACATTTATTTCACACTACAAAAATAATTCTTTTTCAGTTTTACTGTGTTAGTGTTTATTTTTGCAGATAGCTCATATGCTGGATTCAATCTGGACTGGAGTTGAAGATAAAATACAGGTGAACGAGTGAAATGTATGAGGTGCAAATGTATGTAAAGAATGCGATGTAGACAAATTTGTATTTTAATTGAAAATTGTGTATATATATATATAGTGAGAGCTTGAATTTGTACTATTCAAAATTGTAATAAATATTTGTTTGAATAAAATATCTGTTTGAATTTAAACTCTGTGTTATTTATTTTATTCAGCAAATATTTATTTAATTATGTGAAAAACAAAATAGGACATAAACAAATACATTTAAATGAATATATATATATATATATATATATATATATATGTATATATGTTTATTATCATTAAACAAAAATTATATTCTTGCATATTCAACACTTTCCCCCTTTTGATGATAACAAACATATATTTAAGATTTTGAATATATTAAATGTATTTGATCATTGATAGACTATATTTGCTCCTCTTATTTAAATGCTCCCTCTCTACACAAGCTCCCCTTTATATATGTATGTAAATAAAAATATGCAAATGAGCCTAGATGCAAATAGAAAATATTTGACCTTTATTTGTCAAAATCTTAACTTTTCCCTCGCCCTTTTGTTATCTGCAAAAGAGTAGTAGTTTTAGAAAAATAGAGATAAAGTGATAGAGATTAATACAACATTAGTTATTAATCATGTATAAATATTAAATTTCAATAAAAAATCAAATAAAAATCATAAATACTCTATTAGGCGCATATTCCACTTTAGAATGACAGGAATAATGTCATCATATAAAACCATATAGTTGTGTCTATTTGTGGTATATTTATATCAGGAATTTGAATATCTACTAACCATGTATAACCGTTAGGACTTTTCAATGAGATTAGTAGTATTCCAATTTTATTATAAAAAATGAATTCAAGTATCTTCTAATCATGCATAAGCATGAGGACTTTTAAATGGGATTAGAATCAATTTGTCTATTTAATTAATCAGTTTTGATTTGCATTCCATACATACATAACCGTGAGGACTTTAAATGAGCATAGAATCACATAATCAAAAATTCAAAGTAATTCACCCATGCATAACCATGAGGACTTTCAAACGAGAGTGAATACTTTGGATCCTTTTTTTTACAAAAAAAATATAAAATGAAAAACGAATGATTTCCTGTTTAAAATACCACAACTGACATACTATATTGGATTTTGATGAGTGATGGTTGACAGAAATATGATAGAAATAGAGATGGTCATGGAATTTTTACCAACAAAAAGTTTTAATAACTCTTTAAATCTCTAAAGAAATTTACTAATTATACTTTCTCGAATTATGATATAGATCAATATCAACACTCATCACTTTTTCAATCACTATTTATCTTTCCTATAACCAGTAGGGAGTCAGATTAGTTAATGTAATCATTTAAGCTCACATTCAAAAATAATTATTAAATTTTCTAAAAGTGACTAATCTGAAACAAGGTCAAAAAAATGATTTTCTAGAAGGGGGTTTATAAGAAAAATTCTGCTATTTGAAAATTTTTGAAATGAAAAATATGCATGTATTTCTTTGGAAAAAAAAGGGTGCAATTACCAAATGTCTCAACATAAATCACGTTCCACTAGTAATTTTTCTACCAACTAGATTACCAGTGTAATCTGCATCTGAATTTTCCTTTCACTCAAAATTATCATTAGTTAAATTTGGTAGACCAGATCGTGAAGTGTACATCAAAATATCTTAAAATCAATTTCAGCTTTTAAATGAAATTCTCTTGAATTTGAATTTGAAGCTGTATCAGTCAACAAATCGGTGAATATAGTGTCAAATCTAGAACTCGTAGGACAAACAAGTATATTTACGTGCACCGAGAGTAATAATCAATCAATAAGATATCATCATTAGTCTATACAAACTTATATGAAGTAGTTCAATGACTCTAAAGGTGCACGTGGTGTTCTCGGTATGAAAAGTGTAATTGGCCAATAATTTTGAAAAAGTCAAAATCAAAATCAGCATTCGTTTCTTTAGCAAATAACTGGCTGAATTAAATTCAGATTATGATGCAGATTATCACATTTAATAAGATGAATATACCATTGCTTGTTTTACCTTTACGATAATTTTTCATCGTTTCCCATTGTGATTCTGTTACCTTTATACTAGGCTAAGGAACTTTGATTTGTTACCTATTGTGTTTCTAGAACAGCCAGAATCTAGATAACACTGTTATTGTTCCTTAGCCTACCACCACACATACATGTCAAAAGATTTTTGTGACCTATTCGTTTTTATAGGTCCATGGTTGTTAGTGGCAGCAGATTTTGAAAAATATGTTTGTGGAGACCAAAAACTATTTATATATGTTCCTTTTGGCACCTAGATTTATTTGACTTTCAAAGATTTTATATGTGCCTTTTGGAACTCAAATTGGAATGGTTTTCACGTGTTTGGGTCTATACCAACAATTATTTAGATTGTCTCCATATTTTCTACAAATTATGAACATGTAATTGATTTGATTAATTTCATTTATAACATTTTCAAACTGATTATATCCAAGTCCTTGTCTAACTGTGTTAACGATTTGTTCTCCTAATAGCATACTCAACGATTTTTCATTTTTGGAAAATTTTCTTAAAGTTGTATACAATTGTTGGACTTGTGTTTTGAAAGATTCATTTTCGTTCAATAATTGAGTGCACTTTTTAATAGAATTCTCTCTCCTAGCATTTTTGCTTTCTTTTAAAATCAGAATTTTATTTTCAAGTAATTTTATTTTAATTTTTGATTTTTTAATCTCCACTTCGAATGATGGATACTTATCATACTTAGGGATCCTACTTTGATAGTTTTTAACTAATTAATCAAGTTGTTTATTTAAATCTATCAAAGTATCTTTTTGTGATTCAAGTTTTGCGTACTTCTCCCTAAGTCATTCAAAACAGTCATTTACTTCGTGGAAATATATAAGTAATTCCAAGTGAGTGAGTTTTGATACCTCGCTTGGCTCATCATCATCGTTATTAGTTATATCACCTCGAAGACATGTCTGCTTTCTCACTCTCACTACTAGTACTTTTATTATCTTCATCACTTGTATTCCACGTGGCTGCAAAATTTCTCCTTTTTGATTTCTTTTCTAAGCCGTGTCGATTCTGAGGATAATTTGGCTTGATGTGTCGGGGTTTGTTTCACTTGTGATAGATGATTTCTTGCTGTTCTGGGTTATCTAGAACTTTGATTATTCTGCTTTTTAACTTTTGATTTAGAGCTGGAATTCCGTATTTGCGGTTTCACTTTTTGAATCTTTTCATTAACCGTGCCAGCTCTGCTGCTCCATAATCGTCTCATCATCACCACTTTCATTTGTTCCTTTGAGAGCTATTGATTTCTTTTGAGTATCTCCTCCTTCATGATCTTCCTTGAATTTCATTTCTAACTCATAAGCAGTGAGATTTCCGATGAGTTCTTCAACTTTGATTTGTTTCAAATCTTTCGATTCTTCAATGGTAGTCACTTTTGCTTCGAAATTTCATGGAAGTACTCTGAGGATTTTTCGGACTATTTCCAATTCCGTGTATGATTTTCCAAGAGCTTTTGATTTGTATACGATTTTGGAAAGCCGTCCGTACATCTCATTGACATTTTCTTCCTTGACCATTGTAAAATTCTCGTAGTCGCTACTCGGCATGGCAAGGCGAGATTCCTTGACTTGATATGTTCCTTCGTCGTCACTTCTAGTGTATGCCATATTTACTATGCAGTTAGACAATGTGAGACACGATTAAATTCAATACGATCCAATGAACAAATAATAGAATTAATAGCTTTAGCATTAGCATTCTGTAACTTATTTTCTAGATCTGTCCATTGATCAAATGGTTTTTCAATTTCTTGATTATTTACACTATAGTGGGTGCTCTATAACCTATCTCAACTATATTCCAAGCATCAATGGTTTTCAGAAAAATTTTCATTCTATTTTTTCAGTAAGCATATTCACCATTGAACATTGGTGGTCTAACTATAGACTGACCCTTTTCCTTTAATTCCTTCGGCCTGGCTTCTTTCTATATAAAAAATGGTGCTCGTTCTCGTTCCTTTTTGCTCCGAAATTAGGGCTTTGTGGCGCCGCTTCAATTTGTCGATGATGCTTCGAATATTTTCCTCTTTTAGTGATTGCCTGAGGCTACCTCAATCGGGTCGAGTTCAGTTGTCAAAAATGGTATGCGATTTTTTTCGCTTATTCGATATTGATTCCGCTCAACGTTTGATTCGTGTTCCTCAATTGATTCTTCTCTGTTGATCTTCGACTCAAATGATTTTGTCGCCAATGATGATTACGGGTTCTATAGGATTTGAATTCCTATATTTTCGTTTGTTTGAATATAGTTGAATTCGTTGATTATTTTCTTTTGTCCATTGATCTTCGTATGAATGCTTGAGATGATTACTGACTTGCTCAATTCATATATTTTCGTTCCTTGATTGGCACGGCTTGATTTCAACTTGATACTGTAAATAAACTTCGGCCACTTTGATTTGAACTGCGGTTGACTTTATACATTTCTTGTTGCCTTGGTCATCACGGCACTGAGATTACTTTGATTTTAATGGTGACTTCGGCCTTTGTTCAAATTTGTATATTTTTGTGATTGTTGGTTTCACCTTTTGATTTCTAACTTGTTCGTCCTTATTTCCTTGGTTATAATGTAGTTGACATCGGCCACTGACTTCTTCAATTTAAAACTGTTGCATCACGTTGCTGCTATGTTGTCATGTACTTGATTCCATGTGATATTGAACTGCTTCATTTTTGTTTCACTGATTTTGGCCTTGGTTCCTGTGCATAACATATAGATGTTTCAATGTGTACTGCCTTTGACCATTCATGTTGTTTGCATTGGGTTGATTCATGTTGAATTGTTCTGTACATTCAAGTTATCATCTTGCTGTTCACTGGTCTGGTTGCATATGTATGTACTGTGGTTTTGATCGAGTCTGGTGCTTGAATTGATTTGGTGGTGGTTACATATACATATGTTTATGCAGTGTTATCTCTATGATCTTGTTTCTGCATATAGATGGTCTTGTTTCACTTCTATGTACACTGTTGCATTATATCTGATATTGAATTATTTCGGGTTAATCCTTTGAGCTAGTTTGCACTGCCTATATGTATACATACTGTTTCACACATGTATATATGTATGGTTGCTTTCATGTGGTAGCTGGACTTGCTCAAGTTCATGTATCTGACTTTGGTCATTTTTGAAATTGCTTTAGTTTCTTTGACTTATATGTGGCCAGACTTGATTGACTTCTTGTTATTTCGAACATACTTCGATTCACGCATACTTGGTGACTGGTCTATGTGAGTCTGTTGGGCCGAGTTGTCCTATCTGTATTGCGCTGTCTATTGTTCTATATGTTTGCTTCATGCTTCATTGTTATTTTACTGGTGCATGTTGCCTTTTGTTGTGACCAGACTTGAGTTTTATTCATGTGTACACAAATGCGTTTTGGTTGTCACTACATGTATCAGGTCTGGTTTGCTTGCATAACATGGCTGGTTCGATTCATGTACAGTCTGGAACAGTCTGGATTAGATCATGTGCTTGTTTGTGAATAATATTTGTCTAGTTGCATTCATTCTTGTGTGGCCTTTATTTATTTAGTGGTGCACTTGCTTGATGGTCTGAATGGATTGTCTAGCCTCTGTTTTCATGTGTACGACTTGAACTTTGGTCGAGGCTTGATTTATATTGGTTTTGGATTTTTGACCATTTTATTGAATTGGTACGTTTGGATTGCACCTATGTTGAATCCAGCTTAAGGCTCGGGTTTGACCTTGTGCTCATGTTGTTACTTTACTTGAGTTGAACCCAGCTTTTGATTTGGGTTCGACCTTGTGCTCATCTGTCCCTGTAATTTTATCAAGTGTATATCGGTGTGCACGGCCTTGTGGCATGTATAGTGATCCATTGTGCATGTCACAAGTTGTTCTTATATGATGAATTCAAATTTAAATGATGACGAACAACCCAAATAACCGAGGAAAATAATATTTTCAAAATTACATTTTATTTTACATTGTAAAATTATTTCTTTTTCAATCTTACTGCGTTAGTTTTTATTTTTGCAGATAGCTCAGATGCTGTATTCAATCTGGACTGGAGTTGAAGATAAAATATGAGTGAATGAGTTAAATGTAGTGAGGTGCAAATGTATGTAAAAAATGCGATGTAGACAAATTTATATTTTAATTGAAAACTGTATATATATATATATATAGTGAGAGCTTGAATTTGTACTATTTAAAATTGTAATAAATATTTGTGTGAATAAAATATCTGTTTGAATTTAAACTCTGTGTTATTTATTTTATTCAGCAAATATTTATTTAATTATGTGAAAAATAAAATAGTACATTAACAAATACATTTAAACTAATATATATATATATATATGTTTATTATCATCAAACAAAAATCATATACTTGCATATTCAACATACCGAAGCATTAGTTAATCCAAATGGCATCATTAACCATTTATAGAAACCAGATGGCATACGAAACACAGTAATTGGCACAATCTCCTTCGCACTCTAAGCCTGTAAAATCCTGTTGCCAAATCCATTTAGGAAAAAACCTTTGTACCATGCAATTGATTGAACAAGTCATCATTACGTGGGAATAGATATTTATTCTTCCTTGTCACTTTAATCAGCTCACGATAATCTACAAATAATCTCAAAGTTCCATCCACCTTAGTCACGACTACAACAACTGCACCACACTCGAATATGCTTCTTTGAATGAACCCTCTTTTTAATAGATCATTCACCCACACCTCTAATTTGTTATGCTCTCTAGGCTCCATATGCCTTAAATAAATAACCATCTATCTAGCTCCCTTTACTAAGTCTATCCAAAACTCGATCTCTCTATGCGGCGGCAATCCTGTCACTTCCTCAAATACATCAGGATACTCTTTAATGATAGGCACACATAACAAGGCTTCCTATGGAACCTCAAGCAAATATAGAAAGCTAACCATTACCCCATCCTCTGCTAGGCTGCTAATCACTGCCGTTCGCCCACCCACATTCCTGATTGTCACCAATAACATCTCGCAATCCAATATAGTTGCATATCTCTATAGCCAATCCATTCCCAAGATAATCCTAAACCCCATGAAATTCAAAACAAAGCAATCACAAACAAAAGAAAATCCATGACACGATAAGGCTAAACCACTATAAACCATGCGCAAGCTAGTGGAGCCTCCTATAGGGTTTGTTATAATCAAGGGTCGGTTTACTATCTAGGGACTCTCTCCCAACCCGTCTATTAGGTGACTACAGATGAATGAATGTGAAGACCATGTATTAAACAAAACTCAAACAGGAACATCGCAAATAGAAAGCACACCTTGAATGATGACACACTTTCCCTTCTCCTTTGCTGATGAAGCGCTCAACGAAGTTGAGACTGCATCCAAAACATACTCTTTCATAACCTACTTATCCATTACCGATTCTGGACATTCCTTCTTCAAATGCCCAGGCTTATCATAATAATAGCATTTCTTCTTATTGTTCACTTTGCGGTCCATGATCAAATGACATTTCTCCTTGCACCCATAGCAAATAGGTTCCTATTTTCCCTTTTTCTGTCTATTCATCCCCAGAGATTGCTTTCTCTTTCCTTTCCACTTCCTGCCTCCACCACCTTGCTATGGTTTGGGCTCTTCCTTCTTAATGGAAACAATCATAGTTGTCCTAGTTTAGGATATAGATTCTCATGACGAAGTGCTTTCTCACCAAGCTTCTCAAATGGTTCATCCATGTGATCCACCAGCTTTTCTCCCAGGTAATCATCTAAATCAATGATGAACATCGCATTCTTTCTCAATGAAATGTCGATGAATGACATCCCATACTTTAACAAAGCTCAAACTTGCTACATATTCAAAAAATGACATTGACATCTCACTTTGCCAAAGATCAGCAAATTTCCTAAACAGCAGCGCCTTTTAGATAGCCGGAGTGAACTTCTTCTCGAACCACCTCTTAACTTGTTCCTAACTGAATTGGTCTTCAGAAGTAGCAATGATCATGACATTCCACCAATTTAAGGTCCGTCCCTGAAGTTGTCTAGAAGCTAACTTTCTCTTTATAGCTTCATCCACTCCCACATCACTAAAGAAACGCTCACGCTATCAATCCAATCTTGCACTTCTATGGCAGATTATGTTCCATAAAATGGCTTCCCTCCCAAAGTAGAGTAATCTTTGCTCAACTTAGCGAAATTAGCCAAATCAGCCATATGTGCTTGCATAGGAGCACCAACACCTACGGCATACCAAGAGCATTCCTCATCATTATCGCCATCATAATATCGAACATAGCTTGAAAATTAGCCGTAGCATCTTCTGATCCTTCTCTTTATTCAAATTCTGAAGCAAATTAATATTCCTTATATGTCGGTTCATTCTTATCTGTAATAAGCATGATCAGTCTCTCACAAAGAAAACTATGTATAGTGCTCATGTGCATGTGACTTATATTATATAATTTTATTATATAGTTTAGAAAACTAAAGTACATAACATGCATGCACTCTCTCGTACATGTATACTCTCGATCCATTCTAAGGCGATAACACCTTCCCTATCTCTATTGGATTATGGTATCAACTCTGGTTAATCGTGTACCCAAAGCACTAAAACCAAATGTGATAACCGTCTTATACCGCTGGCACAAATAATAACTAAATAGTGCGGTACAGCCATGACTGACCAACATAAAAAATCATTAGGGTTTAAAGTGAATAAATCTTGTATACAACGTTGTCGTATATCACACTTCGAATGGAAAAAATATAATATCACATATATAATAGAAGAGGCAGTACAAACAATGTGAATGAATCATCATTAGAGTAACAGATCCATAGAGTTATACATCAAATGTAGTAGAGTTTATACAACAAAAGTAAAATCAAATAAACTGCCTCGACAAATAGAAATAAGCAAGAACTGCCACGGGATCCATAGTGTTGCTCAGTGAGAAACATAGAAATCCATATATATATATATATATATATATATATATATATATATATATATATATAAAATACATGAGATCTCCATCTAGCCCATCCTCCGAACGGCTACTACATCACCTAGACCTTATCTACTCTACTCATTTAAGAGTACCCAAGATAATAAGAAACAAAGCATAAAACCTTGGGTCTGACAACAGTCTGGTGTGAGCAGTAAATGAATCTCAAAGTGCCATACTTGTAAATTTCATAAGGAACAATAGTATAAAAACCATATCTGGCATGTCCTAGGAAATAAAGAGTTAGCACATAGCACTATAATATGCTACTTTGCAATATTATAAAGGTATACATTATTGGTTGTCTAGGTATCCATATCTGCAGTACCTACTTCCAATGATATCAATGAGTAATAGTATACTAAATTCATCAATTAAAGCAAACATAGCGTCCATCAAGCAATGCCCGCTATCACTCATCCTCGTGCCTTGAATATATGATAACGTGTATGGCTTTCTTACTGCCACAGACTAATGGAAATCCTGATTTACAGTGTCCTCTCATAATACATAGCCAAAACCTTGATACTTATCTCATAGCCCATAGCTAGACACTAGACCAAAAGCCACTGGTCCAGAGTATACAGGTCCCTCAATTGACGCATTGACGTCCTCACTTATAATACTCCTATTTTGAGTACATAAGAAAACACCCAAATTAACAAGGACCTTAGCGCATTCACATCTGAGCCTTCCTTTGCTCCATTTGAATTTTAAACCCTTTTATTGCTCAATCCAGTTTCCATTATCCAGGAACCCACCATGTTCCTCATTCTACAACCCTCTCCTTTACTAAACTTCTATCTTCGATACCTACTCCTACCATGAATCATAAACCAAAGATTATAGCTTTCATAATGTCGTTACATCACCATCCAACCCAGATATGAATAAGCTAACACCTCCAGCATGATCTACAAAACTTCAACATCATCCCATGTATTGTGATAACTTGGTACCAAGTTATTGGCATAACTCGATGTCGAGTTATACACTTGGCCAATCAATGGCTATAACTTCTTCAATGCCCCTAGTACTCTCCTTTAAGCACGTTGGACCCTGATCCATCCATCCTAGATAATTCATCATCAATCCAAAGCTCAACCTTCAAGTTCTAGTTTATTGCCTTCAACCCTTAGCCAAATCACTTGCTCCAAGCTATGAACAATCTATTTTAGCCAAGCTCTATTTATCCATTCCAACCACCGAGTTATAGAACTAAGCACCATAAGTCGTCACTGACTTCTCCCTATAACTTAGCACCAATCTTTCGCCTTAACTCCACTTAAGGTGCGACTTATCATATAGGCTCCTACTATGCTTCAAAGCCTGTCCTCCAAGTTTCATTCAATTTTGACTAGCTTTGAATTCTATTTGCTCAATTTACCACCCTATCTTCCTATGCATCCAAAATACTAACAAATAACATAAAAGCACAACATAAAACATATAATAACATGTTTTTGCATCCAATCACATAAGCAATACATGGAACTTTGACAACCAAACAATTTCTAATCCAAATCTAAGCAATCAATGAACATTTGAATATGAACAAGATGAATTACAAAGTTATTACCACAAATCATATTAAAATTCCTCAGTTTAGGTCATAAACATATGACAACATGTAATTTAGGTTAGAAAAAGATTTAAGATCTAAAATAATTTTAAAACCTATAATTCTACCATATAAACATTTATAGGATAGTGAGAAGGGATAAACTACTTGCCAATTATCAAATTCAACCATTTTTCCTTTAGATTGGATTTGGACAGTGATGAAAAGCAATGCAAATCAATTAAAATGATGATCTCTATTTCTAAATTGATGATCTATTCGTTTATCTCCCATTCGATTTTATATAGAGAGTAATTTGGGTGATTTTGGATGAACATAGGGCTAATAGGGTTATGGGTCTAATTTGGGAGAGAGGAAAAAGTTTAAAATTGACACTCTAGCCCTCTATGTATAGTGTTCCTCAATTATATTAACAGGCTTACTAATGGACTTAATTAATTACGAACTAATTCCGGCTAGCCACTATTAAAGCTTAAAATAACATAACTTTCTAACTGTAAGTCCTTTTTTGGTTATGACCACTCTATAGAATAGGAAACCATTATCCTGAAGCAATGGAATTAGTTTGAGAGATCTTAATTCAATCCTATCAAAATTTATAGCTAAATTAAGATTTTCAAAGTCAAAATAGTCATATAGAATTCAAAAAAAAAAATCATAGATGTGTAAAATGTCAAGAGTTATATTTCAAAATTAAAGAATCGTATGACCTCATACGAACAAAATAAAAATATTTTATGACTCTTCTTCGATACGTAAAATATGGGTCATTATCATAAGTATGTGATAACAGCAATAACAACACAATTAACCACTAAATATTACGATTATTTGACAGTACATAATGTCAACACCAAACATCAACTTGGTCAATCTCAACATGTATGAATTATCAATTATTAGTAATACACCATCTGAGTATAAATTAATCAAATGTGTACTGAGTTATTATATTAGTAACACAACACCAACTATAAAACCATAGTTAACTATACACACACATGTCCAAATCTAATTTCATCGTCACAAACAACATATATGATAAATAAAATTAATCATTAACAACATATTACATTTATTCAAAACATCATATTCACGACCATCATTTTCTTTTAAGTATAAAAACATATTATTATTTTTTTATTGTTTATTATAAAGCAATTTTTATTTATCCTAAAACAATAATAATTATTCCAAACTGATAATATACTAAAAAATATGTTATTGTAACCTCATTACCTCAAATCTCTCTAAGTATCATAATTTTCACAAATATAGTAATCCACACAGAGTTACTTTTCAAAGCAATAACATTATTAAATTACATAATAATAATAATAATAATAATACAAAAATGAAATATCAATAATATTGTCCAAAACCAGTTTGTTACCATTTATCTTAAATTATTGTAATTTTCACAAAAATAATATTATTATTTATAAAGTATCATTTTATTAGATAATTGTGATAAACCTTTCAATTTTAGTTAAAATATATTTTCCATATTATTCATGAATTTTCCTAGAAATTCATAAGTAATAACTTTATTAGATTTCTTTCATTAATTTCATCTAATTCATTAAATGACCTTTATTTACAAACATCTTATAAAGAATGTAAAATAATCACATCTGCCATTCGTTTATCTGTCTCCCCAATATTGTCCATTTATTTTAATTAATTATTTTCCAATTCAAATCGACAATTAATTATATAAACACTCCAAAATGCTATAATCGATAGTAAACTATCCAATCAAAGCATAACATTATAGCCATAATATCAAACAAACAGCAATATATCCAATGCATGCCTATAATTGTAATTCTCCATCAACAAATATCTATTTTACTATATAAAATTTAATTAATTAAATTAAACCTTACCAAGATGCTTTTTCCAAAAGTATCTAAACTCAGCAAACTCAGTGCCATATCATTCAGAATTTTGCCACGATTTCGACGAAAGAAACCATGTGTGAATCAACGTTGTTACATGAGAGATATTCAACTTATAAGAAATGTTATTAGAATATTAACTTTCCCACATTTAATTATCAATTAAATTAAATTTCAATTATTCATGTAAGATATCTTCTACCTACTGCAAATGAACTTATTTTTAGCCCCATCGATAACCACTTTGACTTCAACATTCGCTTCACTACCGCAGCAATCGAATTATCGACCAACCCATAGCACCTAGCTCTGCCTGCTCTACCTACTCTTCCTAATGCCTCCAGCACCACTGCCTATGGTGGCTAAAACCTACCTGCCCCAATTCATCCATCACCACCTTTAGATGCAAAATTTGGCAGCGTTGGACGTCGATTCTAAAAATTGAGACCACTTTTGGATTCAACACGACGAGACCTTTCAACTGCAACTAACAATTAGTTCAATTCTTCCCCGATAAAAAATGCCTCCTTTGGCCTAGGGTTCCCTCAATTTCAAACTTAAGTCCATTATTTTTTATCAACTCTAACACCTTTTCGACAAATAAGCACTACTTGTTTACTCCATTCGTTAAGAGTTTTGCAGCGATATAAAATGTGTAAGGGTTTGGATACTTTGATTTTTGAATCAATTTTGAATTAGAGATAGTTATCTTCCAATAGAAAATATTAAAAAAATTGGAATTAGGGGAGAAAACTGAAGATAAAGGTGGCGATTGGGGTTTCGTGTCATACTTATATAGTCATTAGGTTGGGTTATAGGTTATTTATTCGGTTTGGCCCAAAACAGCTATGTGCGCTATCTATACACTATAATGCCTCTATTTTGAAAATCATAACTTCAAATGCACCAAAACTATATATCAAACTAATCGTCCTGGAAATACCTCCACAAGGTTATAAACATGATAACAAATTCACCCTTTTATTTCATTCTTAATTAATTTAATATTTTATAGTGTTAAATTTGTGGGTTCTTGCAAATTACATGCAGTTAATTGTTGGTATTAGATCAAATAAGTGAGTCTAACTTGTTTTTCTAAGGTGTACCGATGTTTCCTTTTAGGAAAAAAGTTTTGAGTTGTTTCATTTCCTTTAAAGGCTCAAAAATTTATTTGTTGTTATATGAAATCAAAGAAACAATTTATTAGAAAGATGTTTATATAGAACTTCTAACAAGTATTAATGAAAAAGTATTTGGAGAAACTGATGTTATTTATTTTTATAGGCTTATGATTATGTACTTAATTAGTACATTTTTCTTAGCAACTAATACTTATTGTGCATATAATCAATTGGTTCCACCTACTAGATGTTGAAGTGTTTGACATTAGATGTTGGACTCAAGCTGTACATTTTAAATTGGTTGAGCAATTGAAGAAATATAAGAATAATCCAAGGAAAATTCAATCTTTTACAGTTGATAGATTGGTAATAGTTTTATGTATTTAATTTAATTAATTGCTTTATGTTTTATTTTGAAGCTATTTTTTTGTAATTTGGTTTTGTAACAAATTTAATATAATTGAGCTAAGGAAAAAAATTTGAAAAAGGACATCATAAAACTGAGAAATGGGACTTAATGGAAATCCATAAGAAATTCAGTGAAGAATGTTGTTGAAAAAGAGATAAGCTATGAATGTAGATTTTATTTTATTTTATTAAATTATTTAATTATTAATATTTAGTTAAGATATAGTTTTATTTATATAAAGTTAAAATTATACTTATAATGAGTTCAGATGTATTAGCTTAAATGAAGTCAAAACGACATCTTACAAATGCAGCTATAAGTTCATCATATTTATGACTATATTTGAGTTGCGCAATTATAAGTGCACTTGAGTGGCAGTTTAAAAAGTATATAAGTTGTGCTTATAATTGATTTGAGTTATGCTATTAGAATGGCATCTAACATATGCATATGATAGTTTAAGAATTATTATTTTGGATCATAAGTAATGTGTAGGTTCATTTAAATATTGCTTTTAACGATTTAATATGTTTTACAGTAATTTAAATTTTACATGTTAATTTTTTAATGTTAATTTATTTTGAATTTTGTACATTTTTTCTTTAGAATAAGGTTGTTCAAAGGAAGAAGAAATTGATAAGGCGTTGATGAAATACAAAGTGTTTATATTTCATGTATCAATTTAACGAACAGGATTTCCGGTCCTTGAAAATCGACACCAATACGTCCACTGTATTTGATGCTGCAAAATCAATGCCAAAAACCCGATTGTTAGGGGAAAAAGATGGAAGAAGATAAGAATAAAACTAAATAACACGGAAACTTACAGTGGAACGCATAATTTATAATATACCATAAATTTTTACACAAAAACAAAGCTGCAATATATATACAAACGTCAATCAGAGTATACTAACCTATTTCAGCCTAGACAGTTATAACTGTCTGTCCTCATAATTGTTGGTGACACAATAGCGAAAAATAACCATCTACGTTAATACATCTCAGGCCTCCAACTCGTCTCTTGAAGCTTCAAGCATCCGAGCTAATTTGTAATACACTCGGTCTGACCCGAGCATTATAATAAAATAACATCCGAGTCAGTCTGGAAAACCATCATGAGAAAACACACCCAACTAGATCTAAAGTTATAAGAAAATCTTTGAAATCAAAGGTATCTCATAAGACCACAACGCACATAAACATGCTGTGTTTTAACCTTATGATAACCAAAACACTTTTATAGAAAATTCAATGATATTATAATAATGTCTAAAGGTTCAAAGAAAAATATTACAATAACTTTAATGTCTACATCTCACATTCCAACATATTTGGTATACCACTAAAATTGTACAGCTCATATTGGAGAATGCATTCCAACTAATGATTAGGCTACCGAGGTACCGCTGTCATAGTATACCTCTAGAACAATGTTCCAAGATCATACCTGACTACTCCCGCCAACACAAGATCGGCCTACCCCTTGCTGGATAGTATTGAATATGTCATCATCCTTGTTGTTCCCAGCCTTTATGGAGCTCCCTCATGCATAAATGAATCTGAAAATATGAATGGTGATCAAGAAAGGTGATAACGTACCCTTCGTGGGAGCTACCCACACTTAGCTCTGTTGCATCTCCCCTATTTTAGTCATTCCCGGCTGATGAGGCTTGAGGCTACGATTACCTTTCAAGAGATTTACACTTAGAACGCTCATTGCCCTCCAATGACAATGTGCTAATAGCATTCATTTTTACAAGTCTACTCTAGGTCTGAATGAAACCGAGGGCACTATTCCTACTACATCCATCTTGGAATCACGCTCAAGATTAGTAGCAATTAGCCATTTCACTTAACATCTCTGTCTTCGATTCCATGCTTTTCACAATATCTTCACTTAGAAATACATTCGTTAGATCTAAGTGGTTTTTGGATAACATGTCCGATTCTGGTCTCTTCAAAACAACATTCAATTATTTCCCATAAACTCAACTCCGGTTCTCTAGGAAATAAACAGTCAAAGATAAGATCAGAGATCGCCTCTTAACTAGTAGATAACGGATTTCCTTATCATCATCCTAAAAGAATGAAACAAGATTTATACGCATAGTACAGCATCATCGGAGATTACTGTACCATATAATTCACGTGCTTCTCCAAAATGTTTCCAAAGTTACGTTTGGATCCATTTTCGATAGTTGGTTATTTAACTATCGACTAACAAACATTTAATCAGGGATTTATTTATAGGAAAAACCAACATTGGTTCAGTAATAAGCAATCACTGGCCTCCTTTAATAAGTCTTTATACATACAATTACTTTGTAAATTACTTTTATATAAACATTTTTAAAAGATATACTCGCAAATCCCTGTAATTTCATATTTACAAATAGCCACATATCCCACCGGTATAACTATATCACAAAACTTTGAAAAGTTTTCTTTTTATTCAATTTTCAAATCCTTTATAATTCCCCTTACAATTCGTCAAACCCATTTATAAACCATTTTATAAATTTCCAAAAAAAAATTATAATCCTTTTTTCCAAATTCGACAACTTACGAACTCCTTGTACAATTCAAACATCATTTATAAACCCATTATAAATTCATAAATAATTTATAAAAACCTCTTATAAAATCTATAAAGTTGCTTCTAAAATTCGTTTATAAATATCTAACCATTTATAAACTCTTTTACTTTGCAAATAACCCTTCCTTAAGTCTTCAATCCATTTTATAAATTTCTTTATAAAATTTAAGTCTTTCCACTCCATTTATGGGTCTCAATAACATTTAAAAATCTTTTACTTCAAAACACCATCATATAATAATTATTTACAATAAACATCATAAATAAATGGAATTTTTTAACTTATAAACCATCTTAAAAATAATAATTAATAATTTCAAAATATGGTTTATGAACAATAATAATTAATCTTTACCATTTTTATCAATAATAATAATTTATGTTAAAACCTTATTAATAATCCTTATTATCAATTCCAAACCATAATTATTCCTAAATAAATAACCTTTTCACATTTTGATAACTCTTTAAATCAATATTACTATAAAAAATTAACTTTAAAATATTACCAATAAAATTGAATAACCTTAAATTAGTGTTACCATAGTTATTTAACTTTAAACCCATACTAGAATAATTAAAAAAAATTAAGCAATAATACTTTAATTAAACACCTTTAAACAATATTACTATAATGTAATAACTTTAAAACAACATTAATATAATTAAATAACCTTAAAAAATATTATGAAAGTTAAATAGAAAATCTTTAGAACAAAATATTTTTTAGAACTCAATTTTGGATTTAAAAATCATTTCTTGTCTCCAAAAACCAGTTTCAACTTGAAGAGCAATTTACGGTATTTTAAAAATACTAATTTGAGGCCAATAGCCACCCAACACTTAACCAATATCGATATTTATTTTCTATCACTGTTCGGTTTTATTTTCAAACATATAACGATGTTATAATCACAATATCCACAATCATATTTTTTACTCAATAATCCATGTAAAAATATTTTATTAAAAACCATACAACACTAGTGAGGAATCCCATTGGATTCCTCCAACCTGTTACCCCCTGCATCACAGCTTACATATATAAGCACACACACGTGTGTGTGTGTGTGTGTGTGTATACGTAAATAAATTTAACAGTTGTAAGGAATCCTTTTGGATCCCGCCGACCTGTTTTTCAAGCATCACAAACATTATACAATCATAAAATATAAATTAACCGCTTCGAGGTGCGATTCATATACAAAGAGTCATCCGCTTTTACACGGGAACATAATAGGTCTCATCCGCTCCAATAGTCGAGAATATATCCAAACCAACTAATAATTATAATAATTCACCCAACAATCATTCAATATTTTTATCAACTATAAATCATACTAGTTATCCAAAAAGGTGAGATTAACTACAATGATTTTTAGTTGTTACCCTGATTCGGAACTAAAATCGAATGATGTCCGATTTTAGCTCAAATTCCAACTCTCTCCAAATTCATCCAAACTAGTTTCATTGCAAAGCCTACACCGTTACGAGTGCAACGCAAAAATCCGTGCTTCGATTGGACTATGTATGAGAGAGTAATTAAACTAATAAGTTATCGCCATTTAAATTAAAAATATAACTAAATTAATTACGTCCTTTAGTTAATTACCAATATAATTTTCAAAATTCCCTCTTCTTTCCCAAATAGTGCCCGCTTCTAGTTTCCTGCTCCCTGGCCATGACTTCGACAGCCAAAAGCCCGTCGTTCCTCCACGAAATGCCAAGCAATCACCACCAAACTCATCCTCATCGCTTCTTCTTTCTTCCCATACCCTAAACTGCCGACTCGCTCCACTCCTGAAAATGATGACTGGCCTTCCCCTACTCTGCTGTACAAGTCGGGACAAACCCCTCTACACCGAGTATTACTAAAACTTGCCTAACAAGCCTCCTCTTCACGTGATATACAACTCTGATCACTGCTTAACCCAACTCCATCTCGATTTGTCCCAAAATCGAAACCCTAGCTCAATCAACAAACACTTCCACTGTCAATCATAGTCCATCACGATGTCGCACCCCTCAATCTCACCTCAGGCATAGATCCAGGCTTCGTTTATCTAAGCATCAAGCTTCTTTTTTTTTATTTAATTTGCTTTTGATTCTGCCCTTTCTCTGTTTAGCAATCTTTAAATAAAAGAGGGAGGATGGGAAAGAATAAGGCGTGGCTTTTGTATGGGGATGAGCAGAAGAGTATGGCTCATGTGAGTAAACATGGTTGTGTAGTCATATATATAAATATAAATATATATATATATTAAAATCCAAAATATCTGGCTATATAATTTCGACCCCTAATCGAGGCGTGCCGCTTGGCGTTCTATATGTTATATCCCTATTCCGAGCACAGTGGAACTTATTTCGGGACCTAATTTTATCGTATGAGAAGATAGCTTTTTGAACCCAAATATTATACTAAACTTTCAATAATAATTTCTATGTGTTTCGATTTCGCACAACCAAACGATGCGTCTAATTGCTACAAAATTTGACGGCGTAATATAATTCACTATTATGGATCTAATGAAACAGGTTTCGTCGAACTTCGAAATTGTGCCCCAAAATGCTATTTTCACTCGTTAATTATAATGAATTATTTAAAAAAATCGATTAAATCACTTTTAAATCAGATTTAAAAGTTATATTATCTTCATTCTTATTAAATAGAGTTTAAATAAGCTTTGAAATTATTTTTATCCAGATAAAAATCAAAGGTTTAATTATTTAAACAATTTTCAATTATTAAATTCAATAATTAAATTATCCAATAAATCGCTATATTTCAAATTCAAGTTGCTAAATCTATAAAATTAACTTTTAAATATTTAAAATTAATTAAATATTCCAATTTCAAATGATTGAAAAATTCTAGGTCATTACATTATCCACCCTTCATGCTCGAAATTGCCATGGTAGGAAAAATTCCCAAAACCCTTACATTTATATGTAACCAATTGGTTGAAATAACTTTCCCAAATCCCTTTTAAGCCTTTAACTTTTCAAAAATCAATTTGTTGTAACCCCATCATTATTGTTACTAAGTTTCCAAATCCACCCATAGATTCCAACTACTATCATCCCATTCAATCATTTCAAGTTATAGCTCAAAATCAAATTTTAGTTATTAAAATTTTTCTTCAAAATTTCTAACTCATTAAATTTTCAAAAGATTTCGCCAGCATCTCTTTTGCACGGCTTGCCGAAACAACTACAAGTTGCCACTCAGGGCACAAACCAGCAAAAAAACCAAAGCCAAGTGGCTCAATCATAAAACCATCAAATCAGTTAATAATATAAACACGTACCTTTTTGTTGGGTAACCAAATTTTAATTATGAAATTAAGGGCATCTGATTAGCTCTTGCTTTTATATAATAACATCTTATTTATCCCTGACATCCAAATATATAGTTTACAATCATTTGAAAATTTCAATTTCCAGCTTACTAAAACCTTACGATGTACATATATCACCCATACGCGCATCTCAATCTGATCGCTCGCTCGATCACACAATTTCACTTACAAACTAGTATCGTTCACACGACCACTCTAATGCTGACTCAAATCTGGTTCCTTGATTAGAAACCTTCATTCTCTTTGCATAGCCATATACCATGATAGGGAATTCCAGAATCAACCAAAAATTCATATTCAATATTCGCCATCGAAAATTGAGTTAAAATTTCCAACTCGGATCAATATAAATTATCTCAAAATTCTGTGCTCGAATCTGGATCAAACCACTATGCAAATAAAATAATGTACGCACAACTCGTGCATTTATTTCAATTGATTCTTAGCTATAACAACTTCCTTTTATTCACCTTCATACCGTTCTTATTCATTTTATCCACATCCAGTTGATTTACATACCATTATTCACAGTTATTATTCACATTCACTACTTACTTAGTATCAATATTAATTATCCTTTAAGAACTATTCCATAAAAAAATTATATTTAACACTTTTCACTCTATACTATATCCATTTATGAATTATAAAGTTCTGCTTAAGTTTATGAACATTTTATTCAACACTTCTCATGTTGATTACCACTTCACAACTTAAGTCATATACATTTTAAATCAAATCCAATTTTATTTAACTCAATTCCATTGTTCAATTCCAACATTTCATCCATATTCGAAAACCATATTCAACCCACTAATTTATTTATTTAGCACATTTCATTAATTTGTTTCAATATCATCAAATTTATTTAAAAAATATTTTGTTTAACTTAATTTAAGTTAAATTTCATTTCAAATTTTCTTTTCTCGACATTCATACTCAACAGATCAAGCATTGCCTTAACTTACTAATTTTCAAAATTTATGAGTTATCAAAATTATTTTCTTATATTTCATAAAATACTAAATTGAAAATTTCCAGAGTTTAAACACCTTATTACTATTCATTTCAAATCAATTTGAAATAATATAGACATACATAATTTCCTTGGTGTATTAAAATATTCTTTTGGATTTTAAAATCAAAACTACTTTTACCAAATCAAAACTCCAATGGTAGCAATTCCTCTCTTGGAAACTCGAAAATGAACGTTGATGATGTTGCAGTCATCACTGAAATTATTATCCAATGAACGAAGTAAGTTCAGTGTTTTTATTCCTTTTAAAACCTATAAAAATATTGCAAAAATATTTTCCAAATAATATCACTATTATTTTTCAAAACTTTGAAAAACCATTTCCAAAATTAACGGTATTTAAATTCACAAATTTCCATCTTTTAAACTCTTTTTACTTATAATTCATATTTATAATATACTTTAGGAATTTCATTTCCTTTCAATTTATAATTCATATTTTTATAAAGTTCAATTTTATTACATAAAATCATTCTTTAATTGTTAATCTTGTTTACATTATAATAATAATACTTTTATCCAAGTACATCAACAAAAAATAATAATAATAAAATATTATCATTCTCTAACCACGAACGCACCAAATACAGCTATAATAATTTCTAGAAAATTATCCCTTATATATAAAATATAATCAAGGTAAAATTGTATCATTTGCATAATTTCAAAGCAATATCATGTCAAACTGCTCTGTTCAAGTGTTTAGAGATCCTTATCAATAACGTTAATTACTAGTATTGACCAGAATCCATAAGCCACTCAATAGATCAACCAGCACAATATAAAAAATTATATCGCTAACAAATACACACTCATGCACACAATCTCTCTCTCTCTCAACTTATTCTAGGGTGCTACTAACCTTATCTCTAATAAGTACCCCACCAAAGCCAAGGCTTTCGCTTAACCTTCAGCCCTGATTCCAAATGTAACAGTCTAGGCTTTTCAACCATCAACATTGACTACCGGTAGGCTTTCCAACCATCCCAGCACCACCATGGCATTACACTGGTACCTCGAATCTGCTTTTACGGCCAGCCTCATGACTATAAGCACTTAGCAAACCAACCCATCAAGGCATTATACTACCTCTTCGGGACATGTAGGGGTAAGAGTCTCTTGCTCGCTACCAAACAAAAATCATGAACCCTCTATCACGTTAATCCAACCAATGGAAACAGATCCATCCTGGTCTCTTTGAAACAACATTTGATAATTTTCGATAAACTCAACTCCTATTCTCTAGGAAATAAACAGCCAAAGATAAGATCAGAAATCACCTCCTAACCGTTAGTGGATGGATTTTCTTATCACCACCCTCGAAGAATGAAACTAGATTTATACACAAAATCAGCATCATTGGAGATGACTGTACCATATAACACACGTGTTTCTCCTATATATTTCCAAAGTTAACTTTGGGTTCATTATCGATAGTTGGTTATTTAACTATCAACTAACAAACATTCAATCAAGGATTTATTTTATACGAAAAACCAACATTGGTTTAGTATATAAGCAATCACTGGCCTCCTTAATAAGTCTTTATACATACAATTACTTTCCAAATTACTTTTATATAAACACTTTTAAAAGATATACTCGCAAATCCCTGTATTTCCGTATTTAGAAATAGCCATATACTTATCCCAACGGTACAAGTATATTCACAAAACATAGAAAAGTTTTCTTTTTATTTGATTCTCAAATCGTTTATAACTCCCCATACAATTCTTAAAACTCATATATAAACCATTTTATAAATCTTTGAAAGATATTTATAATCCCTTTTCCAAATTCAATCATTTACAAACTCCTTGTACATTTCAAAAATCATTTATAAACCCATTAAAAATTCATAAACTATTTATAACACTCATTTTATAAAATCTATGAAGATGCTTATAAAATTGGTTTATAAATATCTAACCATTTATAAACTCTTTCACCTTGTAAGTAAACCTTCCTTAAGTCTTCAATCCATTTTATAAATTTCTTTATAAAATTTAAGTCTTTTTGCTCCATTCATTGGTCTCAGAAACATTAAAAAATATTTTACTCCAAAACACCATTGTATAATAATTATTTACAACAAACATCATAAATAAAGGGAATTTATAAATTTATAAACCATCTTAAAAATAATAATTAATAATTTCAAAATATGGTTTAAGAACAATAATAATTAATATTTACCATATTTATCAAAAATAAAAATTTATTTTAAAACCTTATTAATAATCCTTATTATCAATTCCCAACCATAGTTATTCTTAAATAAATAAGCTGATCACATTTTGATAACTCTTTAAATCCATATTACTATAACAATTAACTTTAAAATATTACCAATAAAATTAAATAACCTTAAATTAATGTTACAATAACTATTTAACTTTAAACCCATATTAATATAATTAAATACTTTTTAAACAATAATAATTTAATTAAACACCGAAAACAATATAACTATAATGAAATAACTTTAAAACAACATCAATATAATTAAATAACCTTAAAATAATATTATTATAATTAAATAGAAAATCCTTGAAATGGATATTTTCTGGAATCCAATTTTAGATTTAAAAATAGTTTCTAGTCTCCCAAAACCAATTTCCACTAGAACGACAATTTACAATATTTTAAAAAATATAAAATGAGTACTCCATTCTGAGACATAAACAAATGCCATGAAAATGGTCATATACTCTGGGACAATATCGTACAATGCAAGAAAATTATAATATATATGAAATAAGATAGGTTCTAAAATAAGAGAAAATATGTCAAGAGGATCAACTCCAAAAACGTTAATTGCTCGCATCTTATATGTCAAAGCAATAAAATAACTGCACGAAGAAAACAATAGTTAAACAAAATTCATGCAATATTATTGGTAAACCTTAGCTTTCAATTTAAAATATAAATTTGCAATGACGTGATTATTGTAGAAATTGAAACCAAAGTTACAAATTCTTGGTGAAAATTTTGTCAAATAGAATAGTAAACGGCTTACCTCCATAAAAAACAAGAAATTATAGCTAAGGGAAAATTTTCTCAATGTGTTAGACACAAGGACAAACCTTCAGTATTTTAGCATAGAATAGATGGATCGGATTGAATATACGCGCTAACGACAAAGTGGCCCAAAAAACCCGTTTTGACTCCGGAATGAAATTGGGTCAACCCATATATCAAAATAGATGTTTTAAAATATTTTAAACGCAATGGAAAAGGTTTCAAGTCCAAATTCCATCGTATAAAGAAGTTATGCTAAAATCAATATTTTTCAAATTGATTTCAATTCCATTAATTTCAATGCGTTTCGAGTCCGTATGATCAAACGACAAGTCCGATCGCTATAAAACTTAAAATCCTACAATAGTTCACCGTTAGGGATCCAATGAAACTGGTTTCGTCGAAATCCGAGTCAGTGGCCAAAATGGCTATTTTTACATTAATAAAATTAATTAATTAATTAATTAAATCACTTTTCAATTTCAATTCCCAATATTAATAATCTTATCATTTTTAAATTTATTAAGCAATTATATAAATTTAAACAAATTTAGATGTAAATCCAAGTTGATTAATTCATCACTTTCCACGTTTAATTTAAATTCCATTAAATTCAGAAATTATGAATTGAATTACCCATAATTCCATTTAATTGACTTTCCACTCCGTTATTCAATTCATTGCTATTAAATAAATGGATTTAACATTAGATTCAAAACTATTTCATTAATATCCTCACATTCCATCTCAATTTCAAATAATGTAATAATTTTAATATTTAACTCCACTCATTTGCAATTAATCTAATTATTTAACTTTAAATTCCAATAAATTAATAAATTCTGCCTCCTATTCTTTTAATTCAACTAATTATCATATTATGAATCAAATTTACGTTATTCCCACTTATTACCCTTGTAACATTTAATTCAGATTTATTGCAATTGATTACCTGTTTTAATCTAATAGACTAAATAAACGATTGCTTTATAATGATTGTTGCCACTAACCCTTAATCATATTTATACAAGTTATTATTTCCAAACAATTACATATAGAACATTGATTTTATTCGATCACTATTTATTCATTATTACTTCATTGATTAATTAAATATTTACATTTATTTTTGTGGAAATTAGCCACAAGGGCCTCTTTAGCAAGTGCAATTAGTTTCTAGTACACACAACTGAAATAATTACTTTTATGGACACAATGCAAAATAATTAGTTTTTAAGGCCTATAAACCTATAAAATCATGTCCTTGAAAGTAATTGGACTGCCGACTTTGTCCTTAAAAGTAATTATTCTGCTGATTTTGGTCTTGAAATTAATTTATGTGGATGTGTGTTCTAGAAATTAATTGGACTACAAAGTTTGTCCTTTTAGTGAAATGCCCCTATAATAATTTAGGGGTTTTTAGGCTCAAGGAAAAAGTTAGAGAAAAATTTAGTCTCAAGGACAAGAAGTTTGTTTTTTAGGCTGAAAGACACTTTTTAGTGTAAATCACAGAATGATGGTTGTAACTATCATTTTCAATTTACACTAAAAAGTGTCATTCAGACTAAAAAACAAACTTGTCGTCCCTGAGACTAATTTTTTTTGCAACTTCTTCCTTGTGCCTATTTACCTGAATAATTTATTACCAAATATTCTCATTTACAATCAATTATAACCCAAATAGTTGTTTCAATCAATTCGGTTTGCATTGAATTAATTATTTATTAGCTTACATTTACATTCTTACCATTCATTTGAAATTTTCCTTATTTTCCTTATTATGAATCAATTATAAACTTACCATCTTAAAGGTGGTGTCAACATTTAAAATTATTAATTTACCTTTTATATTCCATTATAAATTAAGGCACACACACAAATTAAGATTTTAAATCAAATCCATCATTTCATCTTGGTTCCATTCTTTTATTACATCAACTATTACTTTATGAATAAAATTAGCATTTCTTATTCATTTTGTTACATTCATTGTCTCCGTTATTGTCTTAAACTTGCTAATGTAACATTAAAGTTCATTTAATTCTAATTGATTCCCCATTTAAATTTAATAGACCAATTAAACAGGTAATTTATAACCATCGTTATCATAACTTTTAATTACACATATGAATTCACTATTCATAAACAAATGTTATAATTCTTACATAAAGTTGATTTTACTCAATTACCATTAACTATCTATTATCTCATTAATTAATTCATATTTACATCCACTTTCGTATATAAATTTTGTAACCAAGTTATAACATTTAAATTGTTTCACTTATTGGAATTTCATCCAGGTTATTAACAATTAACTTACATTTATACAGTTGCAATTCATTTTAGTTATTATTTCATTAATATTATTTCCAATTTTATTTCTTTCAGTATTTACACAATCATATTAATTAACAAATTATAATGTTTTCCACTATTTCTTTATTGGGATTTTATTTCAATTGTCAAGAATTAATTTTATTTACCATCACAACATTTAATTTCTAACATTCGCTCCAATATAAATTATAAGATTTTTATTTCTTTCTACATTTAATTACAAAATCTTATAAATTTAACCAATTTTAGTTATCGAGATTTATGGGTCGTTACACTTCCACCTAAATTACGAATGATATGAAACACTCGGATACTTCATCTTGTGAAAGGACAATGTAGTTCTCCATAGGGACTGACGGTTGTACTTAGAAAATAATAGATTACCACATCCCCATATTTGAACTCCGCCTAGTGCAGAAGCTGCTATTTTTTTTGGAGTGCAATAACTTCTTCATCCAAACTCGGAATTAAGCGAGACTTCGACTGATTATCTCCCATCTAAATTCTGGATAATATGGAGAACACAGATACTTCAACTTGTGTATGCACACAATAGTTCCCCATGGGGAGTGGCAGTTATACTGAGAAAATAACAGGCTATCATGTCTCTATATTTGAACTCCGCCTAATGCATAAGCCGCTATTTTTTTTGTTCAGACTGCAATAACTTCTTCATACTAATTCCGAATCAGGCAAGTCTTTGACCGATTAGCTTCCACCTAAATTGTGGACAATATGGAACACTCGGATGCTTCATCTTGTGAACGCATATTATATTTCTCATGGAGGCTGACAGTTGTACTTAGCAAAATAACAGGCTACCATATCCCCATATTTGAATTTTGATTAAAATTAAAACTAAAATTTTTAATTTTTAAAATTTGATTTTTCTCGAAATTAAAATTGTAAAAATTAGAATCAAAATTATTTCATATCTATTTGTTTTTCATTAGTCAAATCAAATTTAAATATTTAAATGGGTGACCCGTTTATAAAATGGATTGGGTCATAAATGGATAAAAAGAATAGATCATAAATGAGTTGGGTCAAACTCGACCCAACCCATTTTAACCCGACCGACCGATTTGACAGGTCTACAATGAATTAATTCGACCGATATGTACTAAAAAATACGTTAAATACAATATGCATTTGTTTATATCAAAAAAAAATTAATATCTTACAATATTTTCTTTTTTTGAAAATAACAATCATATATTATCTTTACAGACAAAAAATAAATTTGCTTATTATGTGGTATATTGAAATCAAGCATGTAAATGTTAATGAATGACAAATTAATTGACAATAAATACTGTACTCTTTTGATATTTTGTCTGTATCATACTCTATAAAAAAGATCAAATATAAATTTACATCTGTTAACATCAAACAAGAGGTATACTCCATGCGGCTCTCTTTCTCTTCCTATTATCCGTGGAATGGAGGACCAAATGCTCGAAGCTGTTCTGCATTATACCAGCCACTTGTCAAAAAAATACAATGAAGATAAATGTGTGTAGAAATGGACATCACTAGGTTGCGTATCCGATTAAATCTTACGTTCATTGCTAGTAAAGTAATTGTACTATAATGGTTTCTTAATGTACTCGATTAGTTTTTTCGTTCATTGGTAAGCTCAATCAACCATTGTTCTAATTTGATTATTTCATATTTTTACTACATTTTAGTATAACTAAATTAATAAATAAGGATTGACACTTTCTATCAAAGTATTTCACATAGACATTATTGTCATAAAGTTCAATATTAAACTAAACATCTGTCAAAGAAATAAACAATGATGGCAAACGTGTGTGGCAATGGACACTACTAGGTTGTGTAGTTAACTATCTTTTACATTCATTACTGGTAGGGTAATTGCTTTGTAATGGTTTCGAATTTTCCCAATTAAGTTGTGCATCCAGTTAGCTTTTAAATTAGTTAATAAGCTCGGTCAATTATTGTTTTAACTTGGTTATAGATAGATTTTCAAACTATCACTCAATTTTCTCACAGGAGAAGATAAGCCAGCCAACACATCCAAAACTAGCTTAGTCCAAGTTGATCCATGTAGTAAACACACCAAAGATGCATCTTTCGATTAAGTTCAAGACGACATACAACCAACTCGTTTGATTAGGGCTAGCTCAAAAGCGACCGGTCATTGGCTTGGCTTTGTCTTATCCCACCTATAATTGGTCCCATATAGTTGTTTTGTCATTATATAAATGGTTCGATTTGTCCCCTTTAAGCCTATCAATCTTTACCTTTGTTCTTATCAATCTTCGACAACAAGCAATGGACTATTACTGCACCTAAAAAGCTTCTCGTCGACTTTGTTTTTAAGAAAAAAGTGTACTGCATGAAAAAAAGTACAACCGAGTATACCAACTATTGTGTCATGTCTAACAAAAGCGCACTCACTCCTATGTCATATCGCTTTGCCTTGTGCAAAGCTTGCCTCTCTCAACCCTCTTTCCCTACCCGCTGTCTGTAGATTAGAGGACCAACAGCTCGGGTCTAATATACATTAAACTAGACAATTGTCAAAAAATATACGATGATGGGAAATGTGTGCATAAATGGACGACCTTAGGTTGTTTATCTAATTAGCTTTTACATTCATTGCTAGTAATACTCTCTTGATGTATTCGATTAGGTTTTTCATTAAATTAATTATTTCATTCGTTGGTAAGTTGGTTAACCATTGTTCTAATTTTAGTATTTGTCGCATTTTTTATTAAATTTTTGCATGACTAAACTAAAAATTAAGGAAAGGCAATTTCTTTTAACTTTATTAAAACTAGAAATTATCGCCATAATGCTAAAAAATTAAACTAGACACTTGTCAAAGAAGAAGGGAAACCTATACTAGAATGGACATTACTAGGTTTTGTTATTCAATTAACTTTCACATTCATTACTGGTTGAGTAATTGCTTTGTTATGGTTTCACAATTTACCTAATTAGATTATGCATCCTGTTAGCTTTTACTTTCATTGAAAAGTTTGCTTAATCATCGGTCTAACTCGATTATAAACTAGTTTTTATACCGTTGCTTAATTTTCTCATAAGTTAAAGATAATTTGCCAACACACCTAAACTGGCCCTATATAAGTCGATCCATGCAGTAACATAACTAAGATATATCTTCCTAGCTAGGTTTGAGATGATACACAGTCAACTCTTTTAACTAGGCCCATCCCAAAAGCTAGTAGTCTTTGGACAGGCTCTATATTAACCAACCTATGATTGGTCTCATATAGTCTGTCTCGCCATCTTATGGATAGTTCAGTTTGTTCCCTCAAACTTAGCAATCTTTATCTTTGTTCTCAGCAATCTTCGATAATAAGTAGTCGACTATTATTGTGCATAAGAAGCTTCTCTATGGCCCTGTTTCCTTTTAAAAAGGTACTACAAGATAAAATGTACAACTGATTATACCAAGTACTATGGCATGTCTGGCAAAAGTGCACCCACTTCTATGCCATGTCATTTTTCCCTATGCAAAGCTTGCCTTCCTCGACCTTCTTTCTCTTCTTATTGTCAGTAGAATGGAGACTCAACCACTTGGGACTATCTACATTAAACTAGCAACCTATAAGAAAAATATACAATGAAGGGGGATGTATGTAGAAATGGATATCACAAGGTTGTGTATCCTATTAGATTTTACATTGATTGCCAATAGAGTAATTACTTTATACTGGTTTCTTGATGTACTCAATTAGGTTGTTTATCTAATTAGCTTTCACATTCGGTGGTAAGTTTGATTAACTATTGATCTAATTTGTTATTGTCTTGTATTTTTATTACATTTTGGTATAACTAAATTAACAAATAAAGGACAACTTCTTTCAACATAATTAAAAATATAGAAACGGACACTGCTAGGTTATGTATTCGATTGTTTTTACATTTATTACTGATAGTGTAATTGCTTTGTAATGGTTTTGTAATCTTCCCAACTAGATTGTGCATCAATTAGTTTTTACATTCACCGATAAGCTCGATTAATCATTATTCTAATTTGATTATTAATTGGTATTAGTTTGTACATTCATGATAAGCTCAATTAATCATTATTCTAATTTGATTAGTAGTTGGTTACCATACCATTGCTCAATTTTCTCACAACTAATAAATAAGTCGATTAACACATCCAAACTGGCCCGCTCTAGGTTGATCTATGCTGAAAACATAATAATGATACATCTATCCGGCTTAGTTTAAGACGACATATAGCCAAATCGTTTGACTAGGTCCGACTCAAAAGTGAACAGTCTTTGGCCTGGCTCAATCTCAACCCACCTATGATTATTCCCATATATCCTATCTCATCACCATATGAACAACTCGGCATGTCCCTTCAACCACAAAAACTTTCAGATCTTTAGCAATCTTTGGCAACAAACAGCTGTCCATTTTTATTCATAAGAAGCTTCTCTTCAGCTTTATTTTCTTAAAAAAAATTGTGTTACACGATAAAAAGTATAATTGAGTATACCAACTACTATTGCAACTCTAACAAAAGCGCACCCAATCCTATGCCATGTCGCTTTGCCTTACACAGAGCCTAACTCCATTGACCTTCTTTCTCTTCCCGCTGTTAGTAGAATGGAGGAATAGCCGCTCAAGACTGATCTACATTATACTAGACACTTGTCAAAAAAAATATACAATGAAGGTAAGCGTATGTAGAAATGGACACAACTAGATTATGTATTTGATTAGCTTTTACATTCATTACCTGTAGAGTAACTGCTTCATAATGGTTAACTGACGTACACAATTAGGTTGTTTATTCAATTGGCTTTTTCATTTGTCGGTAAGCTCGATTAACCATTGTTCTAATTTGTTTATTGCTATATTTTTATTACATTTTGGTATAACTAAATTAATAAATAAGGAAGGGAAATTTCTTTCAGTAGAATTAAAACTAGACATTATTGTTACAAAGATCAATATTAAAATAGACATTTGTCGATATATGATGAAGGAAAACATGTATAGAAATGGATACTACTAGGTTGCGTACTAGATTAGGTTGTAACAACCTGCATATTTATCGATTGTATATTTAAATATTTTATTTAAATATTTCATCGTTCGTCGGATTTTTGGCCAAAAACCTACTTTTAGCAAACAGTCGAATTGGGACTCGAGACCACTTCCATTGAGTTCAAAATGTCGTTCGCAACCTTTTTGAGTATAAGCTTCGATATGTTTGGAGTAAGTTGATTTTTGCTACTTTTTCACTTAGGGATTTGGTTTGGGTTTCAGCCCATTAACCTAACATATGAACCCAACTCCACTTCAACTCTTCATTACTTCATTTCATATTCCTAACACTTCAAGCTAAAGCAATAATGGGAGAAAGAAGAGGAAATTAAAACTCCAAGCCCTACTCTTCATTAGCAAATCCAACTTCTTGCTCCAAATTCAAGAGAACCCATTGGTAAGCATCTCCTTCTTCTTCTCCAACTCATTCTCCTTCCAATTTCAGAAATTCCTAAACCTAGCTTTGGGATTCTTCTATTTGAGCATAGATTTAAGCTCGTTTGGGTTGTGTTGAAGAGTGGTTGATTCTCCCTTTGTTTTCAAGCTTCTTCTTCGTTTGTTTGGGTTCAAAGGTGAGATTTTTATCTCACATCTTAGTCTATAATTATCTTCGATTGTTAGGTATGAATTCCTAATACTTATTCTTGTGCAATTGATTTTGGTTTGAATTGATTTGGTGTATACCCCAATTTTTGGTGTTTTGAAATCAAAATCTATGAAAATCCTTTTATGGATATTTGGACATTGATATTTGAGGCGTATCGAAGAGTCGTTAAGGCTCAATATGAACAATTAGCTAATTGATATAGTCAAAAATATAATTGTAGAACCGTAATGCACTAACATGTGAATAAAAACTGCGTAAAACCAATCAAATATAATCACAATAACAAAAAACAATTATACCCTTTTTCAAATCATATTGTCTATTGTGTTTGGTACAATAAGCATCGTCTTCCTAAGAATTTTTACAACACAATATAATTTTAAAGAATATGAGATTGATAATGCTAAAAACTCTCAATCTCAGTTGCAACTTTGCTCTTAATCATCTTCATTTCAGAATTAAATTTCATTTCAACGATTAAATTCAAGATCTTAAATAAATTTTCGCAAGAATAGAAGAAATATTTTTGGTTTAAATGTAGAAAGTACTTTGTTGAAGAAAAAAATCCTGCTACGGAAAAGCAATTCAAATTTGAAAATTAACATAGATTAACATGTGGCTGGAAAAATTTGAAGGCATATAAGAAGAATGTAACTTCCTTTACCAAGAAAATAACCCGCTTTGACAAAAAAAGTTTGAGGGCATATAAGAGCATTCCAAGTAGCGAGTGGAAATTCGGGGTGGTTGCTCTAATTCAAACGGTGGATATCCCCATTCGACCAGCAACGAGTGGGGAACCGTTTGCTCTTTTTTTATGAATTAAACCAATCGTCAATAAACGGTTTTCTGAAAACCGTTTAGGCACTAAACTGTTTTCAGATAAACGTTTAGGGCAAAAGTAAAAAAAAAAATGTAAAAAAGAGCTTAAACGGCCTTCTAAAATCCTTTGTGTAAATGACTTTATGGAAATCGTTAATGCCTTAAACGGTTTTCTGAAAACCATTTGGGGTTTAAACGGTTTTCAAAAAACTGTTTAGGGATCGACACATAAAAAAATAGGGGCAATCCCACTTCCAGTTCCTCCCTACGTTCAAATTTCCACTGCTGGAAGGAGTGACAATAAGAATCGACTCTATTTGTCTACCAATTTACTCTGCAGAGATCGCTCTAAGTGGATTAACATGACCTAATTTACCAAGGAAATAACCCGCTTTATAGTTGAAACCATGGTGCCAAATTCCAGCCAGCGCCCCGAAATTTCGACCATCTCGGCCCAGATCCGGTGGTGAGCGGACCGGAATTTGGTTAAAATTCCGTTTTCGACGATTCTTATTAAAATAAATAAAAGAACATGATCATACCCTACCTGATAACATCGAGCAAACCAAAGACTTGAAAAGCATCAAACAAGAAAAGTGGAAGCATCAGCAATTGAGAATTTACATTAACCAAAATTTAGGGTTTTATTTGAGAGCAGGTGTAACGACCCAGAATTTCTATTAACTAAAATTTGTATATTTAATTGAATTTAAATATTAATAAGTGAAATTTATTAGTCGAATAATTTATTTTCTAATATTGGATTTAATTGGATAATTAAATCGATTATTTAATATTTGAAATTGCAGAAATAATTGAAAATCGAGTTTGATATGATTGAAAATGATTTGTAAAATTTTATTTAATCATATTGAAGTTATAGAGATGTTATAGAACTTTTAAAATTGGATTAAAAGTTAATTTGTGAAAACTGAATATTTTAATATTTAATTATCGACTGAAAAATAGCCAATTTTCGAACAGTCTCAGAATTGGACGAAACGAGTTCCATTGGATCCGTAATAGTTTGTTATTATCGGATTTCAATTTTCGTAGCAATCGGAGTTTTCGTTTGACCGTGGCAGCTCGAAACGCATCGAAATTGTTTTAATATTAATTTGGCGAGTTAAAATAGTCATTTTTCAAACAGTCTCGGATTTCGACGAAACTAATTTCATCGGATCCGTAATGTTAAATTATTTCATGGTTTCAAATTTCGTGTCAATTGGATTTACGGTTTGTCCGGGGCAAGCCAATACGCCTAGAAATTTGTTTAAATCGGTTTAATTTAAATCGATCGTTTATTGCCATAACTCGCACAGATGATCGAATTAGCTTTCGAAACCTATTCCATTGTGTCCTGAACGTGGGATAAACCCTAGAAACGTCGGTTACCGCGCGTAAATCGGAGTTCAGAAAACCTGGAATGAATAGTGTTTTGAATATTTTCTATATAAGCACTTCAATATTTTCTTTTTTTCAAAACAAAGGCAAACCCTAATTTAAATGTCCAGCCGCCACTTCCATTTTATACGGCCAGAAATCAATTTCGTTTCCTCCTCAATTACTTCCAATCCACAAATAATTACAGAAAACCTTCAACATGAGAAACGTAGAGCTTGGATAGAGCTTTCAATCCATACGGGGATGATGAAGAATGGAGCACCACGGCATCGTCAAAATGGCCGCGTTCGTGACCGGTTGCGCATGACTTTCGAGGGGAAATATGGGGCCGAGCTCCATGATATTGGGCGCGATGGTGGAGCGTGGCAAGGGCTTCGAGGCCATGGTCTCTGATCGCCGGCAAGTTCGTCGTGGTGGCCGAAAATTTTAACCATAGTTCACTTGCTATGGGTTCTTGGTCACGGCTATTGCCTGGAGGTTACGAACAGGAGAGAAGAAGCTAAAGAGCACGGCCATGATTTTTCCTTTTCAAAATCTACGGACTGATTTGGTTTAAGGTTTAGAAATAAAAATAAATATGTAAATTTATTATTTTAAAATCGTGTAAACTTTAAACGTGTATAATTTTTTGTTACTAGGTCGGATTTTGACGAAACGACTTGCGTCGGCTTCGTTCCCTCGAGCACTACGCAATGGAGCTGGTTTGGAGTCATTTGAAGATAGTGAGAATTTCGGGTAAAATTAAACGCGTGTTTAATTTTATTCGAAATAAAACGCGGAAACTGAATTGAAAGCAAGGTGAGAACTTCTCACTCAATCGAATAGTTTCTATTTAAATTTTAAATAGTTAGATTTAAAATTTCTTGATTGTATGTTTGAATGTTGATTGTTATCTATTGATTGTTAAAATAGACATTATGCGCCGTTAGTAAGCGGAGGTTATTTATTAAAAATATATACCGCGATAATTCCATCTTGATTGGAATTGGTATTATATATTTATTTGGAGTTGATTTTCCCGCATTATGTAGCGGATGGGACCCTATTGCGCCGTCTATTAAGCAGATAATATTTTATAAATCTCATATGCCGCGATATTCCGCTTTGAACGGAATTGGTATTGTGCTAATGTTTGTGGATGCAGGGAAACGGGTTGGAGGGATCCAACTGGATTCCTCACAAGTATTTATTTGATTACAAATATTTTGATGTTTGTTGATTATCATATGATGATATATGATGTTTGTTGTCGTGATTGACTATTGGGTGTTGTTGCATCATCGTATCCATTTTTAAAGTTTAAAAATAACGATTTTGATTTTAAAAGGATTTTTTAAAATGATTTTTCAAAGTATACGTTTTATTAAATTTTTGAATTGATTTATTTTAAAGAAATAAAACGTTATAAATTTTTATGTTATAAAAATTAAGATTTTTGTGAAATATAACCAAAAGGCGATTTTTAAAATAAATAGATTTATAAAATAGTTTAAATTTGGATTTTTGAATTATTATAAAGGATGTATATAAAAGATTTTTAACATTGATATTTATATAACAAAATATATATATAAAATATTGGAATTATAAAACGAGTTTATTAAGTGTTAAAATGAAGTATAAAATGGATTTCATTTAAAATTATAGATTTATAAATTGTGAAGATTATAAAATGAATAGATGTTGTAAAATAAAAGATTTATAAGTAATTAACTTATAAACTGGATTTTGGGCATTTAAATGGGATATTAATAGAAATTATTAATAAAGGAGATTTTATAAGTTGAAGTTGTTATAAAATATAAATGAATCTTATAAGTAATAGAAGTTTTAAAAAGAACGATTTGTAAATAAATGAATTATAAGTATTTAACTTATAATATGGACTTTTGGTATATATTTGAGATATATAAATTGAATTGGATTAATAAAGGAGATTTATAAATCGAAGTTTATAAATAGAAAAGGAATTTATAGACATTGTTTATAAACTCGAAGTCAATGGAATTTGATAAATTGAATATAGAAATTTATTAAAAGAAGTATATTCGCGATTTTGGATAGCGAACTATTCTTTATATAAAATGTGTAGAAATATTGAAATTTGGTTAGTAATGTATATTCATGATTTTGGACAGTGAATATATTATTAAATAAAATGGTTATGTTTTGGGAAAGCGATATTATAAAATGAACTTAATTATTTTAAAAAGATGTTTTAAAATGTATTATGAATTGAATACATAGATTTCAACATTCATTGTTGAAATAGACGTTTTCGAGAAATAAGGAAATGGTGGACTATAACACTGTTGTTATAGTAAATGATTTCCGAAAGGAAATGTTTTATATAGTATTAGGATTTATATATCTATCTTAATTTTGAATCCCTATACTAGTGATTTTGGGTTGTCGTAACGATGTTTTACGCAACATTCGTTTTGGCCCAAATAAATGTGTTCAAGTGAATGTTTTCCTTAAAGAATGAAATATATACTTAATTTCGATTTAAGTATATTGAATATTTTCCAAGTGTTGAAAATAAATGGATTTGTGAATTACTTATTATTAAATAAGCATGGAAGTGTTTTCCAATATGAAGTGAATATTTTGAGATTTTATCTTTTAAAGATAAATTGAAAATGAATATTAAAAATCGATTTGAAAATCGTATATTCATAGATATTTGGGAATTATAAATTCACTATGGAATTTATAAAAGAAAGGGAAATTTGTTTAAAAATAAGCATTGATTTATTTTTGAAGTGTGGGAATAAATTTACGGATTTGGAACGTAAATATAAAGTAAATCGGTAAGGATTTATTTAATTAGTTTTTAAATGAACCATTTTAAAATGAAAGTATTTCCGCGTAAGGAAAATGATTGAAATTTGTTTTCAAAAGTGGCAAAGGTGAAAAGTGATTTGAAAATTGTTTTCAAATGGTTGAAGTGTGGAAATTATATATCTAGTAAAGATATTTTGGAAAATAAATAATTTGGAAAATTATTTGGAATCTGGTGATGTTGAGCATACCTATTGATAGTTAAATAACCGACTATCAATATTTACCTTTAAATAGGTATTTGTTGTGATTTGCTTGAATTTGAATGCCACGCTTATTTTTATAATAAGCGCTCACTGTTTGGGTTAGCCGGGAAAGGACCTTGGGGTAGTAGAACCCATTTCGAATATGTGATACGTCGTTATGGATTGCATTTGATGACCGGTGTTGAAGACCGGATATTTGTGAAAACGGAAGGATTACCGTCGAATGTTTCTGCATCGGCTGATCCTCGATATAGAAATTTATTATCCTTTGTGATGGGAAGTCCGGTCGTGATTAGTGAATATCCGGATTGCAAGGACTTCTTTGTAAGTGCCTTCGGTTCCGTTCGATCCTGGAACGGACTTCTATGGATGTGTGTCTGACGTTACAATTTGAGATGTAAAGCGGGTTTCTATCAAATATATTTCCGTTAGTGGCGAATAATTTATTCTCTTAGCTTAACACTCTAGAGGTTATGTAGTTGATGGTTACTAGTGATACATTCCCAAATTGGTAATGTGGCATACGAAGTGCTGTTGAGCATTTGATGATCAAAGCACAGCTTTTATATAATGCGTGGCTTTGTGGACGAGACTTCGTCGGACCTCACACCCCGGAAATGGTCAAAACAGGAAGGATGCAGCAAGGTTATTAGAGGGTAGCCCCCCTTTAGTGTATGTCATTCCTTCTGGATAGAGGTGGTATCATGGTATGGAGCCCAGATACTTGACCTATGGTGTTGCTGCAAATTTATTGCTTTGTGGTTGTTGGAAATCGAAGATCCTCGGATATAGATTTGTTACGATCGGGGAATGACATATTCGTGTCAGTAGTTACCTAGTTTGAAAGGTAACCCGGCCTTATGTTGGCAGAGATCCGGTTAGGTTCTCGGGACGTCATTCCAGAGGCGTTTCCATGTGGCAATGAGAAGTTCCTTGGCCTGACCATTTGTTGGAAATCCAAACTTCAATACGATCTTGTACGGTTTTAGTTATAGAACCTGCCATTTACTTATGGTGGTCACCACTGTTTAGATGGTAGCTATAGTAGGCATACGATAATGGTCGTATGTTGGCTAAGATTTATAACTTTACTTTCGAAATGATTTTTCCTACACTATGCACTAGTAATAATATCAAATGTTTCTTTTTAATGTGTATCAAGCATCTTTGACTATCATAAGGATAAATATCCTCCGATTCTGCGTTTGCATTGTGTGTGTGTGCGGGAGGCCTTAAGGTAGTCTCATTTTCTAAAAAGCATTACGAATCTATTTTAAAAATTATCATGTTCTTTGTTTTAAAGATAAACTGTTTTATTTCTTACACCACTCATATAACTGACTCAGATTTTATTGTTTTCCTTTCTAAACTCTGGATGCCCACCAATTTCCACACGGACAGTCTAGAGTCAGGTTATCAGGATATTCTGGAATTCAGGAGTTGCTGGAGGCAAGCTGGATGGCAGGGCGTATTCACTAGTATATAGTATTTCTTTTCTGCTGTTTGTTGTTGTACACTCTGATGATGTAATGTAATGTAATTGTGATGTAATGTAATAACTGATATAGTTCTTTTGTTTAAAGATTATTTATTTATCTATTATATGTTGTTCCGCTGCGATTGTGAGATTCTGATCTTGTTCTGTTGTTTCTTTCTGTTCTGTTCTATCTTTTTCTCTTTTCTTCTATCTTTTTCTTCTTTTTTAACCCTAACGGTACGGTTTTCTAGCATTCGATTGCTCGGCAGTTGATACAGTGGACGTATTAATGTCGATTTTCGAGCGTCGAAAAGTCGCATTCGTCACAGCAGGAGAAACCGCAAGCAAAGCGAGAGTTTTCGAGACCAAGAGAGGAATCATGCATGAGGAGACAGAAATAGATTGCTTTGCTTTCGGTAGAAAATATTTTGGGGTTTGAAGACGTATGTTAGTGCTCAAGGTTGTACATGGCTCTTAGTGGAGTGGTTGAGCCTTGTTTATTGTAAGAGAATATCAAAATTGAAATTTTAAACTTTACTTTTATCTGATTGAAAATGTGAAAATGTCAATTTAACTAATTAGATCTAGTTATACTTATATTTGTTATATTACACTTAAAAGAAAAAAAAATTACCATGCCTAATAATATGCTAATATATCAAAAACCTTAAAAAAAAAAAACAACGAAATACGAAACCGGAATTATAGCGGAATTTTTGAAATTTTGAAACAGGAAATGAAAATATGCAAATTTCAATTCATCGGAACGGAACCGAAAATCGGAATTTTGAACTTAGGTTGAAACATGAAATATAACCAAGACATAATTTTCATTATTCAAAACTGACGTTTTGGCGTGACTTGGAAATCTTACAAAGCGCTCTAATGTTATTTAAGTTTGACTCGGTTTATAGATACATAACCATCGCAGTTTGAAATTTAAACTAAAGATAATCCAGCTAATGAAACATAAATCTAGCTAAGACTGACCGATTCCACCGCTGATCAACAGTATAAAACTCAATCATCTAACCCCAGCTTTCACGTCTCCTGCAATTCTTAAATTCTCATTGTTTGTTAACCCTTGATGAATAATGAGCGTAGAGGAAAATTCAGCCGGAGCACATCCTCCTACTGGTGGCTCTCGATCATTGAAAAGAAAAGCATGCGCTGCCTGCAGATATCAACGCAACAGATGCGGGGAAGATTGCCAATTAGCCCCTCATTTCCCAGCCGAGTGTCATGACCAATTCATGAATGCGCATAACCTGTACGGGGTCGGCAACATGCGCTCCTTGTTGAGACGCCTGGACCCCATTTTCCATTCCGATGCCATGAAGACCGTCAAGTACGAGTCCGATGCCCGTGCCAGAGATCGAGCCGGTGGCTGCTACCGTATCATTCTTCAACTTGATGCCCAATATCAGAGTTTGATGAATGAACTCAACGTTGTTAAGCAGCACCTTGCATTCTATCGCAGTCGCGCCAATTACTGTAATAATGATGATGTGAATGTGGATGGGAATGGAAACGATAATGTCGCGATATCTAGCGATTATCAGCAGCAACTCCAGGATCAAGATCAACCTGATTTTAGCTCCTTTTGTACAGATGTTGATGTAAGCACAGATGATGCAGTGGATACATTCCTCGATGCAGCGAATAACTTTCTTAATGAGGACGATGCAGCGAATAACTTTCTTAACGAGGACCATGCAGCGAATAGCATTCTTAAGCAGGACGATGCAGCGAATAACTTTCTTAATGAGGACGATGCTAATATATTTCTTGGCGATGATGTAACTGCTTATTATAATGGCAATGAAGCTGCATTGCTTGGCCATCAGCAGTTTACAAATATTACCGATCCATCTATATGTCTTCTTCCTGGAGATAATTATTGGCTGTAATCCGGAAGCCCTGTAAATTTGTCAATAGTGTATAATTTTGTGTATTATCGTCTTTAATATTTGTCTTCTTCAGTTATACATGAAACTTTGATGATATTTTCGCAGCTACTGCTTTGAATGTGATCTACAGTACTATTAAGTTGCAACAATTCAATTAACATTTTCATATGCTGCAAATAATTCTCTGTGGTCTGCAGTTTTTTATTCGTTTTTTCGTACTTGAGCTCTTTTTTAAGGGCATGTATAATGCCCAACAGAAGTATTTTACACTTGTAACCCGAAAGTCCAAAAAAGCATTATCACTTCTTTGATTCAAAATGATCTAGTACAATAATTTCTGTACTGAATTCCTGATATTAGAAGCTTAGGTGTCAGAATTCCATGCAGAAGAATTATTGCATTAGAACTCCTAATTTAAAAGTAATTAGGGTCGAGATTCGTAATATCGAACTTTAGTTACTGAGAATCCTAATATAAAAAGTAATGTTAATATTTTAGACATAAAGATTTTGTTATAGAATTCCAAATATATGTCTCTTTGTTAATATTACTACGACCGTTGGCCAATAACCATGTTCGGTTAATTTTCTTTGAACTAACAAGTGCTCCATCCAAAAGAATAAGTACAAATCACAAGACAAGTTTTTCAAATAATTCGGAGCAAAATAAAACGTCAAAGTCTTTGCCTTTTTAAATACGAGTGTTACGACATGCGCTTCACGCGTGACAATGGCACGTACTTTATCCGTGAAATTGTTTTTTTATAAATTGAATATGTTAGATTAAGTGATATTTAGATTTGGTAATATTTGTTGAGAAAATTTTGAATTTATAACGAAAATTTAATTATTAGTTCTTATATTTAAGCGATACTAAAGTTTGATAATATGTGAGAGGTTTATAAATCCTATGTTTAAGGGATGCTAAGATAGATTCAATAATATTTGTAGATGAGAATTTTGAATTTGTAAAACAAGTTTTAAGATAAAATGACATTTTTGATGGTTCACGCAGATGCCAAAAAAGTGTGACACCAAAGGTATATTACAACTATTAATAAAGATAAAACGGCAAAGACTTCACGTTTTGTCTCTACCGTCTACGTTGCGCAACGTTCCATTCTCGCGAATTTCTCATTTCGATCCAAAATAAAATGAAAAAAAAATTTGGAGGACAAATTATCATAATAAACTAGTGTGTAATCCGTACATTGCACACGGTAAAGTTTAAAAAAATATTATTTATATTTTAATTATTGATAAAATAAATTTTTACTATGCAATATATGATAAATTTATTGTAATATATTAATTATAAATTAAAATGATTTCCGATACTCAGATATAAGTTTGAGAGTTCATTACTCGCTAAATACATATTTCTGTAAAAATTAACTTCCTAACTCAAAAAAATTATAAATTAAACTTGTTAATGCTATATATGTAAATAATTTATGTTATGTGCTATACTATTTTCCACACACACATATAAGTGAATACGTAACTTTATTATTTTGTTAATATGATTGTCGTATTTATATTGAATTATCATCTTTCTTGAAAGATTTACAAATGGATTAATGAACATTAAATAATTGAATTTATTTGAATAATTTGAATTAACTGACAGATTTAATTAAATATGTGGAGCTAAATGTAAAAAATTTAAAATTGAGAAAATCTTTTTATAAATTTGTAATTGAGAAGAGCATCAGATCTTATGGTTAACTTATCTGCATATGAACTTCTTTTGAATCAGATGTGAACCTTTATTCAATTTTAAGTTTTCATTTTTAAATAATTTTATCCTATAGTTAACCATAGATTTTATGTTCTTGTAGAAGGGTCATGCTTACAACTTTAATTGTTGCAAAATAATGTTATGTAGCATTTAGTTGAGTTTTGAGTTAGGTATGATTTGATAACATGTTGAAAGTGAGAATGTTTGTATAATTTAATTTTTATATGTTTAATATATGCGTTCACATCATAATGGTGTAAAATAAAAATTTATCTTTTAAAGGTTGTTAAAAATGAAATTATGTTATGTAAAGTATGATACTTTTTTTGAGATAAATGAATTAAAATAAAATTGTTATCATTATTTACGTATACATTTTATGTTATGTGATTTATATATCTTCATATATCCGAATAAAGAAGATTTTTTTTTTTTCATATACATGATATTGTATATACTGAAATCCTCTTTTTTAGGATTTGTTAGATAGATTAATAAATATTAATTAATCATATTTATTTCAATAGTTTAAATTTTAGATTACAATTATATAAATATATAGTAAAATACTAAAAGATAATTGAGAAAAGTTTGTAAGTAATTCTAAAAAAAATTGTAGGTATTTTATGTTAATAAAATTCTATAGTGCAATGTATGATAAATCCATTTAGTAAGTAAATTATAAAATAAATTGGTTATTTTCATTAATGCATATAATTTATATTACGTAATTTACATATATTTGCATCTAAATGATTTTTTTTACCAATTTGTTATGCTCCTATAATATACATATTGAAAATTTATCTTTTAGGATTTATTAATAAATATTAGTTAATTAAGTTTATCAATTAGTTTAAATTTTAGACTATGTAATTAATTTAAATGTATGGACTATAATGTAAAATTTTGAGGTGAAATCAGTGTAAACAATTATAGATTCTTTTAATGGTAGGAACAAGCAAGAACAATCCCAAGTGTTTGAAAGCCAATATTGTCTAGAAGTTACCATCAGAATCTCCATAAATAATCTAACTAGGTACTTTTGATAAACTCTTGCATTTTTAATAAATTACTGATGTTCTATGTTGAAGTGGAATGATTTTCATGTTGTACTTAATTTATTATTATATCATGCTATATCACTATTGCTAATTTTAGCTGGCAAAGTGAATTCAATTGTTTGTATCAGAATGCAATTTTATATTGAAATAGAGTTTTCTTTTAGTAATAATGGTAATTTCATAAAGTTTATTATAGTTAATTCTACATTGTGATTGATTGTGTTCTTATGCCAAGTTATGATGGAACCTAAATTTATGATAATTTGGAACTTAGGGAAATTTTGAATATTCGGAGGATCAATGTAAAGAAATGACGAGTCATGGAGTTACCAATAGAGAGTAATATAGTAGTATATACAAGTTTTACATAACTTCAAATTATTTCATTTTCTCTATAGTCTTCTTACTCCATCTGAAATCATGTTATATTAACATACTTGGATTCCTTAGCCTTAAGTACACTAATGAAATCAATACCTAAGAAAACAACTAATTCATAAATATACTAACTATCTAAGTACATATCATTTCCCGAGTTCTTACATGAAGAGTCAATAATAGAGATTCGTATATTACTTCGCCCTGTAAAAAGTAGAATTAAGAAAGTAAGTAAACGACTAAACAAAGAACGAATACTCTGATATCCAAGTTAATATGAATAAATAAAGTAATCATCAAATAAATTGTAATGAAGGAGAAACAATGTGCTCATTAAAGTAGTAGTATAGATATAGTGATATATAAAGTTTCACCTAGATGCAAGCCCAAAGTGCGTGCATATATACTCGTGTGTCTACACACACACACACACACACATATATATATATAAGGTATTTTGGTTATTTGAGAAAATTAGAAATAAAGCACTTTAAAGCGTTTATACTTTTTTTATTACTGATATAAAATTTAACATAACACTAATTTACATTTTGGACCACATAACAATTAATTGCATTTTTTTGATCATAAATGCATTAAATGTGGCTGTCATGGTAATAAATTAATTAACTTATTATCATAAATGAAATAAATGCATCGTTTGTGATAAATGTAATAATACAAGGTGTTTGTATTTGGAATAAGAAAAGGCATGTTGTTTATTATTTGATGCATTTATGTTTGATGGACATATATATTATGTGTATGACCCATTCTCGTTGAAATATGTTTCACTTTCAAGCTTCAGTTATAATAAGAAAAAGGGCAGCGGTTTTCATGTTTTGCCAAAATGCATGGTTATTGACCATAATTAAGTATTCAAATAATAAACTAAAGATAAGAGATACAAAAGCATTCTGTATAGTTATATTACTATTCAGAAATTCATTATAGCTACAACATTCATTCATGATATTTAGTACGACATTTACTATGTCATTTATGTATAATTTTATGTGGTATTTAATTCTAGCATTCATTCATGATATTTGTTATATGTTTTATTTATGATACCTTTTATCATATTTATTTAAGGAATGTCATGAATGTAACCATATACTTAAAGTAAAAGATTATAACAGCTAGGATTAAAACATGTTGTGCTATGGTTATAATTTTGAGATTTTCAAATCTCATATAGACCTAATACATTTTTGGAAGTGTTTTATAGCACTCGAAGTATGTTGTACATACAATAGGTAATAAATTCAAATATATTTTTAATGGCTCTTCACAAACTTTAAATATCCAACATTTCAAGCGAACTAATTGAAATAACATGTCACTAAGGTGACCTCTCTTATTTCAATTGTTCATGAAAATATTTGATATTTATGTGTATTTATTCATTCGAATATTAGCCGACCCAAAGAAAGACTAGGGTTTGGCCAAATCACTTACACATATTGTAACGACCCGATTTTACGACGTCCGAAAGTCGACATTTATACGTTCACTGTATCAAATGCCGCACAATCGAATGCTGGGAAATCGAACCATTAGGGTTTAAGAAGAAGAAGATAGAAGAAGAACAAAACAATAAACAGAATCTCACATTTTGCAGTGGAACAATATATAATAGATAAATGAAATATCTTTAAAACAAAGAATCATCTCAGTTAATATAATACAACATCAGAGTTTACAATGACATCATACCTCACTAACAGTTACTATAACTTGACTATATGAAAACTAATTTGCACAACCATACACAATGGACACTACATAGTAAAGAGATACGTCTCGCCATCTAGCTTCAACTCATGATCTCCACAGCAACTCTTTTCTGACTTTGCTCCCGAATAACTGATAACCTGACTCTAGGCTGCCCGTGTGGAAAATTATGAGCACCCAGATTTTGGAAAGGGAAAAATAAACTCTAGGTCAGTCATGGGACTGGTGTGAGATCTCAAAAACAGTTATTCTCTAATAAAAAGAAAACAAAGATTTTTAAAAGAAATCCGCAATGCTTTTTGGAAAATGAAACTACCATAAGGCCTACCGCCGCACACGCAATGCAAACGCAAAATTGGAGGAGATTTCTCCTTATGATAGTCAAATTTGCTTGATACACAAAATCATTTGATATTTTTATTAGTTCATAGTGTGGAAAACATTTCGAAAGTATAATATAAATCTTAGCCAACATAGGCATTTCGCACTATGCCTACTATTGCTACCATCTAAACGGTGGTGACCACCATAAGTAAATGGCAGGTTCTACAACTAAAACCGTACAGGGTTCGTATTGGAAATTGGATTTCCAACAAATAGTCAAGCCAAGGAACTTCCCATTACCACATGGGTACGCCTCTGAATGGACGTCCCGAGAACCTAACCGGATCTCTGCCAACACAAGGCCAGGTTAACTCTGCAAAAATAGGTAACTACTGACACGAGTATGTCATTCCCCGGTTGCAAACAACCTTTATCCGAGGATCCTCAACAACAACAATCACAAAGTAATATATATTTGCGATATTCACATAAGTTAAGTATCTAGGCTCCATACCATGATACCATTTCTATCCAGAGGGAAATGCACATACCCTAAGGGGCGCTGCCCCTATAACCTTGCTGCATTCTTCCTGTTTTGACCATTCCGGGGTGTGAGGTCCGACGAAGTCTCGTCCACAAAGCTACGCTTTCCACAAAAACCATGCTTCGATCAACAAATGATCAGCAGCAGTTCATATGCCACATTACCAAATTGGGAATGTATCACTAGTAACCATCAACCACATAACCTCTGAGCTTGTACGTCTCAAAGAAGGGTGTTAAGCGAAGAGAATAAATTCTCCGCCACCAACAGAAATGTATTTGATAGAAACCAGCTTTACATCTCAAAGTGTAACGTCATACACACATCCATATAAGTCCGTTCCGGGATCGAACGGAACCGAAGGCACTTCGAAAGAAGCCTTTGCAATCCGGATATTCACTAATCATGTCCAGAATCCCCATCACAAAGGATGATAAAATCTCTATACCGGAGCAACCCGGTGTAGAGACATTCGACAGGTATCCTTTTCGCTTTCGAAAATACCCAGTCTTCAACAACATCTTCAAATGCAACCCCATTTCGTCGTATCGTTATTCGGAATGGGTTTTATGACACAAGGTCCTCTCCCGGCTAATCCGAATAACGAGCGCTTATTTTAAAAAACAATACGTGTTCATACATTTTCAAACCAATCACAACAAATTCCTCTTTGATCTTTTAAATAAAAGATCCATCACAATCACAAGGGTTCGATGTGGTTTCCGAATATCCATTTGGAATTCGACTCCCGGTCGCATCGAAATTCAATTGCCGAATAAAGGCAAATATTGATAGTCGGTTATTTAACTATCAATCAATAATTCACAACAGTCACTGGATTTCAAATAATTTTCCCCCGATTATTATTATTATCAAAATATCTTTGCAAGATAAAATTTCATACTTCAATCCTTTGAAAATAAATTTCAAATCAATTTTTTTCACACTTATTTATTCATTTCCACTGAATATCTGTCGAGTTCAAATATTTTAAAATAATATAAAATAATATAGAAGACTTATTCAAAATAGACTTGTAAACATTTAAAATTAACTATTTTAGAATATTTGCTTAAATATTAGTTATGAAAAATATTATACTAATATCTCATATAAAAATTAAAGCCCAAAAACAAATTTTAACATAAAATTAGTAGATAGAGTATAAATATTTAAATACCTATTTTCTAAATAAAAAAAAAATCAATTTAATCTTTTAAATACTCCTTATATAATTAATTAAATAAATTTTTACTCTAAACAATTTCCAAAAACTAATTTCTCCAACAATATTATTTTAGAACCAAATCTAAAACTTTTAAATTTTATTCAAAGGCTATTTTATAAATATACTCGGCTTTCCAAGGAAGAAATCTTTTCCCAATATAAATTGGTCCATTCAAATAAATTAGTAAATCTTCTGGATTTATTTCAAATTTACATTCCAATTTGTAAATTTCTTTCCACGCTTTAAAAATAAACCAATATTTATTTTTGAACGATTTCTCTTTCTTTTACAAATTCCCATTGTGAATTCACATTCCAAATATCAACTGATATATGAATTTAAATCGATTTCCTAGTAACACCTTCAAACCAAATCAAATTCCAATTTGATTTCCAATTTATTTCAAACGCAAGATCAAATTCCAATTTGATTTACCCAAACTAAATTTCCAATAACAAATAAATTTCAAATTGATTTTCCAAGTTATTTCCAAAACACCTAACCAAATTTCCAAATCGATTCCTAAGATTTATTCTAACTCCAAATTAATTCTCGAATCGATTTCTAAAATTAGTTTCAACTCTCAACTAAATTCCAAATTTAATTTCTAAATTTATTTCCTTTTGAAATAAATTCTTTATCTCTTTAAATTATTTAAAATCCGTATCTTAAATAAATTCTTCAACTATTTAACAACATTACTTGAAATTCCTTTATAAAAATATTTCCCATATTTTTGGAATTTATTATAAGTTTCCAAAGATAAAACTTTATCTATTTAAATTTCCTTCTTTTAAAATTCACCCGATTCCTTTGAGTGAATTCATTATAAATTTTCTATCCAAATTTCAAAATCAATTAACTATTTACTTCTGGTATCCTATGATACCAAAAATATATTAGGCTGAATTACAGCATTTACGGTTTCAATCACAAATAGTCACACAAATTTAAAAATAATCAACACACAACATACAAAACAAATTAAATATTTGAGGAATCCAGTTTGATCCCTCCAACCTATTTCCCTGCATCCACAGACGTTAGCACACAATTAAATACCCATTCCACTTCGAGGTGGAATATCACGATATATGGGATTTATAAAATGTTATCCGCTATTATGCAGCGCAATAGGGTCTCATCCGCTATATAATGCAGGAAATCAACAACTTCAAGTACATATATAATACCAATTCCACTTCAAGGTGGAATATCGCGGTATATGAGTTTAATATAATAACCTCCGCTATTATGCGGCGCATAGGGTCTAAACTAATATAACTAATAATAAATATTATCCAAACACACAATCAATCAATTTTAATTTACCTATCACAATTCCACAATCAATCAATAATTGGAATTTTCAATTAAAATTTTGAGTGAGAAGATCTCACCTTTTATTGTGCATGCAATCCAATTTCTTTCCAGCTTGATTTCCACACAGTTTTAGACCTTGTATAAATATTATACATTTATTAATATTCGAATAAATCGAACAATTAAATTACTGTTTTATATATTTAATTTTAACATATGATTTAATTTGACAAACAATTAAATTTTAAACTAAATTTCCTTAAAAATCTTATAGTAATTAAAATAATTAAATGAGTTTGTGAAACAAATTAATCACCCTCACTATATTATTTTTGAAATAACTAGTAGATTAAAATATGAATATGTATATTTATTTTATTCTTTTCTTTGAAAAAAAATCTATATAGTTTTAAAAATCTATTTCTCAAACTTTATTTATATAAAATATTTTCTGGTTCCGCAAATAATCACAGTAATTTACCTTACTGTGTATATACAAATATTATTATCATTATTATTTTTATGCATATGGAAACATGTATTTATTCAATTAAATTAAAAATAAAAAGATAATCACCTTACAGCACCAGAGACTCACCATCGAACAGAACTTCGGCCATCACCACGTACGCGCCACCACTCCCTCTATATGCCCAAAATTTGGAAACCCTAGTCTCGGCCTCACGTCAACGCCACTGTCGACGTCGCACACCCTCTCGCACGCATGCGCGCGGCTACAGTGTCAACGCAACACCTTGTTTGTCACGTATCCAAGCTCTAACCTCCTCGCGCTCGCCTTCAAAGTCGCATGCTATCGACGCCGCCCATCCTCTTTTGTACAAACAACTCCACCATCGCGACATCACCTCGCCCTCAAAATCGATCACCTACCATTACCCAGACCTGTACCAATGGCTGCCCCCACTCCGACTTGCTCGGCCCCGCTGTTTCGATTATGAACGAATCGGGGCTCGAATTGATTTAGGGCTTCTCCCCCCTTTTTTTTGTTCGTGTTACTGAATGAAAAGAGAAAGAAAGGGGAGAGGAATTTGTTTTTAATCGATATTTTTTTCTCTCGTTTGATTACTTTGAGAATGAAGATACGCGTGTAAAAATCGAAGGACACTTGGAGCATGAAAAGAAAAATAGTAGACACGTGCTCGTCATAAACGTGTTTAATTTGTGAATGCATATATATATATATATATATATATATATATATTGAATTTAAATTCAAATTCAAATTTAAACTTAAATTGTCTCGAATCACGTAACATAAATCTCGACCTCCAATTGAGGCGTGCCGCCAGACGTTCATAATATTAAACTCCTATTCCGAACACAATAGAAAAGGTTTCGAGTCCAAATTCGATTGTATGTGGAAGATAGCTTTTTGAACTAGTTAAACATTGAACTTTAATTTAAATCTCAGCGCGTTTGCTTATCGTATGGCCAAACAATTACTCCGAACGGTACGAAAATTGAAATCCCATAATAACTAACTATTACGGATCCAGTGGAACTAGTTTCGTCGAATTCCGAGATTGTGCCTCGGAAGGCTATTTTTAAATATTGATTTAAACGATAAAATTCCAAAACTGAATAAAACATTTCAAATTCAATTCTGAAGCTTTTATTATCTTCAGTATTATCAATGTAAATTTTTCTAAGCCATGAAATTATTTTTAACAGGCTCAAAATTGAAGATTTACAATTTTACCCAAATTTCTATAATTAAATTGCTAAATTCATAGTTAAAATTAAAATTCAAGTTAAATTAACAATTCAGATATTTGAAATCAATTGAATATTTCAATTTCAAACGTCGAAAATTTTGGGTCGTCAAACATATGTGGTGATAAATATGTAAAAATTGTAAGGTTTTACAAGTGAATAACTAATCGGCCTAAAAAAAGATTATTATTTGACTTGAATTTATTGACAGTGTTTGATCATTACAACAAGAGTACCAGTTACAGTTAATATTACTGTCCAAAGACTAGATATTAATGTTGTACTAGGTATCTAAGAAGAGACTTACCAATTATTTGAATTTAATATGGCTGATATTTGGATATGAGCATATACGGTCAATCTTTATTTTTGTTCAATTTTCAACTAATTTGACTAAAGTATCTTCCAAGTAAAATAATTTTCTTATCCTGTTTGGAACTAACTCTAAGGATTATTAATGGAACATTTTGTTTTTTCTTAAATTCAAGGATCTAGCTCTTGCAATTAAAAGGGTCACATCCACCTATATTGTGATTGTGTAACAACCCTAAATTTTTGAAATATTTTTAAATTTGATTTTATTTCATTATGAAAATATTTTTAATTTATTTTATTTCAAGATTTTATTTTTAAAACATTTTTAAAGTGCAGTAGTTATTTTTCCAAAACTAGTTGTATTTTTGTTTGAAATTATAATACTAGTTTAAATTTAATAAATTATTTTCTTATATTTTTCTATTTTTCCTATAAATTATTTATTTATTTCATTTTCACTTTATTTTGTATTCATTTTTATTTTATTTACACGATTTTTATTTTAGTTTATTTGAACAAATGAAATAGGAAATTTCAAGAGACTAAAACCCTTTCAACTTATGACTTTTCATTTACTTACCTTTTTAGAATTTTGGGCCGACCTTTCCCAAGCAAATAGCCATATATTTTGTTTTGTACTTCATGTAAAGACTCTTTCTCATTTCACTACACATGCATATTTTCAGATCTAAGAAAAGCTAATGTCGTCTTCTCATTTTTCCTACTTTTCTTTTACTTTTTCTATTGATTTTCAACTGTTTTTGTTGAGTTTTCATGTACTTTGTTTGGCCTATCACTCCACCACTACTCCAACCACCACGTCACCTCCTTCCCACCACCATACACGACCTGACGTCCCCCTCCTCTGACCATGATTGGCCGTGACCACTCCATGTTGCACACATCTCCAAAATTTGCAAAACACCTTGAAATATGCCATAGCCGAACTTAGTTTGCACACGCCCTTCATATTTTCACTTCGGCCTCCCCCTTCGCCACCCCCACCTGCTTGTTCACCACCACTAGCCATCTCTCCAGCCACCATCAGGCTTGTGCATGCCAAGGTCGAGCACAATTCAGGTATGGACGAACCTAAGTTTGCACCAAAACCACTTATTTTACCTTACCCCTTGATCTCCCTTCATGTTATATCTCAAAACCCTTCAACTCCTTGTAGTCATGCCCATACATGCCATATCCTAGCCCAAAATATCATCATGGCCGAACCAAAATAGTGTTGTGGCCGAGTAAAGATGATTTGGAGTCAAGCAAAAATCAATTGAAAGTTTGGTGATGTGTTTGTAAACTTTATTTCCATTTTGTCCTATAAATTTACTAATGTATTTATATTTATATCTTGTTTTGTTTTGTTGTCAAATACAAGATTAACACTTGGCTCTCCACCCCACTCAAGTCAAAGTCGTGCTATCGTGCTTTCTGTATTTTTTTTGTGTGCTTTGTTTTGCTATCTCCAGCTTGTAACAAGTGAGTATTCACTCATGACTTCTTTACTTATATAAATTGTAAAGTGACACCAAGTGAATGTGTAAAACTGCTATATCATGTTATACCTGCCTGTGATATGAATCATATGATGTTAATCCTATTTATAAACCTGTCATATCATCTTTTACTGCCATATGTTGTTATGCTGTTATTTATATCTGTTTATCACACTTTAAGTTCCCTGTAGAATAGAATCACTATGGATTGAAATGTTACATACCTGAACGGACTTTAGAATAAGGAAAGATCATTATGGGCTGAAATGATAGGCCTGAGCGATTTTATTTATTTTAATTTACTTGGGACTGCGGGTTTGAAATGATAGAACCCGGGTTTTCTTTGTAAATTACGGATTGAAATGATATATTATCCGTATCACATGACTAAGGTTAGAAAATTATATATAGGCCCGTGGTTATTATATATTTTTCTAGAATTTTTAAAAGCATTTTAAAATGTAAAAATATGATAATTTGATTTACATTTGAATTTAAAAATGATTTTTATAAAGTGTTATTGGTTTTTCTATGAACTAAAATAGTTAAATAAATGAATGTTTAAAATGTAAATTTGAAATATAACTTAACTTGGAAAATGCGAAATGTGTTTTAAAAATAAAAGTTAAGTTAAGAAAATAAAATGGAAATTTAATTTATAAAAATGGTAAATTAAATTTAAAGTACAAAGTAAATAAAATGTTATAAAACTGTACATTGATTTTAACAAGTGAATTATTAAAATTCGATAATTATTTGTGAAATTTACTTTATAAAAATCCTAAGTTAAAGAGTATTTAAATGACCATTTTTAAAGTGAAAAATATTAAATTTTTATAAGTTAAAATGGTTTAAATTGAAATTTAATTGTTGCTGAAATTCAATTGAAAATTTGGAAATACTTTTAGTAGCACTTCAAAAATGCTATCGTTTCTGAAATGAACTAAAAATCTGAAATAAATGAATCTGCAGCACTTTGTGAGTGCTATAGTTGCAGAAGTGAACTAAAAGGCTAAAACTAATGAAAGAGCTATTGTAGCACTTGTTAAATGTTGCAGTTGGCTGAAATAAGATTTTTGAACTAAAATTGAACTATTACAGCAGTTTTGTAAATGCTGTTTTTGCTGAATTGAACTATTTTTAAACTAAAACTGATATATTACAGCAGTTTTTAAATGTTGCCTTTGCTGCATTGAATTGTTTTCAAATATAACTCGCCGGCTCATTTTCTAAGTGCCGCGAAAGCTGAAATTTCACTGTTTTAATATATTTTAGTGAACAAACAAACTCTGAAAAGGCTAAAATTTTGAAAATTGAATATTTGAATTGTAAATATAATAACTTCACTTTTAAATGGTTTAAATGCAGTATTTTGATTTGAAATAGAAATCATTTTTGAAATGTGATTTGGAATGGTATTCAAATTAAATAAAAATGGATGAAGTTTTGAAAAGATATGATATTTTGATATTTTGAAATGGATTTGAAATGATAGTGGATTTGAAATGATAATGGATTAGAAAGGATATTTGATTTTCGAAGTATAAAATACCATTTTGAAATTTATAACCACGGGTTATAATAACGATTGGTTGTTAAAGAGACCTGGATCGGATATGGACATACTCTCTGTCGGTACCGAAAACCACTCTAACAACTATGTACACGGTGGAGTTCCAGAATGAAGTAGGATGGTGGCAACATTCTTGAGGTATATTACATGGACCCGACTCCCGTGAGTTGGCATAAGGTGGCTAAAACAGGAGCGATCTCGGGCCAAATGAGGTCATTCCTCCTATCGGACACATTTCTTCGATACCATTCTATTACGGCTGTGATTGATTGGGTGAACCCCTTGATTTTTGGGAGTGTGGGTCGAGGTGGGCGTAGTGGTAGCTATGTTACCATTACCCGTGTGCGTAATTGATATATCTACCATGGCATTGCCTTGTGTGCCGTGTAACCTAGCATAGCGAGCTTTACTACGAGTTTGTTTTTCTCCCGTAGCCCATGGAGTGTTTAGGGTAGTCTCCCGTTCTGGAGATATGCGGATACTGGATGGACTACTGGGATTATTACGTGTTAAGGGGAATATTGGATCACTCCTTAACGCTATTTTAAAGTAAGTTTATTTTACGGTAGACATTATTATAATAGCGCAATATTACTACATAGTAAATAGTTTAACGGATCATTAGAGGATGAGCGGTCCCAAGCATCCTTTCAGTTACTTGTACTTTATTACAGTTCACTTGAGTTGGTTTACATTATATAAGTATATATGTCCTGACTCGAGTGTTTTGTGTTTTGCATTACGCTCGGGTCAGCATGAGTATTCACAGTTTTGGATTTCTTTTTCTGGAGCTAGGAATCGCTGGAGATTCTACCTATCTAGTTATTTATCTATTTCAGTTTCAGTTGTTCTATTTCAGCTTTTGTATTAGTGGACTTCTATGTATTTGTGATTTCTATTATGTTGTTTTCAAACTGATATTATGTATTAGTTTTGAGACTTTGTTATAGTAGCTTCATGAACTACTATGATATTTTAATTTCCGCTGCGAGTTATTCTGATATTTCTGTATCCGTGATTCTGTGAATGATTTTAATTGCTTCAAATTTTATTACAATCTGTTATTTTGAATTATTCAATCTGACATGTGTGGATTATTGTCGATTTTAATGGTCCAAAATAGTGTGTCGTTACAGTTGGTATCAGAGCATTGGTTTTTAGGCAAACCTTGGCCTGTGGAGCAAAAACTCATTAGAGATAGGGGAGAAATACCCTAGAATGAGTGAAATCAATCTTAGAATCATTTCTTTGTGAGAGAACATATTTTCAAAGTATAAAATGATTTTCAAAATGATTTTTTCAAAGTTTTTTCAAAGATTATGTTGATATAAAATTTTCTTGTTTTAAAAGAATTTTTTTCTAAAGTTCCTTCTTTTCGTGTCTACCTTGTTAGTATTTTTCTTTCACTAGGATATTCATCCAAGTGAATTTATCTTATCTTATCTTTTCCTTCTCTATACCATGTCCTAAATTCATTCTTGATTTTTCAGGATGAATCGTGGAAATGTCAGAGGTAGGGGTCGTGGTATTGCCCCAGCTGCTCATCCTGTTGCTCCTGTTAGATTTACTGTTCTCTGTAAGGAATTCACTCAACTTGGTGGTGCCAAGTTTTCTGGTCAGAGAGCATCGTTGAAGCTCAGCAATGGTTGCGGAGTTTAGAGAGGATATTTAGTGGTCTTGAGATTACTGATGCTTAGAAGCGTCAGTTAACAGCATGGCAATTGCAGGAGGCTGCCCTAGATTGGTGGGAGTCTGTTACGGCTAACACCGTCGAGGCTGATATTACTTAGGAGCAGTTTAGGTATCCTTTGTGTTATTTTGAATTTTGTTCCTATTTTCCTTTCTTTTGAATGTACCTTAAGTGTTTTGTATTTTTTCCAGGGAGCCTTTTGTGGAAAAATGGATGCCAGAAGCCAATCTCTGCTTTATCATGAATTCATGGACCTCAAGCAGGGTACCATGTCCTTTTCTGAATATGAGAGGAAGTTCAATGAACTTTCCAAGTTCGATCCTAGCCTGATAGACACTCCTCTCAAGAAGAATGAGAAGTTCATAGCTGGTGCTCGTCCCGAGTATTATGATCGTCTCATTTCTCATGTTCATGGCACTTTTACCCAGCTTATGGATATGACTATCAGTAATGAGAACCCTACTTCTATGGGTCCTGCCGTTGTTGGTGCTCATTCATCTCAGTCTTCCTCTGGTAATTCTAGGAAGAGAAAGCCTAATTACCAAAAGCAGAAAAAGAATCGACTCTAGCATCCGGGTTTGGGATCTTCATCATCTGCTCCTTCTCAGGAACAACATGCTGATCTTTCTACCATCACCTGCTTCAGATGTGATCAGAAAAGATACTATGCCAATAGTTGTCCTACTTTAGCTGGTGCTGTTGTTCCTCCACCTGATCAGTTGGCTAGGCGTGATCTCTGCCATATATGTCTCCAACCTAGTGATTTTAGGAAGGATTGCCCTACCCAGCAGAAGGGTAAGCCTTCTGGTATATTTATTGTCTCCTCTGCATATTCTTCAGTTCCTGCAGCTGCTCCTACTCCTAGTGATGACCAAGGTACTCTTCAGGGCACCTTTTCTATATTTCATCATCCTATTCGTGTTTTTTTGTTACTGGAGCATCCCATAGTTTTATTTCTGTTGATTTGTGTGAAAAGTTTAATCATCTCCTTTCTCCTAACTATGCTTCTGTACCTTTATGTGTTTCAAATCCCATTGGGGGCCCTGCCAACCTTAATCGGATTTGTAAGCAGGTGAAGCTTCTCTATTCTAATCATCGCTTTAGTGGTGATTTCTATGTTCTAGGCTTCGATGCTTTTGATTTATTGCTTCGAGGTGATTTGCTAGGTAGGAATGATGCCCGTATCTCTTGTAAATCCCGATTTGTTTATCTTGTTGATGATCAAGGAAATTCCTTGACTATTCAGTGCTGCATGCCTCAGGATTTTGCTGGCTGTTTTATTTATTCTCTGGATTCTTCTTCTGCTGATCTTGATTCGACTCCTGTAGTCAGAATCTATCCCGATGTATTTGGTGAAGTCATTTCTTTGCCTCCTAAGCGGGAAATTGATCTTTGTATTGATCTTATTCCTGGTGCTCGACCTGTAGTTCTTACTCCTAGAAGAATGACACCCCGTGAGAAGGTTGAGTTAAGGAAGCAAATTGAGGACTTAGCCTCCAAAGGTCTGATTAGGCCTAGCTTTTCAGAATGGGGAGCAGCGGTGGTTTTCGTCACCAAGTCCGATGGTTCCTTGAGGATGTGTGTTGATTATAGGGAGCTGAACAAGCTCACTATGAAAAACAGATATCCAGTGCCTCGCATCAAGGATATGTTTGATCAGCTTAATGGTGCTATTGTTTTCTCTCAGCTTGATCTTGCCACAGGTTTTCATCAGCTCAGGGTTGTTGAGGAAAGTATTCCCAAGACTGCTTTTCATACTGAGAATGGGTTCTATGAATGGTTAGTCATGTCTTTTGGTTTGACTAATGCTCTTGCTTTCTTTATTGATTTGATGAATCATGTCTTTCGTGATGTGCTTAATAAATTTGTTATAGTTTTTGTTAATGATATCCTTGTCTTAAGACCGAGGAAGAGCATGATTTGCATTTGAAATCTGTTCTGGAGACTCTCATAAATCATCAGTTGAAGGCTATATTTTCTAAATGCCATTTCTAGAAGGATTAAGTCTGATTTCTTGGGCATATTGTTTATGGTAATGGAGTTTCTGTTGATCCAGTCAAGATCGCTGCGATCAATGTAAGTTTTTATTTTCTCTCTTTTCTTTTATCCTTTAATTATCCTATCTTTCTGGTTGTTCTTATTGTCTCCTTATTCTGTTACAGGATTGGGAAACTCCAAAGACTCCATATGGTATTCGTAGTTTTCTGGGCCTCATCGGTTGTTACCGGCGATTCATCGAGAATTTTGCTCGGATTGCTGCACCTCTTACTGCTTTAACTCGTAAGAATGCTAAGTATATCTGGGATAAGAAGAGTGAAACTGCATTCAATGAGTAAAAGAGAAAGCTAACTTCCACACCAGTTCTTACCGTTCCGAATGAAAGTGAGGGGTTGACGGTATACACTGATGCTAGTCGAGGGATTGGGTGCTGTTCTCATGCAGGATGGTAAGGTCATTGCCTATGCCAGCCGTCAATTGAAAACCCATGAGGCAACACTACTAGAAAATCTAGTTTTAGTAGCAAATATTGGTAGCGTTTCCTTCTAAGTGCGACTAATATTGATTCAACCAATAAAAAAATTCCCTTTAACGCTGCTAAAATATTTGCCGCTCGTCCGTCCCGCCAATAATTTGGGTCAAAAAATGCACGATGCACAAATCCTTTTTCACGCTGTCTTCCATTTTAATTTTGTTCTCCCTCAATCGAAAAAATACGCAATCTTCACAAATCTCAAAATTGCGCCGCCTAAAAGGTCTCAGCCTGAAAACCCCACACTTTATGCTTCTCTAGGCTGCTCTTATTTCCCCAAATCATCGTATTCCAACCTATTTCCCCTCACTGTTGCCTCAAATTTGGCTACCGCCCCATCCCCCAACGAGTTCATCAAGTCGCTACCGTCCCATCCCCCTTTAACTGTATCGAATCGCTGCCGCCCTATTCTACTCTAGCTCCATCAAGTTGCCCAACGAAGATGAGACGAGACTACCTCGACGAAGCGATGACCTCGTGCCCCATTTTCCTCCGACTCCATCACGTAGCCGAAACGCCGACGAGACGAGCTTGACGCGGCGGCGACTTTACAAGACCCGAGGACACAGAAGACGGCAATACCTTGTGGTAATTTTATATTTCTACTAAAGTTTTTGTCTTTGGTATTAATTAAGATAGAAGGCTTGTGCTGATGTTTAGTAAGTTCAGATGTTAAGTCTGTTCTAGTTATCCTTTCTAATTTTTTTGATGCGTTCTTCGATCACAGATAGTTTGGTGGAAGCTAGGCAATTATGCATAGTATATGTTTAAAGACTTTTTTTTTGTTCATAATTTTATTTAGAATAGGACTAACTATTTAATAAGATATTTCTGCGTAAAGGCCAACCAATGTTATAGCTACTGTTCATAGAAATCTTTTTTTTAATTCTTCAGTTAGACACAATATCACAGGAATCTTTATTTCTTAAAAGCCTGAACACCAAGGCAGGATTGTTCCTATACAGTATTTCTATTGTTATGCACCTAAAACATTATAAGTTGATGTACATTTTAATTTTAATTTTGACCATCATGCACCTAGTTTGATCATTTTATATTCTATACTTAGGATTTTATTTGTTTTCTCTTGTTATTTGCTCTATCTCTTATTGTAAATTATACGTTTCAACTATTTTGTTATTCGACTATTTTGGTTATGCAGATTTTATGCAAATTTGGTTTCTACAATGTAACATTTCAAAGTTTTGGGTCAATAGGGGATTTGAATTAGAGTTAGGATTTGAGTCATAATAAAAACCAAGTTGTCACTACCTAAAAGTATCATCTATATATCTATACTATAATATTATTACTAAGTTGGCATCCTACTATGCACAAGCCCCCTTTATTTCTTTTTTAGATTTTAAACTCAACCGTCGCGATTCTATTTTTCTGTCTTTATTGTCCCAGCTCTCTCATACTTTTAACCAAAATAATAGTCACTTTCGTTTGTGTTATTTCCGCTCTGTAACCGTCGTACACCCCTCCAACCCTTGCTTTGTCGCAATCATCCTCCTGTATACAATCCCTTCCTCTCTTCTCATTCTAACCCTAAATATTCTTTTCCTTAATTTGAACTCATTGAATCCTGTCGCCTTAGTCGCTGGATAAAGCAACAGTCGACGTTGAAGGTTCCTCTTCGAATTCGAAACGTCGGCCTCATCGACCCATAATTTGAATTAGCAGAAGCTGATATTAGAGACCTCGAATTTGAAGGAAGGAAAATTTTGATTGGTAGGTTAATTATAACTACTGAATAAGATAACGAAAAGTTCTTGCTCAAGCTCCATAATTGAAGGGAACTGACAATTATTTTCTTAAATTTTTTATGATAATCTATCTTTATTTGCTTCTTATCCTGGTAAGTGTTTTGTTCATGGACCTTATATTGTGACTATGTTTTTGCACAATGTTATGGCAACTTTTGTAATTTCTTGTTATCTATAAGAGATTGTGGCGGATTTTAGGTTTTTTATATGGATAAATTGCAGCCAGATTGCCTTAAAAAACATTTTTTTTCCTTTTCTATGATAAGAAACTGATTCATTGCTGTTATTGATAACTCATCATGCAATAGACTACGAGAGGAAATACATTCGTTTAAACTTTACTATTCATACATCAACTTGCAAAATAAAGCACACTAATCTATAATTCCCTTTAAGTGCATCATTACAATAGTAATATATCAATGGTAAGTTACTCAATAGGTAGATGGTTACTAGAGAATGAAAAAAAATTGCTTTACCATTTTTTCAATTGTTTATGTTGAAATTTATTGCAATAATGTTTTTGTACTATGGCTTCATTTTTCATCAAAATGTATATATGAATGTTGATGGGATACATTCCACACAAAAGGAATTATTACCATAAATAGATATGTATAACTATTATTATGTCATAATAATGGTATGACTTATTCATCTTAATTTTCTAAATGGTTCCTAATTGGTCTGATATTTTATATTTTTATAATAGCTAATTAATGATAAGAGATACCATTTATACATTTTTAATTTATTTTTATATAAATAGTATTGGTTCTTTGTTGTGTCTGTAATTGAAAAGAGAGAAAGATACCAAGAAGGAATGAATCCCCATTATAAGCAAGTGGCAATTGAAAAAAATAAAAAAATGCACTCAATTCTGATATTTTTATCAACACTTGGTTTTTCCATGCTCTCGTCTCACAGGTAAAATTGTGCACATAAGAATTAATACTTATAGTGGAGAATCTAAAGGAATGGATTAATCATATGTTCACATATACATGACAATAGTCACATATTTTGATATATCAAAGAGGTTGGCATAATTTTGTTTTAGCATGGTAGAAAATGTTTATGATCAGTATATTTTCCTATTCATTCATTGTTGACTAACATTTTAGCTAAAGTATCGTGATACAATCAAAGTGCTCTTAATTGTAAAGGACCATAATCCATTTACGATCAGAGTTAATTATATTTGTACTAAAGGTGAGGACGAACTTAATTTTTAATTACAGTGATGGATGCATTGTTAGAAGTTAACATGTATCTCTTCAATTTTATTGTCATGAATGATTGTCATCAATGGAATACAAATGTTATGTTCATCCATTTATATATAGGGTAAACCTGACCATATTCAACTAAGTTACATGTAGACATACAAGATACATACGTATAGAGAGAGAACTAAGCATATATAATATACATAGTAATATGGATTGAAGTCGGTATTTAATTATAAATATTTATATTATTAAAGTGGGATGGAAGTAGGAACAGATGTTCACTTGAAAAGAAGGTTACTAACTGCACTAATGATTAGATAGAAGGATCATTGTCTAAGGTTTCCATTGATCATACTGTCGAAAACATATGGTCAAATGTTTGTCAACTAATTATATCTTATGATAAGTCAATACTATAAAATGATTAAACATCGAGTAGTTCATAGAAATTGTAGAAAATCATAATAATACATGCATGGACACAATTATATATTTGTAGTCCAATATTATTGGGATAAGTTTTATTAACTTTACCGTTACAATTTGTATATAATCTTTCTTTTTCACTTGGTATAGCTCTCAGAATACATGAATGAGTTAGCAAAGTAGGCTTAGTAGAACTATACACACTGAAAGATTTGCGGCTTTTATTCCTCTTGCTTTGATTCCAATATCTTTGGGCGACATAGAATTGTGGATTAAAGACTCATGTAGCTTGGATAAACGTTGGTTAACTGCTTTAATGTGTTTTTATTTTTATCTTTGATCATAAAAGTTTACTGGTTTTTGTTTTTTTAATAAAAGGGCAATCCTTAAATTAAGGAAACAGTGTAGCTGACCAGTGGTTTTAAGGTTGGTGCCCTGCGCTTTAGGTGGGACAAGGATTTGGAGTGGGAGAAAGGGATGGATCTATACGAGAGTATGGTGAGGATAGGGAAGAAGGAAAAAGAAGAATGGGGTTATTAAGGCAATTCTGTGGTCTCAAGGGGAGGGAATACTTCGGCGAAGGAGGATGCAGTGTTGTATAAGGAAGGATGGAGCGGTTGGTCGAAGATTTGAAGGCTGATCTTCAGGAGCCACATCTTCTTATCATTCAGGTAACCATCAAGAGATTTCTTTTTCCTTGAATATTGAAGCTAGCTGTGTTATATGGTTATTTCTTAGAATAAGCTAGATGTATCATTGTTTTTTAACCATAATGGTGAGTTTAGCTTAAACAGTAACTTTAAACTTGTGTTATGGAAGAGGATATAAATCATGTTTATTTTTCAAAAGAATGGGTTAGAGAGTTCAGAACATTAAGATTTGGTAGATTTTTAACTTTGATATGATATTGTGTACACAGTGATTTTAACAGCGAATAAGATTTTACACTACAAGAGGTTTCTAAAGCTAGTTATTGTTACCTGATATATTAAATAGGCGTCTAAGTGGTTTGTGTTCAAGGTTTAAATCTGCAATTAAAACTATTGGATCGTAGAACGATGGTATCTTCAAACTTAATAATAAGGCGACAAATAAATAGCTAATTCTACATTGTTATATGCTCTCTTTAACTATGGAAAAACTATTAAATATACATCTGTTTAAGTGCGAAAATGGTGCGAGACACCCTAAATTAGATGAAGAATTGATAAATGCTTCGACTGAACTGAGATGAGAAGTGTACTAAGTTAAATTGTAGTTGTTCTGGCTTGTTGAGATAGATGAAGAACTGAATTGCTTTAGCTTTGAAATGCAGGCCATGATTTGAATTAAATGTATTTTGTCTGAACATAAAGCAACCTTGATATGAAGATGTACTGGGTTGACAAACTGACCTGGTATAGTATAACTCTAAATAAGAATGAATGCAACAATGACTTGAACATGGAACAATGGAACAAACTATGGTTGTAGCTGGAATATCACATTCAAATTTCGCAGATTCATTCAGAAATCACTTTCCATGGAGGAAGCCATAAAAGCTTCCAAAGGATTCCAAGTTATACCAAATTGTTTGTTTAACTGGAATATCGAGTTTTTGTAGTGCACAGATTGTCACCGACTTTACTGGGAGGTACATAAACACACACCCCCCTCTCTCTCTATTTTTCCCAATACAGGTTCATTTCCCTTCAAGTCTCTCTCTCTTTATTTTTCCCAATACAGGTTGGTTTGTTGTGAAGCTTGGTGTTTTGTAGGCTGCTATGGAGTAGTTGTGGATTATAGAGGCTGAAGTCGGTGGTTTGAAATGAAAATGAAAGAGTGGTTGATGCAGGGTGGATTGAATGAGGATAAACAGTTGGGATAGTTAGTTGTTAATGGAGGTCGGAGTGGGTTCCGGTTGGAGAAGCAGGTTTAAGGTGATGTAGAGGTTGTTGGGGGTGAATTGTGTGATGAAGGCAGAGGGGTTTGGACTTTGTTTGTGGTTGTAGGGTTAGAAGGTTGGTGTGAGCAATTTCAAGGCCGAGGAGAAGTGTGGGTACATGGCAGAGGCTGGTTGTGTTGAGAGTGATTTTTGGTGAGTGTTTGGTGTAGCAGAGAGACAGTGGTTATGGAGGAGGTTGATGGATGGATCGGGCTATTGATGATGTTGCAAGGTAGTTCGGTTCGACAGTGCTGGTTACGGATTGATGTTTTGGGGGAGGAGAGCTTTTGAAGATAGGGTAGCTGTGAAGTGAAGTTAGAAACAGTGGGTTGCAGGAGTTTATACTGAAGTGCACAGGGATGCACAATGAATGCTGCAAATGAAGTTGATGAGGTTAGGTTATCTTATGATGCCATGGAGGGTGGATATGGATGGCAAGTTTGTGGTTGAATATGTGTGGTTGTTTGGTGAATATGACAGAGTTGTTGAAGGGTGGATTGGTGGGTGGTTTGTGGCAGTTGCGGGGTGTAGTGGGATATGCTAGAGGTTGAAGGGAAGGAGATGTTGTTTCTGGTCGTGGGAATTTTGTGATGGTTTGGCCAGCAGCATATGTCATTGGAGAATCAAGTTACAGTAAGTATTATTTTTCAGTACATCATATCTCAACATTAAGTTTTAGTTCTGTTTATTCTGGTATTAAAATAAAAATAAAAATATGTATCACAACATTTAAGTTTTTATCTGCAAAGCCATAACATTTCAGTACATATCCTCTATGGTAAACGTGTTTATCTGCAGAGCCACAACAATTGATACACTTGAAACTAAAACTTAAATAAACCATTTTTCATAAAACTGTCTACTTAGATTAATCGTTATGTCATTGCACATGTATTACACAAATGTAGTTATACAAGAGGGCTAACACAAATAAATGGAAGTAACTGACACTACAGTTGTTGCCTAATACAGTTACAACAATGTGAATTTAGCGAATATTTTTGTTTTAGAGAACCCAATTGATAGAAAACAACAAGGGTAAACAAAATTGTACATTTCAATTAGTGGATGGATGCATCATCGATGGATTACGGACGTTCCAGATACTTTTTCATATTTTATAAGATTTAACTTGACCATAGTACTGAATACACAATCTGCCCATAGTACTGAATACACAATCTGCACATAGAATGAAATCCAGTCAGACTTCTAACCCAGTTTTGATCTGAATATCTGTGTAAATTTAAAATTGTGTATTCGTTGGGGAACTATATATGATGCATATAAAAATAGAACAATTTTTGTTAATATGTGTTAATATAGAATATCGAGTAATAGATTACATGATTTTCATATATACATATACACACACACACATACACACACACACATATATATATAGACACACACACACACACACACACACACATATATATATATATATATATATATATATTGTTGATTGTTAAACTCGTTTGCAGGTAATTCGCTATTTCAAAGCGAAGACTGTCGACAACAAAGAACTATTGGTAATCAAGCAACGAACATGAATTTAATTGTTATATATGTTGTCGTATTTTGTTAGTACCATTTGTGGAAACTTTTCTGTGAATGCTTGTAGTATGTGACTTATTTTGTTGAAAAACTACTATCAAATTGATTATGGATATTATATTTGATTGTGAGATTAACATGTTTTTGCAATTATTGGAATATGATGATCTTATGATTGATTGTTTTTATATGCTAATTATGTGATTTAATTGTTTTTTTGAATATATGAAAATTACAGGATTGATCGTTCGTTTTAATTTGAATAGTATATAAGCGATTGCTGGAAATGGTATAAACCATCAACTGTAAATAGTAGCTTTTAAAATATGCTACCAAACAACCAATAACTTTTAGTAGCATTTCAGAAATGCTACAGAAACAAATGTAAACTAATATTAAAATTGTACTGTTGCATTTTAAAAACGCTACTGAAAATCAAAAAAAGCATATAAACAAAAAATGCAACCAAAAAATGAAGACTTATGGTAGCGTTTTTTTAACCCTACAGAAAAAACCTATAGCTGCATTTAAAAGTGACTTTTGGTAGCGTTTTTTAAATCCTACAGAAAATACCTATAGTTGCATTTAAAAGTGATTTTTGGTAGCGTTTACTACAACGCAACAAAAAGTTTTAGACTTTTAGTTGCATGTCGTATAACAGCGTTCCCCAAAATGCTACCATAAGTTATGGTAGCGTTTTTTCAACGCTACCAAAAGTCTTTTCTGGTTTGGTGCAATTTATGCTGCTCATGATCTAGAGTTGCTTGCTGTTGTCTTTTCTTTGAAGCTTTGGAGGCATCATCTTCTGGGTACCAAGTTTGAGCTTTTCACCGATCATCAGTCTTTAAGGTATATCTTCTCCCAGAAGGATTTGAATCAGAGGCAAGTTCATTGGCTTGAGTTTCTGGCTTCTTACGACCTCGATATTAGCTATACTCCCGGTAAGGCTAATGTTGTGGCCGATGCTTTGAGTCGGAAAAAGGCTTTGTTGTGTCAGCTTGTTGTTTCTTCTTCTCCTCTTTTGGATCGTATCATGGCTAAGAAAGATTAGGATGAGACGCTTAGATCGATGAAGGAGAGTTTTCGTAGTAGAGTTAGTGGTGGTAGTGGAGCTCTGATCGATGATAGAGGGGTTTTGAGGATTAAAGTAGGATTCGTGTCCTGAATGTTGATGGTTTGAGACAAGAGTTGCTTCAGGAGAATCATCGGTCCAAACTTTCTACTCATCCTGGTGTGTCGAAGATGTATCGGGATATGAATAAACTTTATTGGTGGAGAGGATGAAGCGGGATATCTCTTTCTTTGTTAGTCGGTGTGCAACTTGTCAGCAAGTCAAAGCCGATCATCAAAAGACCCCTGATTTTTTGCAGCCCCCTGAGATTCCCAATTGAAAGTGGGAACAGGTTTCCATGGATTTCATCGATGGTTTATTGAGGATAGGAGGGGTAATAAGAGTATTCGGGTTATTGTGGATAGACTGACCAAGTCCGCTCATTTCATTCCGATCAAGTCTACCCGTTCTGCTTCTAGCTTGTCTGAGATCTACATGAAAGAGATTATTCGTCTCCATGGTGTTCCTCTCAGTATTGTTTGTGATTGTGATCCTATCTTTACCGGTTAATTTTGGAAAGCTTTTCAGGAATCTTTGGGTACACATCTAAATCTGAGCACTGCTCACCATCCACGGACCGACGGTCAAATGGAAAGAGTGAATCAGATTCTCAAGGATCTTCTTCGTGCTTATGTGCTTGATTATGGAGGATCGTGGGAAGATCATCTCCATCTTGTTGAATTCACCTAGAATAATAGTTATCAGGTATAACCTAACTTTATGTTTTAAGCCTATCTTAATCTCTTTATCTATATCATTCCATCTTTGGATTCAGACCAGTATTAAAATGTCTCTGTTTGCTGCTCTATACGGACGACCTTATAGATCTCTATCTTGCTGAATTGAATTCGGTAATTGTTTGGTTCTTGGTCCTGATGTGATTTTGGAGGCTTCTGAGAGAGTGAGGAGATTAAGAGGAAGTTAAGAGTTGCTCAAGATAGGCAGAGGAAGTACGCTGATAGGCATAGGAGGAGTTTGGAGTTTGTTGTTGGTGATCAAGTTTTCCTTAAGGTCTCTCCCTTGAGGAATGTCATTCATTTTGATCGTAGAGGAAATCTTTCTCCTAGGTTCGTTCGTCCTTTCCGCATTGTAGAAAGAGTTGTTTCTTTGGCTTATTGTCTGGATTTACCCAAGAAGCTTTCTGGAGTGCATGATATGTTCCATGTATCTCATCTTCGCCGATATCTTCATGATCCATCTCTTATTGTCCAGCCTTCTACTCCTGACAGTTTGGATATTGAGCGTAATCTGACTGTCGAGAGGAAGCCACTTTGTATTATCGACAGAGGTACGAAGCAGCTCAGAAGGAAATCTGTTGATTTGGTCAAAGTACAGTGGAGTATTGATGACCGAGATTGTACCTGGGAGATGGAGAAGAGCATTCGTGCTTCGAATCCAAAAATGTTTGTTTCAGGTACTATTTGTTTTCTATCTTGTTTTTCTTTCCTTATTTTCCTTATTCGTTCTTTTCGAGGACGAAAAAATTTGAGTGGGGGAGAGTGTAGCAACCCTAGATTTTTTAAATATTTGTAAATTTGATTTTATTTCATTATGAAAATATTTTTAAATATTTGATTTCAAGATTTTATTTTTAAAACATTTTTAAAGTGTAGTAGTTATTTTTCCAAAACTAGTTATATTATTGTTTGAAATTTTAATACTAGTTTAAATTTGATAAACTATTTTCTTATATTTTTCTATTTTTCCTAAAAATTATTTATTTATTTCATTTTCACTTTATTTTGTACTCATTTTTATTTTATTTACATGATTTTTATTTTGGTTTATTTGAATAAATGAAATAGGAAATTTCAAGAGACTAAAACCCTTTCAACTTATGATTTTTCAATTACTTACCTCTTCACAATTTTGGGCCGACCTTTCCCAAGCAAATAGCGGTATCTTTTGTTTTGTAATTCGCGTAAAAGACTCTTTCTCATTTCACTATACACGCGTGTTTTCAGATCTGAGAAAAGATAATGTCTTCTTCTCTTTTTTGCTACGTTTTTTCTTCACTTTTTCTATTGAGTTTCAATTGTTTTTGCTTGAGTTTTCATGTACTTTGTTCGGCCTATTACTTCACCACCACCTCCAATCACCACACCACCTCCTTCCCACCACCATACATGGCCTGACATCCCCCTCCTCTAACCATGATTGGCCGTGACCACTCCATGTTGCAAACATATCCAAAATTTGCAAAACACATTAAAATATGCCATAGTCGAACTTAGTTTGCACATACCCTTCATATTTCCACTTCGGCCTCCCCCTTAGCCACCTCCACCTCCTTGTTCACCACCACAACCCATCTCGCCAGCCACCATCATGCTTGTGCATGCCAAGGCCGAGCACAATTCAGGTATGGCCGAACCTAAGTTTGCACTAAAACCACTTATTTTACCTTACCTCTTGATCTCCCTTCATGTTATAACTCAAAACCTTCAACTCCTTGTCGCTGTGCCCATACATGTCATATCCTAGCCCAAAATATCATCATGGCCGAACCAATATAGTGTTGTGGCCGAGCAAAGATGATTAGGAGTCAAGCAAAAATCAGTGGAAAGTTTGGTGATGTGTTTGTAAACTTTATTTCCATTTTGTCCTATAAATTTAGTAGTGTATTTATATTTATATCTTGTTTTGTTTGGTTGTCAAATACAAAATTAACATTTGGCTCTCCACTCCACTCAAGTCAAAGTCGTGTTATCGTGCTTTCTGGATTTTGTTTGTGTGCTTTGTTTTGCAATCTCTAGCTTGAAACAAGTGAGTATTCACTCATGACATCTTTACTTATATAAATTGTGAAGTGACACCAAGTGAATGCGTACAGCTTCTATATCATGTTAAACCTGCGTGTGATATGAATCATATGATATTAATCCTATTTATAAACTTGCCATATCATTTGTTACTGCCACATGTGGTTATGTTGTTATCTATATCTGTTTATCCCAATGCAAGTTCCCTGTAGAATAGAATCACTATGGGTTGAAATAATACACACTCGAACGGACTTTAGAATAAGGAAAAAAATTTATGGGCAGAAATGATAGGCCTGAGCGATTTTTATTTATTTTAATTTACTTGGGACTGCAGGTTTGAAATGATAGAACCTGGGTTTTCTTTGTAAATTATGGATTGAAATGATATATTATCTGTATCACTTGACTTAGGTTAGAAAATTATATACAGGCCCGTGGTTATTATTTATTTTTTTAGAATTTTTAAAAGTATTTTAAAATGTAAAAATATGATAATTTGATTTAATTTTGAATTTGAAAATGATTTTTATAAAGTGTTATTGATTTTTCCATGAACTAAAATAGTTAAATAAATGAATGTTTAAAATGTAAAATTGAATATAGCTTAACTTGAAAAATGTGAAATGTGTTTTAAAAATAAAAATTAAGTTAAGAAAATAAAATGGAAGTTTAATTTAATTTATAAAAATGGTAAATTAAATTTAAAGTATAAAGTAAATGAAAATGTTATAAAATTGTACATTGATTTTAATAAGTGAATTATTAAAATTCGATAATTATTTATGAAATTTACCTTATAAAAATCCTAAGTTAAAGAGTATTTAAATGACCATTTTTAAAGTGAAAAATATTAAAATTTTATAAGTTAAAATGGTTTAAATTGAAATTTAATTATTGCTGAAATTCTTTTGAAAATCTGGAAATAGTTTTAGTGGCACTTCAGAAATGCTATTGTTTCTAAAATGAAATAAAAATCTGAAATTGATGAATCTGCAGCACTTTGTAAGTGCTGTAGTTGCAGAAGTGAACTAAAAGGCTAAAACTAATGAAAGAGCTATTGTAGCACTTGTTTAAATGCTGCAGTTGGCTGAAATAAGATTTTTGAACTAAAATTGAACTATTACAGCAGTTTTGTAAATGCTGTCTTTGCTGAATTAAACTATTTTTCAACTAAAAATGATACATCACAGCAGTTTTTAAATGCTGTCTTTGCTGAGTTGAATTGTTTTCAAATGTAACTTACCGTAGCATTTTCTAAGTGCTGCGAAAGCTGAAATTTCACCTTTTTAATGTATTTAAGTGAATAAACGAACTCTGAAAAGGCTAAAATTTTGGAATTGTAAATATAATGACTTCACTTTTAAATGGTTTGAATGAAGTATTTTGATTTGAAATATAAACCATTTTTGAAATGTGATTTGGAATGGTATTTAAATTAAATAAAATGAATGAGGTTTTGAAAAGATACGATATTTTGATATTTTGAAATGGATTTGAAATGCTAATGTATTTGAAATGATATTTGATTTTCGAAGTATTAAATACCATTTTGAAATTTATAACCACGGGTTATAATAACGATTGGTTGTTAAAGAGACCGGGATCGGATATGGACATACTCTCTATCGATACCGAAAACCACTCTAACAACTGTGTATGCGGTGGAGTTCCAAAATGAAGTAGGATGGTGGCGACGTTCTTGAGGTATATTACGTGGACCCGACTCCCATGAGTTGGCATAAGGTGGCTAAACAGGAGCGGTCTCAGGCCAAGTGATGTCATTCCTCCTATCGGACACACTTCTTCGATACCATTCTATTACTGTTGTGATTGATTGGGTGCACCCCTTGATTTTTGGCTCGAGGTGGGCGCAGTGGCAGCTACGTTACCACCAGCCCGTGTGCGTAATTGGTATATCTACCCTGGCATTTCCTTGTGTGTCATGTCACCCTCCATAGCGAGCTTTACTACGAGTTTGTTTTTCTCCCGTATCCCATGTAGTATTTAGGGTAGTCTTTCGATCTGGAGATATGCTGATACTGAATTGACTACTGGGACTATTGCATGTAAGGAGAATATTGGGTCACTCCTTAACGCTATTTTAAAGTAATTTTATTTTACTGTAGACATTATTATAATAGCGCAATAATACTGCATAGTAAATAGTTTAACCGATCCTTAGAGGATGGACGGTCTCAAGCATCCTTTAAGTTACTTGTACTTTATTACAGTTCACTTGAGTTGGTTTACATTACATACGTATACATGTCCTTACTCGAGTGTTTTGTGTTTTGATTTACGCTCGGGTCAACCTGAGTATTCACAGCTTTGGATTTCTCTTTCTGGAGCTAGGAATCGCTGGAGATTCTACCTATCTAGTTATTTATCTATTTCAGTTTCAGTTGTTCTATTTCAGCTTTTGTATTAGACTTTTATGTATTTGGAATTTCTATTATTTTGTTTTCAGACTGATATTATGTATTTGTTTTGAGACTTTGTTATAGTATGTTCATGAACTACTATGGTATTTTAATTTCCGCTTCGAGTTATTCTGATATTTCTATGTCTATGATTCTATAAACGATTTTATTTGCTTCAAATTTTAATACAATCTGTTATTTTGAATTATTCAATTCTGAAATATGTGGATTACTGTCGATTTGAATGATCCAAAATAGTGGTTCGTTACAGATTGAATGGTCTTATAATGTTATGAAGAACATTCAAAGGTAGGATATATTTAAAAAGCAAGAGTCAAAGGATCATAAGGTACAATATCTTAGAAGTTTTCAAGGACGTGATATCCATCGAGATAATCAATATTAAGGAGTTCTTTACAAACTAAAAAGCTTTTTTCGAAAAATGATAAAAGAGACAACACACTTTATATTGCTAGATTCCACAAAGTCAAAGTAAGGGAAATATAAATGAATACTCTATGAAAATGGTTGTTTCAAAAGTTAATGCACTCAAGTTATTTTTTGGGTACTCTCTTTATTCACAGTATAACCATTTTAAGATTAGTATTAATTAATAATAAAATGACCTCTCATTGAGCTCATTTAGCATTACGTTAAGAAAAAAAGAGGTTAAAGCATGTAAGATTGAAAATACTCATTTAACATACATTATAAATAAATGTATAAATAACGATGAAGAAGTCGCTAAGGATCTGGAAGAAAAAAATTACATATAAATATATTTATAATTGTTTCTCTAATGAGATATACAGATATATAAATTAAAGTGTACTATATTATTTTAAGCTATTATTGAGATTTCAGTTATATTGTTTGAATTTATTTAGTATTTATGTTATGCTGTCATTTTGACAGATTTTGGTTTTTTAATTCTAATATGAACAAATTTGGTTATTATTGTTTCATTAGAAATAATAAGATTAATTTATGAATAAATTCAAACATTTTTGGAATTAAAACTCCTAGTGTTTAAAATATAATATATATCTACTTATGTTAAATACTTTTTATAATGAAGTCTCAAATTTTGATTTGATGACTAATATGGTTATTTGGTTTAGCTTAATAAATATTTCTATGTTTAGACACTAAAGGTATCAAATGCTTTATTTAAATTCTAAGCGACTTAAAAGTTATAGTTTTATGAACCCCCCCTAAGGAAAAGTACTAAGATGGGAAATGTAACAGTTTTTGAGATTGTTGAGTTTGGGGAGAGAAATATAGTATGAATCATTTTCTTTAAAGATAATCATTACCTTTGACACTCTACAGTTACTTCTTCGAATAATGTATATGATTTGTTTCATTCATTAATAAGGCTAAATTAGAAAACATAATAAGACAATATTAAATAAATTTTCTTCAAGTTAAGGTTACTCTTTCCTGAAAACAAATTCAATAACCTCAAAGTACAAGGCCATAAAGGAAATCCACTTGAAAATGAAGAAATACTATTCTGGATGACTATGTTTTTTTTATCCATAAAGATAAATATCGGATTGATGAAGATGATTCTTTGGATTTACATCAATTCATACAAGGTACTGATTTGAAATGTGGATATAAGGTACTAATATATAATATAAATCTATAAGTGCAACAAAGTTTGAGATCTTTCCCATCACCTTAAGGTAACAATAATATTATTCATAAATAACTATTCAAAATAAAAAAGATCAAGTGGGTAATACGGAAAGGTATAGGCTCATTGTAGAAAAGACTATACTTAAAAGGAAAACAATATTCTATTTTCAAAAGAGACTTTCTCTTTGGTTTTACTGAAAGACTCTTTAGAATTATTTTTAAACTTGTTATAGATTACGATTTTAATCAATATCAAAAGAATATTAAAGTCGTATTTTCCAATGTAAACATTGATGAAACAACTTAATAAAACCACTTATGGATTACCCTTTTATATTAGGGATTCGAATAAACTATTATTATTCATATGGTGATAATTGAATTATCATAAAAGGGCTGGACAGGTAAGGCTTAAAAAATGGGGTTTAGTATACAAACTATAAATCAATTGAATCTCTTTTGCCAAAATAGACAAATATTGTCTTATATAGTAATATGAATATCCTTGAAGCTAATTAAATGTAAAAGATTCCTCATGCATTTGTGTTGTGGAGTCTAATGCATGCTAAAGCATATACACGTATGGATATTGGGTGTATTATTTGGAAGATATCTTACTGACATTGAAAGTGAATCAATGATTAATAACTAAAATTGTTACAAGATATCTTTAAGGAATGAAAAATTAAATGCTCATTAATAAAAGATCGGATTGGATGGAGATCATAATGCATTACGATCTGAATATTGCAGATGCCGAGAGTATAAGATCCACTTCATGTAATAAGGATAATTTTTATGGGGGAGCTATATGAGGAAAGTTGTCATATAGACAATTATAGCCTCCTCTATTTTGGAACTAGTATTTCTATTTTTCTATTAGGGGACATCCAAAAATGAGAAATGATTGTAAAATTTTGTCACAAAGTTATGGAATATTAAAAAATAGAATCGAAATATCACTAAAATAATACCGTGACAATAAAAAACATATAATATTTTAGTAAGAGAAGAGTGCAAAATAAATTGTAATTTATAGAGCATATTGTGAAAAATTCCATTATGGCGGTTCCACTTACAAAAAGATTATCATCCAACGTCTTTGACGAGCATGGTGCTCAATTGCTGTAACTTTCATGTAAAGATATTTTGGTTTATAGAGAGTTTGTATTTGATACTTTCATGTGAAATATTTCTCTATATTTTGATTACAGACATATATGAAGTTCTTTCTTCTGATCAGAAATAAAGTAATGAAGTTTTACTTACACTTTAGGTTGTTCACACATTGAACGTTTTGATCTAACTGAAGTAGGACCAGTTTGAAATAGACATGTATAAAATTTCCATGCTACGTATTCATGATTGATCTATGTTATCTGATTGTGTTGGTATATATAACCATTAATGAGTTTAGTTATGCTAAAAGTAAAGAAAGCCGCTTTGATCCTTTTCTAGCATAGTTAATGATCGAGATTGTTTTGAAAATATTATGCTATAAATAGCAAATTTGGAGCTTATAAAATTACACACATTTAAAAATTTATTACATATATGGCTCATGAGGAGATTGTTGGAAAATTCCAACATGTAGGCCACATATGTAAAATAAAATATGTTATGCTATATTGATGTAAAGCCCAATTAAAATAATCAAAATATGCATTGACGTTAAAATGCTTGTAGGTATAATTGTCATGGTATTAATGTATAGATACCGGGGCAATTCTAATTTGTTGAAGGGCCAAATTAGAAAATGCTAACATTATAATAAGGGGTTAGAGTCCCTAATTACATAAGCTCTATTTATTCTCCTAATCTCTTCTATAAAAATGATTCAGATCTAGGGTTTATGTCAACTTGGAAGATCAGATCCAACTCTTATCTTTTAGATATATTTCTTTCTCTTAAGTAGTTTATGAAAGCAACAACTATGGATTCAGATCTAATACAAGATCTAGTGTTTGTGCCAATAAGGAAAACCAAACCAAATTTACCTTTTCAATTAGCAACTATAAATTCAGATACGGTTTTCGCTAATTCGTTTATTTTCTTCTGATTTCTCAATTAAATCAACATGGGTCATCTATTCAGATCTAGGGTTTCATGATTAATCAGTCTTAAAGTATATTGAAATTCTAACAATTATTTATACATTTTTATTATAAACTATTGATTACTAATTATAATAAGTTTTTAATTACAGGTAATTATAAATTATATTTTATAAACAATTTGTTAATAGTCATTAATACTATTATGTCGACTTGAAATTTTTGTGGGTTGTTAACGATATTTTCTTGAAAGTGCTTACATGATCATTTACAATCTACGAGAAAAATTGTTATAAATAATGGTTGTTATAAATCGATATTTACAATAGTTAGATAGAGAAAATTATTAAAAAGACATACTACAACTACAATATACAAACAGTTGTTAAAACAACTTTATTACAACTAACAGTCAAAAGCAGTTGTTAATTTTTTTTTATTACAATTGTCAACCATCGAACATTGTGAACAAAAAGTTGTAATATGCTTATTTTGTTGTAGTGCACTAAAATAAGAATAAATTCAACCATATTAATTATCATAAATTAATGCACTAAAATATAACTACATGACCCTAATGCAATACAATATGAATAGCCAAAAATATAATTGTAGAACCGTAATGCACTAACATTTGAATAAAAACTACGTAAAATCAATCAAATATAATCACAATAACAAAAAACAATTATACCGTTTTCAAATCGTATTGTCTATTGTGTTTGGTACAATAAGCATCATCTTCCTAAGAATTTTTACGACACAATATAACTTTAAAGAATATGAGATTGATATTGCTAAAAACTCTCAATCTCAGCTGCAACTTTGCTCTTAATCATTTCATTTCAGAATTAAATTTCATTTCAACGATTAAATTCAATTAAATAAATTTTCGCAAGAACAGAAGAATTTTTTTGGGTTTAAATGTAGAAATTACTTTGTTGAAGAAAAAAATCCTACTACGGAAAAGCAATTCAAATTCGAAAATTAACATAGATTAACATGTGGTTGGAAAAATTTGAAGGCATATAAGAAGAATGTAACTCCCTTTACAAAGAAAATAACCCGCTTTGACCAAAAAAGTTTGAGGGCATATAAGAGCATTCCAAGTAGCGAGTGGAAATTCGGGGTGGTTGCTCTAATTCAAACGGTGGATATCCCCATTCAACCAGCAGTGAGTGGGGAATCGTTTGCCCTTTTTTATTAATTAAAACAATTGTCACCAAACGGTTTTTTGAAAACCGTTTAGGCACTAAACTGTTTTCAGAAAACCGATTAGGGCAAAAGTAAAAAATAATAATTGTAAACTAAAAAGCTTTAACGGCCTTCTAAAATCCTTTGTGTAAATGACTTTATGGAAACCGTTAATGCCTTAAACGGTTTTCTGAAAACCATTTAGGGTTTAAACGGTTTTCAGAAAACTGTTTAGGAATCGGCACATAAAAAAATAGATGCAATCTCCACTTTCTGTTCCTCCCCACGTTCAAATTTCCACTGTTGGAAGGAGCGATAATAAGAATCGACTCTATTTGTCTACCAATTTACTCTGCTGGGAACGCTCTAAGTGGATAAACATGACTTAATTTACCAAGGAAATAACCCGCTTTATAGTTGAAACCATGGTTCCAAATTCCGGCCAGCCCCCCGAAATTTCGACCATCTCCGCCCAGATCCGGTGGTGAGTGGACCAGAATTTGGTTAGAATCTGTTTCCGGCGATTCTTATTAAAATAAAGAAAAAAAAACATGATCATAGCCTACTTGGTAACATCGAGCAAACCAAAGATACGAAAAGCATCAAACAAGAAAAATGGAAGCATCAACAATTAAGATTTTAGATTAAGGTTTTGTTTGAGAGCAGGAGAAACCGCAAGTAAAGCGAGAGTTTTCGAGACCAAGAGAGGAATCATGCGTGAGGAGACAGAAATAGATTGCTTTGCCTTCGGTAGAAAATATTTTAGGGCTTGAAGACGTATGTTAGTGCTCAAGGTTGTACATGGCTTTTAGTGGAGTGGTTGTGCCTTGTTTATTGTAAGAGAATATCAAAATTGAAATTTTAAACTTTACTTTTATCTGATTGAAAACGTGAAAATATCAATTTAACTAATTAGATCTAGTTATACTTATATTTGTTATATTACATCTAAAAGAAAAAAAAATTACCACGCCTAATAATACGCTAATATAACAAAACCCAAAAAAAAAACAACGAAATACGAAATCGGAATTATAGCGGTATTTTCGAAATTTTGAAACAGGAAATGAAAATATTCAAATTTCAATTCATCGGGACGGACGAAAATTGGAATTTTGAACTTAGGTTGAAACATGAAATATAACCAAGACATAATTTTCAGTATTCAAAACTGAAGTTTTGGCGTGACTCGGAAATCTTACAAAGCGCTCTAATATTTTAGTTTGACTCGGTTTATAGATAGATAACGATCGCAGTTTGAAATTTAAACTAAAGATAATCCAGCTAATGAAATTTAAACTAAAGATAATCCAGCTAATGAAATTTAAACCTAGCTAAGACTGACCGATTCCACCGCTGATCAACAGTATAAAACTCAATCGTCTAACCCCAGCTTTCACGTCTTCTGCAATTCTTAAATTCTCATTGTTTGTTAACCCTTGATGAATAATGAGCGTAGAGGAAAATTCAGCCGGAGCACATCCTCCTACTGGTGGCTCTCGATCATTGAAAAGAAAAGCATGCGCTGCCTGCAGATATCAACGCAACAGATGCGGGGAAGATTGCCAATTAGCCCCTCATTTCCCAGCCGAGTGTCATGACCAATTCATGAATGCGCATAACCTGTATGGGGTCGGCAACATGCGCTCCTTGTTGAGACGCCTGGACCCCATTTTCCATTCCGATGCCATGAAGACCGTCAAGTACGAGTCCGATGCCCGTGCCAGAGATCGAGCCGGTGGCTGCTACCGTATCATTCTTCAACTTGATGCCCAATATCAGAGTTTGATGAATGAACTCAACGTTGTTAAGCAGCACCTTGCATTCTATCGCAGTCGCGCCAATTACTGTAATAATGATGATGTGAATGTGGATGGGAATGGAAACGATAATGTCGCGATATTTAGCGATTATCAGCAGCAACTCCAGGATCAAGATCAACCTGATTTTAGCTCCTTTTGTTCAGATGTTGATGTAAGCACAGATGATGCAGTGGATACATTCCTCGATGCAGCGAATAACTTTCTTAATGAGGACGATGCAGCGAATAACTTTCTTACTGAGAACGATGCAGCGAATAACTTTCTTAACGAGGACCATGCAGCGAATAGCATTCTTAACCGGGACGATGCAGCGAATAACTTTCTTAATGAGGACGATGCTAATATATTTCTTGGCGATGATGTAACTGCTTATTATAATGGCAATGAAGCTGCATTGCTTGGCCATCAGCAGTTTACAAATATTACCGATCCATCTATATGTCTTCTTCCTGGAGATAATTATTGGCTGTAATCCGGAAGCCCTGTAATTTTGTCAATAGTGTATAATTTTGTGTATTATCGTCTTTAATATTTGTCTTCTTCAGTTATACATGAAACTTTGATGATATTTTCGCAGCTACTGCTTTGAATGTGATCTACAGTACTTTTAAGTTGCAACAATTAACATTTTCATATGCTGCAAATAATTCTCTGTGGTCTGCAGTTTTTTATTCGTTTTTTCGTACTCGAGCTCTTTTTTAAGGGCATGTATAATGCCCAACAGAAGTATTTTACACTTGTAACCCGAAAGTCCAAAAAAGCATTATCACTTCTTTGATTCAAAATGATCTAGTACAATAATTTCTGTACTGAATTCTTGATATTAGAAGCTTAAGTGTCAGAATTCCATGCAGAAGAATTATTGCATTAGAACTCCTAATTTAAAAGTTATTAGGGTCGAGATTCGTAATATCGAACTTTAGTTACTGAGAATCCTAATATAAAAAGTAATGTTAATATTTTAGACATAAAGATTTTGTTATAGAATTCCAAATATATGTCTCTTTGTTAATATTACTACGACCGTTGGCCAATAACCATGTTCGGTTAATTTTCTTTGAACTAACAAGTGCTCCATCCAAAAGAATAAGTACAAATCATAAGACAAGTTTTTCAAATAATTCGGAGCAAAATAAAACGTCAAAGTCTTTGCCTTTTTAAATACGAGTGTTACGACATGCGCTTCACGCATGATAATGACACGTACTTTATCCGTGAAGTTGTTTTTTTATAAATTGAATATGTTAGATTAAGTGATATTTAGATTTGGTAATATTTGTTGAGAAAATTTTGAATTTATAAAGAAAATTTAATTATTAGTTCTTATATTTAAGCGATACTAAAGTTTGATAATATGTGAGAGGTTTATAAATCCTATGTTTAAGGGATGTTAAGATAGATTCAATAATATTTGTAGATGAGAATTTTGAATTTGTAAAACAAGTTTTAAGATAAAATGGCATTTTTGATGGTTCACGCAGATGCCAAAAAAGCGTGACACCAAAGGTATATTACAACTATTAATAAAGATAAAACGGCAAAGACTTCACGTTTTGTCTCTACCCTCTACGTTGCGCAACGTTCCATTCTCGCGAATTTCTCATTTCGATCCAAAATAAAATGAAAAAAAAATTTGGAGGACAAATTATCATAATAAACTAGTGTGTAATCCGTACATTGCACACGGTAAAGTTTAAAAAAATATTTTTTATATTTTAATTATTGATAAAATAAATTTTTACTATGCAATATATGATAAATTTATTGTAATATATTAATTATAAATTAAAATGATTTCCGATACTCAGATATAAGGTTGAGAGTTCATTACTCGCTAAATACATATTTCTGTAAAAATTAACGTCCTAACTCAAAAAAATTATAAATTAAACTTGTTAATGCTGTATATGTAAATAATTTATATTATGTGCTATACTATTTTCCACACACACATATAAGTGAATACGTAACTTTATTATTTTGTTAATATGATTGTCGTATTTATATTGAATTATCATCTTCCTTGAAAGATTTACAAATGGATTAATGAACATTAAATAATTGAATTTATTTGAATAATTTGAATTAACTGACAGATTTAATTAAATATGTGGAGCTAAATGTAAAAAATTTAAAATTGAGAAAATCTTTTTATAAATTTGTAATTGAGAAGAGCATCAGATCTTATGGTTAACTTATCTGCATATGAACTTCTTTTGAATCAGATGTGAACCTTTATTCAATTTTAAGTTTTCATTTTTAAATAATTTTATCCTATAGTTAACCATAGATTTTATGTTCTTGTAGAAGGGTCATGCTTACAACTTTAATTGTTGCAAAATAATGTTATGTAGCATTTAGTTGAGTTTTGAGTTAGGTATGGTTTGATAACATGTTGAAAGTGAGAATGTTTGTATAATTTAATTTTTATATGTTTAATATGTGCGTTCACATCATAATGGTGTAAAATAAAAATTTATCTTTTAAAGGTTGTTAAAAATGAAATTATGTTATGTAAAGTATGATACTTTTTTTGAGATAAATGAATTAAAATAAAATTGTTATCATTATTTACGTATACATTTTATGTCATGTGATTTATATATCTTCATATATCCGAATAAAGAAGAAATAATTTTTTTTTTCATATACATGATATTGTATATACTGAAATCCTCTTTTTTAGGATTTGTTAGATAGATTAATAAATATTAGTTAATCATATTTATTTCAATAGTTTAAATTTTAGATTACAATTATATAAATATATAGTAAAATACTAAAAGATAATTGAGAAAGGTTTGTAAGTAATTCTAAAAAAAAATTGTAGGTATTTTATGTTAATAAAATTCTATAGTGCAACGTATGATAAATCCATTTAGTAAGTAAATTATAAAATAAATTGGTTATCGTCATTAATGCATATAATTTATATTACGTAATTTACATACATTTGCATCTAAATGATTTTTTTTACCAATTTGTTATGCTCCTATAATATACATATTGAAAATTTATCTTGTAGGATTTATTAATAAATATTAGTTAATTAAGTTTATCAATTAGTTTAAATTTTAGACTATGTAATTAATTTAAATGTATGGACTATAATGTAAAATTTTGAGGTGAAATCAGTGTAAACAATTATAGATTCTTTTAATGGTAGGAACAAGCAAGAACAATCCCAAGTGTTTGAAAGCCAATATTGTCTAGAAGTTACCATCAGAATCTCCATAAATAATCGAACTAGGTATTTTTGATAAACTCTTGCATTTTTAATAAATTACCGATGTTCTATGTTGAAGTGGAATGATTTTCACGTTGTACTTAATTTATTATTATATCATGCTATATCACTACTGCTAATTTTAGCTGGCAAAGTGAATTCAATTGTTTGTATCAGAATGCAATTTTATATTGAAATAGAGTTTTCTTTTAGTAATAATGGTAATTTCATAAAGTTTATTATAGTTAATTCTACATTGTGATTGATTGTGTTCTTATGCCAAGTTATGATGGAACCTAAATTTATGATAATTTGGAACTTAGGGAAATTTTGAATATTCGGAGGATCAATGTAAAGAAATGACGAGTCATGGAGTTACCAATAGAGAGTAATATAGTAGTATATACAAGTTTTACATAAGTTCAAATTATTTCATTTTCTCTATAGTCTTCCTACTCCATCTGAAATCATGTTATATTAACATACTTGGATTCCTTAGCCTTAAGTACACTAATGAAATCAATACCTAAGAAAACAACTAATTCATAAATATACTAACTATCTAAGTACATATCATTTCCCGAGTTCTTACATGAAGAGTCAATAATAGAGATTCGTATATTACTTCGCCCTGTAAAAAGTAGAATTAAGAAAGTAAGTAAACGACTAAACAAAGAACGAATACTCTGATATCCAAGTTAATATGAATAAATAAAGTAATCATCAAATAAATTGTAATGAAGGAGAAACAATGTGCTCATTAAAGTAGTAGTATAGATATAGTGATATATAAAGTTTCACCTAGATGCAAGCCCAAAGTGCGTGCATATATACTCGTGTGTCTACACACACACACACACACACACACATATATATATATAAGGTATTTTGGTTATTTGAGAAAATTAGAAATAAAGCACTTTAAAGCGTTTATACTTTTTTTATTACTGATATAAAATTTAACATAACACTAATTTACATTTTGGACCACATAACAATTAATTGCATTTTTTTGATCATAAATGCATTAAATGTGGCTGTCATGGTAATAAATTAATTAACTTATTATCATAAATGAAATAAATGCATCGTTTGTGATAAATGTAATAATACAAGGTGTTTGTATTTGGAATAAGAAAAGGCATGTTGTTTATTATTTGATGCATTTATGTTTGATGGACATATATATTATGTGTATGACCCATTCTCGTTGAAATATGTTTCACTTTCAAGCTTCAGTTATAATAAGAAAAAGGGCAGCGGTTTTCATGTTTTGCCAAAATGCATGGTTATTGACCATAATTAAGTATTCAAATAATAAACTAAAGATAAGAGATACAAAAGCATTCTGTATAGTTATATTACTATTCAGAAATTCATTATAGCTACAACATTCATTCATGATATTTAGTACGACATTTACTATGTCATTTATATATAATTTTATGTGGTATTTAATTCTAGCATTCATTCATGATATTTGTTATATGTTTTATTTATGATACCTTTTATCATATTTATTTAAGGAATGTCATGAATGTAACCATATACTTAAAGTAAAAGATTATAACAGCTAGGATTAAAACATGTTGTGCTATGGTTATAATTTTGAGATTTTCAAATCTCATATAGACCTAATACATTTTTGGAAGTGTTTTATAGCACTCGAAGTATGTTGTACATACAATAGGTAATAAATTCAAATATATTTTTAATGGCTCTTCACAAACTTTAAATATCCAACATTTCAAGCGAACTAATTGAAATAACATGTCACTAAGGTGACCTCTCTTATTTCAATTGTTCATGAAAATATTTGATATTTATGTGTATTTATTCATTCGAATATTAGCCGACCCAAAGAAAGACTAGGGTTTGGCCAAATCACTTACACATATTGTAACGACCCGATTTTACGACGTCCGAAAGTCGACATTTATACGTTCACTGTATCAAATGCCGCACAATCGAATGCTGGGAAATCGAACCATTAGGGTTTAAGAAGAAGAAGATAGAAGAAGAACAAAACAATAAACAGAATCTCACATTTTGCAGTGGAACAATATATAATAGATAAATGAAATATCTTTAAAACAAAGAATCATCTCAGTTAATATAATACAACATCAGAGTTTACAATGACATCATACCTTACTAACAGTTACTATAACTTGACAAAACTGATTTGCACAACCATACACAATGGACACAACATAGTAAAGAGATACGTCTCGCCATCTAGCTTCAACTCATGATCTCCACAACAACTCTTTTCTGACTTTGCTCTCGAATAACTGATAACCTGACTCTAGGCTGCCCGTGTAGAAAATTATGAGCACCCAGAGTTTGGAAAGGGAAAAATAAACTCCAGGTCAGTCATGAGACTGGTGTGAGATCTCAAAAACAGCTATTCTCCAATAAAAAGAAAACAAAGATTTTTAAAAGAAATCCGCAATGCTTTTTGGAAAATGAAACTACCATAAGGCCTACCGCCGCACACGCAATGCAAACGCAAAATTGGAGGAGATTTCTCCTTATGATAGTCAAATATGCTTGATACGCAAAATCATTTGATATTTTTATTAGTTCATAGTGTGGAAAACATTTCGAAAGTATAATATAAATCTTAGCCAACATAGGCATTTCGCACTATGCCTACTATAGCTACCATCTAAACGGTGGTGACCACCATAAGTAAATGGCAGGTTTTACAACTAAAACCGTACAGGGTTCGTATTGGAAATTGGATTTCCAACAAATAGTCAGGCCAAGGAACTTCCCATTACCACATGGGTACGCCTCTGAATGGACGTCCCGAGAACCTAACCGGATCTCTGCCAACACAAGGCCAGGTTAACTCTGCAAAAATAGGTAACTACTGACACGAGTATGTCATTCCCCGGTTGTAAACAACCTTTATCCGAGGATCCTCAACAACAACAATCACAAAGTAATATATATTTGCGATATTTACATAAGTTAAGTATCTAGGCTCCATACCATGATACCATTTCTATCCAGAGGGAAATGCACATACCCTAAGGGGCGCTGCCCCTATAACCTTGCTGCATTCTTCCTGTTTTGACCATTCCGGGGTGTGAGGTCGTACGAAGTCTCGTCCACAAAGCTACGCTTTCCACAAAAACCATGCTTCGATCAACAAATGATCAGCAGCACTTCATATGCCACATTACCAAATTGGAAATGTATCACTAGTAACCATCAACCACATAACCTCTGAGCTTGTACGTCTCAGAGAAGGGTGTTAAGCGAAGAGAATAAATTCTCCGCCACCAACAGAAATGTATTTGATAGAAACCAGCTTTACATCTCAAAGTGTAACGTCAGACACACATCCATATAAGTCCATTCCGTGATCGAACGGAACCGAAGGCACTTCGAAAGAAGCCTTTGCAATCCGGATATTCACTCATCATGTCCAGAATCCCCATCACAAAGGATGATAAAATCTCTATACCGGAGCAACCCGGTGCAGAGACATTCGACAGGTATCCTTTCGCTTTCGAAAATACCCAGTCTTCAACAACATCTTCAAATGCAACCCCATTTCGTCGTATCGTTATTCGAAATGGGTTTTATGACACAAGGTCCTCTCCCGGCTAATCCGAATAACGAGCGCTTATTTTAAAAAACAATAAGTGTTCATACATTTTCAAACCAATCACAACAAATTCCTCTTTGATCTTTTGAATAAAAGACCCATCACAATCACAAGGGTTCGATGTGGTTTCCGAATATCCATTTGGAATTCGACTCCCGGTCGCATCGAAATATTGCCGAATAAAGGCCAATATTGATAGTCGGTTATTTAACTATCAATCAATAATTCACAACAGTCACTGGATTTCAAATAATTTTCCCACGATTATTATTATTATCAAAATATCTTTGCAAGATAAAATTTCACACTTCAATCCTTTGAAAATAAATTTCAAATCAATTTTTTTCACACTTATTTATTCATTTCCACTGAATATCTGCCGAGTTCAAATATTTTAAAATAATATAAAATAATATAAAAGACTTATTCAAAATAGACTTATAAACATTTAAAATTAACTATTTTAGAATATTTTCTTAAATATTAGTTATGAAAAATATTATACTAATATCTCATATAAAAATTAAAGCCCAAAAACAAATTTTAACATAAAATTAGTAGATAGAGTATAAATATTTAAATACCTATTTTCTAAATCAAAAAAAAATCAATTTAATCTTTTAAATACTCCTTATATAATTAATTAAATAAATTTTTACTCTAAACAATTTCCAAAAACTAATTTTTCCAACAATATTATTTTAGAACCAAATCTAAAACTTTTAAATTTTATTCAAAGGCTATTTTAAAAATATACTCGGCTTTCCAAGGAAGAAATCTTTTCCCAATATAAATTGGTCCACTCAAATAAATTAGTAAATCTTCTCGATTTATTTTAAATTTACATTCCAATTTGTAAATTTCTTTCCACACTTTAAAAATTAATCAATATTTATTTTTGAACGATTTCTCTTTCTTTTACAAATTCCCATTGTGAATTCACATTCCAAATATCAACTGATATATGAATTTAAATCGATTTCACAGTAACACCTTCAAACCAAATCAAATTCCAATTTGATTTCCAATTTATTTCAAACGCAAGATCAAATTCCAATTTGATTTACCCAAACTAAATTTCCAATAACAAATAAATTTCAAATTGATTTTCCAAGTTATTTCCAAAACACCTAACCAAATTTCCAAATCGATTCCCAAGATTTATTCTAACTCCAAATTAATTCTCGAATCGATTTCTAAAATTAGTTTCAACTAAATTATTTAAAATCCGTATCTTAAATAAATTCTTCAACTATTTAACAACATTACTTGAAATTCCTTTATAAAAATATTTCCCATATTTTTGGAATTTATTATAAGTTTCCAAAGATAAAACTTTATCTATTTAAATTTCCTTCTTTTAAAATTCATCTGATTCCTTTGAGTGAATTCATTATAAATTTTCTATTCAAATTTCAAAATCAATTAACTATTTACTTCTGGTATCCTATGATACCAAAAATATATTAGGCTGAATTACAGCCTTTACGGTTTCAATCACAAATAGTCACACAAATTTAAAAATAATCAACACACAACATACAAAACAAATTAAATATTTGAGGAATCCATTTGATCCCTCCAACCTATTTCCCTGCATCCACAGACGTTAGCACACAATTAAATACCCATTCCACTTCGAGGTGGAATATCATGATATGTGGGATTTATAAAATATTATCCGCTATTATGCAGCGCAATAGGGTCTCATCCGCTATATAATGCAGGAAATCAACAACTTCAAGTACATATATAATACCAATTCCACTTCAAGGTGGAATATCGCGGTATATGGGTTTAATATAATAACCTCCGCTATTATGCGGTGCATAGGGTCTAAACTAATATTACTAATAATAAATATTATCCAAACACACAATCAATCAATTTTAATTTAACTATCACAATTCCACAATCAATCAATAATTGGAATTTTCAATTAAAATTTTGAGTGAGAAGATCTCACCTTTTATTGTGCATGCAATCCAATTTCTTTCCAGCTTGATTTCCACACAGTTTTAGACCTTGTATAAATATTATACATTTATTAATATTCGAATAAATCGAACAATTAAATTACTGTTTTATATATTTAATTTTAACATATGATTTAATTTGACAAACAATTAAATTTTAAACTAAATTTCCTTAAAAATCTTATAGTAATTAAAATAATTAAATGAGTTTGTGAAACAAATTAATCACCCTCACTATATTATTTTTGAAATAACTAGTAGATTAAAATATGAATATGTATATTTATTTTATTCTTTTCTTTGAAAAAAAATCTATATAGTTTTAAAAATCTATTTTTCAAACTTTATTTATATAAAATATTTTCCGGTTCCGCAAATAATCACAGTAATTTACCTTACTGTGTATATACAAATATTATTATCATTATTATTTTTATGCATATGGAAACATGTATTTATTCAATTAAATTAAAAATAAAAAGATAATCACCTTACAGCACCAGAGACTCACCGTCGAACAGAACTTCGGCCATCACCACGTACGCGCCACCACTCCCTCTACATGCCCAAAATTTGGAAACCCTAGTCTCGGCCTCACGTCAACGCCACTGTCGACGTCGCACACCCTCTCGCACGCATGCGCGCGGCTACAGTGTCAACGCAACACCTTGTTTGTCACGTATCCAAGCCCTAAGCTCCTCGTGCTCGCCTTTAAAGTCGCATGCTATCGACGCCGCCCATCCTCTTTTGTACAAACAACTCCACCATCGCGACATCACCTCGCCCTCAAAATCGATCACCTACCATTACCCAGACCTGTACCAATGGCTGCCCCCACTCCGACTTGCTCGGCCCCGCTGTTTCGATTATGAACGAATCGGGGCTCGAATTGATTTAGGGCTTCTCCCCCCTTTTTTTGTTCGTGTTACTGAACGAAAAGAAAGGGGAGAGGAATTTGATTTTAATCGATATATTTTTTTCTCGTTTGATTACTTTGAGAATGAAGATACGCGTGTAAAAATCGAAGGACACTTGGAGCATGAAAAGAAAAATAGTAGACACGTGCTCTAAGGTCATAAACGTGTTTAATTCGTGAATGCATATATATATATAATATATATATATATAAATAAATTTAATTTAAATTCAAATTCATATTTAAACTTAAATTGTCTCGAATCACGTAACAAAAATCTCGACCTCCAATTGAGGCGTGCCGCCAGACGTTCATAATATTAAACCCCTATTCCGAACACAATAGAAAAGGTTTCGAGTCCAAATTCGATTGTATGTGGAAGATAGCTTTTTGAACTAGTTAAACATTGAACTTTAATTTAAATCTCAGCGTGTTTGCTTATCGTATGGCCAAATAATTACTCCGAACGGTACGAAAATTGAAATCCCCTAATAACTAACTATTACGGATGCAGTGGAACTAGTTTCGTCGAATTCCGAGATTGTGTCTCGGAAGGCTATTTTTAAATATCGATTTAAACGATAAAATTCCAAAACTGAATAAAACATTTCAAATTCAATTCTGAAGCTTTTATTATCTTCAGTATTATCAATGTAAATTTTTCTAAGCCATGAAATTATTTTTAACAGGCTCAAAATTGAAGATTTACAATTTTACCCAAATTTCTATAATTAAATTGCTAAATTCATAGTTAAAATTAAAATTCAAGTTAAATTAACAATTCAGATATTTGAAATCAATTGAATATTTCAATTTCAAACGTCGAAAATTTTGGGTCGTCAAACATATGTGGTGATAAATATGTAAAAATTGTAAGGTTTTACAAGTGAATAACTAATCGGCCTAAAAAAAGATTATTATTTGACTTGAATTTATTGACAGTGTTTGATCATTACAACAAGAGTACCAGTTACAGTTAATATTACTGTCCAAAGACTAGATATTAATGTTGTACTAGGTATCTAAGAAGAGACTTACCAATTATTTGAATTTAATATGGCTGATATTTGGATATGAGCATAAACGGTCAATCTTTATTTTTGTTCAATTTTCAACTAATTTGACTAAAGTATCTTCCAAGTAAAATAATTTTCTTATCCTGTTTGGAACTAACTCTAAGGATTATTAATGGAACATTTTTTGTTTTTTCTTAAATTCAAGGATCTAGCTCTTGCAATTAAAAGGGTCACATCCACCTATATTGTGATTGTGTAACAACCCTAAATTTTTGAAATATTTTTAAATTTGATTTTATTTCATTATGAAAATATTTTTAAATTTATTTTATTTCAAGATTTTATTTTTAAAACATTTTTAAAGTGCAGTAGTTATTTTTCCAAAACTAGTTGTATTTTTGTTTGAAATTATAATACTAGTTTAAATTTAATAAATTATTTTCTTATATTTTTCTATTTTTCCTATAAATTATTTATTTATTTCATTTTCACTTTATTTTGTATTCATTTTTATTTTATTTACACGATTTTTATTTTAATTTATTTGAACAAATGAAATAGGAAATTTCAAGAGACTAAAACCCTTTCAACTTATGACTTTTCATTTACTTACCTTTTTAGAATTTTGGGCCGACCTTTCCCAAGCAAATAGCCATATATTTTGTTTTGTACTTCATGTAAAGACTCTTTCTCATTTCACTACACATGCATATTTTCAGATCTAAGAAAAGCTAATGTCGTCTTCTCATTTTTCCTACTTTTCTTTTACTTTTTCTATTGATTTTCAACTGTTTTTGTTGAGTTTTCATGTACTTTGTATGGCCTATCACTCCACCACTACTCCAACCACCACATCACCTCCTTCCCACCACCATACACGGCCTGACATCCCCCTCCTCTGACCATGATTGGCCGTGACCACTCCATGTTGCACACATCTCCAAAATTTGCAAAACACCTTGAAATATGCTATAGCCGAACTTAGTTTGCACACGCCCTTCATATTTTCACTTCGGCCTCCCCCTTCGCCACCTCCACCTGCTTGTTCACCACCACTAGCCATCTCTCCAGCCACCATCAGGCTTGTGCATGCCAAGGTCGAGCACAATTTAGGTATGGACGAACCTAAGTTTGCACCAAAACCACTTATTTTACCTTACCCCTTGATCTCCCTTCATGTTATAACTCAAAACCCTTCAACTCCTTGTAGTCATGCCCATACATGCCATATCCTAGCCCAAAATATCATCATGGCCGAACCAAAATAGTGTTGTGGCCGAGTAAAGATGATTTGGAGTCAAGCAAAAATCAATTGAAAGTTTGGTGATGTGTTTGTAAACTTTATTTCCATTTTGTCCTATAAATTTAGTAGTGTACTTATATTTATATCTTGTTTTGTTTTGTTGTCAAATACAAGATTAACACTTGGCTCTCCACCCCACTCAAGTCAAAGTCGTGCTATCGTGCTTTCTGGATTTTTTTTGTGTGCTTTGTTTTGCTATCTCCAGCTTGTAACAAGTGAGTATTCACTCATGACTTCTTTACTTATATAAATTGTAAAGTGACACCAAGTGAATGTGTAAAACTGCTATATCATGTTATACCTGCCTGTGATATGAATCATATGATGTTAATCCTATTTATAAACCTGTCATATCATCTTTTACTGCCATATGTTGTTATGCTGTTATTTATATCTGTTTATCACACTTTAAGTTCCTTGTAGAATAGAATCACTATGGATTGAAATGATACATACCTGAACGGACTTTAGAATAAGAAAAGATCATTATGGGCTGAAATGATAGGCCTGAGCGATTTTATTTATTTTAATTTACTTGGGACTGTGGGTTTGAAATGATAAAACCCGGGTTTTCTTTGTAAATTACGGATTGAAATGATATATTATCCGTATCACTTGACTAAGGTTAGAAAATTATATACAGGCCCGTGGTTATTATATATTTTTCTAGAATTTTTAAAAGCATTTTAAAATGTAAAAATATGATAATTTGATTTACATTTGAATTTAAAAATGATTTTTATATAGTGTTATTGGTTTTTCTATGAACTAAAATAGTTGAATAAATGAATGTTTAAAATGTAAATTTGAAATATAACTTAACTTGGAAAATGCGAAATGTGTTTTAAAAACAAAAGTTAAGTTAAGAAAATAAAATGGAAATTTAATTTAATTTATAAATGGTAAATTAAATTTAAAGTACAAAGTAAATAAAATGTTATAAAACTGTACATTGATTTTAACAAGTGAATTATTAAAATTCGATAATTATTTGTGAAATTTACTTTATAAAAATCCTAAGTTAAAGAGTATTTAAATGACCATTTTTAAAGTGAAAAATATTAAATTTTTATAAGTTAAAATGGTTTAAATTGAAATTTAATTGTTGCTGAAATTCAATTGAAAATTTGGAAATACTTTTAGTAGCACTTCAAAAATGCTATCGTTTCTGAAATGAACTAAAAATCTGAAATAAATGAATCTGCAGCACTTTGTGAGTGCTATAGTTGCAGAAGTGAACTAAAAGGCTAAAACTAATGAAAGAGCTATTGTAGCACTTGTTAAATGTTGCAGTTGGCTGAAATAAGATTTTTGAACTAAAATTGAACTATTACAGCAGTTTTGTAAATGCTGTTTTTGCTGAATTGAACTATTTTTAAACTAAAACTGATATATTACAGCAGTTTTTAAATGTTGCCTTTGCTGCATTGAATTGTTTTCAAATATAACTCGCCGGCTCATTTTCTAAGTGCCGCGAAAGCTGAAATTTCACTGTTTTAATATATTTTAGTGAACAAACAAACTCTGAAAAGGCTAAAATTTTGAAAATTGAATATTTGAATTGTAAATATAATAACTTCACTTTTAAATGGTTTAAATGCAGTATTTTGATTTGAAATAGAAATCATTTTTGAAATGTGATTTGGAATGGTATTCAAATTAAATAAAAATGGATGAAGTTTTGAAAAGATATGATATTTTGATATTTTGAAATGGATTTGAAATGATAGTGGATTTGAAATGATAATGGATTAGAAAGGATATTTGATTTTCGAAGTATAAAATACCATTTTGAAATTTATAACCACGGGTTATAATAACGATTGGTTGTTAAAGAGACCTGGATCGGATATGGACATACTCTCTGTCGGTACCGAAAACCACTCTAACAACTATGTACACGATGGAGTTCCAGAATGAAGTAGGATGGTGGCAACATTCTTGAGGTATATTACATGGACCCGACTCCCGTGAGTTGGCATAAGGTGGCTAAAACAAGAGCGATCTCGGGCCAAGTGAGGTCATTCCTCCTATCGGACACATTTCTTCGATACCATTCTATTACTGTTGTGATTGATTAGGTGCACCCCTTGATTTTTGGGAGTGTGGGTCGAGGTGGGCGTAGTGGTAGCTATGTTACCATTAGCCCGTGTGCGTAATTGATATATCTACCATGGCATTGCCTTGTGTGCCGTGTAACCTAGCATAGCGAGCTTTACTATGAGTTTGTTTTTCTCCCGTAGCCCATGGAGTGTTTAGGGTAGTCTCCCGTTCTGAAGATATGCGGATACTGGATGGACTACTGGGATTATTACGTGTTAAGGGGAATATTGGATCACTCCTTAACGCTATTTTAAAGTAAGTTTATTTTACGGTAGACATTATTATAATAGCGCAATATTACTACATAGTAAATAGTTTAACGGATCATTAGAGGATGAGCGGTCCCAAGCATCCTTTCAGTTACTTGTACTTTATTACAGTTCACTTGAGTTGGTTTACATTATATAAGTATATATGTCCTAACTCGAATGTTTTGTGTTTTGCTTTACGCTCGGGTCAGCATGAGTATTCACAGTTTTGGATTTCTTTTTCTAGAGCTAGGAATCGCTGGAGATTCTACCTATCTAGTTATTTATCTATTTCAGTTTCAGTTGTTCTATTTCAGCTTTTGTATTAGTGGACTTCTATGTATCTGTGATTTCTATTATGTTGTTTTCAAACTGATATTATGTATTTGTTTTGAGACTTTGTTATAGTAGCTTCATGAACTACTATGATATTTTAATTTCCGCTGCGAGTTATTCTGATATTTCTGTATCCGTGATTCTGTGAATGATTTTAATTGCTCCAAATTTTATTACAATCTGTTATTTTGAATTATTCAATCTGACATGTGTGGATTATTGTCGATTTGAATGGTCCAAAATAGTGTGTCGTTACAGTTGGTATCAGAGCATTGGTTTTTAGGCAAACCTTGGCCTGTGGAGCAAAAACTCATTAGAGATAGGAGAGAAATACCCTAGAATGAGTGAAATCAAAATCATTTCTTTGTGAGAGAACATATTTTCAAAGTATAAAATGATTTTCAAAATGATTTTTTCAAAGATTTTTCAAAGATTACGTTGATATAAAATTTTCTTGTTTTAAAAGAATTTTTTTCTAAAGTTCCTTCTTTTCGTGTCTACCTTGTTAGTATTTTTCTTTCACTAGGATATTCATCCAAGTGAATTTATCTTATCTTATCTTTGCCTTCTCTATACCATGTCCTAAATTCATTCTTGATTTTTCAGGATGAATCGTGGAAATGTCAGAGGTAGGGGTCGTGGTATTGCCCCAGCTGCTCGTCCTGTTGCTCCTGTTAGATTTACTGTTCTCTGTAAGGAATTCACTCAACTTGGTGGTGCCAAGTTTTCTGGTCAGAGAGCATCGTTGAAGCTCAGCAATGGTTGCGGAGTTTAGAGAGGATATTTAGTGGTCTTCAGATTACTGATGCTTAGAAGCGTCAGTTAACAGCATGGCAATTGCAGGAGGCTACCCTAGATTGGTGGGAGTTTGTTACGGCTAACACCGTCGAGGCTGATATTACTTAGGAGCAGTTTAGGTATCCTTTGTGTTATTTTGAATTTTGTTCCTATTTTCCTTTCTTTTGAATGTACCTTAAGTGTTTTGTATTTTTTCCAGGGAGCCTTTTGTGGAAAAATGGATGCTAGAAGCCAATCTCTGCTTTATCGTGAATTCATGGACCTCAAGCAGGGTACCATGTCCTTTTCTGAATATGAGAGAAAGTTCAATGAACTTTCCAAGTTCGATCCTAGCCTGATAGACACTCCTCTCAAGAAGAATGAGAAGTTCATAGCTGGTGCTCGTCCCGAGTATTATGATCATCTCATTTCTCATGTTCATGGCACTTTTACCCAGCTTATGGATATGACTATCAGTAATGAGAACCCTACTTCTATGGGTCCTGCCGTTGTTGTTACTCATTCATCTCAGTCTTCCTCTGCTAATTCTAGGAAGAGAAAGCCTAATTACCAAAAGCAGAAAAAGAATTGGCTCTAGCATCCGGGTTTGGGATCTTCATCATCTGCTCCTTCTCAGGGGCAGCATGTTGATCTTTCTACCATCACCTGCTTCAGATGTGATCAGAAAGGATACTATGCCAATAGTTGTCCTACTTTAGCTGGTGTTGTTGTTCCTCCACCTGATCAGTTGGCTAGGCGTGATCTCTACCATATATGTCTCCAACCTGGTGATTTTAGGAAGGATTGCCCTACCCAGCAGAAGGGTAAGCCTTCTGGTATATTTATTGTCTCCTCTGCATCTTCTTCAGTTCCTGCACCTGCTCCTACTCCTAGTGACGACCAAGGTACTCTTCAGGGCACCTTTTCTTTATTTCATCATCCTATTCGTGTTTTATTTGTTACTGGAGCATCCCATAGTTTTATTTCTGTTGATTTGTGTGAAAAGTTTAATCATCTCCTTTCTCCTAACTATGCTTCTGTACCTTTATGTGTTTCAAATCCCATTGGGGGCCCTGCCAACCTTAATCGGATTTGTAAGCAGGTGAAGCTTCTCTATTCTAATCATCGCTTTAGTGGTGATTTCTATGTTCTAGGCTTCGATGCTTTTGATTTATTGCTTCGAGGTGATTTGCTAGGTAGGAATGATGCCCGTATCTCTTGTAAAGCCCGATTTGTTTATCTTGTTGATGATCAAGGAAATTCCTTGACTATTCAGTGCTGCATGCCTCAGGATTTTGCTGGCAGTTTTATTTATTCTCTTGATTCTTCTTCTGCTGATCTTGATTCGACTCCTGTAATCAGAATCTATCCCGATGTATTTGGTGAAGTCATTTCTTTGCCTCCTAAGCGGGAAATTGATCTTTGTATTGATCTTATTCCTGGTGCTCGACCTGTAGTTCTTACTCCTAGAAGAATGATACCCCGTGAGAAGGTTGAGTTAAGGAAGCAAATTGAGGACTTAGCCTCTAAAGGTCTGATTAGGCCTAGCTTTTCAGAATGGGGAGCAGCGGTGGTTTTCGTCACCAAGTCCGATGGTTCCTTGAGGATCTGTGTTGATTATAGAGAGCTGAACAAGCTCACTATGAAAAACAGATATCCAGTGCCTCACATCAAGGATATGTTTGATTAGCTTAATGGTGCTATTGTTTTCTCTCAGCTTGATCTTGCCACAGGTTTTCATCAGCTCAGGGTTGATGAGGAAAGTATTCCCAAGACTGCTTTCCATACTGAGAATGGGTTCTATGAATGGTTAGTCGTGTCTTTTGGTTTGACTAATGCTCTTGCTTTCTTTATTGATTTGATGAATCATGTCTTTCATGATGTGCTTAATAAATTTGTTATAGTTTTTGTTAATGATATCCTTGTCTTAAGACCGAGGAAGAGCATGATTTGCATTTGAAATCTGTTCTGGAGACTCTCAGAAATCATCAGTTGAAGGCTATATTTTCTAAATGCCATTTCTAGAAGGATGAAGTCTGATTTCTTGGGCATATTGTTTATGGTAATGGAGTTTCTGTTGATCCAGTCAAGATCGCTGCGATCAATGTAAGTTTTTATTTTTTCTCTTTTCTTTTATCCTTTAATTATCCTATCTTTCTGGTTGTTCTTATTGTCTCCTTATTCTGTTACAGGATTGGGAAACTCCAAAGACTCCATCTGGTATTCGTAGTTTTCTGGGCCTCATCGGTTGTTACCGGCGATTCATCGAGAATTTTGCTCGGATTGCTGCACCTCTTACTGCTTTAGCTCGTAAGAATGCTAAGTATATCTGGGATAAGAAGAGTGAAGCTGCATTCAATGAGTAAAAGAGCAAGCTAACTTCCGCACCAGTTCTTACCGTTCCGAATGAAAGTGAGGGGTTGACGGTATACACTGATGCTAGTCGAGGGATTGGGTGTTGTTCTCATGCAGGATGGTAAGGTCATTGCCTATGCCAGCCGTCAATTGAAAACCCATGAGGCAATACTACTAGAAAATCTAGTTTTAGTAGCAAATATTGGTAGCGTTTCCTTCTAAGTGCAACCAATATTGATTCAACCAATAAAAAAATTCCCTTTAATGCTGCTAAAATATTTGCCGCTCGTCCGTCCCGCCAATAATTTGGGTCAAAAAATGCACGATGCACAAATCCTTTTTCACGCTGTCTTCCATTTTAATTTTGTTCTCCCTCAATCGAAAAAATACGCAATCTTCACAAATCTCAAAATTGCGCCGCCTAAAAGGTCTCAGCCTGAAAAACCCACACCTTATGCTTCTCCATGCTGCTCTTATTTCCCCAAATCATCGTATCCAACCTATTTCCCCTCACTGTTGCCTCAAATTTGGCTACCGCCCCATCCCCCAACGAGTTCATCAAGTCGCTACCGTCCCATCCCCCTTTAACTGTATCGAATCGCTGCCGCCCTATTCTACTCTAGCTCCATCAAGTTGCCCAACGAAGATGAGATGAGACTACCTCGACGAAGCGATGACCTCATGCCCCATTTTCCTCCGACTCCATCACGTAGCCGAAACGCCGACGAGACGAGCTTGACGCGGCGGCGACTTTACAAGACCCGAGGACACAGAAGACGATAATACCTTGTGGTAATTTTGTATTTCTACTAAATTTTTTGTCTTTGGTATTAATTAAGATAGAAGGATTGTGCTGATGTTTAGTAAGTTCAAATGTTAAGTCTGTTCTAGTTATCCTTTCTAATTTTTTTGATGCGTTCTTCGATCACAGATAGTTTGGTGGAAGCTAGGCAATTATGCATAGTATATGTTTAAAGACTTTTTTTTTGTTCATAATTTTATTTAGAATAGGACTAACTATTTAATAAGATATTTCTGCGTAAAGGCCAACCAATGTTATAGCTACTGTTCATAGAAATCTTTTTTTTAATTCTTCAGTTAGACACAATATCACAGGAATCTTTATTTCTTAAAAGCCTGAACACCAAGGCAGGATTGTTCCTATACAGTATTTCTATTGTTATGCACCTAAAACATTATAAGTTGATGTACATTTTAATTTTAATTTTGGCCATCATGCACCTAGTTTGTTCATTTTATATTCTATACTTAGGAGTTTATTTGTTTTCTCTTGTTATTTGCTCTATCTCTTATTGTAAATTATATGTTTCAACTATTTTGTTATTCGACTACTTTGGTTATGCAGATTTTATGCAAATTTGGTTTCTACAATGTAACATTTCAAAGTTTTGGGTCAATAGGGGATTTGAATTAGAGTTAGGATTTGAGTCATAATAAAAACCAAGTTGTCACTACCAAAAAGTATCATCTATATATCTATACTATAATATTATTACTAAGTTGGCATCCTACTATGCACAAGCCCCCTTTATTTCTTTTTTAGATTTTAAACTCAACCGTCGCGATTCTATTTTTCTGTCTTTATTGTCCCAGCTCTCTCATACTTTTAACCAAAATAATAGTCACTTTCGTTTGTGTTATTTCCGCTCTGTAACCGTCGTACACCCCTCCAACCCTTGCTTTGTCGCAATCATCCTCCTATATACAATCCCTTCCTCTCTTCTCATTCTAACCCTAAATATTCTTTTCCTTAATTTGAACTCATTGAATCCTGTCGCCTTAGTCGCTAGACAAAGCAACAGTCGACGTTGACGGTTCCGCTTCGAATTCGAAACTTCGGCCTCATCGACCCATAATTTGAAGTAGCAGAAGCTAATATTAGAGACCTCGAATTTGAAGGAAGGAAAATTTTGATTGGTAGGTTAATTATAACTACTGAATAAGATAACGAAAAGTTCTTGCTCAAGCTCCATAATTGAAGGGAACTGATAATTATTTTCTTAAATTTTTTATGATAATCTATCTTTATTTGCTTCTTATCCTGGTAAGTGTTTTGTTCATGGACCTTATATTGTGACTATGTTTTTGCACAATGTTATGGCAACTTTTGTAATTTCTTGTTATCTATAAGAGATTGTGGCGGATTTTAGGTTTTTTGTATGGATAAATTGCAGCCAGATTGCCTTAAAAAACATTTTTTTTCCTTTTCTATGATAAGAAACTGATTCATTGCTGTTATTGATAACTCATCATGCAATAGACTACGAGAGGAAATACATTCGTTTAAACTTTACTATTCATACATCAACTTGCAAAATAAAGCACACTAATCTATAATTCCCTTTAAGTGCATCATTACAATAGTAATATATCAATGGTAAGTTACTCAATAGGTAGATGGTTACTAGAGAATGAAAAAAAATTGCTTTACCATTTTTTCAATTGTTTATGTTGAAATTTATTGCAATAATGTTTTTGTACTATGGCTTCATTTTTCATCAAAATGTATATATGAATGTTGATGGGATACATTCCACACAAAAGGAATTATTACCATAAATAGATATGTATAACTATTATTATGTCATAATAATGGTATGACTTATTCATCTTAATTTTCTAAATGGTTCCTAATTGGTCTGATATTTTATATTTTTATAATAGCTAATTAATGATAAGAGATACCATTTATACATTTTTAATTTATTTTTATATAAATAGTATTGGTTCTTTGTTGTGTCTGTAATTGAAAAGAGAGAAAGATACCAAGAAGGAATGAATCCCCATTATAAGCAAGTGGCAATTGAAAAAAATAAAAAAATGCACTCAATTCTGATATTTTTATCAACACTTGGTTTTTCCATGCTCTCGTCTCACAGGTAAAATTGTGCACATAAGAATTAATACTTATAGTGGAGAATCTAAAGGAATGGATTAATCATATGTTCACATATACATGACAATAGTCACATATTTTGATATATCAAAGAGGTTGGCATAATTTTGTTTTAGCATGGTAGAAAATGTTTATGATCAGTATATTTTCCTATTCATTCATTGTTGACTAACATTTTAGCTAAAGTATCGTGATACAATCAAAGTGCTCTTAATTGTAAAGGACCATAATCCATTTACGATCAGAGTTAATTATATTTGTACTAAAGGTGAGGACGAACTTAATTTTTAATTACAGTGACGGATGCATTGTTAGAAGTTAACATGTATCTCTTCAATTTTATTGTCATGAATGATTGTCATCAATGGAATACAAATGTTATGTTCATCCATTTATATATAGGGTAAACCTGACCATACTCAACTAAGTTACATGTAGACATACAAGATACATACGTATAGAGAGAGAACTAAGCATATATAATATACATAGTAATATGGATTGAAGTCGGTATTTAATTATAAATATTTATATTATTAAAGTGGGATGGAAGTAGGAATAGATGTTCACTTGAAAAGAAGGTTACTAACTTCACTAATGATTAGATAGAAGGATCATTGTCTAAGGTTTCCATTGATCATACTGTCGAAAACATATGGTCAAATGTTTGTCAACTAATTATATCTTATGATAAGTCAATACTATAAAATGATTAAACATCGAGTAGTTCATAGAAATTGTAGAAAATCATAATAATACATGCATGGACACAATTATATATTTGTAGTCCAATATTATTGGGATAAGTTTTATTAACTTTACCGTTACAATTTGTATATAATCTTTCTTTTTCACTTGGTATACCTCTCAGAATACATGAATGAGTTAGCAAAGTAGGCTTAGTAGAACTATACACATTGAAAGATTTGCGGCTTTTATTCCTCTTGCTTTGATTCCAATATCTTTGGGCGACATAGAATTGTGGATTAAAGACTCATGTAGCTTGGATAAACGTTGGTTAACTGCTTTAATGTGTTTTTATTTTTATCTTTGATCATAAAAGTTTAATGGTTTTTGTTTTTTTAATAAAAGGGCAATCCTTAAATTAAGAAAACAGTGTAGCTGACCAGTGGTTTTAAGGTTGGTGCCCTGCGCTATAGGTGGGACAAGGATTTGGAGTGGGAGAAAGGGATGGATCTATACGAGAGTATGGTGAGGATAGGGAAGAAGGCAAAAGAAGAATGGGGTTATTAAGGCAGTTCTGTGGTCTCAAGGGGAGGGCAATACTTCGGCGAAGGAGGATGCAGTGTTGTATAAGGAAGGATGGAGCGGTTGGTCGAAGATTTGAAGGCTGATCTTCAGGAGCCACATCTTCTTATCATTCAGGTAACCATCAAGAGATTTCTTTTTCCTTGAATATTGAAGCTAGATGTGTTATATGGTTATTTCTTAGAATAAGCTAGATGTATCATTGTTTTTTAACCATAATGGTGAGTTTAGCTTAAACAATAACTTTAAACTTGTGTTATGGAAGAGGATATAAATCATGTTTATTTTTCAAAAGAATGGGTTAGAGAGTTCAGAACATTAAGATTTGGTGGATTTTTAACTTTGATATGATATTGTGTACACAGTGATTTTAACAGCCAATAAGATTTTACACTACAAGAGGTTTCTAAAGCTAGTTATTGTTACCTGATATATTAAATAGGCGTCTAAGTGGTTTGTGTTCAAGGTTTAAATCTGCAATTAAAACTATTGGATCGTAGAACGATGGTATCTTCAAACTTAATAATAAGGCGACAAATAAATAGCTAATTCTACATTGTTATATGCTCTCTTTAACTATGGAAAAAATATTAAATATACATCTGTTTAAGTGCGAAAATGGTGCGAGACACCCTAAATTAGATGAAGAATTGATATATGCTTCGACTGAACTGAGATAAGAAGTGTACTAAGTTAAATTGCAGTTGTTCTGGCTTGTTGAGATAGATGAAGAACTGAATTGCTTTAGCTTTGAAATGCAGGCCATGATTTGAATTAAATGTATTTTGTCTGACATAAAGCAACCTTGATATGAAGATGTACTGGGTTGACAAACCGACCTGGTATAGTATAACTCTAAATAAGAATGAATGCAACAATGACTTGAACATGGAACAATGGAACAAACTATGGTTGTAGCTGGAATATCACATTCAAATTTCGCAGATTCATTCAGAAATCACTTTCCATGGAGGAAGCCATAAAAGCTTCCAAAGGATTCCAAGTTATACCAAATTGTTTGTTTAACTGGAATATCGAGTTTTGGTAGTGCACAGATTGTCACCGACTTTACTGGGAGGTACATAAACACACACCCCCCCTCTCTCTCTATTTTTCCCAATACAGGTTCATTTCCCTTCAAGTCTCTCTCTCTCTATTTTTCCCAATACAGGTTGGTTTGTTGTGAAGCTTGGTGTTTTGTAGGCTGCTATGGAGTAGTTGTGGATTATAGAGGCTGAAGTCGGTGGTTTGAAATGAAAATGAAAGAGTGGTTGATGCAGGGTGGATTGAATGAGGATAAACAGTTGGGATAGTTAGTTGTTAATGGAGGCCGGAGTGGGTTCCGGTTGAAGAAGCAGGTTTAAGGTGATGTAGAGGTTGTTGGGGGTGAATTGTGTGATGAAGGCAGAGGGGTTTGGACTTTGTTTGTGGTTGTAGGGTTAGAAGGTTGGTGTGAGTAATTTCAAGGCCGAGGAGAAGTGTAGGTACATGGAAGAGGCTGGTTGTGTTGAGAGTGATTTTTGGTGAGTGTTTGGTGTAGCAGAGAGACAGTGGTTATGGAGGAGGTTGATGGATGGTTCGGGCTGTTGATGATGTTGCAAGGTAGTTCGGTTCGACAGTGCTGGTTACGGATTGATGTTTTGGGGGAGGAGAGCTTTTGAAGATGGGGTAGCTGTGAAGTGAAGTTAGAAACAGTGGGTTGCAGGAGTTTATACTGAAGTGCACAGGGATGCACAATGAATGCTGCAAATGAAGTTGATGAGGTTAGGTTATCTTCTGATGCCATGGAGGGTGGATATGGATGGCAAGTTTGTGGTTGAATATGTGTGGTTGTTTGGTGAATTTGACAGAGTTGTTGAAGGGTGGATTGGTGGGTGGTTTGTGGCAGTTGCGGGGTGTAGTGGGATGTGCTAGAGGTTGAAGGGAAGGAGTTGTTGTTTCTGGTCGTGGGAATTTTGTGATGGTTTGGCCAGCAGCAAAGGTCATTGGAGAATCAAGTTACAGTAAGTATTATTTTTCAGTACATCATATCTCAACATTAAGTTTTAGTTCTGTTTATTCTGGTATTAAAAAAAAAAATATGTATCACAACATTTAAGTTTTTATCTGCAAAGCCATAACATTTCAGTACATATCCTCTATGGTAAACGTGTTTATCTGCAGAGCCACAACAATTGATACACTTGAAACTAAAACTTAAATAAACCATTTTTCCTAAAACTGTCTACTCATATTAATCGTTATGTCATTGCACATGTATTACACAAATGTAGTTATACAAGAGGGCTAACACAAATAAATGGAAGTAACTGACACTACAGTTGTTGCCTAATACAGTTACGACAATGTGAATTTAGGGAATATTTTTGTTTTAGAGAACCCAATTGATAGAAAACAACAAGGGTAAACAAAATTGTACATTTCAATTAGTGGATGGATGCATCATCGATGGATTACGGACGTTCCAGATACTTTTTCATATTTTATAAGATTTAACTTGACCATAGTACTGAATACACAATCTGCCCATAGTACTGAATACACAATCTGCACATAGAATGAAATCCAGTCAGACTTCTAACCCAGTTTTGATCTGAATATCTGTGTAAATTTAAAATTGTGTATTCGTTGGGGAACTATATATGATGCATATAAAAATAGAACAATTTTTGTTAATATGTGTTAATATAGAATATCGAGTAATAGATTACATGATTTTCATATATACACACACACACACATATATATACACATACACACACACACACACACACACACACACACACATATATATATATTGTTGATTGTTAAACTCGTTTGCAGGTAATTAGCTATTTCGAAGCGAAGACTGTCGACAACAAAGAACTATTGGTAATTAAGCAACGAACATGAATTTAATTGTTATATATGTTGTCATATTTTGTTAGTACCATTTGTGGAAACTTTTCTGTGAATGCTTGTAGTATGTGACTTATTTTGTTGAAAAACTACTATCAAATTGATTATGGATATTATATTTGATTGTGAGATTAACATGTTTTTGCAATTATTGGAATATGATGATCTTATGATTGATTGTTTTTATATGCTAATTATGTGATTTAGCTGTTTTTTGAATATATGAAAATTACGCGATTGATCGTTCGTTTTGATTTGAATAGTATATAAGCGATTGCTGGAAATGGTATAAACCATCAACTGTAAATAGTAGCTTTTAAAATATGCTACCAAACAACCAATAACTTTTAGTAGCATTTCAGAAATGCTACAGAAACAAATGTAAACTAATATTAAAATTGTACTGTTGCATTTTAAAAACGCTACTGAAAATCAAAAAAAGCATATAAACAAAAAATGCAACCAAAAAATGAAGACTTATGGTAGCGTTTTTTTAACCCTACAGAAAAAACCTATAGCTGCATTTAAAAGTGACTTTTGGTCGCGTTTTTTAAATCCTACAGAAAATAGCTATAGTTGCATTTAAAAGTGACTTTTGGTAGCGTTTACTACAACGCAACAAAAAGTTTTAGACTTTTAGTTGCATGTCGTATAACAGCGTTCCCTAAAATGCTACCATAAGTTATGGTAGCGTTTTTTCAACGCTACCAAAAGTCTTTTCTGGTTTAGTGCAAATTATGCTGCTCATGATCTAGAGTTGCTTGCTGTTGTCTTTTCTTTGAAGCTTTGGAGGCATCATCTTCTGGGAACCAAGTTTGAGCTTTTCACCAATCATCAGTCTTTGAGGTATATCTTCTCCCGAAAGGATTTGAATCAGAGGCAAGTTCATTGGCTTGAGTTTCTGGCTTCTTACGACCTCGATATTAGCTATACTCCCGGTAAGGCTAATGTTGTGGCCGATGCTTTGAGTCGGAAAAAGGCTTTGTTGTGTCAGCTTGTTGTTTCTTCTTCTCCTCTTTTGGATCGTATCATGGCTAAGAAAGATTAGGATGAGACGCTTAGATCGATGAAGGAGAGTTTTCGTAGTAGAGTTAGTGGTGGTAGTGGAGCTCTGATCGATGATAGAGGGGTTTTGAGGATTAAAGTAGGATTCGTGTCCTGAATGTTGATGGTTTGAGACAAGAGTTGCTTCAGGAGAATCATCGGTCCAAACTTTCTACTCATCCTGGTGTGTCGAAGATGTATCAGGATATGAAGAAACTTTATTGGTGGAGAGGATGAAGCGGGATATCTCTTTCTTTGTTAGTCGGTGTGCAACTTGTCAGCAAGTCAAAGCCGATCATCAAAAGACCCCTGGTTTTTTGCAGCCCCCTGAGATTCCCAATTGAAAGTGGGAACAGGTTTCCATGGATTTCATCGATGGTTTATTGAGGATAGGAGGGGTAATAAGAGTATTCGGGTTATTGTGGATAGACTAACCAAGTCCGCTCATTTCATTCCGATCGTCTACCCGTTCTGCTTCTAGCTTGTCTGAGATCTACATGAAAGAGATTATTCGTCTCCATGGTGTTCCTCTCAGTATTGTTTGTGATTGTGATCCTATCTTTACCGGTTAATTTTGGAAAGCTTTTCAGGAATCTTTGGGTACTCATCTAAATCTGAGCACTGCTCACCATCCACGGACCGACGGTCAAATGGAAAGAGTGAATCAGATTCTCAAGGATCTTCTTCGTGCTTATGTGCTTGATTATGGAGGATCGTGGGAAGATCATCTCCATCTTGTCGAATTCACCTAGAATAATAGTTATCAGGTATAATCTAACTTTATGTTTTAAGCCTATCTTAATCTCTTTATTTATATCATTCCATCTTTGGATTCAGACCAGTATTAAAATGTCTCTGTTTGCTGCTCTATACGGACGACCTTATAGATCTCTATCTTGCTGAATTGAATTCGGTAATTGTTTGGTTCTTGGTCCTGATGTGATTTTGGAGGCTTCTGAGAGAGTTGAGGAGATTAAGAGGAAGTTAAGAGTTGCTCAAGATAGGCAGAGGAAGTACGCTGATAGGCATAGGAGGAGTTTGGAGTTTGTTGTTGGTGATCAAGTTTTCCTTAAGGTCTCTCCCTTGAGGAATGTCATTCATTTTGATCGTAGAGGAAATCTTTCTCCTAGGTTCGTTCGTCCTTTCCGCATTGTAGAAAGAGTTGTTTCTTTGGCTTATTGTCTGGATTTACCCAAGAAGCTTTCTGGAGTGCATGATATGTTCCATGTATCTCATCTTCGCCGATATCTTCATGATCCATCTCTTATTGTCCAGCCTTCTACTCTTGACAGTTTGGATATTGAGCGTAATCTGACTGTCGAGAGGAAGCCACTTTGTATTATCGACAGAGGTACGAAGCAGCTCAGAAGGAAATCTGTTGATTTGGTCAAAGTACAGTGGAGTATTGATGACCGAGATTGTACCTGGGAGATGGAGAAGAGCATTCGTGCTTCGAATCCAAAAATGTTTGTTTCAGGTACTATTTGTTTTCTATCTTGTTTTTCTTTCCTTATTTTCCTTGTTCGTTCTTTTCGAGGACGAAAAAATTTGAGTGGGGGAGAGTGTAGCAACCCAAGATTTTTTAAATATTTGTAAATTTGATTTTATTTCATTATGAAAATATTTTTAAATATTTGATTTCAAGATTTTATTTTTAAAACATTTTTAAAGTGTAGTAGTTATTTTTCCAAAACTAGTTATATTATTGTTTGAAATTTTAATACTAGTTTAAATTTGATAAACTATTTTCTTATATTTTTCTATTTTTCCTAAAAATTATTTATTTATTTCATTTTCACTTTATTTTGTACTCATTTTTATTTTATTTACATGATTTTTATTTTGGTTTATTTGAATAAATGAAATAGGAAATTTCAAGGGACTAAAACCCTTTCAACTTATGATTTTTCAATTACTTACCTCTTCACAATTTTGGGCCGACCTTTCCCAAGCAAATAGCGGTATCTTTTGTTTTGTAATTCACGTAAAAGACTCTTTCTCATTTCACTATACATGCGTGTTTTTAGATCTGAGAAAAGATAATGTCTTCTTCTCTTTTTTTCTACTTTTTTTCTTCACTTTTTCTATTGAGTTTCAATTGTTTTTGCTTGAGTTTTCATGTACTTTGTTCGGCCTATTACTTCACCACCACCTCCAATCACCACACCACCTCCTTCCCACCACTATACACGGCCTGACATCCCCCTCCTCTAACCATGATTGGCCGTGACCACTCCATGTTGCAAACATATCCAAAATTTGCAAAACACATTAAAATATGCCATAGTCGAACTTAGTTTGCACATACCCTTCATATTTCCACTTCGGCCTCCCCCTTAGCCACCTCCACCTCCTTGTTCACCACCACAACCCATCTCGCCAGCCACCATCATGCTTGTGCATGCCAAGGCCGAGCACAATTCAGGTATGGCCGAACCTAAGTTTGCACTAAAACCACTTATTTTACCTTACCTCTTGATCTCCCTTCATGTTATAACTCAAAACCTTCAACACCTTGTCGCTGTGCCCATACATGCCATATCCTAGCCCAAAATATCATCATGGCCGAACCAATATAGTGTTGTGGCCGAGCAAAGATGATTTGGAGTCAAGCAAAAATCAGTGGCAAGTTTGGCGATGTGTTTGTAAACTTTATTTCCATTTTGTCCTATAAATTTAGTAGTGTATTTATATTTATATCTTGTTTTGTTTGGTTGTCAAATACAAAATTAACATTTGGCTCTCCACTCCACTCAAGTCAAAGTCGTGCTATCGTGCTTTCTGGATTTTGTTTGTGTGCTTTGTTTTGCAATCTCTAGCTTGAAACAAGTGAGTATTCACTCATGACATCTTTACTTATATAAATTGTGAAGTGACACCAAGTGAATGTGTACATCTTCTATATCATGTTAAACCTGCCTGTGATATGAATCATATGATATTAATCCTATTTATAAACTTGCCATATCATTTGTTACTGCCACATGTGGTTATGTTTTTATCTATATCTGTTTATCCCACTACAAGTTCCCTGTAGAATAGAATCACTATGGGTTGAAATAATACACATTCGAACGGACTTTAGAATAAGGAAAAAAATTTATGGGCAGAAATGATAGGACTGAGCGATTTTTATTTATTTTAATTTACTTGGGACTGCAGGTTTGAAATGATAGAACTTGTGTTTTCTTTGTAAATTATGGATTGAAATGATATATTATCTGTATCACCTGACTTAGGTTAGAAAATTATATACAGGCCCGTGGTTATTATTTAATTTTTTAGAATTTTTAAAAGTATTTTAAAATGTAAAAATATGATAATTTGATTTAATTTTGAATTTGAAATTGATTTTTATAATGTGTTATTGATTTTTCCATGAACTAAAATAGTTAAATAAATGAATGTTTAAAATGTAAAATTGAAATATAGCTTAACTTGAAAAATGTGAAATGTGTTTAAAAAATAAAAATCAAGTTAAGAAAATAAAATGGAAGTTTAATTTAATTTATAAAAATGGTAAATTAAATTTAAAGTATAAAGTAAATGAAAATGTTATAAAATTGTACATTGATTTTAATAAGTGAATTATTAAAATTCGATAATTATTTATGAAATTTACTTTATAAAAATCCTAAGTTAAAGAGTATTTAAATGACCATTTTTAAAGTGAAAAATATTAAAATTTTATAAGTTAAAATGGTTTAAATTGAAATTTAATTATTGCTGAAATTCTTTTGAAAATCTGGAAATAGTTTTAGTGGCACTTCAGAAATGCTATTGTTTCTGAAATGAACTAAAACTCTGAAATTAATGAATCTGCAGCACTTTGTAAGTGCTGTAGTTGCAGAAGTGAACTAAAAGGCTAAAACTAATGAAAGAGCTATTGTAGCACTTGTTTAAATGCTGTAGTTGGCTGAAATAAGATTTTTGAACTAAAATTGAACTATTACAGCAGTTTTGTAAATGCTGTCTTTGCTGAATTAAACTATTTTTCAACTAAAAATGATACATTACAGCAGTTTTTAAATGCTGTCTTTGCTGAGTTGAATTGTTTTCAAATGTAACGTACCGTAGCATTTTCTAAGTGCTGCGAAAGCTGAAATTTCACTTTTTAAATGTATTTAAGTGAATAAACGAACTCTGAAAAGGCTAAAATTTTGGAATTGTACATATAATGACTTCACTTTTAAATGGTTTGAATGAAGTATTTTGATTTGAAATATAAACCATTTTTGAAATGTGATTTGGAATGGTATTTAAATTAAATAAAATGAATGAGGTTTTGAAAAGATACGATATTTTGATATTTTGAAATGGATTTGAAATGCTAATGTATTTGAAATGATATTTGATTTTCGAAGTATAAAATACCATTTTGAAATTTATAACCACGGGTTATAATAACGATTGGTTGTTAAAGAGACCGGGATCAGATATGGACATACTCTCTATCGATACCGAAAACCACTCTAACAACTGTGTATGCGGTGGAGTTCCAAAATGAAGTAGGATGGTGGCGACGTTCTTGAGGTATATTACGTGGACCCGACTCCCGTGAGTTGGCATAAGGTGGCTAAAACAGGAGCGGTCTCAGGCCAAGTGAGGTCATTCCTCCTATCGGACACACTTCTTCGATACCATTCTATTACTCTTGTGATTGATTGGGTGCACCCCCAGATTTTTGGGAGTGTGGCTCGAGGTGGGCGCAGTGGCAGCTACGTTACCACCAGCCCGTGTGCGTAATTGGTATATCTACCCTGGCATTTCCTTGTGTGTCATGTCACCCTCCATAGCGAGCTTTAGTACGAGTTTGTTTTTCTCCCGTATCCCATGTAGTATTTAGGGTAGTCTTTCGATCTGGAGATATGCTGATACTGGATTGACTACTGGGACTATTGCGTGTAAGGAGAATATTGGGTCACTCCTTAACGCTATTTTAAAGTAATTTTATTTTACTGTAGACATTATTATAATAGCGCAATATTACTACATAGTAAATAGTTTAACCGATACTTAGAGGATGGACGGTCTCAAGCATCCTTTAAGTTACTTGTACTTTATTACAGTTCACTTGAGTTGGTTTACATTACATAAGTATACATGTCCTGACTCGAGTGTTTTGTGTTTTGCTTTACGCTCGGGTCAACCTGAGTATTCACAGCTTTGGATTTCTCTTTCTGGAGCTAGGAATCGCTGGAGATTCTACCTATCTAGTTATTTATCTATTTCAGTTTCAGTTGTTCTATTTCAGCTTTTGTATTAGACTTTTATGTATTTGGAATTTCTATTATTTTGTTTTCAGACTGATATTATGTATTTGTTTTGAGACTTTGTTATAGTATGTTCATGAACTACTATGGTATTTTAATTTCCGCTTCGAGTTATTCTGATATTTCTATGTCTATGATTCTATAAATGATTTTATTTGCTTCAAATTTTAATACAATCTGTTATTTTGAATTATTCAATTCTGAAATATGTGGATTACTGTCGATTTGAATGATCCAAAATAGTGGTTCGTTACAGATTGAATGGTCTTATAATGTTATGAAGAACATTCAAAGGTAGGATAATTTAAAAAGCAAGAGTCAAAGGGCCATAAGGTACAATATCTTAGAAGTTTTCAAGGACGTGATATCCATCGAGATAATCAATATTAAGGAGTTCTTTACAAACTAAAAAGCTTTTTTCGAAAAATGATAAAAGGGCCAACACACTTTATATTGCTAGATTCCACAAAGTCAAAGTAAGGGAAATATAAATGAATACTCAATGAAAATGGTTGTTTCAAAAGTTAATGCACTCAAGTTATTTTTTGGGTACTCTCTTTATTCACAGTATAACCATTTTAAGATTAGTATTAATTAATAATAAAATGACCTCTCATTGAGCTCATTTAGCATTACGTTAAGAAAAAAAGAGGTTGAAGCATGTAAGATTGAAAATACTCATTTAACATACATTATAAATAAATGTATAAATAACGATGAAGAAGTCGCTAAGGATCTGGAAGAAAAAAATTACATATAAATATATTTATAATTGTTTCTCTAATGAGATATACAGATATATAAATTAAAGTGTACTATATTATTTTAAGCTATTATTGAGATTTCAGTTATATTGTTTGAATTTATTTAGTATTTATGTTATGCTGTCATTTTGACAGATTTTGGTTTTTTAATTCTAATATGAACAAATTTGGTTATTATTGTTTCAATAGAAATAATAAGATTAATTTATGAATAAATTCAAACATTGTTGGAATTAAAACTCCTAGTGTTTAAAATATAATATATATCTACTTATGTTAAATACTTTTTATAATGAAGTCTCAAATTTTGATTAGATGACTAATATGGTTATTTGGTTTAGCTTATTAAATATTTCTATGTTTAGACACTAAAGGTATCAAATGCTTTATTTATATTCTAAGCGACTTAAAAGTTATAGTTTTATGAACCCCCCTAAGGAAAAGTACTAAGATGGGAAATGCAACAGTTTTTGAGATTGTTGAGTTTGGGGAGAGAAATATTGTATGAACCATTTTCTTTAAAGATAATCATTACCTTTGACACTCTACAGTTACTTCTTCGAATAATGTATATAATATGTTTCATTCATTAACAAGACTAAATTAGAAAACATAATAAGACAATATTAAACAAATTTTCTTCAAGTTAAGGTTACTCTTTCCTGAAAACAAATTCAATAACCTCAAAGTACAAGGCCATAAAGGAAATCCACTTGAAAATGAAGAAATACTATTCTGGATGACTATGTTTTTTTATCCATAAAGATAAATATCGGATTGATGAAGATGATTCTTTGGATTTACATCAATTCATACAAGGTACTGATTTGAAATGTGGATATAAGGTACTAATATATAATATAAATCTATAAGTGCAACAAAGTTTGAGATCTTTCCCATCACCTTAAGGTAACAATATTATTATTTATAAATAACTATTCAAACAAAAAAGATCAAGTGGGTAATACGGAAAGGTATAGGCTCATTGTAGAAAAGACTATACTTAAAAGGAAAACAATATTCTATTTTCAAAAGAGACTTTCTCTTTGGTTTTACTGAAAGACTCTTTAGAATTATTTTTAAACTTGTTATAGATTACGATTTTAATCAATATCAAAAGAATATTAAAGTCGTATTTTCCAATGTAAACATTGATGAAACAACTTAATAAAACCACTTATGGATTACCCTTTTATATTAGGGATTCGAATAAACTATTATTATTCATATGGTGATAATTGAATTATCATAAAAGGGATGGACATGTAAGGCTTAAAAAATGGGGTTTAGTATACAAACTGTAAATCAATTGAATCTCTTTTGCCAAAATAGACAAATGTTGTCTTATATAGTAATATGAATATCCTTGAAACTAATTAAATGTAAAAGATTCCTCATGCATTTGTGTTGTGGATTCTAATGCATGCTAAAGCATATACACGTATGGATATTGGGTGTATTATTTGGAAGATATCTTACTGACATTGAAAGTGAATCAATGATTAATAACTAAAATTGTTACAAGATATCTTTAAGGAATGAAAAATTAAATGCTCATTAATAAAAGATCGGATTGGTTGGAGATCATAATGCATTACGATCTGAATATTGCAGATGCCGAGAGTATAAGATCCACTTCATGTAATAAGGATAATTTTTATGGGGGAGCTATATGAGGAAAGTTGTCATATAGACAATTATAGCCTCCTCTATTTTGGAACTAGTATTTCTATTTTTCTATTAGGGGACATCCAAAAATGAGAAATGATTGTAAAATTTTGTCACAAAGTTATGGAATATTAAAAAATAGTATGGAATATTAAAAAATAGAATCGAAATATCACTAAAATAATACCGTGACAGTAAAAAACATATAATTTTTTAGTAAGAGAAGAGTGCAAAATCAATTGTAATTTATAGAGCATATTGTGAAAAATTCCATTATGGTGGTTCCACTTACAAAAAGATTATCATCCAACGTCTTTCACGAGCATGGTGCTCAATTGCTGTAACTTTCATGTAAAGATATTTTGGTTTATAGAGAGTTTGTATTTGATACTTTCATGTGAAATATTTCTCTATATTTTGATTACAGACATATATGAAGTTCTTTCTTCTGATCAGAAATAAAGTAATGAAGTTTTACTTACACTTTAGGTTGTTCACACATTGAACGTTTTGATCTAACTGAAGTAGGACCAGTTTGAAATAGACATGTATAGAATTTCCATGCTACGTATTCATGATTGATCTATGTTATCTGATTGTGTTGGTATATATAACCATTAATGAGTTTAGTTATGCTAAAAGTAAAGAAAGCCGCTTTGATCCTTTTCTAGCATAGTTAGTGATCGAGATTGTTTTGAAAATATTATGCTATAAATAGCAAATTTGGAGCTTATAAAATTACACACATTTAAAAATTTATTACATATATGGCTCATGAGGAGATTGTTGGAAAATTCCAACATGTAGGCCACATATGTAAAATAAAATATGTTATGCTATATTGATGTAAAGCCCAATTAAAATAATCAAAATATGCATTGACGTTAAAATGCTTGTAGGTATAATTGTCATGGTATTAATGTATAGATACCGGGGCAATTCTAATTTGTTGAAGGGCCAAATTAGAAAATGCTAACATTATAATAAGGGGTTAGAGTCCCTAATTACATAAGCTCTATTTATTCTCCTAATCTCTTCTATAAAAATGATTCAGATCTAGGGTTTATGTCAACTTGGAAGATCAGATCCAACTCTTATCTTTTAGATATATTTCTTTCTCTTAAGTAGTTTATGAAAGCAACAACTATGGATTCAGATCTAATACAAGATCTAGTGCTTGTGCCAATAAGGAAAACCAAACCAAATTTACCTTTTCAATTAGCAACTATAAATTCAGATACGGTTTTCGCTAATTCGTTTATTTTCTTCTGATTTCTCAATCAAATCAACATGGGTCATCTATTCAGATCTAGGGTTTCATGATTAATCAGTCTTAAAGTATATTGAAATTCTAACAATTATTTATACATTTTTATTATAAACTATTGATTACTAATTATAATAAGTTTTTAATTACAGGTAATTATAAATTATATTTTATAAACAATTTGTTAATAGTCATTAATACTATTATGTCGACTTGAAATTTTTGTGGGTTGTTAACGATATTTTCTTGAAAGTGCTTACATGATCATTTACAATCTACGAGAAAAATTGTTATAAATAATGGTTGTTATAAATCGATATTTACAATAGTTAGATAGAGAAAATTATTAAAAAGACATACTACAACTACAATATACAAACAGTTGTTAAAACAACTTTATTACAACTAACAGTCAAAAGCAGTTGTTAAATTTTTTTATTACAATTGTCAACCATCGAACATTGTGAAGAAAAAGTTGTAATATGCTTATTTTGTTTTAGTGCACTAAAATAAGAATAAATTCAACCATATTAATTATCATAAATTAATGCACTAAAATATAACTACATGACCCTAATGCAATACAATATGAATAGCCAAAAATATAATTGTAGAACCGTAATGCACTAACATTTGAATAAAACTGCGTAAAATCAATCAAATATAATCACAATAACGAAAAACAATTATACCATTTTCAAATCGTATTGTCTATTGTGTTTGGTACAATAAGCATCATCTTCCTAAGAATTTTTACGACACAATATAACTTTAAAGAATATGAGATTGATAATGCTAAAAACTCTCAATCTCAGCTGCAACTTTGCTCTTAATCATTTCATTTCAGAATTAAATTTCATTTCAACGATTAAATTCAAGATCTTAAATAAATTTTCGCAAGAACAGAAGAATTTTTTTGGGTTTAAATGTAGAAATTACTTTGTTGAAGAAAAAAATCCTACTACGGAAAAGCAATTCAAATTCGAAAATTAACATAGATTAACATGTGGTTGGAAAAATTTGAAGGCATATAAAAAGAATGTAACTCCCTTTACAAGAAAATAACCCGCTTTGACCAAAAAAGTTTGAGGGCATATAAGAGCATTCCAAGTAGCGAGTGGAAATTCGGGGTGGTTGCTCTAATTCAAACGGTGGATATCCCCATTCAACCAGCAGTGAGTGGGGAATCGTTTGCCCTTTTTTATTAATTAAAACAATCGTCACCAAATGGTTTTTTGAAAACCGTTTAGGCACTAAACTGTTTTCAGAAAACCGATTAGGGCAAAAGTAAAAAATAATAATTGTAAACTAAAAAGCTTAAACGGCCTTCTAAAATCCTTCGTGTAAATGACTTTATGGAAACCGTTAATGCCTTAAACGGTTTTCTGAAAACCATTTAGGGTTTAAACGGTTTTCAGAAAACTGTTCAGGAATCGGCACATAAAAAAATAGATGCAATCTCCACTTTCTGTTCCTCCCCACGTTCAAATTTCCACGGCTGGAAGGAGCGATAATAAGAATCGACTCTATTTGTGTACCAATTTACTCTGCTGGGAACGCTCTAAGTGGATTAACATGACTTAATTTACCAAGGAAATAACCCGCTTTATAGTTCAAACCATGGTTCCAAATTCCGGCCAGCCTCCCGAAATTTCGACCATCTCCGTCCAGATCCGTTGGTGAGTGGACCGGAATTTGGTTAGAATCCGTTTCCGGCGATTCTTATTAAAATAAAGAAAACAAAAACATGATCATAGCCTACTTGGTAACATCGAGCAAACCAAAGATATGAAAAGCATCAAACAAGAAAAATGGAAGCATCAACAATTAAGATTTTAGATTAAGGTTTTGTTTGAGAGCAGGAGAAACCGCAAGTAAAGCGAGAGTTTTCGAGACCAAGAGAGGAATCATGCGTGAGGCAACAGAAATAGATTTCTTTGCCTTCGGTAGAAAATATTTTAGGGCTTGAAGACGTATGTTAGTGCTCAAGGTTGTACATGGCTCTTAGTGGAGTGGTTGGGCCTTGTTTATTGTAAGATAATATCAAAATTGAAATTTTAAACTTTACTTTTATTTGATTGAAAACGTGAAAATGTCAATCTAACTAATTAGATCTAGTTATACTTATATTTGTTATATTACACCTAAAAGAAGAAAAAAAATTACCACGCCTAATAATATGCTAATATAACAAAAACCCAAAAAAAAAACAACGAAATACGAAATCGGAATTATAGCGGAATTTTCGAAATTTTGAAAAAGGAAATGAAAATATGCAAATTTCAATTCATCGGGACGGACGAAAATTGGAATTTTGAACTTAGGTTGAAACATGAAATATAACCAAGACATAATTTTCAGTATTCAAAACTGAAGTTTTGGCGTGACTTGGAAATCTTACAAAGCGCTCTAATATTTAAGTTTGACTCGGTTTATAGATACATAACGATCGCAGTTTGAAATTTAAACTAAAGATAATCCAGCTAATGAAATTTAAACTAAAGATAATCCAGCTAATGAAATTTAAACCTAGCTAAGACTGACCGATTCCACCGCTGATCAACAGTATAAAACTCAATCGTCTAACCCCAGCTTTCACGTCTTCTGCAATTCTTAAATTCTCATTGTTTGTTAACCCTTGATGAATAATGAGCGTAGAGGAAAATTCAGCCGGAGCACATCCTCCTACTGGTGGCTCTCGATCATTGAAAAGAAAAGCATGCGCTGCCTGCAGATATCAACGCAATAGATGCGGGGAAGATTGCCAATTAGCCCCTCATTTCCCAGCCGAGTGTCATGACCAATTCATGAATGCGCATAACCTGTACGGGGTCGGCAACATGCGCTCCTTGTTGAGACGCCTGGACCCCATTTTCCATTCCGATGCCATGAAGACCGTCACGTACGAGTCCGATGCCCGTGCCAGAGATCGAGCCGGTGGCTGCTACCGTATCATTCTTCAACTTGATGCCCAATACCAGAGTTTGATGAATGAACTCAACGTTGTTAAGCAGCACCTTGCATTCTATCGCAGTCGCGCCAATTACTGTAATAATGATGATGTGAATGTGGATGGGAATGGAAACGATAATGTCACGATATCTAGCGATTATCAACAGCAACTCCAGGATCAAGATCAACCTGATTTTAGCTCCTTTTGTTCAGATGTTGATGTAAGCACAGATGATGCAGTGGATACATTCCTCGATGCAGCGAATAACTTTCTTAATGAGGACGATGCAGCGAATAACTTTCTTAACGAGGACCATGCAGCGAATATCATTCTTAACTAGGACGATGCAGCGAATAACTTTCTTAATGAGGACGATGCTAATATATTTCTTGGCGATGATGTAACTGCTTATTATAATGGTAGTGAAGCTACAGTGCTTGTCCATCAGCAGTTTACAAATATTACCGATCCATCTGTATGTCTGCTTCCTGGAGATAATTATTGGCTGTAATCCGGAAGCCCTGTAATTTTGTCAATAGTGTATAATTTTGTGTATTATCGTCTTTAATATTTGTCTTCTTCAGTTATACATGAAACTTTGATGATATTTTCGCAGCTACTGCTTTGAATGTGATCTACAGTACTTTTAAGTTGCAACAATTAACATTTTCATATGCTGCAAATAATTCTCTGTGGTCTGCAGTTTTTTATTCGTTTTTTCGTACTTGAGATCTTTTTTAAGGGCATGTATAATGCCCAACAGAAGTATTTTACACTTGTAACCCGAAAGTCCAAAAAAGCATTATCACTTCTTTGATTCAAAATGATCTAATACAATAAGAGAAATAAGAGAATACATGACATTGTGGAATGAGAATGCTTTGATCAAGTCAGGTATCCGCGTATTATATCAAAAACCTTTCATCTCAGCTGTTGGTTTATGCAGAGCACATCTCAGCCATCTATTTCTTTATTTGTGATTTTGGGCCAGATTTCGTAGCCCACTACTGTACATTTAAATACAAAACTGCTGTATGATAATTATTATTATTTTTACTCAATAAAGCATTCGAATACTTGTTTCTATTTGTAATCTCAACATGGTATCGGAGCCAATCAAGGCCTAATAGCCAGTCATCAATCAAATTCAACCCATCAGAGATTATATCATCATTTGGGGAATCAATCTTCATCAGAAACTTGTTCATCACTTGAAGATTGCTGAATCCAGTGCCGTGCCAAACACAAGTGGCTGCATCAAGATTCATCAGCATACCCTCACAAGAAAATCAATCAGAAAACCCAGAAAAACAAAGAAAATCAATCAAGAAATCAAGAATCATCCCAAAACAAGGTGCCATCCTGTACAACAAATCAGATCTAAGAAGATCAACATTTCTGTTATACGGTTGCATCAAAACGCACTGTGAGAAGTTCTTGACTTACCTTCTTTCTTTGTTTTCTGAATTGAATCAAAATTGTTTTCTGTTGTTCTGCATTCTCTTTTCCTTTTCTGTATTGGATCTTGTTCTTTGTCATCATGGGTGATGAATCAACCAATCAAGCCAACATGACCAGTTCAACTAATGAAGGTAACAGTAATCAGCAAAGTGTTGCCGCGGAGAAACTGATTAAGACTGTGATCAGCCCACAAAGTAACCTCGTTACAGTCCAATTGAATGAAGATAAATTTCTTCTCTGGAGATTGCAGATTGAAACTACAGTTCAAGGATAAGGACTTGAGGATCATATTCTTGGAACTATCTCCATTCCCCCCAAATGCACAACTGATCAAGAAAACAAAATCATCAGCAATGAAGATTATGTTAAATATCACAGACAAGATAGACTAATCTGTTCCTGGCTTCTATCTTCAATAAGCACAAATTTACTATCACATGTTGGGTGCAAAACTGCAAATGAGATATGGACTACTATTGAAAAGGTATTCAATACACAATCAGCTGCCAAGGTGATGTATTATAAAAGATAACTACACAGTATAAAGAAAGACAACAGCACAATGAGAGAATACATCTTCATAATCAAAGGAATATGTGACTCACTGGGGGCAGCCAACCACAAAGTTTCAGATTCAGAACACATTCTGACCATTCTCAATGGGTTAAGTGAAGAATATGAATCAGTCATTGCTGTCATAGCTTCACAAAAGGATCTACCATCACTTGATGATGTCTACTCCATATTACTATCTCATGAGGCAAGAATTGATAATAAAAGGCCATAAGAATCTGAACTTACAGTCAATTACACAGCTACTTCAAGAAACAAAACTCAAAGCAACAATAAGACAGATCAAAACACAAAAAAAGGAGGAATACAGAGAGGTGGATTCTCAAACAGATCAAGAGGAAGGGGAAGATATAACAACAACAGACCAAAATGTCAGATTTGTGAAAAGATTGGACACACTGTTGTGAAATGCTATTTGAGATACTCTAATCAGAACAACAACCAAAAAAGTGGGAACTACAGTGCCAACATAGCTCAAGCAAGTTCCAGTAACCAAACTGATTACAGAGAGAACAATTCCAATGAAAACAATCAATCTAATGATGACTGCTGGTATCCAGACTCAGGGGCTACCAACCATATAACCAACAATCTTGAAAATTTAAATCTTGGCAATAGAGAGTACAAAGGTAAATAATCCATTTGTATGGGTAATGGTAAGTGCATCAATATCTCACATATAGGAAATGCAGTCATCAAAGGAAAGAAACAATTATTTCTACATAATTTACTAAGAGTTCCAAAGATCAAGAAAAATCTCATGAGTGTGTCTCAATTTGCTAGTGATAACAAAGTTTACTTTGAATTCTTTCCTAAGCATTGTGTTGTTAGAGACATACTCACTAGAGACATTTTATTGCAGGGTGATGCTGAAGGAGGACTGTACAGATTTAAAACCATAAACTGTACTTATCACAGTAATGATAAGAATTGTTGTAATCATTGTGAAATAGAAAACAATGACAATACTTTTGATTTGTGGCATTACAGACTTGGGCATCCTAATGCCAAAATAGTTAAGCAGATTCTCAATGAAAATAATATTTTCTGTAAAAGTATATCTGCCCCTTATGTATGCACTCACTGCCAAATGGGAAAAAGTCACAAACTACCATTTGGTAATTCAACAACTGAGTACACTAAACCATTTGAACTTATTGCTACTGATCTCTGGGGACCTGCCCCAATATATTCATACTATGGGTATAAATATTATATATCATTTATAGATGCTCACACAAGACACACTTGGATATACTTTCTGAAAAATAAATCAGACACACATGATGTTGTAATAAACTTTATTACAATGGATGAAAGACAGTTTAATACTCATGTCAAAATCATTCAATCAGATGGTGGAACTGAATACAAGTCTCTTAAGGAATACTTTAGAGAAAAAGGTATAATTCATCGATTTACTTGTCCCTATACTTCAGAGCAAAATGGCCTAGCAGAGAGAAAACATAGACACATAGTTGAAACAGGACTCAGTCTACTGAGTCATGCAAATCTACCACTAAAGTTTTGGTCAGAGGCTTTTAGCACTGCTGTCTATCTTATCAATAGACTACCAACCAAAACTCTAGATGGTATAACCCCCATTGAAAAATTACAAGGGGTAAAACCAGATTATCATAGTTTAAAAATATTTGGATGTCTATGTTTTTCATGCTTAAGACCTTATAATAGCAATAAATTAAATTTCAGGTCAAAACAATGCACCTTTTTGGGTTACACATCGAATCAAAAAGGATACAAGTGTCTTGATAATAGTGGAAAAATATTTATTAGCAGACATATTGCATTTAATGAAAAAGTTTTTCCCTTCAGAAATGCTGGAGTAAAAACAACAGCAAAAGTATATAACCCAGTCATACCTATACCTGAAATACCAATAATATCTGAAGACAGGGACACAGCAGAGATAAGGAGGACTATTGATGATCACCAAACACACTCATCTGCACCTGCTCAACACAGCACAGAGTGTGAAGACGATCATAGTCATGCCACCTACTCACCTATACATTCAACAAATGAAGGAGATCAACATTCAGAAAGTAACACCAATCAAAATAAAAGATCTGAATTACCTCAGGCTGAAGCTCCTGCCAGACCAAGTCATCAAATGATCACCAGAGCCAAAAGTGGGATCTTTAAACCCAAAGCATACATGATCAACACAAACTCCAGTGAACCATACACCTTTGATCAAGCTGCAAATAACAAAAACTGGAAGGCAGCAATGGATGAAGAGTACAATGCTCTTATGAAAAATAAAACATGGAATCTTGTATGTCCACCTGCACACAAAAATATTGTAGGCTGCAGATGGACATACAAGATAAAAAAGAATCCTGGTGGATCCATCAATAAATATAAAGCTAGACTAGTTGCCAAGGTATATACTCAACAGTATGGGTTTGACTTCACAGAGACATTCAGTCCAGTAGTCAAACCCACTACAATAAGGCTTATCATCTCAATTGCCTTACATAAAGGATGGACTATAAGGCAATTGGATGTTAATAATGCCTTCTTAAATGGCAAACTAGATGAAGAAATTTACATGAAACAACCACCAGGATATGAACAAGACTCAAGTCTTGTATGCAAATTAAACAAGGCCATATATGGGCTAAAACAAGCCCCCAGGGTTTGGTTTGATAGACTGAAATCAACTCTAATATCAATAGGATATCAATCTATCAAATCAGACACCTCTCTATTTATTAAAAGCAATTCATCTCTGGCCATTTACATACTAATCTATGTTGATGACATAATCATTACAGGAAATAATCAAGATGAGATCAACAAAGTCATCAGCTATCTAAACAAAGAACTTTCAATCAAAGACTTGGGATATCTCAATTATTTCCTGGGAATCGAAGTACAAAAGATATCAAACTCAGAGTTCATCTTAAGTCAAAAAAAATACATATCAGAATTACTGGCAAAAACAAAAATGGAGAATGCAAAACCCATGACTACTCCCATGATCAGTCATCAAAATCTTTCAAAAAACAGGGGAGAAGTCATAGATAATATTAAACAATATAGAAGTGTTATAGGAGCATTACAATATGCCACTATAACACGACCTGATATTGCTTTCAGTATTAACAAACTTTCTCAATTTATGCAGAATCCATTGTATGAGCACTGGAAGGCTGTAAAAAGATTTCTAAGATACTTGAAGGGAACAATCAATCATGGTCTAATATTTAAAGCAAGCAAAAATCTCAACATAAAAGGTTATGCAGACTCAGATTGGGGAACTGATCCTGATGACAGAAAATCAGTTACAGGATACTGCATATTCTTTGGAGACAACTTAATATCATGGAGCTCTAAAAAGTAATCAACCATTTCTAGATCCAGCACTGAGGCTGAATATAGAAGCATAGCAAGTGCAACAACAGAAGTGATGTGGCTACAATCAATTATTAAAGAACTAAGACTAGATACTAACATCAAAGCTACCCTATGGTGCGATAACCAGAGTGCAGTTTATATGACTGCAAATCCCATAATGCACTCTAGGACTAAGCACATTGAAATCGACCTACACTTCGTCAGAGATCAAGTACTCAAGGGAAACATACAAATAAATCACTTACCAGCAACTTACCAGATAGCGGACACACTGACGAAGTCACTCTCAAAAAGGAATTTTTTGCAGTTCAGAGATGACCTCAAAGTTACTGAACACAGATCCTCCCCCTCGGTCAAACAAAGCCAATCTGAGTCAGATAGTGTCGAATCCCCTCGTAATCAAAGCAAATCAGACCAAAGCCCTAAGTCTCGACTCAGATCTACTCAAATACGAGCTTCAAACTGACATGTTAATTTCCGATGAAGACTGAGAAAGGAAAAGCTCAAATCTTTTACATTGCAACTTAGTAATCTTCTTCCAGTACCAGAATCAACAAGATTCATCCCTATTTTCTCTTCAAATCTGCTCAAACCCTAAACCCTAAGGGAGCTAGGGTTCGAAGGGGGGAATAAGAGAAATAAGAGAATACATGACATTGTGGAATGAGAATGCTTTGATCAAGTCAGCTATCCGCGTATTATATCAAAAACCTTTCATCTCAGCTGTTGGTTTATGCAGAGCACATCTCAGCCATCTATTTCTTTATTTGTGATTTTGGGCCAGATTTCGTAGCCCACTACTGTACATATAAATACAAAACTACTGTATGATAATTATTATTATTTTTACTCAATAAAGCATTCGAATACTTGTTTCTATTTGTAATCTCAACAACTACAATAGTTTCTGCACTGAATTTCTGATATTAGAAGCTTAGGTGTCAGAATTCCATATAGAAGAATTATTGCATTAAAACTCCTAATTTAAAAGTTATTAGTGTCGAGATTCGTAATATCGAACTTTAGTCGTTGAAAATCCTAATATACAAAGTAATGTTAATATTTTAGACATAAAGATTTTGTTATAGAATTCCAAATATAAGTCTCTTCGTTAATATTATTACGACCGTCGGCCAATAACCGTGATCGGTTAGTTTTCTTTGAACTAACAAGCGCTCCATCCAAAAGAATAAGTACAAACCACGAGTAAGTTTTTCAAATAATTCGGAGTAAAATAAAACATCAAAGTCTTTGGCCTTTTAAATACGAGCGTTACGGCACGCGCTTCGCGCGTGATAAAGACACATGTTTTCTACGTGAATTATTTTCTATAAATCGAATATGTTAAATTAAGTGGTATTAAGATTTGGTAATGTTTGTTGAGAAAATTTTAAATTTGTAAAGAAAAATTAATTATTAGATGTTATATTTAAACGATTTGATAATATGTGGAGAGGTTTGTTTATTAGATCCTATGTTTAAAGGATGTTAATATAGATTCAATAATATTTGTATAGGAAAATTTTGAATTTGTAAAAGAAGTTAGATCCAAATTTTAAACGATATTAAGATAAAAGGGCATTTTTGGTAGTTCACGCAGATGCCAAAAAAGTAATAACACCAAAAGTATTACAACTATTAATAAAGATAAAACGGCGAAGACTTCATGTTTTGTCTCTACCGTCTACGACGCGCAACGTTCCATTCTCGCGAATTTCTCATTTCGATCCAAAAGAAAATGAAAAAAAAATTTGGAGGATAAATTATCATAATAAACTAGTGTGTAACTCGTGCGTTACACACGATAAAGTTTAAAAAAATATTATTTATATTTTAATTATTGGTAAAATATATTTTTATTATGCAATATATGATAAATTTATTGTGATATATTGATTATAAATTAAAATGATTTCCGATACTCAGATATAAGGTTGAGAGTTGATTACTCGCTAAATGCATTTTTCTGTAAAAATTAATGTCCTAACTCAAAAAAATTATAAATTAAACTTGTTAATGCTGTATATGTAAATAATTTATGTTATGTGCTATACTATTTTCCCCCCACACACACACATAAGTTAATACGTAACTTCATTATTTTGTTAATATGATTGTCGCATTTATATTAAATTATCATCTTTCTTGAAAGATTTACAAATGGATTAATGAACATTAAATAATTGAATTTATTTGAATAATTTGAATTAATCGACAGAACTAATTATATATGTGGAGCTAAATGTAAAAAAGTTAAAATTGAGAAAATCTTTTTATAAATTTATAATTGAGAAGAGCATCAGATCTTATGGTTAGCTTATCTGCATATGAACTTCTTCTGAATCAGATGTGAACCTTTGTTCAATTTTAAGTTTTCATTTTAGAATAATTTTATCCTGTAGTTAACCATAGATTTTATGTTCTTGTAGAAGGGTCATGCTTACAACTTTAATTGTTGAAAAATAATGTTATGTAGCATTTAGTTGAGTTTTGAGTTAGATATGGTTTGTTAACATTTTGAAAGTGAGAATGTTTGTATAATCTAATTTTTATATGTTTAATATGTGCGTTCATGTCATAATGGTGTAAAATAAAAATTTATCTTTTAAAGGTTGTTAAAAATGAAATTATGTTATGTAAAGTATGATACCTTTTTTGAGATAAATGAATTAAAATAAAATTGTTATCATTATTTATGTATACATTATATGTTATGTGATTTATATATCTTCATATATCCGAATAAAGAAGAAATAATTTTTTTTTCATACACATGATATTGTATATATTAAAATCCTCTTTTTTAGGATTTGTTAGATAGATTAATAAATATTAGTTAATCATATTTATTTCAAAAGTTGAAATTTTAGATTACAATTATCTAAATTATAGTAAAATATTAAAAGACAACTGAGAAAGGTTTCTAGGTAATTCTAAAAAAAAAATTGTAGGTATTTTATGTTAATAAAATTCTACAGTGCAATGTATGATAAATCCATTTATTAAGTAAATTATAAACTAAATTAGTTATTGTCATTAGTGCATATAATTTATATTACGTAATTTATATATATTTGCATCTAAATGATTTTTTTTACCAATTTGTTATGCTCCTATAATATACATATTGAAAATTTATCTTTTAGGATTTATCAATAAATATTAGTTAATTAAGTTTATCAATTAGTTTAAATTTTAGACTATGTAATTAATTTAAATGTGTGGACTATAATGTAAAATTTTGAGGTGAAATCAATGTAAACAACGGTAGATTCTTTTAATGGTAGGAACAAGCAAGAACAATCCCAAGTGTTTGAAAGCCAATATTGTTTAGAAGTTACCATCAGAATCTCCACAAACAATCTAACTAGGTATTTTTAGTAAACTCTTGAATTTTTAATAAATTACTGATGTTGTATGTTGAAGTGGAATGATATTAATGTTGTACTTAATTTATTATTATATCAGTGCTGTATCACTATTGCTAATTTTAGCTGGCAAAGTGAATTCAATTGTTTGTATCAGAATGCAATTTTACATTGAAGTAGAGTTTCCTTTTAGTAATAATGGTAATTTCATAAAGTTTATTATAGTTAATTTTACATTGTGATGAATTGTGTTCTTATGCCAAGTTATGATGGAACCTTAATTTATGATAATTTGGAACTTAGGGAAATTCTGAATATTCGGAGGATCAATGCAAAGAAATGATGGGTCATAGAGTTACCAATAGAAAGTGATATAGTAGTATATACAAGTTTTACATAATTTCAAATTATTTCATTTTCTCTACAACCTTCTTACTCCATCTGAAATCATGTTATATTAACATACTTGGATTCCTTTAGCCTTAAGTACACTAATGATATCAATTACGTAAGAAAACAACTAATTCATAAATATACTAACTATCTAAATACATATTATTTCCTGAGTTCTTAGATGAAGAGTCAATAAAAGAGATTCGTATATTACTTCGCCCTGTAAAAAGTCGAATTAAGAAAGTGAGTAAACGACTAAATAAAGAACGAATAATCTGATATCCAAGTTAATATGAATAAATAAAGTAATCATCAAATAAATTGTAATGAAGGAGAAATAATGTGTTCATTGAAGTTAGTAGTATAGATATAGTGATATATAAAGTTTCACCAAGATGCAAGCCCAAAGTGCGTGCATATATACTATATATATATACGCTATATATATAAGGTATTTTGGTTATTTTAAAAAATTAGAAATAAAGCACTTTAAACTGTTTATATTTATTTTATTATTGAAATAAAATTTAACATAACACTAACTTACCTTTTGGACCATATAACAATTAATTGCATTTTTTTTGATCATACATACATTAAATGTGGTTGTCATGGTAATAAATTAATTAACTTATTATCATAAATGAACTAAATGCATCGGTTGTGATAAATTTAATGCCACAAGATGTTTGTATTTGGAATAAGAAAAAGTATATTGTTTATAATTTGATGCATTTATGTTTGATGGATATAGATATTTAATGTGTATAACCCATTCTCGTTGAATTATGTTTCACTTTCAAGCTTCAGTTATAATAAAAAGGGCAGCGGTATTCATATTTTGCCAAAATGCATGGTTATTGACCATAATTAAGTATTCAAATAATAAACTAAAGATAAAGTGATACAAAAGCATTATGTATAGTTATATTACTATTTAAAAACTCATTATAACTATTACATTCGTTCATGTTATTTAGTATGACATTTACTATGTCATTTATGTATAATTTTGTGTGGTACTTAATTCTAGCATTCATTCATGATATTTGTTATATGATTTATTTATGATACCTTTTATCATATTTATTTAAGGAATGTCAGGAATGTAACCATAATCAAAATTTGTTGGAAGTAAGTCGCCACGCCCTATACTTAAAGTAAAAGATTAACAGCTAGGATTAAAACATGTTGTGCCATGGTTATAATTTTTGAGATTTTCAAATCTCATATAGACCTAAGACATTTTGGAAGTGTTTTATAACACTCGAAATATGTTATACATACAATAGGTAATAAATTCAAATATATTTTTAATGGCTCTTCACAAATTAATTTTAAATAACCAACGTTTCAGGCGAACTAACTGAAATTACATGTCACTAAGGTGACCTCTCTTATTTCAATTGTTCATGAAAATATTTGATATTTATGTGTATTTATTCATGCGAATATTAGCCGACCCAAAGAAAGACTAGTGTTTGGCCAAATCAATTACACATATGTGATGATAAATATGTAAAAACTGTAAGGTTTTACAAGTGAATAACTAATCGGCCCAAAAAAAGACTATTATTTGACATGAATTTATTGACAATGTTTGATCACTACAACAAGAGTACTAGTTACAGTTAATATTACTGTCCAAAGACTTGATATTAATGTTGTACTTGGTATCTTAAGAAGAGACTTACCAATTATTTGAATTTAATATGGCTGATATTCGGATATGAGCATGTACGATCAATCTTTATTTTTGTTCAATTTTCAACTAATTTGACTAAAGTATCTTCCAATTAAAATAATTTTCTCATCCTGTTTGGGACTAACTCTAAGGATTATTAATGGAACATTTTGTTTTATCTTAATTCAAGGATCTAGCTCTTGCAATTAGAAGGGTCACGTCCACCTATATTATGGTTGTGTAACAACCCTAGATTTTTGAAATATTTTTAAATTTGATTTTGTTTCATTATGAAAATATTTTTAAATTTATTTTATTTTCAAAACATTTTTAAAGTGTAGTAGTTATTTTTCCAAAACTAGTTATATTTATGTTTGAAATTTTAGTACTAAACTATTTTCTTATATTTTTCTATTTTTCCTACAATTTATTTATTTATTTCTTTTTCACTTTATTTTGTATTCATTTTTATTTTATTTACATGATTTTTATTTTGGTTTATTTGGATAAATGAAATAGGAAATTTCAAGAGACTAAAACCCTTTCAACTTATGACTTTTCATTTACTTGCCTCTTCACAATTTTGGGCTGACCTTTCCTAAGCAAATAGCCATATCTTTTGTTTTGTAATACACGTAAAAAAACTCTTTCTCATTTCACTACACATGCATACTTTCAGATCTAAGAAAAGGTAATGTCTTCTTCTCATTTTTTTCTACCTTTCTTTCACCTTTTCTATTGATTTTCAATTGTTTTTGCTTGAGTTTTCATGTACTTTATTTGGCCTATCACTTCACCCCACCTCCAATCACCACACCACCTCCTTTCCACCACCATACACGGCCTGACATCCCCTTCCTGTGACCATGATTGGCCGTGACCACTCCATGTTGCAAACATCTTCAAAATTTGCAAAACGCCTTGAAATATGCCATAGCCGAACTTAGTTTGCACATACCCTTCATATTTCCACTTCCGCCTCCTCCTTAGCCACCTCCACCTACTTGTTCACCACCACTAGCCATCTCTCCGGCCACCATCAGGCCTGTGCATTCCAAGGCCAAGCACAATTCAGGTATGGCCGAACCTAAGTTTGCACCAAAACTAGTTATTTTACATTACCCCTTAATTTCCCTTCATGTTATAACTCAAAACACTTCAACTCCTTGTAGTTGTGCCCATACATGCCATATCCTAGCCCAAAATATCATCATGGCCGAACCAAAATAGTGTTGTGGCCGAGCAAAGATGATTTGGAGTTAAACAAATATCAATTGAAAGTTTGGTGATGTGTTTGTAAACTTTATTTCTGTTTTGTCCTATAAGTTTAGTAGTGTATTTATATTTATATATTATTTTGTTTTGTTGTCAAATACAAGATTAACACTTAGCTCTCCACTCCACTCAAGTCAAAGTCGTGCTATCGTGCTTTCTGGATTTTGTTTATGTGTTTTGTTTTGCTATCTTCAACTTGAAACAAGTGAGTATTCACTCATGACTTCTTTACTTATATAAATTGTGAAGTGACACTAGTGAATGTGTAAAACTGCTATATCATGTTATACCTGCCTGTGATATGAATCATATAATGTTAATCCTATTTATAAACCTGTGATATCATCTGTTACTGCCATATGTTGTTATGCTGTTATTTATATTTATTTATCACACTGCAAGTTCCCTGTAGATTGGAATCACTATGGATTGAAATGATACATACCCGAACAGCCTTTAGAATAAGGAAAAATCATTATGGGCTGAAATGATAAACCCGAGCGATTTTTATTTATTTTAATTTACTTGGGACTGCGGGTTCGAAATGATAGAACCCAGATTTTCTTTGTAAATTGTGGATTGAAATGATATATTATCTGTATCACTTGACTTAGGTTAGAAATTTACATACAGGCCCGTGGTTATTATATATTTTTCTGGAATTTTTAAAAGTGCTTTAAAATGTAAAAATATGATAATTTGATTTAAATTTGAATTTAAAAATGATTTTTATTAAGTGTTATTGATTTTTTTATGAACTAAAATAGTTAAATAAATGAATGTTTAAAATGTAAATTTGAAATATAACTTTACTTGGAAAATGTGAAATGTGTTTTAAAAATAAAAGTTAAGTTAAGAAAATAAAATGGAAATTTGATTTAATTTATAAAAATGGCAAATTAAATTTAAAGCATTAAAGTAAATGAAAATGTTATAAAATTGTACATTGATTTTAATAAGTGATTTATTAAAATTCGATAATTATTTGTGAAATTTACTTTATAAAAATCCTAAGTTAAAGAGTATTTAAATGACCATTTTTAAAGCGAAAAATATTAAATTTTTATAAGTTAAAATGGTTTAAATTGAAATTTAATTGTTGCTGAAATTCTATTGAAAATCTGGAAATACTTTTAGTAGCACTTCAGAAATGCTATCATTTCTGAAATGAACTAAAAATCTAATAAATGAATATGTAGCACTTTGTAGGTGCTATAATTATAGAAGTGAACTAAAAGGCTAAAACTAATGAAAGAGCTATTGTAGCACTTGTTAAATGCTACAGTTGGCTGAAATAAGATTTTTGAACTAAAATTGAACTATTACAGCAGCTTTGTAAATGCTATCATTGCCGAATTGAACTATTTTTCAACTAAAATTGATATATTACAGCAATTTTTAAATGCTGTCTTTGCTGAATTGAATTGTTTTCAAATGTAACTTGCCATAGCATTCTCTAAGTGTTGCGAAAGCTGAAATTTCACTATTTTTAATGTATTTAAGTGAATAAACGAACTGTGAAAAGGCTAAAATTTAGGAAATTGAATATTTGAGTTGTAAATATAACGACTTCACTTTTAAATGGTTTAAATGGAGTATTTTGATTTGAAATATAAACCATTTTTGAAATGTGATATGGAATGGTATTTAAATTAAATAAAAATGAATGAGGTTTTGAGAACATATGATATTTTGATATTTGAAATGGATTTGAAATGATATTTGATTTTCAAAGTATAAAATACCATTTTGTAATTTATAACCACGGGCTATAATAACCGTTGGTTGTTAAAGAGACCGGGATCGGATATGGACATACTCTCTGTCGATACCGAAAACCACTCTAACAACTATGTACGCGGTGGAGTTCCAGAATGAAGTAGGATGGTGGCGACGTTCTTGAGGTATATTTCGTGGACTCGACTCCCGTGAGCTGGCATAAGGCGGCTAAAACATGAGCGATCTCGGGCCAAGTGAGGTCATTCCTCCTATCGGACGCACTTCTTCGATACCATTCTATTACTATTGTGATTGATTGGGTGCACCCCTTGACTTTTGGGAGTGTGGTTCGAGGTGGGCGTAGTAGCTGCTACGTTACCACCAGCCCGTCTGCGTAATTGGTATATCTACCTTGGCATTGCCTTGTGTGCCATATCGCCTACCATAACGAGTTTTACTACGAGTTTATTTTTCTCCCGTAACCCATGTAGTATTTAGGGTAGCCTTCCGATCTGGAGATGTGTTGATACTGGATGGACTACTGAGACTATTACGTGTTAAGGGGAATATTGGGTCACTCCTTAACGCTATTTTAAAGTAAGTTTATTTTACTGTAGACATTATTATAATAGTGCAATAATACTGCATAGTAAATGGTTTAACGGATCCTTAGAGGATGGGCGGTCCGAAACATCCTTTAAGTTACTTGTACTTTATTACAGTTCACTTGAATTGTTTTACATTATATAAGTATATATGTCCTGACTCGAGTGTTTTGTGTTTTTCTTTATGCTCGGGTCAGCCTGAGTATTCACAGCTTTGGATTTCTCTTTTTGGAGCTCGGAATCGCTGGAGATTCTACCTATCTAGTTATTTATCTATTTCATTTTTAGTAGTTCTATTTCAGCTTTTGTATTAGTGGACTTCTATATATTTGGGATTTCTATTATGTTGTTTTCAGACTGATATTATGTATTTATTTTGAGACTTTGTTATAGTAGCTTCATGAACTACTATGGTATTTTAATTTCCGCTGCGAGTTATTCTGATATTTCTGTGTCTGTGATTCTATGAATGATTTTATTTTCTCCAAATTTTATTACAATCTGTTATTTTGAATTATTCAAGTCTGACATATATGGATTATTGTCGATTTGAATGGTCCAAAATAGTGGGTCGTTACAGTTGGTATCTGAGCTTTGGTTTTTAGGCAAACCTTAGTCTGCAGAGCAAAAAATCATTAGAGATAGGGTAGAAATAGGCTAGAATGGGTGAAATCAATCTCAGAATCATTTCTTTGTGAGAGAACGTATTTTCAAAGTATAAAATGATTTTCAAAATGATTTTTTTCAAAAGATTTTTCAAAGATTATTTTGGTATAAAATTTTCATATCTGCTTTGTTAGTATTTTTCTTTCACTAGGATATTCATCCAAGTGAATTTATCTTATCTTATCTTTGTCTTCCCTATACCATGTCCTAAATTCATTCTTGATTTTTCAAGATGAATCGTGCAAATGCCAAAGGTAGGGGCCGTGGTATTTCCCCATCTCCTCAGCTTGTTGCTCCTGTTAGATTTACTGTTCTCCGTAAGGAATTCACTCAACTTGGTGGTACCAAGTTTTCTGGTTTAGAGAGCATCGTTGAAGCTCAGCAATGGTTGCGGAGTTTAGAGAGGATATTTACTGGTCTTGAGATTACTGATGCTCAGAAGCGTCAGTTAGCAGCATGGTAGTTGTAGGAGGTTGCCCTAGATTGGTGGGAGTCTGTTATGGCTAACACCGTCGAGACTGATATTACTTGGGAGCAGTTTAGGTATCCTTTGTGTTATCTTGAATTTTGTTCCTATTTTCCTTTCTTTTGAATTTATCTTAAGTGTTTTTTATTTTTTCCAGAGAGGCTTTTGTGGAAAAATGGATGCCCAAAGCTGGTAAATCTCAGCTTTATCGTGAATTCATGGATCTCAAGCAGGGTACATGTCCTTGTCTAAGTATGAGAGGAAGATCAATGAACTTTTCAAGTTCGGTCCGAGCCTGATAGACACTCCTCTCGAGAAGAATGCGAAGTTCGTAGCTGGTGCTCGTCTCTAGTGTTATGATCGTCTCATTTCTCATGTTCATGGCACTTTTACCCAGCTTATGGATATGGCTATCCGATATGAGAACCCTACTTCTAAGGTCCTACTATTATTGATGCTCATTCATCTTAGTCTTCCTCTGCTAAGTCTAGGAAGAGAAAACCTAATTACCAACAGCAGAAAAAGAATTGGCTCAAGCATCCAGATTTGGGATCTTCATCATCTGCTCCTTCTCAGAGGCAGTCTGTTGATCTTTCTACCATCACCTACTTCAGATGTGATCAGAAGGGATACTATGCCAATAGTTTTCCTACTTTAGCTCATGTTGTTGTTCCTCCACCTGCTCAGTTGGCTAGGCGTGATCTTTGCCATATCAGTCTCCAGCCTGGTCATTTTAGGAAGGATTGCCCCAACCAACAGAAGGGTAAGCCTTCTGGTATATTTGGTGTCTCCTCTGCATCTTCTTCAGTTCCTGCACATGCTCCTACTCCTGGTGATGACCAGGGTATTCTTCAGGGCACCTTTTCTTTATTTCATCATCATGTTCGTGTTTTATTTGATACTGCAGCGTACCATAGTTTTATTTCTGTTGATTTGTGTGAAAAGTTTGAGCATCTCCTTTCTCCTGAGTACGCTTCTGTACCTTTATATGTTTCATATCCCATTGGGGGCCTCGCCGACCTTAATTAGATTTGTAATCAAGTGAAGCTTCTCTATTCTAATCATCGCTTTAGTGATGATTTCTATGTTCTGAGCTTCGATGCTTTTGATTTATTGCTTGGAGGTGATTGGCTTGGTAGGCATGATGCCCGTATCTCTTGTAAAGCCCGATATGTTTATCTTTTTGATGATTAAAGAAATTCTTTGACTATTCAGTGCCGCATGCCTCAGGATTTTGCTAGCAGTTTTATTTATTCTCTGAATTCTTCTCCTAGTGATCTTGAGTTGACTCCTGTAGTCAGAATCTATCCCGACGTATTTGGCGAAGTCACCTCTTTGCCTCCTAAGCGGGAAATTGATTTTCGTATTGATCTTATTCCTGGTGCTCGACCTGTTGTTCTTCTTCTTAGAAGAATGGCACCCCGCGAGAAGGTTGAGTTAAGGAAGCAAATTGAGGACTTAGCTTCCAAATGGCTGATTAGGCCTAGCTTTTCATAATGGAGAGCAGCGGTGGTTTTCGTCACCAAGTCTGATGGTTCCTTGAGGATGTGTGTTGATTATAGGGAGCTAAACAAGCTCACTATGAAAAATAGATATCCAATGCCTCGCATCAATGATATGTTTGATCAGCTTTATGGTGTTACTGTTTTCTCTCAGCTTGATCTTGCCACAGGTTTTCATCACATCAGGGTTGCTGAGGAAAGTATTCCCAAGACTGTTTTCCGTACTGAGAATGGATTCTATGAATGGTTAGTCATGCCTTTTGGTTTGACTACTGCTCCTGCTTTCTTTGTTGATATGATGAATCATGTCTTTCGTGATGTGCTTAATAAATTTGTTCTAGTCTTTGTTGATGATATCCTTGTCTTCTCTCAAACCAAGGATGAGCATGAGTCGCATTTGAAATCTGTTCCGGAGACTCTCAGAAATCATCAGTTGAAGGCTAAATTTTCTAAATGCCATTTCTGGAAGGATGGAGTCCGATTTCTCGGGCAATATTGTTTCTGGTAATGGAGTTTCTGTTAATCCAATCAAGATTGCTGCGATTAATATAAGCTTTTCTTTTCTCTCTTTTCTTTTATCCTTTAATTATCCTATCTTTTCAATTGTTCTTATTGTCTCCCTATTCTGTTACAGGATTGGAAAAATCTAAAGACTCCATCTGATATTCGTAGTTTTCTGGGCTTTGCCGGTTATTACCGGAGATTCATCTAGAATTTTACTCGGATTGCTGCACGTCGTACTGCTTCAACTCGTTAGAATGCTAAGTTTATCTGGGATAAGAAGTATGAAGCTTCATTCAGTGAGTTAAAGGGAAAGCTAACTTCTGTACCAGTTCTTACCGTCTCGAATGGAAGTGAGGGGTTGACAGTATACACTGATGCTAGTCGTGAGGGATTGGATGATGTTCTCATATAGAATGGTAAGGTCATTCTCTATGCCAGCTGTCAGTTGAAAACCCACGAGGCAAATTATGCTTCTTATGATCAAGAGTTGCCTGCTGTTGTCTTTGCTTTGAAGCTTTGGAGGCATCATCTTCTGGGAACCAAGTTTGAGCTTTTCACCGGTCATCAGTCTTTGAGATATATCTTCTCCCAGAAGGATTTGAATCAGTGGCAAGTTCGTTGGCTTGAGTTTCTGGCTTCCTACGACCTCGATATTAGCTATACTCCTGGTAAAGCTAATATTGTAGACGATACTTTGAGTCGGAAAAAGGCTTTGTTGTGTCAGCTTGTTGTTTCTTCTTCTCCTCTTTTGGATCGTATCATGGCTAAGCAAGATGAGGATGAGATGCTTAGATCGATGAAGGAGAGTGTTCTTAGCAGAGTTGGTGGTGGAAGTAGTGGTGGTGGTGGAGCTCAGATCGATGATAGAGGGATTTTGAGGATTAATGGTAGGATTTGCATCCCGAATGTCGATCCAAACTTTCTATTCATCCTGGTATGTCGAAGATGTATCAGAATATGAAAAGGCTTTATTGGTGGAGAGGGATGAAGCGGGATATCTCTATCTTTGTTAGTCGGTGTGCGACTTGTCAGCAAGTCAAAGCCGATCATTAGAAGTCCCCTGGTATGTTGCAGCCCCTCGAGATTCCCAATTGGAAGTGGGAACATGTTTCCATGGATTTCATCGATGGTTTACCGAGGACAAAGAGGGGTAATGAGAGTATCTGGGCTATTGTGGATAGACTGACCAAGTCCGCTCATTTCATTCCGGTCAAGTCTACCAGTTCTGCTTCTAGCTTGTCTGAGATCTACATGAGAGAGATTGTTCGTCTCCATGGTGTTCCTCTCAGTATTGTTTGTGATCGTGATCTTATCTTTACCACTCAGTTTTGGAAAGCTTTTCAGGAATCTTTGGGTACTCATCTGAATATGAGCACTGCTTACCATCCACCGACGGTCAAACAGAAAGGGTGAATTAGATTCTCGAGGATCTTCTTCATGCTTGTGTGCTTGATTATGGAGGATCTTGGAAAGATCATCTCCATCTTGTCGAATTCACCTATAATAATAGTTATTAGGTATAATCTAACTTCTGTTTTAAGCATATCTTAATCTCTTTATCTACCTCATTCCATCTTTGGATTCAGGCCAGTATTAAAATGTCTCCGTTTGCTACTCTATACGGACGACCTTGTAGATCTCCATCTTGTTGGATTGAATCTGATAATCATTTGGTTCTCGGTCCTGATGTGATTTTGGAGGCTTCTGAGAGAGTTGAGGAGATTAAGAGGAAGTCGAGAGTTGCTCAAGATAGGCAGAGGAAGTACACTGATAGGCGTAGGCGGAGTTTGGAGTTTGCTATTAGTGATCAGGTTTTAGTTAAGTTCTCTCCCTTGAGGAATGTCATTCGTTTTGGTCATAGAGGAAAGCTTTCTCCTAGGTTCATTAGTCCTTTCCGCGTTGTGGAAAGAGATGGTTCTTGTGCTTATCGTCTGAATTTGCCCGAGAAGCTTTTTGGAGTGCACGATGTATTCCATGTATCTCATCTTCGCTGATATCTTTATGTTCCATCCATCTCTTATTGTCCAGCCTTCTGCTCTTGGTAGTTTAGATATTGAGCCTAATCTGACTGTCCAGGGGAAGCCACTTCGTATTGTCGACAGAGGTACGAAGTAGCTCAGAAGGAAATCTGTTAGTTTGGTCAAAGTACAGTGGAGTACTGATGATCGAGATTGTACCTGGGAGACGGAGGAGAGCATTCATGCTTCGAATCCGGAATTGTTTGTTTCAGGTACAATTTGTTTTTTATCGTGTTTTTCTTTCCTTATTTTTCCTTGTTCGTTCTTTTCGAGCACGAAAAGATTTCAGAGGGGGAGACTATAACAACCCTAGATTTTTGAAATATTTTTAAATTTGATTTTATTTCATTATGAAAATATTTTTAAATTTATTTTATTTCAAGATTTTATTTTTAAAACATTTTTAAAGTGTAGTAGTTATTTTTCCAAAACTAGTTATATTTTTTTTTTGAAATTTTAATACTAGTTTAAATTTAATAAACTATTTTATTATATTTTTCTATTTTTCCTAAAAATTATTTATTTATTTCATTTTAACTTTATTTTATATTCATTTTTATTTAATTTACATGATTTTTATTTTGGTTTATTGTGATATCCCGAAATTTTTGGCAATATAAACTTAATATTCTGTATTTAAAATTAAATTGATTTGATAATTTTTGTAAATATATTTGAACTGATTTAATAATCTTATTTAATAAATAGTTAATTAGTGAATTTATCTTTTAATAAGCTAATAAACTATTTTAAATAGATGAGTTTGTTTTTAAATTAAATTAACACAGCATGTTTTCTAATTTCAAATATTTTGGTAATTGGAAACTGGTTTTACTTAATATTAAGCTTCTCAAACTATTTTATAAATAACTAAATGATTTTAATCCGTAAGTTAAATGTTTTATTTGTTTAAATATATATTTTAACTTAAGTTTGAATGTTAATTTAGGTTAAAATAAAGTTATAAAAATGTTCGTTTTATTTCTTTTTAAAATATGGATTAATAAATGTGATTTGTAATTAAATATGAGGTTTAAAATACAATTAAAATATGAAACATTAATTCATTTAAATGATAAGTAATTTACAATCTCTTTTATAAATTTATTTTAAATGATCAAAAATATTATTTTCAAATAATAAAGTAATGTATTGTTTTATTTATAATAATACTTGGTTTTATTCTTAAAAAAATATATGTTACTTATCTATATATAACTAAGTATTAAAAACTAATTAATTTTGTTAAAAGCTTTCATTAACACTTTAATTATAAATAATAATTACTTTAGAGACAAGTGTTATTAAGTTAAGATTGCATTATAACATGTGTTAAGTGAAAAAGCAAGGGAATTTACAAGTGTTAATACTAAAGCCAAGTGTCAAATTTTAATTTTAATTTTCTTTGATTTTTTTTATCATGGAAATAAGATATAAACACATGCCCTCTTTCTTTCCTTGCCTTTTCTCATTTTCATTCCTAAACAAAGAAATGTTCAGCTGAAAACAACCCTCAAAATCAAATCCATAGTTTATCTTCAAAACAAAAATTCTTTGTAACTTATTATCAAAATGCATAGCAAAGATCTTTGTAGTATTCTCATAAACAAACTCATGCAAATCTGAGAATCAATCCCTGTAAGCAAAACATGCAAAAATGAAATTCCTGATCCATTTTCTACATGCAATTAAAAGATGCATATCAACCTCTGTAACACATTCTCCTCAAAACAAAATCACCTATAGTTTCAAATCAAAATCAGTTCCTCCTCAAAACTAGAAACTCATTTTCAAAGACCAATTTTGCAAATCTTAATCAAGTCCGCAAGCCTGCATTTTTCCCAAATCTGGAAATCATGAAGCTTGTTTCTTTTCAAACCTGGAAATTAAGGAAGTCTACAATCTTTCAAACAAGCATGCATGCAGTTTTCAAAAGGAAAAAGCATGAGGCAACTTCAGTTCTAAAGATTTTCAAAGGATTGCTCTATTTTTTTCAAATATCAGGTGAGTAACTTTTAAAAAAAACTTTAACGGTTAAAATTTTGTGGCATACTAGTATACTGAAAATGAATATATATTGCATATACTTATAATTAAGTGTCTGGTGCGAAATTGTATTTGTGTGCATGCTATCTAAATTGCCTTGTACTGTTTTGATTTCCTGGCATAAGTTTTTATTTAAAATCCTTATTTCTTTAATTAGTTTTTGCTAGAATGAAATTGATAAATCAAAGTTGATGAGTTACCTGAGATTAATATTTAAAGATTTTTAGTAAGTTGAAATATAAACTTGATGGTCTCTGGAAACACATAAAACATCAAAGCATGTTGATATAAATCAAAATTTATGCTGTATAAATTATAAATTCAGTATTGTACATTGAATACACTAACTAAAACTTGGTTTCTAAATCAAGAATCAAGATTTTTAGGAATAGGATTAAGGTGCAGTTAGGATATTTACTGAAAGTGGGAATTCTTGATTTCCTCGTGATCTATGTAACTGGAGAGGACCGAGTTCTTCTAGATGGTAGAGGGGTGATTGTTGATGCCTAGAAAAATTGTTGATGGTGATTTAATTCATCAGAGAAGCCGTGGTTGTGATTTGAAGGTGGGCACCCTAGTTTTAACTAGGTGAAGAGAATCGATCACCACTGCTTGTAGAAGTGATCGAGTTCAACTTTGCTTTGGGAAATAATAGCTTGGTGGTTGGCGATCGTGTCGCCGGAGGCATTGATATTCTGGTGGTCGGAGGTATGGAAACGAGAAATTCCTAGTCTTACTCATCTCAGATGCGGGATTTCAGGGTTCTCGAATTTGTTTTCGATTATGAATCAGTGGAATTGTTGCTTGGATGAATCTGGGTTGATGTTCGTCGACCGAGGGGAGGTTACGAAGTTGATCAGGGAAGCCAGAGGCACTATACACGTGCATGGTGAATGTTGATCTGATGGTGTAGCTGTTGGAATTGGGGTTGTGGCATACTCGAGTAAGTTCTCGGGGAGTTCGAGTTTTGACTCGAAGCAACTAAAGATTTGACCCGAAGTTTTTTTAGAGAAGGCTCGGGTTAAAATTTGTTTACAGGTTTTAACAACGGAAAACCTGATTCAGTTTTAAAATGAAAAGTAAAGTTTTAAAATATAAACAAATTTTTTTAAATAAGTTTAAACTGAATTTGAATCTGAATTCAAATAGTTGAATCTGGGTTTTTGAAATAATTTGAATTTTGTAAATTCAAGTTTTAGTACAAAACAGAAACCTGATCTTTTTTGTTTATATTTCTTTAAAGCAAAGTATAAAATGCAAACTGAAATTTAAACTGTTTTAAAACTGGGTTTGAATATGAATGCTAGTAGTTTGAATCTCAGAATAGAAATAATATAAGTTTTTAAATTTAAAATTTGGTTTTAAAAACTTTTAAGTTTAAAAATATATTGGTTTTAAATTTGAGCTGAAAGTTTAAAATTGTAAAATAGGAATTTAAATCTGAATTGATTTGAATTTCAGTTTTAAAATAAAATAAGTTTTTAAATTCAATTTGTTTTAAATATTTTAGAAATGGTTAAGTAATTTAAATTTTAAAATGAAGATGAAAATTGTAATTAAGTTTTTAAAACTTAAGTTTAAAAGCTGTATTTCAGTTTTAAATTTAAGAAAATGTTTGAATTGAAATTGTTTTTATAACTTGGAATGGTTAGAGTGTATTTTTAAATTAATTGGAATTTAAAAAGGAAATGGAATTTAAATTCTTTTAGAACTTCTTTGTAAAAGGAATGTTTCTTAACACATAAGATAAAAAGGTTTTAAAACATTGTTTAGACAAATTGGTTTTCATTCTTAAAATCTTAACTTTAAAATAAAGTTTGAAAATGGAATTTGAATTAAACATAAAAACAATTTGTTTTTTTATGTTTAAATAGGTAAGAAATGTTTTCTTAAATTAAATTAGAATTTAAGAATTTGAATTCATTTAAATTATTAAGTTAATTTAAGTGGGAATTAATTATTTAATTAATTTATAATATGGATGATTAATTAAGTAATTAAGGAATTTTTCTTAATTGATTAATTAAGATTTAAAACTAATTAATTAGGGTTAATTAATCTAGAATTAGGGATTATTAATTAAATTTTAATTAATAATTAAGAATTGATTAATCAAGTAATTAAGGATTAATTAAGTTGCAGTTAACACTTAATTAATAAAAATAATTAGAGATTAATTAATCGGTAATTAAATATTAATTAACTTAAAATTAATAACGGTTAATCTGAGTTAATTACTTGAGAAGTAATTAAGAATGGTTAATGAAGGCCATTAATTAAGATTATTTAACAATTAATTAATGTGATTAATTTTTATAATTGATTAGATTAATTAATTAATAAGAATCAATTTTTGAAATTGTTTAAGTTTAATTACTTAATGGAAGTAATTAATGAATTAATTACTTGATGTAATTAATTGGGTTAATGTTATTTGTTTAGATTAATTAATTAAGTTTAAATAATTTAAACATTTGTTGACCTGGTGAATATTTACTTTATGTAATTAATGGAGTAGTAATTACTTAGGGAAGTAATTAATTGATAATTACTGGATGTAATTGAAGATGTTTATTTATGGAAGTAATTTAGATTAAATTACTTTGAAATTAATCAAGGGATTAATGGAGATAATTAATTAAGAATGATTAATTTATGGAATGAGTAATTAAGGGTATTTAATTACTGGATTATTATTAATCAAGAGTGATTAATATATGTGAGGTTTAATTGTAGATTAATTACTTAATGTAATTAATTTATATAGAGAGATTGATTAAATGTAATTAGAAATCATTAATTAATTAATTAATTAATTAATTATGTAATTTAATATTGATTTATTAAGGATAATCAATAAATGAAGTAATTAATTAATAAAGGATTAATGTAATTAATTTTAGATAATTAATTGATTAAGTAATTACAAGTTAATTATTTGCAAAGAGTTAAGTATAATTAACTTGTGAAATTAATATTAAAGGCTAATTACTTATTGTAATTAGGGAATTATTAATCAGTAATGATCAATTGAAATGACTAATGAGATGGTGATTAATTAATTTGTAATCAATTAATAGTTAAGTTAAGCAGGATTATAATGATGAAGTAATTAATTTAATTCGCTTTAAATTAATTATAGATTAAGCAATTAATTTAATTCATTTTAAATTAATTATAGATGGTGTGATCATTAGATCGTTGCTTATGTATGAATGATTGATATTGGTTGCCTTGTATAGTTTGTATCTCAGCAATGAGATAAATTATGTTATGGATGCACTGGTTGCATTTGGATGATGATATGGGTTATTTGTTGATGATAATGTTAATTATCTATTGTTATGTTGAGAATTATCTATCTGTGTGTATATAGATAATGAATTGAATTATTTTAAACTTTAAAACAACTTGGACCTAAAAGACACGTTTTGGATTTCGATGAGACCGGGATCGGGTTTCCATATTTGGATATCCGAAAACCACATCGATCCAAATTAACGATAGGTCGTGAATCTCAAGTGAAGATGAAGATTCAGAGTGCAAGGGTTATCGTCGTTAACTCCGACGGTCATTTCAAAATGAGTGTAACGAGATAAAGCCTTCGGGTTTCGTTCGAACCAGAAACGAACTTGTATGGATTGAATGCTTTCAGAACATCCTTAGGTGGACGATGAGCATTCTAAGAGATGTGTTCTCTAAAGGTAATCGTAGCCTCAAGCCTCATCAACCGGGAATGGCTAAAACAGGGGAGGTGCAGCAAGGTTAAGTGGTCATGCCTAAGTAGGACGAGATTTTTCCCTATCTAGAAGTCCCTTTATATATTCGGCTGTATGGGCAGTTGGTTGCAAACAACTACGGGGTTGTCTTGTTCGGAACTCTACAGTAAGGAATGGTTCTGGCCTTGTGTTGCAGGGGAGTTAGGGTGGCTCCTCGGTACGGTGATCTAGGCCACGTACTGTGACGGGCGGTACCCTAGTAGCCCTGCCATTGTATGAAATCCAAAATCCAATAAGTGCCAACGGTTTTGATTTTATTACCCACTTTTGTGGCTAGTAGCTGGAATTTAATGAATGTAACAATTTCGGCTATTTCATATTTATTTGAAAACCCTAGACCTATTATAATATCACTGGATTTCCTATCAAATGTTTTAGTTAGCATAAGGTAAAAACTTTTCCATGTTTATGTGTGGGAAGTCTTACGTGATACCTTTCTTTTCAAAGGTTTTTCAAAAGTTAAGAAACTTTAGCATGTTACTCACACCAGACCCATGTCTGACCTAGAGTTTATTTTTGTTTTTCATAAACTCTTGGGTACTCAAATTTTTACGAGTAGCCAAGGGATTCAGGTTAGCTTTGACGAATTGTGGAGGAGCAATGGAGCAGAAGGCTTCTGCATGTAGATATATAGTTTTTCGCTGTGTTGGTATCTCTGAGTGTTTTCTGTATTGTGTTTGAGTTGTAATAACTAGACAGGTATTTATAACTGTCCAGTATGTGTTGTGTTGTCTGTGTAACTCTGATATTTGTTGTACTATGTAATATTTATGTTATTAATATAATTTATTCGTTTCGCTGTTGAGATTCTAGTGTTGTTTCTTCTTTCTCTTCTTTCTTTTTTTCTTTTCTATCCCTTTCTTTCTTAAAGGCGATGTGATTTTCTGGGAGTAGAAAGTCGGGTCGTCACATTTATTTGAATAAACGAAATAGGAAATTTCAAGAGACTAGAACCCTTTCAACTTATGACTTTTCAATTACTTACCTCTTCACAATTTTGGGCCGACCTTTCCCAAGAAAATAGCCGTCTTTTATTTTGTAATTCACACAAAAGACTTTCACATTTCACTACACATGCATATTTCAGATCTGAGAAAAGGTAATTGTCTTCTCATATTTTTCTACTTTTCTTTCACTTTTCTGTTGATTTTCATTTGTTTTTGCTTGAGTTTTCATGTACTTTGTTTCGCCTATCACTTCACCACCACCTCCAATCACCACACCACCTCCTTCCCACCACCATACATGGCCTGACATCTCCCTCCTCTGATCATGATTGGCCGTGACCACTCCATGTTGCCAACATCTCCAAAATTTGCAAAGCACCTTGAAATATGCCATAGCCGAACTTAGTTTGCACATACCCTTCATATTTCCACTTCGGCCTCTCCCTTAGCCACCTCTACCTACTTGTTCACCACCACTAGCCATCTCTCCAGCCACCAGTAGGCCTGTGCATGCAAAGGCCGAGCATAATTTAGGTATGGCCGAACCTAAGTTTGCACTAAAACCACTTATTTTACCTTACCCCTTGATCTCCCTTCATGTTATAACTCAAAACCCGTCTACTCCTTGTAGCCGTGCCCATACATGCCATATCCTAGCTCAAAATATCTTCATGGCCGAACTAAAATAGTGTTGTGGCCGAGCAAAGATGATTTGAAGTCAAGCAAAAATCAATTGGAAATTTGGTGATGTGTTTGTAAACTTTATTTCCATTTTGTCCTATAAATTTAGTAGTGTATTTATATTTAAATCTTGTTTTGTTTTGTTGTCAAAGACAAGATTAACACTTGGCTCTCCACTCCAATAAGGTCAAAGTCATGCTATCGTGCTTTCTGGATTTTGTTTATGTGCTTTGTTTTGCTATCTCCATCTTGAAACAAGTGAGTATTCACTCATGACATCTTTACTTATATAAATTGTGAAGTGACACCAAGTGAATATGTAGAACTGTTATATCATGTTATACATGCCTGTTATATGAATCATATGATGTTAATTCTATTTATACATCTGTCGTATCATCTGTTACTGTCATATGTAGTTATGCTGTTATCTATATCTGTTTATCACACTGCAAGTTCCTTGTAGAATAGAATCACTATGGGTTGAAATGATACATACCCGAACGGACTTTAGAATAAGAAAAAATCGTTATTGGCTGAAACGATAGACCTGAGCGATTTTCATTTATTTTAATTTACTTGGGACTGTGGGTTTGAAATGATAGAACCCGTGTTTTCTTTATAATTACGGATAGAAATGATATATTAGCCGTATCACTTGAATTAGGTTAAAAAATTATATAGAGGCCTGTGGTTATTATATATTTTTCTGGAATTTTTAAAAGTATTTTAAAATGTAAAAATATGATAATTATATTTAAATTTGAATTTAAAAATGATTTTTATAAAGTGTTATTGATTTTTTATAAACTAAAATAGTTAAACAAATGAATGTTTAAAATGTAAATTTGAAATATAACTTAACTTGGAAAATGTGAAATGTGTTTTAAAAATAAAAGTTAAGTTAAGAAAATAAAATGGAAATTTAATTTAATTTATAAAAATGGCGAATTAAATTTAAATATAAAGTAGATGAAAATGTTATAAAATTGTACATTAATTTTAATAAGTGAAATATTAAAATTCGATAATTATTTGTGAAATTTACTTTATAAAAATCCTAAGTTAAAGAGTATTTAAATGACTATTTTTAAAGTGAAAAATGTTAAATTTTTATAAGTTAAAATGGTTTAAATTGAAATTTAATTGTTGCTGAAATTTTATTGAAAATCTGGAAATACTTTTAGTAGCACTTCAGAAATGCTGTCGTTTCTTAAATGAACTAAAAATCTGAAGTAAATGAATCTGCAGCACTTTGTAAGTTCTGTAGTTGCAGAAGTGAACTAAAAGGCTAAAATTAATGAAGGAGCTATTGTAGCACTTGTTAAATGCTGTAGTTGGCTGAAATAAGATTTTTGAACTAAAATTGAACTATTACAGCAGTTTTGTAAATGCCGTCTTTGCTGAATTGAACTATTTTTCAACTAAAACTGATATACTACAGCAGTTTTTAAATGCTGCCTTTGCTGAATTGAATTGTTTTCAAATGTAACTTACCGTAGCATTTTCTAAGTGCCGCAAAAGGTGAAATTTCAATGTTATAATGTATTTAAGTGAATAAACGAACTCTGAAAAGGCTAAAATTTTGGAAATTGAATATTTGAATTGTAAATGTAATGACTTAACTTTTAAATGGTTTAAATGAAGTATTTTAATTTGAAATATAAGCCATTTTTGAAATGTGATCTAGAATGGTATTTAAATTAAATAAAAATGAATGAGGTTTTGAAAAGATATGATATTTTGATATTTTGAAATGGACTTGAAACGATAATGGATTTGAAATGATATTTGATTTTCGAAGTGTAAAATGCCATTTTGAAATTTATAACCACGGGTTATAATAACGGTTGGTTGTTAAAGAGACCGGGATCGGATATGGACATACTCTCTGTCGATACCGAAAACCACTCTAACAACTGTGTACGCAGTGGAGTTCTAGAATAAAGTAGAATGGTGGCGAAATTCTTGAGGTATATTACGTCGACCCGACTCCCGTGAGTTGGCATAAGGTAGCTGAAACTGGAGCGATCTCGGGCCAAGTGAGGTCATTCCTCCTATCAGACACACTTCTTCGATACCATTCTATTACTGTTGTGATTAATTGGGTGCACCCCTTGATTTTTGGGAGTGTGGCTCGAGGTGGGCGTAGTGGCAGCTACGTTACCACCAGCACGTGTGCATAATTGGTATATCTACCTTGGAATTGCTTTGTGTGCCGTGTCACCTACCATTACGAGCTTTACTATGAGTTTGTTTTTCTCCCGTAGCCCATGGAATATTCAGGGTAGTCTCCCGATCTGGAGATATGCCGATACTGGATGGACTACTGGGACTATTACATATTAAGAGGAATATTGGGTCACTCCTTAACGCTATTTTAATGTAATTTTATTTTACTGTAGACATAATTATAATAGCGCAATATTACTACATAGTAAATAGTTTAACGGATACTTAGAGGATGAGCAGTCCCAAGCATCCTTTAAGTTACTTGTACTTTAGTACAGTTCACTTGAGTTGGTTTACATTAGATAAGTATATATGTCACGACTCTAGTGTTTTGTGTTTTGCTTTATGCTCAGGTCAGCCTGAGTATTCACAGTTTTCGATTTCTCTTTCTCGAGCTAGGAATCGCTGGAGATTCTAGCAATCTAGTTATTTATCTATTTTAGTTTCAGTTGTTCAAAAGTTAATGCAGTCAAGTTATTTTTTGGGTACTCTCTTTATTCACAGTATAACCATATTAAGATTAGTATTAATTAAAAATAAAATGACCTCCCGTTGAGCCCATTTAGCATTGCGTTAAGAAAAAAGAGGTTGAAGCATGTAAGATTGAAAATACTCATTTAACATACATTATAAATAAATGTATAAATAACGATAAAGAAGTCGCAAAGGATCTGGAAGAAAAAAAATTACATATAAATATATTTATAATTGTTTCTCTAATGAGATATACAGATATATAAATTAAAGTATACTATATTATATTAAGCTATAATTGAGATTTAAGTTATATTGTTTTAATTTATTTGGTATTTTTGTTATGTTGTCATTTTGACAGACTTTGGTTTTTTAATTCTAATATGAACAAATTTGGTTATTATTGTTTCATTAGAAATAATAAGATTAATTTAAGAATAAATTCAAACATTGTTGAAATTAGAACTCCTAGTATTTGAAATATAATATATATCTGCTTATGTTAAATACTTTTTATAATGAAGTCTCAAATTTTGATTTGATGACTAATATGGTTATTTGCTTCAGCTTATTAAATATTTCTATATTGAGACACTAAAGGTATAAAATGCTTTATTTATATTCTAAGCAACTTAAAAGTTATAGTTTTATGAACCCCCCCAAGGAAAAGTACTAAGATGGGAAATGCAACAGTTTTTGAGAACGTTGAGTCTAGGGAGAGGAATATAGTATGAATCATTTTCTTTAAAGATAATCATTATCTTTGACACTCTACGGTTACTTCTTCGAATAATGTATATGATTTCTTTCATTCATTAACAAGACTAAATTAGAAAACATAATAAGATAATATTAAACAAATTTTCTTCAAGTTAAGGTTACTGTTTCAAGAAAAAAATTCAACTACCTCAAAGTACAAGGCCATAAAGGAAATCCACTTGAAAATGAAGAAATACTATTCCGAATGACTTTGTAGCTTTTACCCATAAAGATAAATATCAGATTAATGAAGATGGTTCTTTGGATTTACATCAATTCATACAGGGTACTAATTTGAAATTTGGATTTAAGGTACGAATATATAATATAAATCTATAAGGACAACAAAGTTTGTGACCTTTCCCATCACCTTAAGGTAACAATATTATTGTTTATGAATAACTATTCAAAACAAAAAAGATCAAGTGGGTAATATAGAAAGGTATTAGGCTCATTATAGAAAAGACTATACTTAAAGGAAAACAATGTTCTATTTTTAAAGAGACTTTCTCTTTGGTTTTACTGAAAGACTCTTTAGAATTATTTTTAAACTAGTTATAGATTACGATTTTAATCAATATCAGAAGAATGTTAAAGTCGTATTTCCCAATGGAGACATTGATGAAACAAATTAATAAAACCACTTAAGGATTACCCTTTTATATTAGGGATTCAAAATAAACTATTATTATTCATAGGGTGATAATTGAATTATCACAAAAGGGCTGGAAAGGTAAGGCTTAAAAAATAGGGTTTAGTATACAAACTGTAAATCAATTGAATCTCTTTTGCCAAAAGAGGCAAATGTTGTCTTATATGGTAATATACGAATATCCTTGAAGCTAACGAAATATAAAATATTCCTCGTGCATTTGTGTTACGGAGTCTAATGCATGCTAAAATAATACACATATGGATATTGGGTGTATTATTTGGCAGATATCTTACTGACATTGAAAGTGACACAATGATTAATAACTAAAATTGTTACAAGATATCTTTAAGGAATAAAAAATTGAATGCTCCTTAATAAAAGATCGGATTGGTTGGAGATCATAATGCATTACGATCTGAATATTGCAGATGCCGAGAGTATAAGATCCACTTCATGTAATAATGATAATTTTTTTGGTGGAGCTATATGAGGAAAGTTGTCATACAGACAATTATAGCCTCCTCTATTTTGGAACTAGTATTTCTTTTTTTCTATTAGGTGACATCCAATTGTGAGAAATGATTGTAAAATTTTTTCACAAAGTTATGAAATATTAAAAAAATAATTGAAAGATCACTAAAATAGTACCGTGACAATAAAAAACATATAATTTTTAAGTAAGAGAAGAGTGCAAAATCAATTGTAATTTATAGAGCATATTATGAAAAATTCCATTATGGCGGATCCACTTACAGAAAGATTATCATCCTACGTCTTTCATGAGCATGTTGCTCAATTGCTGTAACTTTCATGTAAGGATATTTTGGTTCATAGAGAGTTTGTATTTGATACTTTCATGTGAAATATTGCTCTATACTTTGATTACAGGCATATATAAAGTTCTTTCTTCCGATCAGAAATAAAGTAATGAAGTTTTACTTGCACTTTAGGTTGTTCACACATTGAACGTTTTGATCTCATTGAAGTAGGACCAGTTGGAAATAGACATGTATAGAATTTCCATGCCACGTATTCATGATTGATCTATGTTATCTGATTGTGTTGGTATATATGACCATTAATGAGTTTAGTTATGCTAAAAGTAAAGAAAGCCGTTTAGGGAAAAAGTTAAAAAAAAAATTGTAAACTAAAAAACTTAAACGGCCTTCTAAAATCCTTTGTGTAAATGGATTTTAGGAAACCGTTAATGCCTAAAATAGTTTTCTGAAAACCATTTAGGGTTTAAATGGTTTTTAGAAAGCTGTTTAGGGATCGGCACATAAAAAATAGAGGCAATCTCCACTTATGTTCCTCCCCACGTTCGAATTTCCACTGTTGGAAGGAGCGACAATAAGAATCGACTCTATTTATCTACCAATTTACTCTGCTGGGAATGCTCTAAGTGGATTAACATGACCTTATTTACCAAGAAATAACCCGCTTCATAGCTGAAACCATGGTTCCAAATTCCGGTCGATGCTCCTAAATTTCGGCCATCTCGGCCCAGTTATGGTGGAGAGCGGACCGAATTTGGGTAGAATCCCGTTTCCGGTGATTCTTATTAAAAAAAGAAAAAAAACTAGTTCATAGCCTACCTGGTAACATCGAGCAAACCAAAGACATGAAAAGCATCAAACAAGAAAAATTGATGCATCAGCAATTGAGACTTTAGATTAACCAAAATTTAGGGTTTTGTTTGAGAGCAAGAGAAACTGCAAGCGAAGCGAGTGTTTTCGAGACCAAGAGAGGAATCATGCATGAGGAGACAGAAATAGATTGCTTTGCCTTCGGTAGAAAATATTTTAGGGCTTGAAGATGTATGTTAATGCTGAAGGTTGTACATGGCTCTTAATGGAGTGGTTGAGCCTTGTTTATTGCAAGAGAATAACAAAATCGAAATTTTAAACTTTACTTTTATCTGATTGAAAATGTGAAAATGTCAATTTAACTAATTAGATCTAGTTGTACTTATATTTGTTATATTACACCTAAAAAATAATTACCATGCCCAATACTGTGCTAATATATCAAAAACCTCGAAAAAAACAACGAAATCTGAAACCGGAATTATAGCGAAATTTTCGAAATTTTGAAACAGGAACTGAAAATATGAAAATTTCAATTCATCGGAACGGAACCGAAAATAGGAATTTTGAACCTAGGTTGAAACATGAAATATAACCAAGACATAATTTTCAGTATTCAAAACTGAAGTTTTGGCGTGACTCGGAAATTTTACAAAGCGCTCTAATGTTATTTAAGTTTGACTCGGTTTATAGATACATAACGATCGTGGTTTGAAATTTCAACTAAAGATAATCCAGCTAATGAAATATAAATCTAGCTAAGACTGACCGATTCCACCGCAGATCAACAGTATAAAACTCAATCATCTAACCCCGGCTTTCACGTCTTCTGCAATTCTTAAATTCTCATTGTTTGTTAACTGTAACGACCTGAAATTTTCGATCTCGAAAATTCCAGATAGTTAGGAAAAAGAAGAAAGAGATAGAAGAATAAGAAGAACAGAAACACCAACATCTCACATTCGCAGCAGATAAAATATAATAACAAATAATAACTGTTGTACAAAGGAAAACTGTACTTGCCAAATTTCACTTTAATATATAGAGTTACAACATATATACACTTACAATTAGCATGACTCAGATATATACAACAATGTAATATAGAGGGAATTCTCCATACGTTCCTGTCATCCAGCCTGTCTCCGAGCTCCAGAACGTCCTTACATGAAAATCTGTAATACTCGGTCTGACCCGAGAATTAAATCAAAGTAACACCCGGGTCAGGCTGGAAACCAGCATGAGTAAACCTATCTAACATGGAATACAAAGCATACAACTTATATAAAACCCGGTGTAACTCGTATAAATTTACAAATTCGCAATTTGTTATAGACATCACTTATTGCACACATCAATTTTTCAAGTACCAAAATTTAGATTAAATAGTCCAATTCACTTAAATCATTTCATTCCAGCCTATTGATTTCATATATCAATCTATAAAATTCGAAGTGGTTTCGGGTATTTTCTAATACCCGACTCCAGTCACTTCGAATCTCATGTCATCCTAACTGTAATATCCCGGAATTTTCAAGAATTTAAAATGTGATAATCTCTTAATTTAAATTATTTGAAATTGAAAAAATTATTATTTTCAAAAATAAATAACCAATTAACAATAATATAATGTCTTAATTTTGGTTATGAATTGGTTTTATAATAAGAATAATTATTTTGTTTGTATAAATAAATTCTAAATTGACTTATTGTTTTCATAATTGATAAATGCGTTTAAATATATTTATATTTGTGTATTTAAAATGATTTTAAAATAGGATAAATTATTTATAAATAATAATGAGCTTATTTAAAATTTGATATTATATTTATTTAAATTGAATTTAGATTTGGATTTTTAAATTTGTCTTTGAATTGAAAATAAATTTGAATTTAAGGGGATATACATACATCTTAAATAATAATAATAATATAGTTTGGTTTTAAATTATATAGATAATGTTTTTAGTTAAAAATAAGATTTGTTTTATATTTTTCTTTTTATAGAATTTTATCTATAGGAATTTGGAATTGTACTTATTTAATAAAAATAAATACAAAGGTTTTTGAAATAGCAATTTAAAATGAGTTTGTAATATTATATATAATTTTATTTAAAATATACTTGGTTTTATTTTATTTTATTTTAAAAAATTGTATTTATATAAATTTAGGAAACATTTATAAATTATCAAATGTATTTGTTAATTAGGAATTTAATTAGAAAAGTATTTTTAAAAAAACATATTAGTTAATTAGGAAATTAATTTAAAAAGCTATTAAAACTCTTTTAGGATAAATAAAAATAAACTAGGACAAGTGTTAAGTCCTAAATCACTTTTTCAACAAGTGTTAAACATTTAAAATGAGTTAAAGACAGTGTCCTTTTTTTTTAAATTTTCTTTTAATTTAATAAAACTGAAATTTTGCCTATTAAACACCATCTCTCTTCACTTTCTTTTTCTTTAAATTTTTTTTCATTCCTAAGAGAAACTAGAATGCCAATGCAATATTTACTCTTCAAAAAAATCAGAAAATCTTCAAAATCAAACATGAAATATCCTCTAATCAAATCTACAAATTTGTTTCCTGTAAAAATTTTCCCAAACCTGCCATCCATTCCTCAAATTCAAGCACCATCCTGAAATAAAATTTGAAACCCTATACCCATTTTCCAACCAAATACCATAACCTAAAATCGTATGCCGACCAAATCTGCAGGATTTATTTTCCTGCAATTATCCTTTAAAAATGCATGCCTGCAGTTTGTTTTCAAAACAAAATCAAGTGCAAACAAAAATCTGCAATATGCTTCAAAAGCTCAACGAAAATTTCAATCCAGATCTATAATTTCCCATGTCTACATCATCTTTCATATGCATGCAAGTGAATCTGAATCAAGGCAACCTGAAGTAATTCAGTTTATAGGCTAATCAAAGGGATTAAGCATTTATGTTTCAAAAGCTTCAAGTTCAAAGTATTTTGGCAAATTTCTAGTTTTATCGTCATACCTTTGCACTGCATTTAAAAAAGGTGAGTAAACATTTTACAAAAATTTAAGTAGTAATTATCTGTTGCATATGAGTTAGTGATGATGTTTATTATATATATAAGTTTGCATCCGTGTAGACAATTCTGCAATATGTGTTGTATGGCTTTGAATCTGTGCATGTTATATTTCATGAGTCTTCTCTGTTTCACCTTACTGAAAATTTAAGAAATATTCAGAAACTTCAAGCTATTCTATTTAAACAACTGTTAAGCCTTAGATTTAAACAAAATAAGTCAGTTTAAGTATAAACTAAGAACTAAAAATAGAACAAAGTTTCTGATATTTGAAATTTATCTGGAAACAAAAATGCAGTGACACTTAATCATCAATGTTTGAAATCAAATATTGAAATTGGATGAAATAATTTATATAATCTGGATTGTCACTGGGAAATATGAATTTTAGAAAGAAAATCACAATTTTTAAAATTAAATTGAGAGAGAAATTGGGGGTTTTCAGGAAACTGGATTTTGGTCATATTCTGTTGATCCTTGCATCTGGGTTGCTCGGGATTCTTGATGGAGCTAGGGGTAGGATTGGGAAGTAAGGTAAAAATTGTTGAAGAGTTTGTAATCCAATGTGGAGGTTGAAATTTCTCGATTTTGTTTTTAAACCTAGTTCTGTTCGAATTTTGGAATTTGTCTTTTGCATCTTCATTTTTGCATCGAGCCTTAAGGAATTTTGGGAGAAGGATGCGTGGTGGGTCGGCAACCCATAGCTGGATTTGTAGGGTTATCGTTGATCGGAGGCGTGGGTTCAAGGATTTTTCTGATGATGGTTTGGGTTTCAGTTCACCCTGAGGAGCTCGATTTTGAATCAAGGCATGTGTTGATGTTCTGTTGATCGTAGGTGATTGTAGAGAGGTTAGGTGACTTGGCGGTGGGTTCGTCGTTGACCGGAGGTGGTTCCGGCACTGGCGCAGGTGCACGAGGCGTTGTTGGGTGTTAGTGCGTTGTGTTGGTTTTGGGTTGTTGGGTATTAGCTCGGGGTATAGGGAAGTTGACTCGGCGAAACTCGCCTGATTCTGGGTTGTGGCTCGAGTGATTTTCTGGGTCTTTTGCATGTTTGATTTAAACTGTTAAGTTTTATAGTTTTTAAATTTAAACTGTAACAGTTTTTAAATTTTCAGGTAAAATTGTTTTTTAAAAAAGAAAGAAAATATAGTGTATTCGTTTCTTGGTTCAAGTATACATGGGTTGAACCCAAATTTAAATGTTCAACTAGATTTTTAATTTAAAATGAAGTAAGTTTTAAACTTTAAATTAATTTAAGCTAAATTAAATTCTTGAAAACTTATTTCTTTAAATTGATTTGTTAATATGAATGAATTTGAATGAATGGTTTAAAATGTTTTAAGTTAAAACCTTAATGTTATTTTCCAACTTATTTTGTAATATAAAGGAAATGTTTTATTAAATTAGTTAATGAACAATGATTTATTAATTAACAATTAAAGTTTTCAAGTAATTTATTAACTTGAAATAAGGATTGTTAATTAATAATTAAAGGAAAGTAATTAATGATTACTTTATATCTCAAACTAATTAATAACTTATGTTAAGTAAAGTTTTCAAAGTTAATTAAAGATAATGTTTTATCTTAAAGAATAATTAAGTTTAATGAATTGTAATTAATTAAGTTAATTAAGAAATATAGGTTTAATTAATTAATTAAATTAATTAATTAAGAGGGTTAATTAAGTAATTAATTAAATATAATTATTAATTTAATTAACTAATAATTATGATGATTTAATTAATGACTAATGATTAATTAAATTATAATTATTAATTAATTAAGTAATTAAACTAGTAATTAAGTTTTAATTGGGTTTTCTTAATTAATAACTAAAAGGTTATTAATCTATAATGCAAGTTAATTAAGAATTAATTAACTATTATTATAGGTTAATTAATTGTAATTAAGGATTGATTAATTTTAATTATGGATTAATTAATTTGTAATTAAGGTTGTTAATTAATAATTAAGTTTTATTAATTAATGATTAAGAGATGATTAATTAGTTAATTAAAGTTAACTAAATAATTATAAAAGTAATTTGTGATTGATTACTTTGTATTAAAGGGTTGATTAATAATTAAGGTTTATTAATCTATAGTTGAAAGATAATTAATCTGTAATTAACGATTAATTGGGTTAGAGAGTAATTAAGGGATGAATTACTCGATTATGATTTATGGGGTATTTGTAATCAAGCTGAGTTAATTAATTTGTTGATTAATTAATTAAAGAAAGTCACTTGATAAATGATTAAGTATGTTTACTTAATAAGTTTTTGATAAGAGTAATTACTTAAGATAAGTAATTGATGAATAAATTGCAGGGGTAATTGAGATAAGTGAAATTACTTATTTGGAAGTAATTTTAAATGGATAATTACTTGGTAAAGTAATTAAGGGTTTATTACTTGGTGTAATAAATCAAAGAATTTATAAAAGAAATTAAAAGTAATTAAGAAGTAATTAAGAATAATTAATTACTATTTATATTTATTAAAGTTGATTAATTGAAAAGAAATTAATTTAAGCATGATTAATTAATATAATTAATTAAGAAATAATGTAATCAATTATAGTTAATTAATTAATGGAAGTAATTAACTAAGGTTCATTAATTAATATGATTAACGAGAATAATTAAGGATTAATTACTTGATTAAGATTTAATTAATCAAGGTTGATTAATTAAGATAATAATTAATTAATTGGTTTAATTAATGGATAAGTAAGCAAGATTTATAAAGATGAAGGTAATTAATTTAATTAATTTTAAATTAATTAAGAGATGAAGTAATTAATTTAATTCACTTTAAATTAATTAGAAATAGAGATAGTTAATTTAATTCATTTTAAATTAATTATGTTATTATTAAGTAAATCATTGCCTACGTATGAATGGATGACATTGATTGTCTTGAATGGATGTAATCTGAGAAATGAAGTAATTAACGTTGTGTGGTATGAATGCTTGGTTGCATTGTGATGGTAATATAGATTATCTATTGTGATAATGATGTGGATTACCTATTTTGTTATGGATCATCTATTTATTATGATAATGTGATTATCAATTGTGATTTGTGAATTATCTATCTGTGTGTATATAGATAGTTGAATTGAATTGTTTAACCTTAAACAACTTGGACCTAAAAGATACGTTTTGGATTTCGATGAGACCGGGATCAGGTTTCCATATTCGGATATTCGGAAACCACATCGATCCAAATTAACAATAGGTCGTGAATATCAAGTGAAGACGAAGATTCAGAGTGCAAGGGTTATTGTCGTTAACTCTGAGGGTGATTCCAAAATGAGTGTAACGAGATAATGCCTTCGGTTTCGTTCGAACCCGAAATGAACTTGTATGGATTGAATGCTTTCAGAACACCGTCAGGGAGACGATGAGCATTCTAAGTGATGTGTTCACTAAAGGTAATCGTAGCATCAAGCCTCATCAACTGGGAATAGCTAAAACAGGGGAGGTGAAGCAAGGCTAAGTGGGTCATGCCCAGGTAGGATGAGTTTAATCCCTATCTAGAGTCCCTTTTATTTCGGCTGCGTGGGCGGTTGAATAGCTACATCCGCCGGGGTTGTCTTATTCAGAACTTTTCAGTAAGGAATGGTTCCGGCCTTGTGTTGCAGGGGAGAGGGCATACTCCTCGGTACGATGATCTAGGACACGTACTGTGACGGGCGGTACCCCAGTAGCCCTGCCATTGTATGGAATCCAAAATCCAATAAGTGCCATCGGATTTGATTGTATTACCCACTTTGTGGCTAGCAGCTGGAATTTAATAAATGCAACAATTTCGGCTATTTCATATTTATTTGAAAACCCTAGACCTATTATAATATCACTGGATTTCCTATCAAATGTTTTGGTTAGCGTAAGGTAAATTTTTTTCCATGTTTATGTGTGGGAAGTCTTACGTGATACCTTTTCTTTCAAAAGGTTTTTAAAGTTAAGCAACTTTAACCGTTTACTTACACCAGACCCATGTCTGAACCGGAGTTTATTCTTTTTTTCTTAAACTCTTGGGTACTCAAATTTTTACGAGTAGCCAGGGGAATTCAGGTTAGCTTGACGAATTCTGGAGGAGCAATGGAGCTGGAGGCTTCTGCGTATAGCTATATAGTATTCCACTGTGTGTTCTCTGAGTCGTTTGTCTTTGAGTTGTATTGAGTTGTAATATCTAGACAGGTGTTTATAACTGTCTAATATGTGTTGTATATCTGTGTATCTCTGATGTATATGATACTATGTAATGTATTATGTGATTAATATAATTTATTCGTTCCGCTGTTTACATTCGGATGTTGTTTCTTTCTTCTTCTCTGTCTATTCTCTTTTCTATCCCTTTCTTTCTTAAAAATGATGTGATTTTCTATGGTAAGAAAGTCGGGTCGTTTCACTAACCTAAGTTGTCTAAATGAAATACACTTCAAACTTTACATACAGGATGTGCCTTTACATAACAATTCATCATTGATGGATAACCACAATAACATATCCGCCCAAACATATGATATTACAAAATACTTCATATCATAGATATCAACTCATTCAAGGAATCCAATACAATTCAATCATCCATAAGCAAACTTGTTCACTTCCAAAATAAATTTAATCACTTGTTTGCATTCAAAACCGACGCTATATTATATTGCAAACTAACACACACACTATACTGCAAACTGACACACGCTGACACACACACAATTCAAAATTTTACTTTATATTCCACTAAATTTGAATATTAATTTTATTATAGACAAGAAGGAAGAACTGAGAAAAGGAAAACAAAAACTCTTGTTTCTTAAATTCGAAGTAGCTTGCCGGTACAGCAGTTAGCAATGTTTTTGGGTACATTTCAGTTTTACCCAAATGTTTCCAAAATAAGGTAACAAATAAATGCGTACGAATAGCAATAGACCACCTCAGACGAAGTCTGTATTTTATCTCGTTTTTTTAGGAGTAGAATCAATGGTATGATGCTAATTTATAAGGAGTGAGTTCAGAGGAAAAAAACAACTATTTCTTAACTGCTCCAAACCATAAGAAAATTATACAAGATTAGGCTGTACTCTAACCTTTCGTTCATCTATTGGAGAACTGAGACGTGCAAGTTCTAAAAGTTCACAGTGTAATTCCTTCATGTAGAAGATAGCCTAACTTCTAAACAAAGGCCAAATATTTATTTTTGGATTTTTCGTACTTTATTTGACGTCAGCTGTCATTTAAAATAAGTTATTAAGATAACATAAAAGCAAAATCATCTAGTCCAAAAACCGTGCAAATAATTTATTTTTTTATTTGTCTTATGATGTTTTCTCAATTTTGTAACATAGTATTACTATGATCTGAAAATGTATTACAACTTATATGCAATATCGCATGTTTGCATATTGGGATTTCAGTACCTAACATGCTGTTACGAACTGAAACTATGTATATAGTATTATTATATGCATAGCAGATATATAATAAAAGCATATAATTTCGATCATATTTTCAGTTCATAACCCAGATACAACAAAAACTAAATACACATAATAGGATATGAATTAATAATAAAAAAATATTCAATGCATATTAAGATTTCAGTTCATACCCCAATGTTACCATAATAGCAGTCAATAACAACTAAATAAAATAAATAAAAATAAAATATACACATAATTAATACAAACTCACCTGAACTACCTGCTAAGGCTTCGGCAGCACTTCGTATCGCGATGCCGCCATCTCCAACTGCTGCGAAACTCGACCAACACTCATGTAGGTCCAGATCGATGCTGACGATTCCTCCCCAACATCACGAGAACCCAGCCTCAAATCATCGCCTTACAGCCCTAGCCCTATCCCGAGACGAGCCCAAACCCTTTCGATGACATCGTGATGATGCGACCACCCATGGTAACCCTACCCCGCTGACGCGGTGATGCGACTTCTCTGGCACCCTTGACCTTGCCTCGCTCACGCGCACGCCACACGAGAGGCGCAACTCCTTCCCACCTTCATGCTCTCATTCATGATTCCCTTACGAGTCAAAAATCTCGAAATCGAGTCGAGTTCGAAAATCTGCTGCCGCCATTATCGAACATATGGTAGGAGAGAAGGGGTTTGATTTAGGTTAAATGAAAGGGAACTCGTGAGCCTGCCTTTGAACAGCCTCATTTGAAATAAAGGAAATACTGGGGGAAGATGCAATTTTGAGGAAGAAAAATCTCTCCACTTTTTTTTTTTTAACGGTGGCCATTATATTCTCTGAGAATTTACTTTTAGTTTTGTTTCCATTCTTTTAACTGAGGGAAAGAAGAAACCACGTGATATACAAAAGGGGAAGGGACAAGATGTGATATTGAACAACAGATGGTGTGCAGAAGAGGCTACGGTGTTTTTGAAACAAATGTTGATATGATTTGCTTATGACTGGACACAATATACAATTAAAATTTAAATTGTATCCAAGCGTCTTGAAATCGAGCCAGAAATCTCGACCTCCTATCGAGGCGTGCCGCTAGGCGTTCATAATGTTATATCCCTATTTTGAACACAATGGAAAAGATTTCGAGTCCTAATTCGATCGTATGTAGAAGATAGCTTTTGGACCCAGTTATTATATTGAATTTTCGATATAAATTCAACACGTTTATATATCGTACCCTCACACAACAACTCCAAACATTATGAAAATTGAAATCCGATGATAATATAATATTACGAATCCAATGGAGCTAGTTTCGTCGAATTCCAAGACTGTGCCTTGGAAGGCTATTTTTAAATTCAATTTAAATGATAAAATTTCAAAACTGAACAAATCACCTTTAAATTCAATTTTAACACTTTTACTTTCTTCAGTACTATCAATATAAATTTTACAAGTCTTCAAATTATTTTTAACAGGCTTAAAATTGAAGATTTAATAATTTACCCAATTTCAGTTTATTAAATCCAATAACTTAATTGCTAAATAATAATAATAATATTTGAATTCAAGTTTAAAATTAACTTTTAAATATTTAAAATCAATTAAACATCCCAATTTGGATTGTCTAAAATTCTGGGTCGTCACATTCCTCCCCCCTAAATGAATTTCCTCCCTGAACTTACTAGTTAAGAAGAATGATCCAATACCCATTGCTATTTTCCAAAACCAAATAGTTTTATCGACCTGCCCTAACATATCTTTTATTAAAGACCCACTATTACTTCAACCAACTTCCCAAAACCTTCCATAGTATCCAACAACATTATTTACTCCGCTTATTCAAATTTAAATTTAAATCCAAATTTAAATTATCAAAACTTTCACAGAAATTTTCTAACTCTCTAAATTTCCGAAAAAATTCGTCAGCGTCTCCTTTGCGCGGCTAGCTCGGTACAACTAAAAAATGCCTCTACGAGCTCTCAAATTTCATAGAAAACAAAAGGCCAAGTAGCTAAACCAGAAAATCATCAAATTTCATACAGAAATTTAAATGCATACCTTTTTGTTGGACAATTTAAATTCTCTTCTGAAATCAAAAATCCCTATTTTTCCCACTTGCTTTCTAATACTTGTATATCCAATTTAACCGTATCCAACTATAGATTCCAAAATCATTTTATACACTTTCCTGATCCTTTAGTTCCAACCAAACAATTAGTTTAAATTTCCATTTCCAAAATCCCTTTATTTCAATTCCAATTTGAAATCTTTTTGTCGCTAACAAAATTTTCCTAAAAATTTTCAAAAATTTTCTAACTTCCAAAATTTTCGGAAATTTTTTGCAGGGTCTCCTTTGTACGGAGAAGCTTTCGTAATTTGACAAGAGATATAAATATATATACATCGACCTACATGGTCGAAAAAACAAAAATAGTTCATATTTCCTATTTTTGTTGCGTAGGCGTACCTTTATTTAGCATTTTTAAGCAAGCGGCTTATTATTTTAGCAATTAGCGCATCCAAATCCTGCAAAACGGCTTCCCGGTACCTGTACTTACTTAATTCAAAGATGTAAGTATAAAATATAGAGAGTTTATTTACATTTCACTCATTTTCAGTACCTAACACATGGAATAAGCAATGCATACTAAATAATTCTTATAAACAATTTTAAGATTTCGAATAGCTTCCAACCAAATTTTTATTTAATTAGAATGGTTTTTTATTCAATCGCTTATATTCAATTCCTTTTTTTTTAATCTAAACAAACCCAATTCACTTCAATTGATTCCAAAATCAATTTTTATTAAAGTCTCTTCACATATTAACTTATTTACAAACCATACGCCTGCATTTCATTCCATTTCCACAACTGTTCCATTCAATGACACTTTATTAAGCTTAGCACATTCAATACTTATAAGTTAATAACCATTTCCCAAATTAATTTAAGGTAGATTTTTTTTTGCTGGACTTTTACTCGAAGCCAACTTCTATAAATTTTAAACTTAAGTTAATTACTTTCTTCAGGTTATTTCAACCTCATAACTTAAGCTCACCTCTATTTAATTTGATTCTCATCAAATTCAATTACCCTACTCTTTATCCATTTTAATTTTAATCCTATGCTCAGTTTGTCAAAGCAATATCCAAGTTTATATTTAACTCATTTACACTTAAATTGGATTTATTTGTAACTCAAATTATTTACATTATAACCCAATTCCATTTTTATTTTTACAACATCTCCACTTATTTTAATTCATTATCAATTCCAAGTCGAATTCTATTTATAATTCGAGTTCATTTCCAAACTTCATTATTAACTTACAATACATTTTATTTAACCGAGTTAAATTTTATAAACATACTCTATCAAATAATTTATTTAGCTAATTAGCTTACTTCCAACTTTTAATATTCGATTTTATTACAAAAATCACATCATTAAATTTTCCTGAATTCAAATTTTTTTTATAATTCCAGTTTGGATTTTCTTTCATTTCCCAAAATACCAACACTTTTATTTTAAAAATTTAGAAATACTTTTAAATTCACATAATATTATTAAAGTAGCTTTTTATAAAAATACTTCTTATAACTCGATGTCTCAACCAGTCCATCCTTGTTCTCACAGAAATTCGGTCATACGTTGACCAGGAGTAGGGCTGAAAATCTATAAGTACTTGGCAAACCGTTTCAACATCCAGTGAAAAATACTTGGGAAAATATTTTTATCGAGAATATAGAAAACAGTTTTTGAAAATAGAGGAAATATCTTTGGTGAGAATGCTCTGGAAATCATCACCCCCATCTATGGTCGCAGTTACATACTGGATTACGTTACCATCGCAGCAAAAGTCCATGTAACCATGGGCACTCCATGCCCCTCGATTACACCATGGAACACACAACAGATCGCAGTTACATTCCAGGGTTACGTTGCCATCGCAGCAAAACTCCATGTAACTGTAGGCATCAGCGCCCTTGATTTTCGCTGTAAAAATGAAACTTCTCCACTCCCACATAGGTCGCAGTCTACCGATGTAAAATCAAAAGCGGACTGTTGGCTCTCAGCAGCACACACGACTTTCACTATGTTACCATAGGTCGCAGGCTACCAATATAAAATCAAATGTAGACCGTTGGCTTTCAGTGCCACACACGACTTTTGCTAAGGTCTGTAGGAGATCGCAGTGACATCGAGATACACTGTCATCACAGCATAACCCAAATGCCTCTGTAGGCATCAGCGCCCTCGATTTTCGCTACACACTACTCATAATCCTCATGAACTAGTTTTGTTCGGACTCCTCACAGGATCACTTTAGAAACCCCCTTTAGGGTTCAAAGCAGTACCATCCTGTGGCACTCCTAAGAAGTTCATTTCAAGGGAGCGCCTTTTTCCCTAGAGCCATTATCAAAACACTTTATACTATACACATATGGCATCTTCCAAATCATGCACCTAGTATGAATCTCATATAAATCTCCTTTTATCAAAATCGATTATCCCAAAATCGATAATCCTCAAACTAGGCTTTCCAACTTCCAATATTGATTTTACCCAAAAATCAAAAGCCTTTCCAAATCCAAAGGTTCCCAAAACCTTTTTTCAAAATCCTCATAAAATCTTTTATGTACATATATATATATATATATATATATATATATATATATATATATATATAATTTTTAAAAAACTTTGGATTATTTCAAACTTATATAAAACTCCTTTTATACTTTAAACACCTTCAAAATCCTTTTTTTGGGCAATAGATTCAACAAGGGAAGATTTATCTTATACAACAAAGATATATAACTTTGTTTATTCAAAATCAAATGTTGAAATTTGATTACTTTTTTTTAAAAGTTGTTTTCGTCTTACTTATCATCATAAAAATATCCAACTTTCACTTTTATCCATTGTATATTTCACAAATATACTTTCATTTCAAAAGAAATCATTTCACATTTCTTATTCACAAATTTTCCATATCAATTTCATTCAAATCCGTACGATGTACACTTATCATCCGTACGCTATACCAATCTGACCGCTCACTCGATCACACAATTTCACTTCCGAACTAGTATCGTCCACCCAACTTCCTAGTGCGGACTCAGATCTGGCTTCTTAATCAGAAACCATCATTCTCCTTGCGTATCCATAACTATGATAGAGAATATCCAAAACCAATCAACAATCCATATCCAGGTTCACCGTCGAAAATCGAGTGAAAAATCTCAAGTCAGATCGATATAACTATCTCGAAATTCTGTGCTCGAATCTGGATCAAACTACTATGCGAATAGAATAATATAAGTACATCCTTGTATTTATCTTCATTGATTATCAACTAAATCAATTTCTCTTTCTATTCACATTTCCTTTAACTTCTATTCATATAATCACAATTGTTTCAATTCCATTTGGATTATCACTATAATTATAAACAATTTGAACTCTGTCCAGCTTAAATTCAGAAAATAGCTTAAAAAGTTTAAAACAGATAAGTCGTTGATAAAATAATTATTAGTTTGTAACATGGCTACAAAATAGTTAAGTAATTGTAAATAGTTGGAAAATAGTCAAATGGTTATAAAATAGTTAGATAATTACAAAATAGTTTAAAATAGCAATTAGTTATAAAACAGTTGGAAAACAGTAATTAGTTTATAAGACAGTTACAAAATAGTTAAATAATTCCAAAAGTAGTTATAAAATAAGTATAAGATAGTTTTGGGTTTAATAAGAAAGGTTGAATATATTAAATAGCTTGGAAAAATAAGTTTATATTAAAACAATTTATACTGAAAATGGTCCAGAGTCAAAACTGTTCACTTTCCCATCAATTAATTTAAATTTCCACTTCCCTTTAAATTGACCCAATTCCAATTTGAATAACTTCAATTTCCATTGAAATTGATTTAGCCCCAATTCAAGTTGAATCAACCTTGATTTCTTTCCAAATTCAAATCAAATTCCATTTGATTTTAAACCTATTCAACTTTAATTACAATTCCAAATTATTCCAAACAATTTGGACTAATATCAATTGAACCCACTTCAATTTCAAATAATTTCAGTTCAATCCAATTCAAAATTTTCATTTAAAATTTTAAACTTATACATCTTCAATCACAAATACAATTGATTCAAATCAGATTCAATTTGAATGAATTCAATTCAAATTTCAAATTTAAACCATTCCGAATTATATAAATTAGAGTTAAATTTTTAAATGTTGATTTATTCCTTTAAATCAAATCAACTTATCTCTTTAAACTATTCAATTCTGAATCCATTTCGAACTTATCTTCATTTAATTTTAATTTGGTTGTATTTCTATTACCACTTAATTCTCATTATTAAAATTTTCACATACTATAACAACCAATTACCTTAATTTTTTTAGAAAGAAATATTGCTTTATATATCAAATATATTCTTGTATAAAATCATTTAAAACCTTTATATGAGAAAATAACAAGTACGCGCTCATATATATATATATATATATATATATATATATGTATGTATGTATGTATGTATGTATGTATGTATGTATATATAAAATCAACTCATTCTAGGGTACCATAGTCCCTATCCTTAATGAGTAATACCACCAGAGCCAAGGTTCTCGCTTAACCTTTCAGCTCTGATACCAACTGTAACGACCTAGGCTTTTCAAACATCGGTCGTGGCTCACTCGACGGTAGGCTTTTCAACCATCCCAGTCCCGCCATGGCTCACAGTGATACCTCGGGTTTGCTTTTACGGCCAGCCTCTCGACTCGCAACCAACCCCAAAAGGCCTTATACTACCCCCGAGGACATGTAGGGGTATGAGTCTTCCGTTCGCCACCTAATGCAAAGCGAGAACCCCCTATCATGCTGTAATGTAGCAAACCCAATCCCTAGACGAGCCCAAACCCTTCCGGTGACATCGCGATGATGCAGACCACTCATGGGTAACCCCACCCCGCTGACATGATGATGCGACTTCTCCAGCACCCTTGACCTTGCCTCGCTCACGCGCATGCCACGCGAGAGGTGCAACTCCTTCCCACCTTCATGCTCTCATTCGTGATTCCCTCACGAGTCAAAAATCTCGAAATCGAGTCGAGTTCGAAAATCTGCTGCCGCCACCATCGAACAGATGGTAGGAGAGAGGGGGTTGGATTTAGGTTAAATGAAAGGGAACTCGTGAGCCTGCCTTTGAACAACCATGTCTGAAATAAAGGAAATACTAGGGGAAGATGCGATTTTGAGGAAGAAAAATCTATCCACTTTTATTTATTTATTACGGAGGTCATCATATTCTCTGAGAATTTACTTTTAGTTTTGTTTCCATTCTTTTAACTAAGGGAAAGAAGAAACCATGTGATATACAGAAGGGGAAGGGACAAGATGTGATATTGAACAGAAGGTAGCGTCTAGAAGAGGCTATGGTGGTTTTGAAATAAATGTTGATGTGATTTGCTTTTGACTGAACACAATATACAATTAAAATTAAAATTGTATCCAAGCGTCTTGAAATCGAGCCAAAAATCTCGACCTCCTATCGAGGTGTGCCGTTAGGCGTTTATAATGTTATATCCCTATTTCGAACACAATGGAAAAGGTTTCGAGTCCTAATTCGATCGTATGTAGAAGATAGCTTTTGGAACTAGTTATTATATTGAATTTTCGATATAAATTCAACACATTTATATATCGTACGCTCACACAACAGCTCCAAACGTTACGAAAATTGAAATCCGATAATAATATAATATTACGGATGCAATGGAAATAGTTTCGTCGAATTCTGAGACAGTGCCTCGGAATGCTATTTTTAAATTCAATTTAAACGATAAAATTTCAAAATTGAACAAATCACCTTTATATTCAATTTTAACACTTTTTCTATCTTCAGTACCATCAACCTTACAAGCCTTCAAATTATTTTTAAAAGGCTTAAAACTGAAGATTCAATAATTTACCCAATTTCAGTTTATTAAATCCAAAACTTAATCGCTAAATAATAATAATATTTGAATTCAAGTTAAAAATTAACTTTTAAATATTTAAAATCAATTAAATATCCCAATTTGAATTGTCCAAAATTCCGGGTCGTCACATTAAACCTTGATGAATAATGAACGTAGATGAAAATTCAGCCAGAGCACATCCTCCTACTGGTGGCTCTCGATCATTGAAAAGAAAAGCATGCGTTGCCTACAAATATCAACGCAATAGATGCGGGGAAGATTGCCAATTAGCCCCTCATTTCCCAGCCGAGTGTCATGACCAATTCATGAATGTGCATAACCTGTACGGGGTTGGCAACATGCGCTCCTTGTTGAGACGCCTGGACCCATTTTCCATTCCGATGGCATAAAGTCCGTCAAGTAGGAGTCTGATGCCCATGCCAAAGATCGAGCCGGTGGCTGCTACCGTATCATTTTTTAACTTGATGCCCAATATCAGAGTTTGATGAATGAACTCAACGTTGTTAAGCAGCACCTTGCATTCTATTGCAGTCACGCCAATTCGTATAATAATGATGATGGGAATGTGAATGGGAATGGAAACGATAATGTCGCGATATCTAGCAATTATCAGCAGCAACTCCAGGATCAAGATCAACCTGATTTAAGCTCCTTTTGTTCAGATGTTGATGTAAGCACTGATGATGTAGTGAATACATTCGTCGATGAGGACGATGCTAATATTCTTGGCGATGATGTAACTGCTTAATGGCAATGAAGCTGCATTGCTTGGCCATCAGCAGTTTACAAATATTACCGATCCATATGTATATCTTCTTCCTGGAGATAATTATTGGTTGTAATATGAAAGCCCTAAATTTTGTCAATAGTGTATGATTTTGTGTATTATCATCCTAAATATTTGTCTTCTTCAGTTATACATGAAACTCTGATGATATTTTCGCAGCTGCTGCTTTGAATGTGATCTACAGTGCTTTTAAGTTGCAACAATTAACATTTTCATATGCTGCAAATAATTCTCCATGGTCTGCAGTTTTTTGTTCTTTTTTGTACTTGAGCTCTTTTTTAAGGACATGTATAATGCCCAATAGAAGTATATTACATTTGTAACCCGAAAGTCCAAAAAAGCGTTATCATTTCTTTGATTCAAAATGATCTAATATAATAATTTCTGTACTGAATTCCTAATATTAGAAGCTTAGGTGTCAGAATTCTACATAGAAGAATTATTGCATTAAAACTCCTAGTTTAAAGTTATTAGTGTCGAGATTCGTAATATCGAACTTTAATTATTGAAAATCCTAATATAAAAAGTTTAATGTTAAAATTTTAGATATAAATATTTTGCTATAGAATTCCAAATATAAGTCTCTTCGTTAATATTACTATGACCATTGGCCAATAACCGTGTTCGGTTAGTTTTCTTTGAACTAACAAGCGCTCCATCCAAAAGAATAAGTACAAACCACGAGTCAAGTTTTTCAAATAACTCAGAGGAAAATAAAACGTCAAAATCTTTGCCTTTTTAAATACGAGCGTCATGGCAGGCACTTCGTGCATGAAAAAGACACGTGTTTTCTACGTGAATTATTTTCTATAAATCGAATATGTTAGATTAAGTGGTATAATCAATTATGTTAGATTAATTGGTATTAAGATTTGGTAATGTTTGTTGAGAAATTTTAAATTTGTAAAGAAAATTTAATTATGAGATCTTATATTTAAGCGATTTGATAATATGTGAAGTGGTTTATTTATTAGATCCTATGTTTAAGGGATGTTAAGACAGATTCAGTAATATTTGTAGAGGAAAATTTTGAATTTATAAAATAAGTTAGATCCAAAATTTAAGCGATATTAAGATAGAAGGGCATTTTTGATATTTCACGCAGATGCCAAAAAAAATATGGCACCAAAGGTATTATAACTATTAATATAGATAAAATGGCAAAGATTTCACGTTTCATCTCTACCGTCAACATTGCGCAACGTTCCATTCTCGCGAATTTCTCATTTCGATCCAAAAGAAAATAGAAAAAAAATTAGAGGACAAATTATCATCATATATTAAGTACAATGACACACAATTTTCTTTACAAAAATAGGTCTAAAGCCCATTACAAAATAAATTGTTTCTCTTACCTTTCTATTTCCTTCCATTCGATGTTCTCCTTCAATTACAAATTAACTCTTCAATGTCAAAAATGCAACTCCAAATCTAACTCCTCCTAAACCAGTTCCCACGTTTCCTCCTTAAATATTTTTAAATTACACCAAAATCCAAACCCAAATCCTAATCAAATCTCTTCAATTTCATGCATATCATCCGACAAACCTCACACCAACAATAAAACCAAAGCTCAGTCAAAGAAAGAAAATGTCTGAAGCATCGACAACGAAATCGCAGTTAAAGACATGTCAACTAAGAAGAAGATTAACAATGATAAAAATACAAGGAAGAGTGGAAGGAGAGTGGCTATGAAGAAGATGATGGATTTGCTTCTTCTACTATGTTAATGGAAGTCGGCACTGTGCTTTGGATTCTAGTGATTTTCTTTTGTTGCTAGAGTTATCTTATATAATTGTTTGTATAGGTACCATTATTTTCAACTTCGAGGACGAAGATTATGGAATTCTTTGTAGGCTGAAATTGGTCCATGTGTATAGAGATGGAAATGCATAATATTATACTATATCATGTTCAAGTGTTTGATATCTTATGAATTCATTACTAGAATAAAAATATATTATTCTTTCTACTAAAAGTTATACATACTGACAACAAAATTGATACAGGAACTTAAACTACTAGTAATACAGAAATGGTAGTTACTTATTATTTAGAGCTTGTTATGTGTTTGCATTATGATCTTTTATATAAATTATTATACATCTTTTATGCCTAGTACATTGAATTGAACCGACTGATACACAAGCTATTTTCTTTCATTCGGTAAACATTTGCTTCAGATCAAAACTAATACCTCAGGCACATAAACTGATATCTGCAGGCACAAAAACTGATACCTACAAACGCAAAAATTGATACTAAAACTATATATAATTAAAACATGAATAAAACAATTATCATGGATCTTAAATCTGATATCTACATGCACAAAACCCGACGCTAAATTGATGCAGAAACTATTAATTATTACATTCTAAAGCATATAACTTATTTGCACCATTATCTCTTAAGTACAATATTATATATTTGTTATATATCTGATACTACTAATGATGCACACTGATGGTAACAATATATTTTTCTTTAAACAGGTTGACTATGAATCATGATATTATCATATCACTGAACAAAAGCCAAATTTCGATCAAGATAAAAATTGAACATATGTTGCAAACCAGAGCAAGAATTGTATTAGAGATATTACACTACAACAAAATACCCCTTTTACAATGGGCAATGTCTGTTGTAATAGGGGTTTCGCATCGGGCCTTGACCCATTGTATTATGTGATGTTGTAATAGAATAGATGAATTTTACAACGGTTCCTGCCGTTGCAATATGGGACTTTTGCAACGGTTTTGACCTGTTGTAAAAGGATCTTTTACAACTGCTTTTGTTCGTTGCAATTAATCCTTTTGCAACTGTTTTTACCTGATGCAAAGGGTCTTTTGCAACTGTATTTGCATGTTGTTAAAAAATTCAAATGAGAAAAAACTACTACAATGTATGTGTAAATTTTAAATTAATTTGAATTGAAAATAAAATTATTATACTAATGACAACCATATTTATTCATATTTACTAAAAATAGCAAAAGAAATTGATATTTCAAAATAACAAAAAGATTTATCTATTCACATCATTCATAAGGTTTTACATAGCTACAAAACATCGAATATAAACCTTGTAAGTGTATAGGACTGTGCAATATGGATATAATAATGCAGAGTATAGTAATGTAGTAAATAGTGCAAAATATAAAAGAAGTAATAAAATAAAAATAACACCAGAGATTTTTATACTGGTTCGGAGCAACGTCCTACGTCCAGTGTTAGGCTCATTCTGGAATTTCACTAAAACAACAATCATCACTTAACCCGAAGGAACATGTATGTATAGTCCGAGCAGCAGAACATGCACCTGAGCAGTAGAACAAGATTTTTCAGCTCAGCAGCAGAAGAGGACTTCACTAATACAAAAGTATATCTGACACTGTGTGTTGTTGATAATACTAATTTATCTCTGATAGTACAAACCTCCTATAATCAAATCCTCAAGTATATGAAGTGTATGTGAAGATATGAAGAGAAGGTAATGCTAAGAATCTAAGATTATGAAATATTATTTGATGATTCAAAGCAGTAAAAATGTTTGTTCGCTTTTTGAATGCAAGTATGAGAGTACAAGGAGAATATAAGAAAGTTAGAATGAATTTCGGTGAATATGAAGTGTTTGGGAACATATATTTATAGTAGACAGTGAGTTACTGCATTGGTGAAGGGTTCTGACCAAAAGGAGCGTCCATTTCCGTTCATAGAAAGAACACAACCTTTCGCAGAATGAAGATGTCTTTTCAAAATATGACAGTTGGGTTCAGGTCAATCGACTGGTCGAAAATGGTTGGTCGAAAATGGTCAGCCGAATGAATAGTGAAGACATGTAAAAATATTGTGCACAAATATGTTAAAATGCACAGATTCAATCGACTGACTGACTGTATTCAGTCGATTGAATTCTGTTGTTAAGCAAAAATATTGTAGTAGCTCATTTGGTTAGAGTACTTGCTTTTCAAACTAGTGACCTAGGTTCGAGTCCCGCTTCTTGCATTTTTTTTGACAACTTGATTTTGATTAAAATATGCATGCAAGTTTATTTGAATGTGAATGATGATTCTTGAGGAAAGATTTTAACAAAGCACTAAACTAGACTTTAAATACACATTTGACGACTTTTGTTAAAATATATAACTATACAAACCATATATTGAGCCGATGAGTTTGGATGTTATCTAGTCGTAGATTCGTGAATTGTTATGTCTTGTCAGCAATCAAAACCTATGATCCAACATTCTTCCCCTTTTTGATTGATGAAAAACCTGTATATAAAAGATTCTAAAGAACAAATATAAAAACTCCCCTTGAATCTATAGGAATTGTTGATTTAAATTTCCTACTCAATCAAATTAACCCAAAGTTGAGAAATTGTTAACTAGAAATAAAATGAGGCTAACATTAGAAAAATGTGATTCGAAATCTATTAGACTAAAGAACAATTTAGAGGCAAATCCACTCTCAAATTTTTGTAAATCAACAAACGCATCATTTATGATCTCTAACTTTGATATTAAGTGGAATAAACATTGTATTTATCTGCTATATATTCCTGTAAATAATTAATCTTTCTCCCCCTTAATCTGTGCTTACATGGATATTCCTACAAATAGTGTTATAGCAATATCTTTCTCCCCCTTTGTCATCGACAAAAAGGAGAGTTTATATGATGATATAAATTATATTTCACTTAAGTGTTAACATAAAACAAAATAAAACAAAATAACTTCTACATATAATGTAAGGTATTAGAAAAAAATTAACATTTAAAGCATACGATACCCAAGGGTCTTATAATTTCCTAATTTTTAGGAAACCATGCCCATTTGGGTGTGGTTGAACCTTTATAAATATAATTTTCATTATTAACTACCATATTCAAATAGACATCAATGTATTTTTCTCTATTTTTCCAATTAATAGGAACCCAAATATTTAGATAATTTTTATTTATATTTTCCGTCAATGATTTCGTACTACTAAAGAAATTGTAAACATTATTGGTGATAGCAGTATTTGAATTTCTATAAAAATTGGATTTAGAATTTACTCGTAATCTAGTGCCTGCACTAACACTATACATGAAAGTGTGTCACATGCTATTTCTATGATCTATTTTATTATATCCTAAACCACTTTTATCATGTAAAGGTCTAGAACTAGATAAAATCATGTTTAAATCGTTTTGACCTTTATTAAATTGTGTGACTTCAATGTTAAGTTTATCAAATTTATCTTTAAAGTCACAATTATTATTTTCAAAAGAAATGTTATAGTTTTTCAAAATACCAATTTGCTTGTTTAATTCGGAATTCTCCTTTTTTAACGTACAGTTCTCATTTTCGAGAAGAAAAATTCGAGATTCTGAATTATCTAAAGATGATTGTAACAAATCATTTTGTCTTTTCAAATCAAAAATTTCTTTTGAAAATTTTTCTCTCTCTTTTTCAAATATGGTGTTTTTCTCATTTAGAAAATCTTTAAGAGCCTCAAAATTATTTCTCAAAACACCCTGTTGATTTTCTAAATCTAATTTCTCATTTTTCAATTTCTCATTTTCTTGTTCAATAGATTTCATCTTCTCTAAAATAATAAAAGTAAGATTTGAAATATTATTGCTAGCTAATTCATTATTATCTTTTACTGAAATTTGTAAATCAGAAAGTACCTTTTTGTAGTCCTCACTGGTGGCTTTGACAGGGATTTTTCCCGTTGTATTTCGATTTGATCGTTTTCACGCCATTATTCTATGATGTTGTGACGATCGATAGAATTCCAGGCTCTGATACCAAATATTAGTGTATAGGACTGTGCAACATGGATATAATAAATCAGAGTATAGTAATGTAGTAAATAGTGAAAAATATAAAAGCAGTAATATAATAAAAATAACACTGGAGATTTTTATACTAGTTCGGAGCACCATCCTACGTCCAGTCCCAGACTCCTTCTGGAATTTCACTAAAACAGCAATCCTCACTTAACCCGGAGGAACAGGTATGCACAGTCTGAGCAGCAGAACAGACACCTGAGTAGCAGAACTGGATTTTTGCCTTAGCAGCAGAAGAGGACTTCACTAATACAAAAGTATATCTGACACTGTGTGTTCTTGATAACACTAATTTTTCTCTGATAGTACGAACCTCATATAATCAAATCCTCAAGTATATGAAGTGTATATGAAGATATGAAGAGAAGGTAATGCTAAGATATTCAGTCGACTGAATTCTACTGTTAAGTAAAAATTGTAGTAGCTCATTTGGTTAGAGTACTTGCCTTTCAAACTAGTGACTCGGTTTTGAACCCCGCTTTATGCATTTTTTGACAACTTGATTTTGATTAAAATATGCATGCAAGTTTATTTGAATGTGAATGATGATTCTTGAGGAAAGATTTTAACAAAGCACTAAACTAGACTTTAAATACGCATTTGATGATTCTTGTTAAAATAACTATATAAACCATATATTGAGCCGATGAGTCTGGATGCTATCGTAGTCGTAGATTCGTGAGTTGTTATATCTTGTCAGCAATCAAAACCTATGATCCAACAAATCTAAACTAACATAACTACTAACTACAGTCTTTATTGCTATAGGCAGAGCTATCAAAATCAATAACCATAATTGCACTTGATTTGGCCAGCTTCTTGAACGAAGCATCTTTAAAAGACCTTGATGAACCCTATTGCATACAAGTGAATATATATTATTTAGAGAGCATATGTAGGCATAAACACTATGAACAGTGTATAAAACGATATTAAGACAATAAAATTAGAGGTGCCAAGTCACTGTTCGAACTTGTAGCATAATAAAAACTATTTATGTAAATTAAATCAGTAAGCCGCTACAAGAGCCAACAAAGTGCAAAAATGTTATTGTAGCCCATACAACAAAAACAAGAGTATGATAAACGGATGAGTAGATACTATAATATCTAGGGGAGAACCTTATCATTGTTTAGAGAGGTTTATATCTTCATAATTTACAAAATGACTATTCTTAAAATTTATTTCTAGGTCATTTAAAGAAAAATCCGATAAATACTATTTTGCATGACAGTTGAGAATATTTCACTGGATGATGCCTTCATTATGGCTGTTAACTACAAAATGCAAGTAGGTGGAGATCTAAAATGGATTTGCACTTTGCAACTGCTGGATTACGCTATATGGCAAGTCCAGCAACAAATAATCATATAACTTTGACAATTACAAAAGCCATAGAATTTTTCTAAATGTTATTAAGCCATATCAATCACAAATTATCAAAATACAAACTTGACATATGTACTTACTACGTGCAAATGATTGGACCATAAACCAAAATGAAAAATCTATTTATAAATTAAAAACAAATTTAACACACATATATAATAAGGCTAAACTCATAATCTACAACCAATACAGGCGAAGGGAAATAGCTTTTAGATGCAAGCTTAACTCTTTATCTAAATGTAATTTTTTAGTACTCATAATCTGGAAAGTTAGAAATCTCGTGTGGAAAATACTACTAGATCATTGCATCGACAGATGCTGCGTAGTATTAAAGAGTATCATCATTCAATTCCAAATGATGCTGATCAAAATTTGAAATATATTCATGTTTATGTAGGGGGAAATTTATTAAAACTATATTGATCCATGAAAGAGAATTAAGATATATATATATATATATAAATATAAATATATATATATATATATATATATATATATATATATATATATCAATAGAATGCTTGAGTCTCAGGCGAGTTTTCCATGCGCTAGCCCAAATTTACTAGGAAAAGTTGATCCCTTTTTAGTTTCGAACCCCAAATTTTCAAACCAACCCAACAAATCACCAAACTGGAGGTAGAAGAGGGAACCACGTAGTTTGAATGTTTAACTTAACTGAGTTGGAGGAAAAAGGGTGCTCGTTGCCGCCATCAATTTTCTCGATCCGTGTCATTGACAATTCAATGTTGAGCGCTCATATTCGGATGAAAAGCATCGCGGTTCTAGCTTTAAGAACGCAATAAAAAGATAAAAAATTATGAGGGGACATCAGCACTCATGGCTCCACTTGCTCTGTCACCTCCCGCCATCAGCCTGCTTTGTCGCCACCCGCCATCAGCACTTGCGAGCAACTCTAGCCTCGACTCGCAGCCCTGCTCAACTTTATCTCGCTTGATCTATGATTTTGAGCAAAAATGAAATTAGGGTTTTAGTTGATTTTGGCTGAATAACGAGAGTAAGGAAAGGGTCAGGCTGGGTTAAATAAACGGATAATGGGCTTCAGGCTCAATGGTGGTAATAGTTTTATTTATTAATAAAAAGGTTTATTTAACTCTTTTATAAAACCGTTTACTCAATGACATTTAACTCCTCGTTCGAGCATGAAAACGTCCGTATATAAAAATATGCCGATGGGTCATCCGACTTAAAATCTACAAATTAATATCTAAACTAATTATAATAATTCTACTTTGTAAAATATTTCATCCTTGTTTTATTTCTACATTCAATAAATAATATAATAAATTTATTTAATCTAACTAGTATAAAACGCATGTATGTACATCTAATAATTATAAATATTTAATTTTTATTTAATAAAAAAAATCAACAGATGGATATGTGTTATAAGTGCAAAACATTTGGTAGAACCAACACTCTTATTTCAAGAAATTTTATTGATTGTATTAGTGGAAAATCATTAGCAAAATTTCATTGATAGATGGTCGAAAAGTGGATGCTATTGTCTATTGTAAATTGATGGTAAGGTTCCATTGATGGATGCGGATATTTTTGAAATTTCAAAAGGACGCTATGCAAATCTACTCATTGAATACTCTTTATCAATAATAGTGATTAGATATAAGATAATTATACATATATATATATATATATTCATTATATAAATATTTTTTTATTAGTTATTGTTTAATTAATTATTAAAAATTAATTATTATTTATTAATCATTATCAATTAATTATTATGTTAATGATTAGTCATTGAGTAATAATTATTAACATTAGTTAGTATAATAACAATTAATTAATATTTCTAATTAATTATTGAATGATTATTATCCTCTTACGACATCTAAGATATTAGATAATCGAAGAAAACAATAATCAGTTAAGTGTTGTCGAAAATTAGCGTCTACTACATCTGGTAAACTAAAAAGGTTAATAATTAATATTTAGTGATTATTTGTTAATAATCATTAATCATTATAATTTATAAATGATTAATATAATATTATCAATGATTAATTATTAAATAATAATAAATAATATAGTATTAGTAATTAGTAATATAATATTATAATTGGTAATTAGTAACCTATGAATAATATAATTTTATTAATGATTAATTATTAAATATTAATAAATAATAAATAAATATTACCTTTAAGAAAGCATTGTAATTATTAATTATTGATTATTGAAAGTTGGCAATGGACATTTATTACAACAGGCATTTTATGATCGTTGTAAAATTGACATCGATTACAACGGGCATTTTAGGACTGTTATAAAGTTGGCATATATTACCACGGCATTTTTTGGCCGTTGTAAAATTAGCACCTATTACAACGTGCTTTATAACCGTTATAAAATTGGCTCTTTCACCATGGGTATTTGGTGACTGTTGTAAAATTGGCATATATTACAATGGGCATTTTTTTGAACGTTATAAAATTGAAATCTATTACGACGGGCCAGGAAGGACCATTGTAATAGCATTCTATTACAACATGCAGACATTTCCTGTTGTAAAAAGGGCATTGTATAGGACATCTATTACAACGGGTTTGAAAGGACCATTGTAATAGCATTCTATTGCAATGGGCATGTAATGCCCGTTGTAAAAAGAGTGTTGTAATAGGTTATTTTTGTTGTAGTATTGATGGATAATTATTATTGGAATTTAACTGATTTCGTGTCAAGACTGGAAGAAAAAGAAAATATAAAGAAGTAAATTTATTCTAAAATTGCTTTGATGTTCAGTTTAACTAATATACATTTGTGATGTTGTGTTAGAACTAACTGAATTTAGCTTTGTTTTAATGTAGACATAAACACTAGTCAAAATTATGTCAATTTGTTGTAAAAGCAATGATCTTATTTCTGATGTTGTAAATATTAGCTTTGTCTAACTTTACTTCCATGTGATACTATATTATGACTATATTTTATTTCCAGTTATACTTGAAACTGATACTAATATTATGCAAAAATCGATACCATATTTCTTATACCTCAAACCGATACTATATTTTGTTATAATTGAAATCGATAATAATAATATGTAAGAAGTGATACTATATTTTATCTTACTTGAAACTAATACTGATAGAATGCAAAAACTGATGATAGAATGCTTGAGTCTCAGGCGAGTTTTCCATGCGCTAGCCCGAATTTACTAGGAAAAGTTGATCCCTTTTTAGTTTCGAACCCCAAATTTTCAAACCAACCCAACAAATCACCAAATTGGAGGTAGAAGAGGGAACCACGTAGTTTGAATGTTTAACTTAACTGAGTTGGGGGAAAAAGAGTGCTCGTTGCCGCCATCAATTTTCTCGATCCGTGTCATTGACAATTCAATGTTGAGCGCTCATATTCGGATGAAAAGCATCGCGGTTCTAGCTTTAAGAACGCAATAAAAAGATAAAAAATTATGAGGGGACATCAGCACTCATGGCTCCACTAGCTCTGTCACCTCCCGCCATCAGCCTACTTTGTCGCCACCTGCCATCAGCACTTGCGAGCAACTCTAGCCTCGACTCACAGCCCTGCTCAACTTTATCTCGCTCGATCTATGATTTTGAGCAAAAAGGAAATTAGGGTTTTAGTTGATTTTGGCTGAATAACGAGAGTAAGGAAAGGGTCAAGCTGGGTTAAATAAACGGATAATGGGCTTCAGGCTCAATGGTGGTAATAGTTTTATTTATTAATAAAAAGGTTTATTTAACTCTTTTATAAAACCGTTTACTCAATGACATTTAACTCCTCGTTCGAGCCTGAAAACGTCCGTATATAAAAATATGCCGATGGGTCATCCGACTTAAAATCTACCAATTAATATCTAAACTAATTATAATAATTCTACTTTGTAAAATATTTCATCCTTGTTTTATTTCTACATTCAATAAATAATATAATAAATTTATTTAATCTAAATAGTATAAAACGCATGTATGTACATCTAATAATTATAAATATTTAATTTTTATTTAATAAAAAAAATCAACAGATGGATATGTGTTGTAAGTGCAAAACATTTGGTAGAACCAACACTCTTATTTCAAGAAATTTTATTGATTGTATTAGTGGAAAATCATTAGCAAAATTTCATTGATAGATGGTCGAAAAGTGGATGTTATTGTCTATTGTAAATTGATGGTAAGGTTCCATTGATGGATGCAGATATTTTTGAAATTTCAAAAGGACGCTATGCAAATCTACTCATTGAATACTCTTTATCAATAATAGTGATTAGATATAAGATAATTATACATATATATATATATTCATTATATAAATATTTTTTTATTAGTTATTGTTTAATTAATTATTAAAAATTAATTATTATTTATTAATCATTATCAATTAATTATTATGTTAATGATTAGTCATTGAGTAATAATTATTAACATTAGTTAGTATAATAACAATTAATTAATATTTCTAATTAATTATTGAATGATTATTATCCTCTTACGACATCTAAGATATTAGATAATCGAAGAAAACAATAATCAGTTAAGTGTTGTCGAAAATTAGCGTCTACTACATCTGGTAAACTAAAAAGGTTAATAATTAATATTTAGTGATTATTTGTTAATAATCATTAATCATTATAATTTATAAATGATTAATATAATATTATCAATGATTAATTATTAAATAATAATAAATAATATAGTATTAGTAATTAGTAATATAATATTATAATTGGTAATTAGTAACCTATGAATAATATAATTTTATTAATGATTAATTATTAAATATTAATAAATAATAAATATTACCTTTAAGAAAGCATTGTAATTATTAATTATTGATTATTGAAAGTTGGCAACGGACATTTATTACAACAGGCATTTTATGATCGTTGTAAAATTGACATCGATTACAACGGGCATTTTAGGACTGTTATAAAGTTGGCATATATTACCACGACATTTTTTGGCCGTTGTAAAATTAGCACCTATTACAACGTGCTTTATAACCGTTATAAAATTGGCTCTTTCACCATGGGTATTCGGTGACTGTTGTAAAATTGGCATATATTACAATGGGCATTTTTTTGAACGTTTTAAAATTGAAATCTATTACGACGGGCCAGGAAGGACCATTGTAATAGCATTCTATTACAACATGCAGACATTTCCTGTTGTAAAAAGGGCATTGTATAGGACATCTATTACAACGGGTTTGAAAGGACCATTGTAATAGCATTCTATTGCAATGGGCATGTAATGCCCGTTGTAAAAAGAGTGTTGTAATAGGTTATTTTTGTTGTAGTATTGATGGATAATTATTATTGGAATTTAACTGATTTCGTGTCAAGACTGGAAGAAAAAGAAAATATAAAGAAGTAAATTTATTCTAAAATTGCTTTGATGTTCAGTTTAACTAATATACATTTGTGATGTGGTGTTAGAACTAACTGAATTTAGCTTTGTTTTAATGTAGACATAAACACTAGTCAAAATTATGTCAATTTGTTGTAAAAGCAATGATCTTATTTCTGATGTTGTAAATATTAGCTTTGTCTAACTTTACTTCCATGTGATACTATATTATGACTATATTTTATTTCCAGTTATACCTGAAACTGATACTAATATTATGCAAAAATCGATACCATATTTCTTATACCTCAAACCGATACTATATTTTGTTATAATTGAAATCGATAATAATAATATGTAAGAACTGATACTATATTTTATCTTACTTGAAACTAATACTGATAGAATGCAAAAACTAATAATAGAATGCTTGAGTCTCCGGCGAGTCTTTCATGCGCTAGCACAAATTTACTAGGAAAAGTTGATCCCTTTTTAATTTCGAACCCCAAATTTTCAAACCAACCCAACAAATCACCAAATTGGAGGTAGAAGAGGGAACCACGTAGTTTGAATGTCTAACTTAACCGAGTTGGAGGAAAAAGAGTGCTCATTGCTACCATCAATTTTCTCGATTCGTGTCATTGACAATTCAATGTTGAGCGCTCGTATTCGGATGAAAAGCGTCGCGGTTCTAGCTTTAAGAACTCAATAAAAGGATAAAAAATTATGAGGGGACATCAGCACTCATGGCTCCACTTGCTTTGTCACCTCCCGCCATCAGCCTGCTTTGTCGCCACCCGCCATCAGCACTTGCGAGCAACTCTAGCCTCGACTCGCAGCGCTGCTCAACTTTAGCTCGCTCGATCTATGATTTTGAGCAAAAAGGAAATTAGGTTTTTAGTTGATTTTGGCTGAATAACGAGAGTAAGGAAAGGGTCAGGCTGGGTTAAATAAACGGATAATGGGCTTCAGGCTCAATGGTGGTAATAGTTTTATTTACTAAAAAAAAGGTTTATTTGATTCTTTTATAAAACCGTTTACTCAATGACATTTAACTCCTCGTTCGAGCCTGAAAACGTCCGTATATAAAAATATGCCGATGGGTCATCCGACTTAAAATCTACAAATTAATATCTAAACTAATTATAATAATTCTACTTTGTAAAATATTTCATCCTTGTTTTATTTCTACATTCAATAAATAATATAATAAATTTATTTAATCTAACTAGTATAAAACGCATGTATGTACATCTAATAATTATAAATATTTAATTTTTATTTAATAAAAAAAATCAACAGATGGATATGTGTTATAAGTGAAAAACATTAGGAAGAACCAACACTTTTATTTCAAGAAATTTTATTGATTGTATTAGTGGAAAATCATTAGCAAAATTTCATTGATAGATGTTCGAAAAGTGGATGCTATTGTCTATTGTAAATTGATGGTAAGGTTCCATTGATGGATGCGGGTATTTTTGAAATTTCAAAAGGACGCTATACAAATCTACTCATTGAATACTCTTTATCAATAATAGTGATTAGATATAAGATAATTATACATATATATATATATATATATTCATTATATATATATTTTTTTATTAGTTATTGTTTAATTAATTATTAAAAATTAATTATTATTTATTAATCATTATCAATTAATTATTATATTAATTATTAGTCATTGAGTAATAATTATTAACATTAGTTAGTATAATAACAATTAATTAATATTTCTAATTAATTATTGAATGATTATTATCCTCTTACGACATCTAAGATATTAGATAATCGAAGAAAACAATAATCAGTTAAGTGTTGTCGAAAATTAGCGTCTACTACATCTGGTAAACTAAAAAGGTTAATAATTAATATTTAGTGATTATTTCTTAATAATCATTAATCATTATAATTTATAAATGATTAATATAATATTATCAATGATTAATTATTAAATAATAATAAATAATATAGTATTAGTAATTAGTAATATAATATTACAATTGGTAATTAGTAACCTATGAATAATATAATTTTATTAATGATTAATTATTAAATATTAATAAATAATAAATTTTACTTTTAAGAAAGCATTGTAATTATTAATTATTGATTATTGAAAATTGGCAACGGACATTTATTACAACAGGCATTTTATGATCGTTGTAAAATTGACATCGATTACAACGGGCATTTTAGGACTGTTATAAAGTTGGCATATATTACCACGGCATTTTTCGGCCGTTGTAAAATTAGCACCTATTACAACGTGCTTTATAACCGTTATAAAATTGGCTCTTTCACCATGGGTATTTCGTGACTGTTGTAAAATTGGCATATATAACAATGGGCATTTTTTTGAACGTTATAAAATTGAAATCTATTATGATGGGCCAGGAAGGACCATTGTAATAGCATTCTATTGCAACAGGCAGACATTTCCTGTTGTAAAAAGGGCATTGTATAGGACATCTATTACAACTGGTTTGAAAGGACCATTGTAATAGCATTCTATTGCAATGGGCATGTAATGCCCGTTGTAAAAAGAGTGTTGTAATAGGTTATTTTTGTTGTAGTATTGATGGATAATTATTATTGGAATTTAACTGATTTCATGTCAAGACTGGAAGAAAAAGAAAATATAAAGAAGTAAATTTATTCTAAAATTGCTTTGATGTTCAGTTCAACTAATATACATTTGTGATGTTGTGTTAGAACTAACTGAATTTAGCTTTGTTTTAATGTAGATATAAACACTAGTCAAAATTATGCCAATTTTTTGTAAAAGCAATGATCTTATTTCTGATGTTGTAAATATTAGCTTTGTCTAACTTTACTTACATGTGATACTATATTATGACTATATTTTATTTCCAGTAATACCTGAAAATGATACTAATATTATGCAAAAATCGATACCATATTTCTTATACCTCAAAACGATACTATATTTTGTTATAATTGAAATCAATAATAATAATATGTAAGAACTGATACTATATTTTATCTTACTTGAAACTAATACTGATAGAATGCAAAAACTGATAATAGAATGCTTGAGTCTCAGGCGAGATTTCCATGCGCTAGCCCGAATTTACTAGGAAAAGTTGATCCCTTTTTAGTTTCGAACCCCAAATTTTCAAACCAACCCAACAAATCACCAAATTGGAGGTAGAAGAGGGAACCACGTAGTTTGAATGTCTAACTTAACTGAGTTAGAGGAAAAAGAGTGCTCGTTGCCGCCATCAATTTTCTCGATCCGTGTCATTGACAATTCAATGTTGAGCGCTCGTATTCGGATGAAAAGCATCGCGGTTCTAGCTTTAAGAACTCGATAAAAGGATAAAAAATTATGAGGGGACATCAGCACTCATGGCTCCACTTGCTTTGTCACCTCCCTCCATCAGCCTGCTTTGTCGCCACCCGCCATCAGCACTTGCGAGCAACTCTAGCCTCGACTCGCAGCCCTGCTCAACTTTAGCTCGTTCAATCTATGATTTTGAGCAAAAATGAAATTAGGGTTTTAGTTGATTTTGGCTGAATAACGAGAGTAAGGAAAGGGTCAGGCTGGGTTAAATAAACGGATAATGGGCTTCAGGCTCAATAGTGGTAATAGTTTTATTTATTAATAAAAAGGTTTATTTAATTCTTTTATAAAACCGTTTACTCAATGACATTTAACTCCTCGTTCGAGCCTGAAAACGTCCGTATATAAATATATGCCGATGGGTCATCCGACTTAAAATCTACAAATTAATATCTAAACTAATTATAATAATTCTACTTTGTAAAATATTTCATCCTTGTTTTATTTCTACATTCAATAAATAATATAATAAATTTATTTAATCTAACTAGTATAAAACGCATGTATGTACATCTAATAATTATAAATATTTAATTTTTATATAATAAAAAAAATCAACAGATGGATATGTGTTATAAGTGCAAAACATTTGGTAGAACCAACACTTTTATTTCAAGAAATTTTATTGATTGTATTAGTGGAAAATCATTAGCAAAATTTCATTGGTAGATGGTCGAAAAGTGGATGCTATTGTCTATTGTAAATTGATGGTAAGATTCCATTGATGGATGCGGGTATTTTTGAAATTTCAAAAGGAAGCTATGCAAATCTACTCATTGAATACTCTTTATCAATAATAGTGATTAGATATAAGATAATTATACATATATATATGTTCATTATATAAATATTTTTCATTACTTTTTGTTTAATTAATTATTAAAAATTAATTATTATTTATTAATCATTTTCATTTATTAATCATTATCAATTAATTATTATGTTAATTATTAGTCATTGAGTAATAATTATTAACATTAGTTAGTATAATAACAATTAATTAATATTTCTAATTAATTATTGAATGATTATTATCCTCTTACGACATCTAAGATATTAGATAATCGAAGAAAACAATAATCAGTTAAGTGTTGTCGAAAATTAGCGTCTACTACATCTGGTAAACTAAAAAGGTTAATAATTAATATTTAGTGATTATTTGTTAATAATCATTAATCAGTATAATTTATAAATGATTAATATAATATTATCAATGATTAATTATTAAATAATAATAAATAATATAGTATTAGTAATTAGTAATATAATATTATAATTGGTAATTAGTAACCTATGAATAATATAATTTTATTAATGATTAATTATTAAATATTAGTAAATAATAAATATTACTTTTAAGAAAGCATTGTAATTATTAATTATTGATTATTGAAAATTGGCAACGGACATTTATTACAACAGGCATTTTATGATCGTTGTAAAATTGACATCGATTACAACGGGCATTTTACGACTGTTATAAAGTTGGCATATATTACCACGGCATTTTTTGGCCGTTGTAAAATTAGCACCTATTACAACGTGCTTTATAACCGTTATAAAATTGGCTCTTTCACCATGGGTATTTCGTGACTGTTGTAAAATTGGCATATATTACAATGGGCATTTTTTTGAACGTTATAAAATTGAAATCTATTACGACGGGCCAGGAAGGACCATTGTAATAGCATTCTATTACAACAGGCAGACATTTCCTGTTGTAAAAAGGGCATTGTATAGGACATCTATTACAACGGGTTTGAAAGGACCATTGTAATAGCATTCTATTGCAATGGGCATGTAATGCCCGTTGTAAAAAGAGTGTTGTAATAGGTTATTTTTGTTGTAGTATTGATGGATAATTATTATTGGAATTTAACTGATTTCATGTCAAGACTGGAAGAAAAAGAAAATATAAAGAAGTAAATTTATTCTAAAATTGCTTTGATGTTCAGTTCAACTAATATACATTTGTGATGTTGTGTTAGAACTAACTGAATTTAGCTTTGTTTTAATGTAGATATAAACACTAGTCAAAATTATGTCAATTTGTTGTAAAAGCAATGATCTTATTTCTGATGTTGTATATATTAGCTTTGTCTACCTTTACTTCCATGAGATACTATATTATGACTATATTTTATTTCCAGTAATACCTGAAACTGATACTAATATTATGCAAAAATCGATACCATATTTCTTATACCTCAAACCGATACTATATTTTGTTATAATTGAAATCGATAATAATAATATGTAAGAACTGGTACTATATTTTATCTTACTTGAAACTAATACTGATAGAATGCAAAAACTGATAATAGAATGCTTGAGTCTCAAGCGAGTTTTCCATGCGCTAGCCCGAATTTACTAGGAAAAGCTGATCCCTTTTTAGTTTCGAACCCCAAATTTTCAAACCAACCCAACAAATCACCAAATTGGAGGTAGAAGAGGGAACCACGTAGTTTGAATGTCTAACTTAACTGAGTTGGAGGAAAAAGAGTGCTCGTTGCCGCCATCAATTTTCTCGATCCGTGTCATTGACAATTCAATGTTGAGCGCTCGTATTCGAATGAAAAGCATCGCGGTTCTAGCTTTAAGAACTCAATAAAAAGATAAAAAATTATGAGGGGACATCAGCACTCATGGCTCCACTTGCTTTGTCACCTCCCGCCATCAGCCTGCTTTGTCGCCACTCGCCATCAGCACTTGCGAGCAACTCTAGCCTCGACATAAAGCCCTGCTCAACTTTAGCTCGCTCGGTCTATGATTTTGAGCAAAAAGGAAATTAGGGTTTTAGTTGATTTTGGCTGAATAACGAGAGTAAGGAAGTGGTCAGGCTGGGTTAAATAAACGGATAATGGGCTTCAGGCTCAATGGTGGTAATAGTGTTATTTATTAATAAAAAGGTTTATTTAATTCTTTTATAAAACCGTTTACTCAATGACATTTAACTCCTCGTTCGAGCCTGAAAACGTCCGTATATAAAAATATGCCGATGGGTCATCCGACTTAAAATCTACAAATATCTAAACTAATTATAATAATTCTACTTTGTAAAATATTTCATCCTTGTTTTATTTCTACATTCAATAAATAATATAATAAATTTATTTAATCTAACTAGTATAAAACGCATGTATGTACATCTAATAATTATAAATATTTAATTTTTATTTAATAAAAAAAATCAACATATGTATATGTGTTATAAGTGCAAAACATTTGGTAGAACCAACACTTTTATTTCAAGAAATTTTATTGATTGTATTAGTGGAAAATCATTAGCAAAATTTCATTGATAGATGGTCGAAAAGTGGATGCTATTGTCTATTGTAAATTGATGGTAAGGTTCCATTGATGGATGCGGGTATTTTTGAAATTTCAAAAGGAAGCTATGCAAATCTACTCATTGAATACTCTTTATCAATAATAGTGATTAGATATAAGATAATTATACATATATATATATTCATTATATAAATATTTTTTATTACTTTTTGTTTAATTAATTATTAAAAATTAATTATTATTTATTAATCATTATCAATTAATTATTATATTAATTATTAGTCATTGAGTAATAATTATTAACATTAGTTAGTATAATAACAATTAATTAATATTTCGAATTAATTATTGAATGATTATTATCCTCTTACGACATCTAAGATATTAGATAATCGAAGAAAACAATAATCAGTTAAGTGTTGACGAAAATTAGCATCTACTACATCTGGTAAACTAAAAAGGTTAATAATTAATATTTAGTGATTATTTGTTAATAATCATTAATCATTATAATTATAAATGATTAATATAATATTATCAATGATTAATTATTAAATAATAATAAATAATATAGTATTAGTAATTAGTAATATAATATTACAATTGGTAATTAGTAACCTATGGATAATATAATTTTATTAATGATTAATTATTAAATATTAATAAATAATAAATATTACCTTTAAGAAAGCATTGTAATTATTAATTATTGATTATTGAAAATTGGCAACGGACATTTATTACAACAGGCATTTTATGATCGTTGTAAAATTGACATCGATTACAACGGGCATTTTACGACTGTTATAAAGTTGGCATATATTACCATAGCATTTTTTGGCCGTTGTAAAATTAGCACCTATTACAACGTGCTTTATAACCGTTATAAAATTGGCTCTTTCACCATGGGTATTTCGTGACTGTTGTAAAATTGGCATATATTACAATGGGTATTTTTTTGAACGTCATAAAATTGAAATCTATTACGACGGGCCAGGAAGGACCATTGTAATAGCATTCTATTACAACAGGCAGACATTTCCTGTTGTAAAAAGGGCATTGTATAGGACATCTATTACAACGGGTTTGAAAGGACCATTGTAATAACATTCTATTGCAATGGGCATGTAATGCCCGTTGTAAAAAGAGTGTTGTAATAGGTTATTTTTGTTGTAGTATTGATGGATAATTATTATTGGAATTTAACTGATTTCATGTCAAGACTGGAAGAAAAAGAAAATATAAAGAAGTAAATTTATTCTAAAATTGCTTTGATGTTCAGTTCAACTAATATACATTTGTGATGTTGTGTTATAACTAACTGAATTTAGCTTTGTTTTATTGTAGACATAAACACTAGTCAAAATTATGTCAATTTGTTGTAAAAGCAATGATCTTATTTCTGATGTTGTAAATATTAGCTTTGTCTAACTTTACTTCCATGTGATACTATATTATGACTGTATTTTATTTCAAGTTATACCTGAAACTGATACTAATATTATGCAAAAATCGATACCATATTTCTTATACCTCAAACCGATACTATATTTTGTTATAATTGAAATCGATAATAATAATATGTAAGAACTGATACTATATTTTATCTTACTTGAAACTAATACTGATAGAAGGCAAAAACTGATAATAGAATGCTTGAGTCTCAGGCGAGTTTTCCATGCGCTAGCACAAATTTACTAGGAAAAGTTGATCCCTTTTTAGTTTCGAACCCCAAATTTTCAAACCAACCCAACAAATCACCAAATTGGAGGTAGAAGAGGGAACCACGTAGTTTGAATGTCTAACTTAACTGAGTTGAAGGAAAAAGAGTGCTCGTTGCCGCCATCAATTTTCTCGATCCGTGTCATTGACAATTCAATGTTGAGCGCTCGTATTCGGATGAAAAGCATCGCAGTTCTAGCTTTAAGAACTCAATAAAAAGATAAAAAATTATGAGGGGACATCAGCACTCATGGCTCCACTTGCTTTGTCACCTCCCACCATCAGCCTGCTTTGTCGCCACCCGCCATCAGCACTTGCGAGCAACTCTAGCCTCGACTTGCAGCCCTGCTCAACTTTAGCTCGCTCGATCTATGATTTTGAGCAAAAAGGAAATTAGGGTTTTAGTTGATTTTGGCTGAATAACGGGAGTAAGGAAAGGGTCAGGCTGGGTTAAATAAACGGATAATGGGCTTCAAGCTCAATGGTGGTAATAGTTTTATTTATTAATCAAAAGGTTTGTTTAATTCTTTTATAAAACCATTTACTCAATGACATTTAACTCCTCGTTCGAGCCTGAAAATGTCCGTATATAAAAATATGCCGATGGGTCATCCGACTTAAAATCTACAAATTAATATCTAAACTAATTATAATAATTCTACTTTGTAAAATATTTCATCCTTGTTTTATTTCTACATTCAATAAATAATATAATAAATTTATTTAATCTAACTAGTATAAAACGCATGTATGTACATCTAATAATTATAAATATTTAATTTTTATTTAATAAAAAAAATCAACAGATGGATATGTGTTATAAGTGCAAAACATTTGGTAGAACCAACACTTTTATTTCAAGAAATTTTATTGATTGTATTAGTGGAAAATCATTAGCAAAATTTCATTGATAGATGGTCGAAAAGTGGATGCTATTGTCTATTGTAAATTGATGGTAAGGTTCCATTGATGGATGCGGGTATTTTTGAAATTTCAAAAGGACGCTATGCAAATCTGCTCATTGAATACTCTTTATCAATAATAGTGATTAGATATAAGATAATTATACATATATATATTCATTATATAAATATTTTCTTATTAGTTATTGTTTAATTAATTGTTAAAAATTAATTATTATTTATTAATCATTATCAATTAATTATTATCTTAATTATTAGTCATTGAGTAATAATTATTAACATTAGTTAGTATAATAACAATTAATTAATATTTCTAATTAATTATTGAATGATTATTATCCTCTTACGACATCTAAGATATTAGATAATCGAAGAAAACAATAATCAGTTAAGTGTTGTCGAAAATTAGCGTCTACTACATCTGGTAAACTAAAAAGGTTAATAATTAATATTTAGTGATTATTTGTTAATAATCATTAATCATTATAATTTATAAATGATTAATATAATATTATCAATGATTAATTATTAAATAATAGTAAATAATATAGTATTAGTAATTAGTAATATAATATTATAATTGGTAATTAGTAACCTATGAATAATATAATTTTATTAACGATTAATTATTAAATATTAATAAATAATAAATATTACTTTTAAGAAAGCATTGTAATTATTGATTATTGATTATTGAAAATTGGCAACGGACATTTATTACAACAGGCATTTTATGATCGTTGTAAAATTGACATCGATTACAACGGGCATTTTACGACTGTTATAAAGTTGGCATATATTACCACGGCATTTTTTGGCCGTTGTAAAATTAGCACCTATTACAACGTGCTTTATAACCGCTATAAAATTGGCTCTTTCACCATGGGTATTTCGTGACTGTTGTAAAATTGACATATATTACAATGGGCATTTTTTTGAACGTTATAAAATTGAAATCTATTACGACGGGCCAGGAAGGACCATTGTAATAGCATTCTATTACAACATGCAGACATTTCCTGTTGTAAAAAGGGCATTGTATAGGACATCTATTACAACGGGTTTGAAAGGACCATTGTAATAGCATTCTATTGCAATGGGCATGTAATGCCCGTTGTAAAAAGAGTGTTGTAATAGGTTATTTTTGTTGTAGTATTGATGGATAATTATTATTGGAATTTAACTGATTTCGTGTCAAGACTGGAAGAAAAAAAAATATAAAGAAGTAAATTTATTCTAAAATTGCTTTGATGTTCAGTTTAACTAATATACATTTGTGATGTGGTGTTAGAACTAACTGAATTTAGCTTTGTTTTAATGTAGACATAAACACTAGTCAAAATTATGTCAATTTGTTGTAAAAGCAATGATCTTATTTCTGATGTTGTAAATATTAGCTTTGTCTAACTTTACTTCCATGTGATACTATATTATGACTATATTTTATTTCCAGTTATACCTGAAACTGATACTAATATTATGCAAAAATCGATACCATATTTCTTATACCTCAAACCGATACTATATTTTGTTATAATTGAAATCGATAATAATAATATGTAAGAACTGATACTATATTTTATCTTACTTGAAACTAATACTGATAGAATGCAAAAACTGATAATAGAATGCTTGAGTCTCAGGCGAGTTTTCCATGCGCTAGCCCGAATTTACTAGGAAAAGTTGATCCCTTTTTAGTTTCGAACCCCAAATTTTCAAACCAACCCAACAAATCACCAAATTAGAGGTAGAAGAGGGAACCACGTAGTTTGAATGTCTAACTTAACTGAGTTGGAGGAAAAAGAGTGCTCGTTGCCGCCATCAATTTTCTCGATCCGTGTCATTGACAATTCAATGTTGAGCGCTCGTATTCGGATGAAAAGCATCGCGGTTCTAGCTTTAAGAACTCAATAAAAAGATAAAAAATTATGAGGGGACATCAGCACTCATGGCTCCACTTGCTTTGTCACCTCCCGCCATCAGCCTGCTTTGTCGCCACCCGCCATCAGCACTTGCGAGCAACTCTGGCCTCGACTCGCAGCCCTGCTCAACTTTAGCTCGCTCGATCTATGATTTTGAGCAAAAAGGAAATTAGGGTTTTAGTTGATTTTGGCTGAATAACGAGAGTAAGGAAAGGGTCAGGCTGGGTTAAATAAACGGATAATGGGCTTCAGGCTCAATGGTGGTAATAGTTTTATTTATTAATAAAAAGGTTTATTTAATTCTTTTATAAAACCGTTTAGTTAATGACATTTAACTCCTCGTTCGAGCCTGAAAACGTCCGTATATAAAAATATGCCGATGGGTCATCCGACTTAAAATCTACAAATTAATATCTAAACTAATTATAATAATTCTACTTTGTAAAATATTTCATCCTTGTTTTACTTCTACATTCAATAAATAATATAATAAATTTATTTAATTTAACTAGTATAAAACGCATGTATGTACATCTAATAATTATAAATATTTAATTTTTATTTAATAAAAAAAAATCAACAGATGGATATGTGTTATAAGTGCAAAACATTTGGTAGAACCAACACTTTTATTTCAAGAAATTTTATTGATTGTATTAGTGGAAAATCATTAGCAAAATTTCATTGATAGATGGTCGAAAAGTGAATGCTATTGTCTATTGTAAATTGATGGCAAGGTTCCATTGATGGATGCGGGTACTTTTGAAATTTCAAAAGGACGCTATGCAAATCTGCTCATTGAATACTCTTTATCAATAATAGTGATTAGATATAAGATAATTATACATATATATATTCATTATATAAATATTTTCTTATTAGTTATTGTTTAATTAATTGTTAAAAATTAATTATTATTTATTAATCATTATCAATTAATTATTATCTTAATTATTAGTCATTGAGTAATAATTATTAACATTAGTTAGTATAATAACAATTAATTAATATTTCTAATTAATTATTGAATGATTATTATCCTCTTACGACATCTAAGATATTAGATAATCGAAGAAAACAATAATCAGTTAAGTGTTGTCGAAAATTAGCGTCTACTACATCTGGTAAACTAAAAAGGTTAATAATTAATATTTAGTGATTATTTGTTAATAATCATTAATCATTATAATTTATAAATGATTAATATAGTATTATCAATGATTAATTATTAAATAATAATAAATAATATAGTATTAGTAATTAGTAATATAATATTATAATTGGTAATTAGTAACCTATGAATAATATAATTTTATTAATGATTAATTATTAAATATTAATAAATAATAAATATTACTTTTAAGAAAGCATTGTAATTATTAATTATTGATTATTGAAAATTGGCAACGAACATTTATTACAACAGGCATTTTATGATCGTTGTAAAATTGACATCGATTACAACGGGTATTTTACGACTGTTATAAAGTTGGCATATATTACCACGGCATTTTTTGGTCGTTGTAAAATTAGCACCTATTACAACGTGCTTTATAACCGTTAGAAAATTGGCTCTTTCACCATGGGTATTTCGTGACTGTGGTAAAATTGGCATATATTACAATGGGCATTTTTTTGAACGTTATAAAATTGAAATCTATTACGACGGGCCAGGAAGGACCATTATAATAGCATTCTATTACAACAGGCAGACATTTCCTGTTGTAAAAAGGGCATTGTATAGGACATCTATTACAACGGATTTGAAAGGACCATTGTAATAGCATTCTATTGCAATGGGCATGTAATGCCCGTTGTAAAAAGAGTGTTGTAATAGGTTATTTTTGTTGTAGTATTGATGGATATTTATTATTGGAATTTAACTAATTTCATGTCAAGACTGGAAGAAAAAGAAAATATAAAGAAGTAAATTTATTCTAAAATTGCTTTGATGTTCAGTTCAACTAATATACATTTGTGATGTTGTGTTAGAACTAACTGAATTTAGCTTTGTTTTAATGTAGATATAAACACTAGTCAAAATTATGTCAATTTGTTGTAAAAGCAATGATCTTATTTCTGATGTTGTAAATATTAGCTTTGTCTAACTTTACTTCCATGTGATACTATATTATGACTATATTTTATTTCCAGTAATACCTGAAACTGATACTAATATTATGCAAAAATCAATACCATATTTCTTATACCTAAAACCGATACTATATTTTGTTATAATTGAAATCGATAATAATAATATGTAAGAACTGATACTATATTTTATCTTACTTGAAACTAATACTGATAGAATGCAAAAACGGTACCATATTTTATTATATCTTAAACTTATACTAACACTAATAGCATACAAAAACTGATATCATATTTTTTTAATTTGAAACTGATAGTGATAGCATGCAAAAACCGATATCATAATTTATAATGCCTGAAACTTATACTAATGTCATGTCAAATCTGATCTTAACACTTGAAATTGGTACTAATAGTATGCAAAAAATTGATACCGAATTAAATAAACTAACCAACATCGGCACATAATAACTCACTGCTTGCCATGCAACCTATATCTTCTAGCTATTTACAACAGAGTTGATCATCTCATCTTGCTCACCAAGCTTCAATTAATGAAAAATAGCAACATGTAAACAAATTGTACTATACATCAAATAATTGAGTACGAATGGAAACCAATCTATACCTGAGATATGTTGTTTAACCGAGCATACCTCCGAATGCAAATGCTAATAGGATGCCAAACCTAATCAGGTACGTATTGTTGCAAAAGCTAACTGAATGCTAAACCTAATCGGATACATATTGATGAAAAAACTAGTTGAATGCCAAATCTTTTGGTGTATGTATTAATGCAAAAGCAATTCGAATGCCAAAACTAATCGGGTATGTATGGATGCAAAAGTTAAACAAATGTCAAACCTAATTGGGTATGTACTAGTGCAAATGCTAATCGGATGTCAAACCTAATCGAGTACGTATTGATGTAAATGCTAACCGGATGCAAAACTAATCGGGTAAAAATGACAACTAATCTATACCTGAGATATATTATTTAACTGAGCATACCATCAAACACAAAGGCCAACCGGATGCCAAAAACTAATAATATGTATTGATGCAAAAACTAACTGGATGCCAAAGGATATCGAGAATATATTAATGTAAAAGCTAACCAAATGCCAAACCTAATTAGGCATAGATGAAAACCAATCTATATCTGAGATATATTGTTTAATCGAGCATTCCATGGAATGCAAAAGCTAATCAGATGCCAAACCTAATCCAGTATGTATGGTTGTAAAAGCTAACCAGATGTTAAACCTAATTGGGTAAGTATTGATGCAAAAGGTAACCGCATGCCATAACTAATCGAATATGGATGGAAAAAAATCTATACTCAAGATATTATATTAGTGTGCATACATTCGAATGAAAAGCTAATGGAATGCCAGACCTAATCAGGTACATGTGGATAAAAAAATTAAATGGATGTCAAACCTAATCGGGTATGTATTAGTGCAAAAGCTAACTGGAAGCCAAACTGTAACGACCAGTAAATTTCGATAATTAAATTGGTTAATTTAATAAGATTTTGGTAATTAAAATTAATTATTGACAATTGGAGTGAAATCTCAATAATGAAATAGTGTAAATTGTCGCACTTGGTTATAATTTAAAATAAGTAAATAAAAGTAAGTATTGAATTAACCGATGAAATAATATATTAATTAATAGTAATTGAATGTAAATTAAGGTAATAATATAAATGCAAGTTAATAAATAACTAATTTATTGCAGTCCCAATTAATTAAAACAATCGTAAAGTTTTAATTGATTGTAAATAGTAAATTGGGAAATAAAATTCAAAGTTATATTAATTGAAGAAATAATACGAATAAGCTGTAATTTGGAAAAAATCAATATTAGATATTTAATTGCAATAATTGTTGGTTGATAATAAAGTATGAATAGGATAATGATTGATTGAGTAAAAGAATGGGAATCAAGACTTTTTAATTTAAATTTAATAATTGGATTAGTTGAAATTAAATGAAAATTAATATTAAACATTACGAAAATAGAAATTAAGAGGAAATTTGAAAATAAGAAGTACCAAGATTTAGAACAATGTAGTTATATCCTTAATATAATAAAAATGTGAATAACAAAGTTTAAAAAGTTAATAAATGGATTTTGGAATTTTAAATTTATAAATTTCTGAATTTAATGAAATTGAATTAAACACTGAAATTGAGGAATTAATCAATTTTAAATCAACGGTTAAATTTGTTTAAATTAGTGTAAATGATTAAGAAATTTAAAAATGATAAAAATCGTCAATTATAGAATTGAAATTGAAAAATTGATTTAATTAATTATTAAATTATTTAAACCATGTAAAAATAGCCATTTTGGCCACTGACTCAGATTTCGACGAAACTAGTTTCATCAGATCCATAACAGTGAATTATTGCAGGATTCGAAGTTTCGTAACGATCGGACTTGTCGTTTTATTATATGGGCTCGAAACGCCTCGAAATCAATTTGAAATAACTTGATTTTAGCATAACTTCTTCATACGATGGAATTTGGACTTGAAACCTATTCCATTGCGTTTAAATTATTAAAAATACATCTATTTTGATATATGTTTGACCCAATTTCGTTCCGGAGTCAGAATAGATTTTCTGGCCATCTATCGTTCAACGGTCCATACCAATCAATCCGTTATTTCTATTATCAACCCTACATATATATATCCAGTTATAAACCCTAGCAGCCTTTCTATTCCTCATTTCTATACGTACAATTCTAGTTGCTCCTCTTCATTTTCAATGGCAGACAAAACAAGAATTTCCAATTGCAATTTCAAATCAAAAAGCCAAAATTTCAAACTCCTCAAATACTATCAAATTATATGTTGATCTGAAGCTCTTGATGAGCGCATCTTAGATCTACAATTTGTTTCTCTATTCGAGCCATCGTTTGATCAGAAAATGGCCAATTATTTTTGGCCGTCCTTGCGTAATCTCAAGGGCTTAACGGTGGATCATCATCTAGGGATCAATCGGGGAGTGGCATCAGGAAGCTGGTGTCGAGCAGGTTGCCATGGTGGTGTTCGTTCATGCTAAGGGTGTCAGATTTGGTCAGAATTAGCGCAGGAAGGAGGGGCATTCATCTCGGCTTTGGCGTCGGCATCTGCTGCCGGAGGTGGCCGCGATGGGGGCTGGGCGTCGGCTTGAAGAGGCGCGTGTCATCTGGGCGTTGGATCTGGCCAACGTCAATCTGGTAGACGGCGAATTCGAATGTTTGAACGGCGGATCAGTCGTTCAAAATCTGGAGAATGAATGTGATAATTCGCGTGCAAAAGGGTGACATGGAAAATGAGTTATTTTGTTTTTATTTTATTTTAATTTAATTTTAATTTCAATCATTATAATGCATGTAACTTTTACGTACGAGGTCCCTTTCACGTGCGTTTTTTTGTAGGATCGTATTTGAATTTCGGACATTTTGTGACTAGTTAGGACAAATTCTAAGACTGTTCAAATTTTGGGTTTAAATTGTATTTAAATTCAATTTAAATTCAAAAGGTGAGTGTTTTAACCCACTCACAACTTCTAAAATTTCTTATGTTTGTTAAATTGATTTATGATGTGAATAGAAATTTATTTATGACCGTTTGGCTTATTTTTAATCCTCATCTCAGTTAAATTGAATTAATTGAATTAAATTGTTATTTAATTTATTATTGCATATAAAATGCCATTTAAATTGTTACTTAATTTATTATTGAATATAACTGCCACTAAATATCTGTTATTTATTATCTGTTCTATATTTATGTTATTTTTTGAATTAGATGATGATTGTGATAAATGTTTGATGATTAATATTGGATGAATGAATGTTGTATTTTATATTATCATAAACTGCAAGCTGTTATGGATTTTATTTCATTCAGGATTACGGTCTGAAATGATATATAACCGCATTTGTATTTTAAATTACGGATTGAAATGATAAATATCCGTATCACTTGACCATATGATAGAAAATTATATACAGACACCTGGTCTATATGTATAAAAATATTTTAAATTGATCTCTATGGTTTTGGAAAGAAATATATGGGTTTATATAAATATTTATTTTTGATATTTTATAAATATTTTTGTATATATAGTTAAATTCTTAAATTTAAGCTATGTATAATTTTGTTCATTATATAATGAGAGTAATAATAAAGTTTGATTTTTAAAAAATATAATATGGGTAAGTATTTATTAAAATTATATTTTAATATATATATATATATATATAGAGAGTTTATAATGATATTGATAAATTAAGGTTGAGAAGATGGATTTGAAATCGGTTTAAAATTGTTTTTAATTAAGAATTTTATTTAATTTAAGCAATCTGGAACTTATTGAGTTTGAGGTTTTAAAGCGCATGATTTTATAACTTGATGATGGTTTAAGGTGATTAATGAATATTTCAAGTTGTGTTTTATTTAAATAATATTGATTTTATTAAATAAATATTTCAAAACTAAATAATAGTAAATTGAATTAAGATATATATATATATATATATATGAAATTATCGGATTTAGTTTGAAATTATAGAATATTTAAAGTCTTGAAATATATCTAAATTGAAATGTTTTATCGAAATTAAAGTGTTTCGAAGTTATGAATTTGAAAGTATTATGGTTTCAAGTGCTTTGTTTCGGAGTGTTACAAGTTTAAAAGAACATGATTTTTGAAATAAATTTATTTTAAATTGTATTTAATTAAGATTTGTCTTTAAATATATATTGATTTGGAACTTATTGAAATTAAAGATGTAAGAATCTGACTTTATAATAACGTTTTGGTTTAAGATGCTGTATAGAGGGAATATCTCAAGTTTAAAGGAATTGAAGGAAATATTCAGTAATTTGAAAGTTTGGATTTATGTAAATGATATAATATCAATGTGGTTTTGAAATGAAAATGATATATTATTGGTATGGTTTGAAATGAAATGACATATTATTGATTTAGTTTCTAAGGTAAATAATATATGATTAATGTGGTTTTGAAATGGAAACGATATAATATTTTATTGGTTTTGAAATGGAAATGACATCCTATTTGGTTTTGAAATGACAATGATATTTTGGTTTTGAAGTATAAATTATTTTGAAATGACTGCAGTGTTATAATAACGTTTCATTGTTAAAAAGACCGGGATCGGAAGTTGTCATAATCTCTGCCAAAACCGTATACGCGGTGGAGATTCCAGAATGAAGTAAGTTGGTGGCAGCTTTCCTTTGAGGTATATATGTGGACCCAACTCCCGTGAGTTGGCATAAGGTGGCTAAAACATGAGCGATTCTCAGGCCAAGGAGGTAGCTCCTCTTATCGGACACACTCCTTCGATATTATATTCTGACTTTGGATTGATTTGGTGGCCACTTTTGATTTTGGATTTTGGGGGTGTGGTTCGAGGTGGGCGATAGTAGCTGCTACGTGTTACCACCAGCCCGGATGTGTAATTGGTATATCTACCTTGGCATTGCCTTGTGTGCCGTGTCACCTACCCTAACGCGCCTTGTACGAGTTTTCTCCCGAAGCCCGTAGAATATCCTCTAGTAGCTTCCCGATCAGGAGAGACTACGATACTAGATGTGTGACGACCGCCCATGACTCCCGCACCAAAACAAGAGAATAGAGCGCTGAAAGGTGTGCCAGGCAGCCATGGACGATAGTCAGGGTAAAATAAAATCGCAGAATCTCTATCGTAACTCACAGCGCATGGATAAAATACAATAGAGAAATATATAGTGAAGTCTCATAACAGAAAATCATCATATAAGCATCACAGAGGTTTTATACAATCATCTCAACAAATCCATACATCAAGACCTCACTACAAGCACTCATCAAATACAGCAGCGGATACCCAGTACATATAAGAAAATAATATGCATAGCCTCCTGCTCGTCTTCGCCATCATCAACGGAAAACTCTACTCTAAGCACAGCACCTGCCACCTGCTACCTAGTCTGCCCATCCCAAACATGGATGAACAGCCCAAGGTAATAAGAGGAGACATAAAACCTTGAGTCAGACAAAGTCTTAGTGAGCAGTAAATTAACAATCAAGCATACCAAAAGAGCATAAGGAAATAAAGGAATAGGAACCAAACCATCCCACTCCACCTCTTTCTACAGTGATAGCCCCCAGACACACACTAAGGAGAAGTAAGCATAACATAGCAGATAAGTAAGGTAAAGCAATAATCACTCGAGTCAAGGACGATGTTTTCCAAATACAAACCCCCAAGGCCTAAACCAAGATCAGATAAGCACCCAGAAAACACCGCTCTTGAAGCCGAATGATGATACAACCAAACATCCAAACATCCATGACTCTGGCTATCACTGTTAACCTTGCTTCGAAATCACCGTTAATTGAATGACCGACTCCTTCCTGAGCCATCTGTCAAGGGCTAATGGTAACCCCGGTTCTAGACAAAACCCCGCACACTGCCTTGTGCCTAGGACTTATCTTCTTGGCCCAGAGTACTCGACTAACTGCCTGTAGTCTTTTAGGCGTCCCTATGTACTCTTGCTTTAGGTTTGCTAGAACCTTTAATAACGATGAGATCCAAGCCTCCTTGTCATCCTTCTTGACGACTTCTATCAACTTAGCCCAAGCTTCCTCTTGAGCAATCCATTATCAACCAACTTGAACTACCCTTCAAGTTATCAACATGCTTGGAATGATCCCTGCCTGGATTAAGCCAAGACTCACATCATACTTCGCTTCATCGTACCAAAGCAAAGTCTCAACTCAACCATACTTTGCCTTTTCGCATCCTGACAAAGTCCCATCTCGATCTCATACTTCGCCTCTTCGCATCACGGCAAAGTCCCATCATCGAATCCATCCATATGAGCTTCCACATCCGCTTCATATACCATCGGCAGCTTTCACCATTCAAGAGCCTTTCCACTTAGCTTTTGAATCATCTTCAACCATCTTGTTCCAAATCAACTACAAGCTAACTTGGAGCAATCAAATCTAACATACATTCAAACATTCAAGCATTCAAACAAGATATATTAAGCAATATCAACTATAATGGCAATTTCGTAATTAAGTGAGCAAAAGTCCAACATATGTGAAATCATAGTTTTTAGCATAGATCTATCAAATCTAAAACATGGGTTTTGTCTCTAATACTTGTTAAATAGCTTCTATAGATAAACATTTTCAAATATGATGGATCTACATGCAGACTTAAGGAAAATGCGAGAAAACGCTAACTTTAACACATAAACATATCACCAATCCCATATACTCCTTTGGATCCGCGTGAGAGATAACTACCACTCACCAAATCACCAAAACAACCTAAAATCAAACAACTTCAGATCTGGACAGCAAGGACTTGAGCTTGATCCGGAGAAATTTCACTTGAAACGGTGAAATCTAGCCTCTTCGGATGAAAATCTTCAACTTTGGCACTTGATCTTTGATCTTGATCCTCGATCTTCAATGGATGTTAGCACTTTGATGGAAGTAGAGAAAGAAGTGAAGAAAATACTGTAGTCGAATCTCCAAAATGGCAGCACTTCGTCGCTTCGAAATCCGGTGCCAAAAAGTGAGCCGAACACCTCTATTTATAGGCTGGATACCCCATGAGTCGTCGCCCATGAGTCGGTCACGAGTCATCTTATGAGTCGTTCGCGACTCAATTCTTGCCGACTCACTATGAGTCGTCGCCGACTCATCAACTCCAGAAGCCTAACCGAGACAACAATCCTAGCTACACAACGGCTCAACGACTCAGCGCCCTACCGACTCAAGCGCTCGCGACTTAACACACATAGCCTATTGCCTGAAGTCAGCGACTTAACAACCATGCCGACTTACGACTTAACATACCTACGACTCATCAGTGCCGACCTAACCCCTATCCAAACTAACCCTAAGTCGCTAACGACTCAACTTGTCTCACCGACTCAACTCAAGGCCGACCCAACGACTCAACTAAGACGCGACTCAAGACCCTGCCGACTCAACCTAAGTCCTAGCCGACTCAACAACTTATCTGGGTACACGGCATACGACCTAAGATATAACTCGTATTCGACTCATAGCATACACGACCTATCAACTTAACCAATACTGGGTTACGACCTACTACAACCATTAACCCGTATAACTCCTAGGTCGTCTACAACTTAAGACTCGAACCCCCTTAGGTCGTTACTCATCCCAAACCACTAGGTCGCTAAACCTTAAGTCGTTCACGACTCATACATGAGTCGTTCACTTCCTTAACTCGTTAACTCGTGCACGACTCATCGCTTATCTCGAACACGACTCATCACTTAACTCACGAGTTAACTTCCTATAACTCGAATACGACTCAAGCCTTAGCTAACTCGGTCATGACTTAACATCTAACACGTTAACTTGTACACGACCTAACTCTTAACTCGTCTACGAGTTAACCTCTATTCGAGTTAACTTCTCTATACGACTTAGGCTATAGCTAACACAAACAACACCAACGACCTGCAAATTCTACGATATATCGACACGTAAAATACGGGTCGTTACATTCTCTCCCCCTTAGGAATTTCGCCCCCGAAATTCCAAGCAAACAACAGCAATCAAAATTATTCCGCATGCCTATCATCCATAGCAATCTACAAACCATGCATCCAACTCTAACCTAGCATGCAGAATTCTAAGACTTAGAACAAGCTACAAATTCATGAGATGTCACGACACTTTAGGGCCATACCTCGAAGAGTTCTGGATGAGCTGCCTTCATCCTCTCTTCCTCCTCCCACGTACAGTCGTTAACATCATCACTCCATTGTACCTTGAGCAACGTAATCGTCTTCCTCCTAAGCTGTTTCGTATCGGTTTCAACAATACGAAGCGGCTTACGAGGTCTCGTAACCACTGGATCAACCTCCAAGTCTTCACAGCTATCAGCAGAAACCACCGTACTTGGGTCGTGCACATACTTCCGTAGATAAGATACATGAAAAACATTGTGCACACCCACCATCTTCTCCGGTAACTCCAATCTATAAGCGAGCTTTCCAATTCGCTTGATAATCGGGAATGGTCCAACAAATCTTGGAGTCAATTTCCCTTTCTTCCCAAATCTTATAACATTCTTCAATGGAGAAATCTTCACAAAAACCATATCACCCACGTCGAATTCCAAATCCTTTCGACGATTATCTGCATAACTTTTCTGACGATCTTGGGCTGCCTTCATTCTTTGCCGAATGATCTCTATACAATCCGAAGTCTGTCGAATCATCTCTGGCCCAAGCATCAGCTTTTCTCCAGTTTCCAACCAACATGTCGGAGAGTTACACGGTCTTCCATATAATGCCTCATATGGTGCCATACCAATACTCGACTGATAACTGTTATTATAAGCAAATTCCACCAAATGAAGGTGATCTTCCCATGATCCTCCGAAGTCCAAAACACATGCCCTAAGAAGATCTTCCAATACTCGGTTGACTCTCTCAGTCTGACCATCTGTTTGAGGGTGATAAGCTGTACTCAAACACAACTTGGTTCCCAAAACCTCCTGGAAGCTCTTTCAAAAATCCACTAGTGAACAACAGATCTCGATCGCTCACTATACTCTTCGGAACACCATGGAATCGAACAATCCACTTCACATATAGCTCAGCCAATTTCGATGCAGTCCTAGTCGATCGAACAGGAATGAGCCTTGCACTCTTGGTCAAACGATCTACAATAACCCAAATCCCTTCATTCCCTGTCCTGGTTCTAGGTAGACCATCAATAAAATCCATCGACACTTGCTCCCACTTCCACGTAGGAACTTCTAATGGCTGAAGTAATCCACTGGGCTTCTTCTGCTCAGCTTTCACCAACTGGCAATTCATACACTTGGAAATAAAATTTCCAACATCCTTCTTCATACCTTCCCAGTAGTAAGCTCTCTTCATATCCCGATACATCTTATTTCCACCTGGATGAATTGTCAACTTCGAGTGATGACTTTCCCTCAGAACTTCATCTCTCAATCCATCAATATCGGGAACAACCAATCGTCCTTGCTTTCGAAGCCAACCCTCTCGATCGACCTCGAATCCTTTATCCTTCTCTGGATCCAATCCAGATTCCAAATCACGGATAATCTTGACAAGCTTATCATCTCGCCTTTGGCTCTCACCAATTCTTTCCACAAGTGTAGGCCTTATCGATAAGTTTGCCAACATCTCAGGTTCCAATTCGCATCTAGGCCTGAAATCAAATCCAGCCAAATACTTAAGACTCTTCCATTCTGAAAACATGGCTCCCAATCCTGCATGTCTTCGACTTAACGCATCTGCCACTACGTTACCTTTTCCTGGAGTATAGGCTATACCAAAATCATAAGATGCTAGAAACTCTAACCACCTTTGCTGTCGAAGATTCAAATCCTTTTGGGAGAACAGATACTTCAACGACTTATGATCCGTAAACAACCCGAATCTAACTCCCAATAGGTAATGTCTCCACATCTTCAAAGCAAACATAATCGCCGCTAACTCCAAATCATGAGTTGGATAATTCCTTTCATGCGGCTTCAGTTGTCGACTAGCATACGCAACAACTTTATCCTTCTGCATTAACACTGCTCCTAATCCAGTACCACATGCATCGGTGTAGACCACCATCTCATCATTCCCACTAGGAATAGTCAAAACAGGAGCACTTGTCAGTCGCTCTTTCAGGATTACGAAAGCTTGCTCACACTTATCATCCCATCTGAATGCTTGGTTCTTCTTCGTCAATCCTGTCAACGGTGCAGCTATCTTGGAAAAGTCTTTGATAAACCGACGATAATATCCTGCTAATCCAAGAAAACTTCTCACATCAGATGCATTCTTAGGTCTAACCCAATCTTGGATTGCTGCCACCTTAGCGGGATCAACCGCTATTCCATTTCCAGAGATAACATGGCCTAAGAACCTCACTTCACTCTTCCAGAAGTGACACTTCGAAAACTTAGCCTTCAGCTGATGTTTCCGTAGTATTTCCAAAACAATTCTCAAGTGCGTCTTGTGCTCTTCCTCAGTTCCGGAATAAACCAAAATATCATCCACGAACACAAGCACGAACTTATTCAACTGATCTCTGAATACTCTATTCATAAGATCCACAAAATATGCTGGTGCGTTAGTCAATCCAAACGGCATTACCAGCCACTCATAAAACCCGGACGGTGTCCTGAGTGCAGTCTTTGGCACACTATCCTTCGCCACTCTCAACTGGTGAAATCCCGTTGCCAAATCCATCTGAGAGAACACCTTCGCCTCGTGAAGCTGATCAAACAAGTCATCTATTCTCGGCAATGGATACTTGTTCTTCTTAGTCACCTTATTCAACTCACGATAATCAACACACAACCTCAACGATTCATCCGCTTTGGTTGCGAACACAACGGGCGCACCCCATTCGGACACACTTCTCCGAATGAATCCTTTCCGTAAAAGGTCATCAACCTGCACCTTCAGCTTTTGCTGCTCCCTCGGTGCCATCCGCCTAAGAGGCATCACAACAGGTCTGGCTCCCTCAACTAGATCGATACGAAACTCGATCTCCCTATGCGGCGGCAACCCTTTGACTTCGTCAAAGACGTCCTCAAATCCATTCACAATAGGCACCGATGACAGTCCATCCCGTGGAACAACCAGCGAATACATGAAGCTCATGAAGACGCCTTCTTCATGCTTACATCGTATCACAACCTTTCGCCCATCCACATTCCCGACTGTCACCTCCAGCCTCTCACAATCAACCCTAGCCGCATACTTCCTAAGCCAGTCCATACCCAAAATAATTCCGAACCTCGCAAAGTTCAGAACAAAGCAATCACAAACAAACGAGCAATCATGACTCGACACAACCAGATCACAGCATAACATCCACAACCCAGACAAATCTTCAACTGAAATAGTTACAACCAAGGGTCTATCAATAATATCTGGTTCCTAACCCAATTGGTCATACAAGTTATTACAAACAAGAGAATGTATCATCTCAACATCGAACAACATTCTTAAACGGAAACATCTCAAATGGAAAGAGTACTTTAAACCACCACACTCTTCCCCTTTTCCTCAGCAGTAGGAGCTTTTGAAGTTGGAGGAACAGCTCTCAACACATAGGCTTGCTCAACCTGCTCAACCTTTGGCGGCTCTGGACAATTCTTCTTAATATGCCCTGGCTTATCACAGTTGTAGCACTTTCCCTGCACCTTTGGATTCTTGCAATCCCTGGAGAAGTGGCCCTTCTGTTGGCAATTGTAGCAGGTCACCTCGCCCTTCTGCTTCTTTTGGCCACTCTTACCCTTCTTCTGTTGCTGTCTCTTCTTCTTGTTCCCGCCTTGCGATGATTTAAACCCATCCTTGGTAACAACAACATCAGACTCTTCTTTAGGAAACAGGCTCCTGTGCCTAGAAGTCTTCTCCATAAATTCTTCAAATGAATTATCCAGAAAGTCCACCAACTGTCTCTTCATGATTGAAGTCACCATAGCCTCGAACTTAGCATCATGATCAATAACTCCTTCAGCTTCACAACCTTCCTTAGCAGCTTGTCCCTTTTCTAGACTCATCCTTAATATCTACAAAAAGAAATGATTAGAACACCTTTGAGAAACAACTGCATAAGGAGTGCAAATCCTTCTAAGCTACTATATTATATATATATAGTAATCATCCATCAAAATACAATTACGTCTCTCTTACGTAATTACGTCAGCGAGCGTTGGCTAAAATCGATTAACCAAAGCTCTGATACCAAATGTGACGACCGCCCATGACTCCCGCACCAAAACAAGAGAATAGAGCGCTGAAAGGTGTGCCAGGCAGCCATGGACGATAGTCAGGGTAAAATAAAATCGCAGAATCTCTATCGTAACTCACAGCGCATGGATAAAATACAATAGAGAAATATATAGTGAAGTCTCATAACAGAAAATCATCATATAAGCATCACAGAGGTTTTATACAATCATCTCAACAAATCCATACATCAAGACCTCACTACAAGCACTCATCAAATACAGCAGCGGATACCCAGTACATATAAGAAAATAATATGCATAGCCTCCTGCTCGTCTTCGCCATCATCAACGGAAAACTCTACTCTAAGCACAGCACCTGCCACCTGCTACCTAGTCTGCCCATCCCAAACATGGATGAACAGCCCAAGGTAATAAGAGGAGACATAAAACCTTGAGTCAGACAAAGTCTTAGTGAGCAGTAAATTAACAATCAAGCATACCAAAAGAGCATAAGGAAATAAAGGAATAGGAACCAAACCATCCCACTCCACCTCTTTCTACAGTGATAGCCCCCAGACACACACTAAGGAGAAGTAAGCATAACATAGCAGATAAGTAAGGTAAAGCAATAATCACTCGAGTCAAGGACGATGTTTTCCAAATACAAACCCCCAAGGCCTAAACCAAGATCAGATAAGCACCCAGAAAACACCGCTCTTGAAGCCGAATGATGATACAACCAAACATCCAAACATCCATGACTCTGGCTATCACTGTTAACCTTGCTTCGAAATCACCGTTAATTGAATGACCGACTCCTTCCTGAGCCATCTGTCAAGGGCTAATGGTAACCCCGGTTCTAGACAAAACCCCGCACACTGCCTTGTGCCTAGGACTTATCTTCTTGGCCCAGAGTACTCGACTAACTGCCTGTAGTCTTTTAGGCGTCCCTATGTACTCTTGCTTTAGGTTTGCTAGAACCTTTAATAACGATGAGATCCAAGCCTCCTTGTCATCCTTCTTGACGACTTCTATCAACTTAGCCCAAGCTTCCTCTTGAGCAATCCATTATCAACCAACTTGAACTACCCTTCAAGTTATCAACATGCTTGGAATGATCCCTGCCTGGATTAAGCCAAGACTCACATCATACTTCGCTTCATCGTACCAAAGCAAAGTCTCAACTCAACCATACTTTGCCTTTTCGCATCCTGACAAAGTCCCATCTCGATCTCATACTTCGCCTCTTCGCATCACGGCAAAGTCCCATCATCGAATCCATCCATATGAGCTTCCACATCCGCTTCATATACCATCGGCAGCTTTCACCATTCAAGAGCCTTTCCACTTAGCTTTTGAATCATCTTCAACCATCTTGTTCCAAATCAACTACAAGCTAACTTGGAGCAATCAAATCTAACATACATTCAAACATTCAAGCATTCAAACAAGATATATTAAGCAATATCAACTATAATGGCAATTTCGTAATTAAGTGAGCAAAAGTCCAACATATGTGAAATCATAGTTTTTAGCATAGATCTATCAAATCTAAAACATGGGTTTTGTCTCTAATACTTGTTAAATAGCTTCTATAGATAAACATTTTCAAATATGATGGATCTACATGCAGACTTAAGGAAAATGCGAGAAAACGCTAACTTTAACACATAAACATATCACCAATCCCATATACTCCTTTGGATCCGCGTGAGAGATAACTACCACTCACCAAATCACCAAAACAACCTAAAATCAAACAACTTCAGATCTGGACAGCAAGGACTTGAGCTTGATCCGGAGAAATTTCACTTGAAACGGTGAAATCTAGCCTCTTCGGATGAAAATCTTCAACTTTGGCACTTGATCTTTGATCTTGATCCTCGATCTTCAATGGATGTTAGCACTTTGATGGAAGTAGAGAAAGAAGTGAAGAAAATACTGTAGTCGAATCTCCAAAATGGCAGCACTTCGTCGCTTCGAAATCCGGTGCCAAAAAGTGAGCCGAACACCTCTATTTATAGGCTGGATACCCCATGAGTCGTCGCCCATGAGTCGGTCACGAGTCATCTTATGAGTCGTTCGCGACTCAATTCTTGCCGACTCACTATGAGTCGTCGCCGACTCATCAACTCCAGAAGCCTAACCGAGACAACAATCCTAGCTACACAACGGCTCAACGACTCAGCGCCCTACCGACTCAAGCGCTCGCGACTTAACACACATAGCCTATTGCCTGAAGTCAGCGACTTAACAACCATGCCGACTTACGACTTAACATACCTACGACTCATCAGTGCCGACCTAACCCCTATCCAAACTAACCCTAAGTCGCTAACGACTCAACTTGTCTCACCGACTCAACTCAAGGCCGACCCAACGACTCAACTAAGACGCGACTCAAGACCCTGCCGACTCAACCTAAGTCCTAGCCGACTCAACAACTTATCTGGGTACACGGCATACGACCTAAGATATAACTCGTATTCGACTCATAGCATACACGACCTATCAACTTAACCAATACTGGGTTACGACCTACTACAACCATTAACCCGTATAACTCCTAGGTCGTCTACAACTTAAGACTCGAACCCCCTTAGGTCGTTACTCATCCCAAACCACTAGGTCGCTAAACCTTAAGTCGTTCACGACTCATACATGAGTCGTTCACTTCCTTAACTCGTTAACTCGTGCACGACTCATCGCTTATCTCGAACACGACTCATCACTTAACTCACGAGTTAACTTCCTATAACTCGAATACGACTCAAGCCTTAGCTAACTCGGTCATGACTTAACATCTAACACGTTAACTTGTACACGACCTAACTCTTAACTCGTCTACGAGTTAACCTCTATTCGAGTTAACTTCTCTATACGACTTAGGCTATAGCTAACACAAACAACACCAACGACCTGCAAATTCTACGATATATCGACACGTAAAATACGGGTCGTTACAAGATGGACTACTGGGACTATTACGTGTTAAGGTGGAAAATGTAAAGCATTAACGCCATTTAAAAGTAAGTTTATTTTACTATAGACATTATTATAATAGCGAAATATTACTACATAGTAAATAGTTTAATGGATCTTTAGGAGATGTGAATCCCGAGCATCTCTTAAGTTACTGCACTGACGTTCGACACTGGACAGGAGATGTCAAATCCCGTAAACATCTCTGACACCATTCCACTCATATTATTTATTGTTGATTTAACTCACATAAGATCTTTTAGTTCTGACTCGAGTGTTTTGTCTTTTCAATTCGCTCAGGTCCGCCTGAGCATTTCAGGTTTCGAAGATTTTATTTCTGGAAGATGAAGATGAGGATTATATTAATATTATTTATTATATTATTCCACTGCATTCATACTATTCCGCTGCATTATTTATTATTCTCTGGTATGTGTAACTCTGATATACGTTGTATAAGTAAAATCTAATGTGTTGTAAAACAGCTTCATGAACTGTTATTTGATTATTATATTTTGTCATTCCGCTATGAGATTCTGTTTTGTTTTATTTCTTTCTCTTCTTTTCGTATTCACCCCAATAACAATCTGTCCTTCTATATGGTTTAGTTCTGACGTATGTGGTTTATCATCGATTTAAAGCGTACAAAAAGGCGGGATGTTACACAAACCTGATCAGGTACATATTGATGCAATAGCTACATGGAAGCACAGCTTGACATTTATAAAATCTATTACAAGATGATAACACAAAATGATCAAATGATATTAAAACCTAATCAAGTACATATGGATGCAAAAGCTAACTGGATACACTAAAAAATGACATTAGAAACTGATATAATCATATTACAAAAACTAATACCCAACTTAATTAAGAATACAAATAAATAATAAAATTGATACTGATTATACTGCAAAACTGATATTGATAGTACAACTGATACTATATAAACTACAAACAAGTAAATAATAAAATTGATAACGGTTGCACTACAGAACTAATATTGAAACTACAAACTATACTATATAACATATAAAAAAATAAATAATAAAACCGATACTGGCTATACTACAAAACTAATACTGAATCTGAAAAAACAAATGGCATTATATAACCTATAAACAAATAAATATTAAAACTGATAATGCTTTATCTACAAAACTGATATTGAAAATGAAACTACAAATGACACTATATTACAAAGTTCAACCACAAACACCAAATCAGTGTCAAAAATATACTAAAACCAGTATACTCTTATAACCAGGTTCGATTACAAAAAGTTGCCAAAAAAAGTCAAACAACCAAGTATAAATCTCAACAAATTCATAAAAATTGAAAAAAATTCATATCTGTTTAGAAGCTTGACAATTACACTTATGGTGACTAAATTGCTTATATACACCACATCTATTTTACTTATTTTGAAAGCATGCAAATCCTCCTTTGCAATTGGTGGAAACTAGCACCACATTTCTCCTTAAATGGTTTAATAACATCTTTAATACCAGCAATGACAATAGGCTTATGGAAATTAGATATATGATTTATAGTGTTAGCATAAGAAGAACGATAAACATATTGTCACCGCTACAAAAAAAATTAATAACAAAATATGTGCTTTAGACTTTTATTTTCTTCTAGTACAATAATGTTTTTTATACATAAAAAATAGAAACAATAATAATAAAATAGTATAAAAATGATACCTGCTGACAGTAAAACGGATATCTAAAAACTGATACTCAAACCATTATTAAAATAATAATACTCAAGCAGACATTATTGAAGAAGGATGAAGAAAAGAAGAAGAGAGTAAAAGAGGATGAAGAAATTCACGCACGAGAATATAAACAAGTGTCGAAATTAATAAGGGGAATTAATTCACGCATGAGAATAGAGGAGGATGAAGAAGAGAATTAAAGTTTCAACATGCAAATTTGAAGAAGAAGAATGAGCTTGAAGAATAAGAAAGAGCACAACAGGGCTCGAACACAAATTTGAATGTTTTTATCCTGAGGGGAAAATATTAATGGGTTGTCCTATATTATTAAAAAAACATTTAAATTTTTCCTTGAAAATATTTTCCTGAATGAAAAACCTCCCTTTTCAACTTTTTCCACCCCAAATATCATAATTCAATCAATATTAAACAAAATAAACATTGTTTTTGTCATCCATGCATCTTGAAATTGCTAGATTGTTTAAATTTTTGCAAAAATATCATGTATGGTGAAAGTAACAAAGTTGACGGCGCTAGCGGCGGCTATGTAGAAATTAAGATTGTTCCTATGGATATGAACATGGATTGGAAGATTTATTTAATGCAGCTTCAGGCAAAAGGAATGAAGAAGATGATAGTGAAGAGAGCATATGCAGTCGTGAAGGACAAATGGGTTATGGAGCCCGTTGAGCTGTACAACAGGCAATGTGATTTTGTAGAGTTGCTGAGCTAATTGGTTTTGAAGATATTAATTTGAGTGCATAAAAGGTTCCTTCTTATTTATGATTACTCCGAATGATGAAGGGCATGTTAGCATGCAGACCAGCTTAGTTGTTAAATTTTGGTGATAAAAAATCACAAATAGAAGGAAACAAATATGCAAGAAGGAAAGTAAAAATGTTTGTTCATTATGGAAATGCATAAATTATTGGATTGCATTTGAATGAGATGGCAAGAAAATATACGCATGCGAACGTTATGGAATAATATATAAGAAAAAGATATGCATATTATTTCTTTCTTCATAATCGCATTGCTTTGGGATTATTTTCTTCCATCTTTGGAATGAGTGAATTATTTGCTATATTTGCGCGATTTGTTACGAATTGTAACTTGCCTCCATTATCTTTTTACCACATCTTGGTAATTTGATTGATGACTCACATGAATTTACATTGGCTATATATCGAGGGTAGATTTCATTGTAAACCCATCCTGGTATTCAGCCAGTGATCTTCAAATGGAGTGTCTCTTCTTGTTAACCCTAATTTAGGGCTTTGTTATTGAAACTCTTATCTTGTAATCTCTTGTAATTCTCTCAAGTGTAATAAAATCTCTCCTTTGGATTGGACGTGCACTACCTTGATGTTAGTGAAACCAGTATAAATATTGTGTGTCATTTGTCCTTCTTTATAGTTATTTGCTATTTATTTGGAGTAACATAATAATTGCTGCTAGATTGAGTGATGTTCAAATCTAGATCCTGTTTATTATTTTTCCGCATTTGTGTAATTTTTGCGCAATAGAGTGGTATCCGAGCAAGGCGATTTGTTTTAATTTGTGCATCAATTGCTTCTAGAAAGAGCGGTAGATCCAATGGTGATTATTCTATTACTCATTTGGATGGAAAAAGAGATTTTGTGAAATATGGAAGATAAAGACGGAGAAGATTATGTTGAGAGAGAAGAGCGTTCCAGTCTTGGAAATTTGGTGATAAGGAATTTACCGTATTGAAGGGACAGATGGATTTAGGAACCTATATCTGCTTCATGGCTCAATGTTGATGTGAGATTCTTATGTTTATTTCCATGGAAAAATTTTTTTTTGGCAAATAAGGTATGTGGGAGAAGAGAGATTTGTCTTGCATATAGAGATTTGGATTAGCCTTCTTATGTCCACTGACTTTTGTTTTTTGGCTCTATATTTGGATTGGAGATTGAGAGAATTTTTTGGCCTTGGTGGTTTTGAGATTATTTTGGTATCTACCTTCTTTTTATTTTGGATATTTGCAACATTTTGTTAGTGGGTGGGGACATAGTCTGAGCTCGTTAGCAAGGTGCGATAGGGGTGGCCTTGCCGGAACCCATTGGGTAAGTATTCATTTTGGTATCTATCTCGTTAAGAGATTTTGGTTGAAGGTGGAGTTTGATTTTAAGAGTTTTATGTTGAGAAGAGAACTTGAGTCGAGGTGAGGTGTTGGTTATATGTGATTTTGCATCAAGGTGAAGTGTTAAATTTTGATGATACAAAATCAGAAATAGAAGGAAACAAATATGCAAGAAGGAAGGTAGTCACATTTGTCCATTATGGAAATGCATAAATTATTGGATTGCATTTGAATGAGATGGCAAGAAAACATACGCATGCGCACGTTATGGAATAACATATATGCAGAAAGATATGCATATTATTTCTTTCTTCATAATCGCATTGCTCTGGTATTATTTTCTTCCATCATTGGAATGAGTGAATTACTCGCCATGTTTGCATGATTTGTTATCATTATAACTTTCCTCCATTTGTTAATTTGGTTGATTACTCATACGAATTTACATTGACTATATATTGATGGTAGACTTCATTGTAACCCCATCTTGGTATCAGTCAGTGATCCCCAAATGGAGTGTCTCTTCTTGTTAACCATAATTTAGGATTTGGTATGTAAACTCTTATTTGTAATCTCTTGTAATTTTCTCAAGTGTAATGAATTCTCTCTCCTTCGGACTGAACGTACAATACCTTGATGTTAGTGGAACCAGTATAATTATTGTGCGTTTCTTTTCCTTTTTTGTAGTTATTTGCTATTTATTTGGAGTAACAGAATAATTTCTACAAGATTGAGTGATGTTCAAATTGGCAAATCTAGATCCTGTTTATTATTTTTCCACATTTGTGCAATTTTTGCAAAACATTAGCTGTATGTAGTTTTTTAGCTGTCAAATACATTTAGACTATGTGTTCCTATCATTAGATATGTTAGATTTCCTTTACTTAAAATGGTCACTGAATATTCATTATTATGATTCTTAGGTGGCACTTTGAAATACCATCACAGTCACTTGGCAAATATCCTTACAGTAATTCAATTCCTGCATGAGCATGGATTTCATGATTTTTAGGTTATTTATTTTCTTGTAAATCTAAAAATATTTGTCTAATGCACTATAGTATAGGTGGTTTAACTTGTTTTGTAATTTAACATTTGGTTTTCGTAATGTTATAAAAGGCGACGTTAATTAGTTGTTGTTATTGCTCTTCTGTGGTATAAACTACTTGTACATTTCATTTTCCATATGGGGAACTTGGGATTACAACTTTAGATTTTACTAAGATTACCAACATTAGCGTGAAAATAGATGTTTTTCATCACTTTCATATGATGATATGTGGCATGATCTACGCTTGTTTATGAAATTTCCCCTCATTTAACCGCCATAATGCCAGCTATTTACCAGACCAACACTGCTATTTGATTTTGTGAAATTACAGTTGCTATGGATAGTATACTTGTATGCATACAGCAGAGCATGAATTGGCACTTGATTGGTTAGTTATGTTATCTTAACGGCAACTTGTGCTTCAGTACCAGTATCAATAGTGTGTAGGTCCGCGACATTGAGACTATGGGTTGTTTAGACTTTGACTGCATTGTGATGTATGATTAGGGTAACCCCGTACTTACCTACTTATACTAATGGTTGCATACACAATATATTGTTTCAAAGTCACAGGTTTCATTGTATGGGTTTCAAGAGTTATTACAATATCGGTATTTTGAGTTTCCCACAAACTTACACTTCATCCCAGTGACTTTGGATATTTCTTCTTTTTTCCAGATATATTACTTTGGTGTGCGGATAATAGGTGAGGGAGTTAGTTACATGCCCTAGGGGAAATTATGTAATTAAATATATATTCATATGTATGCATGTATATGTCTAATTTTATAATTAGTCTTGCTCATAATAAAGGTGTTTTTTTGTTTATACACTTTGTTATATCGTGGTACAAATAATTGAGTATTGAATTTAAAGTATATTACTAAAAAAATCTTTAAATAAAATGTTATGTGATTGTAGTTGCAAATAGTTACAATCATTATTAATTGAGATAGTATAAAATAAAATTTTGTTTTAAATATCTATGTTCAGGTTGTTCAAGAAAGGATATTGATACACCAACATAGAGCAGAGTATGTGACGTTCTTCTAATGTTGGGCAATGTAGCATACAAGAATGCAGGGGCATTAAGGGGTTATATACTTGTGGTTATTAGATAACTGTAGAATGACTCAACCGAGGGTTTCCTGTTTGTTGATAACAAATATGTCAATTAGGAAATTTTAGTGTGACGATGTTTGAAAGTTCTGTTGACTTGGAAATACCATAGAAATTCTATTTGGATACTCCACTTTAATTTTAGTTAAATCATGACATGATGATCATTGAGCTATTATAGTTGGCTCTGAGTTGAAGCTTTAGAAGTGAAGCACTATTTAACAAAAAGTTCGTCTACTCGGTAGTATGAGGTTAGTATCATGGTCAACTGTTTGATGGCTAATCATGTTGAATGTGGATAATACGGGAGTTTAGATTCCATGCATCCTAAGTGATACAGTGTTAGCAAAGAGGACGTGTGTAAATTATTATCACTATCAGTACCGCTTAAAGTAATGTAAAATATGATTTCATCGCAGAGATCTGTAAATGGTAATTCGGCCAAACTATTAAACCATTGATTAATGTGGTGCGTGAACATTAATATTTGATTCAATGTTAATCATTGGCTGAATTCATACATCTGAGTCTTGTAAATTATCCGAAAAACCACACGATTTAATAGGTTTATAAAGTATTGTAAATTAAATAATATTTAAGAAATATTAGTTATTATTATAATTTATATTTAAGGTATTATTAGTACATGGGATAGCTCAATGAAATTTTCTTTATAATGAATGATTATTTAATATGTTAATAAAAGGTATATGCACATATATCGATATATGTGTGTGTGTGTATATATATCACGGTCTTTAAATATTGATAATTAAATAGTGGATTTTTTGATTTTATTGTTTTCCATAAATGGACTATGCATGATCGACGTAGAAGGGGAATCATCTAGATAATTGATGTAGAGTAAATTGGAAATCAAAAGAGGAAGTTATAAAGAGAGAATGAGAGAGGTTTTTATTCTCTTTATAAAATGATACTCTCACATTCATTTCGGAATTAATTTTTCTTCCTCTCTTCTCATTTACGGCAGACATCTCCTTCATCCACCCCTCATGGCAAAAAAATTACCTAAAATAGTATGGAACTAAATAAAACCACATGGTTCATTCGATTCTAGCAAGATTGATGGTGCTTCAAGGAGTCTAAAAGCCGATTCAAAATCGAGGTGTCACGAAGCTGAATCTGCAATAATAAATCTATATTTTTTATACACTTATACATATTCACACTAACCCAAAGTAATGTATGTGACATATATTCAAATTTCCATTGTATATTATTAAAGTTTGGTTTGATACATTTGTTGTTTATAAATAAAATAAAAACAAAGGAAAAGGAAAAGCAACAATGAAATTTGAGTTGTTTATTTTAGTCTTGTGTATTTGGGCATTAGCCAATTTAAAATGTTTTTTGCGTAATAATGAATGATACACACACCCCCCCCCCCCATAATCATTTATTTTGGTTATAATCTAACATGTGTGTTGACGTTGAACCTGAAATTGATGCCTTGATGTTTTTTGTTTTTAAATTAGAATATTTTGTTGTCCAATTAGTACAAGGAAAAATTTGCTGTTAAATATTTTAGATTGTGTATATAAACACAATTTATAGCTGCATGGAAATTCATTCATATCTTATACGCACACAGACATATATATTTATATACGTAAAATCAAAAATAAATACGTATGTATATAATAGTATATTGATATATTTATCTTCTCGTGTATATGTATACTTGTTGATCATTTTATGCAAATTGTAGTTATGCAATATTTAATATTCTATCACTTATCTTAGGCTATGAATAATTATGGAGTATAAAAGTTATAATATATGATTTGTATCTAAATTTGAGTAGAGTTTACAAGAAAGGAATATGGAAATCTCTTCCATTTTTCTTATACACTATTTATATGTTTCCTGTTAGGTAAATTTGAAATTTGCTTCATAAATTAATCTTCGACTACCATTGATTTAAACTTGATTTATATGAGAATATATATATGTATGTATGTATGTATGTATGTATGTATGTATGTATGTTACATGCATACACATACACGGTTAAACTCTACATATATTAATACATGTATACAAACTTTGTATATGTATTGTGGTATATTTTACATGTATATGCTTTGGAATTTATCTTCCCATTATGCATATGAGTTCATCATATGCATATGCAAGTATAACATATATGTATGCACAAGATATAAATCTTAATATCTATATGGATGTATGTGTGTGTGAATATATATATATATATATATATATATATATATATATGTATATATATGTATATGTATGTATGTATGTAGTTATATACATGCTTATATATCTATATGTCTTTATGTCATGTTATAAACATATAATAATATATTCAAATAAACATTAAATTAAACTATTTATAATTAACTAATTAAATAAATAGGAAAACAATATGAAGGATAAAATTCATCAATTTTTTAGCTTCAAGGACATGTTCTCAACTTTTTAGTTAGAAGGACAAACTTTTCGATATAATATGGTAGAAAACAGTGCTAGTGTATAGCGTTAGTTTTATGAAAGTAGTTTTGAAGTATTTAACGTTTTTTTATTCGTAGTAGTTTTCTAATATCATTTTGTAGGTGGACTGTGTAATCTTAAACTACAGTGCTATTTTATTGTAGCATTTTATGAGTTGTAATAATATTTCTAACTGAATTAAATAAGAATAAAATAATACTACACTGTATTAGTTTTTCCCACATTGTTTGTTGTATTTCACTTGTAATAAAAATTACAATTGTAGTATCATTTTTATTTTATTTTTAAATATTTATTATGCTTGTAGCAGCGGTTTCTGAATTGTAGTTGTTTTTTTTGAATTGTAGTAGTAGTTTATACACGTTTAATAGTATTTATGAATTACATTAGCAGTTTATGAATTATAGTAGCATCTTATGAATTATAGTAGTAGTTTATGAATTTTTATTAGAACATTTAGAATACATATACCATTTTATAGATGAAGTGTGCATTTATTATGTTTGTAGTAGCAGTTTATGAATTTTTTTTAAAATTTTAGTAGTAGTTTATACACATTTAATAGTATTTATGAACTGTAATAGCAGTTTATACACATTTAATAGTATTTATGAACTATAGTAGCAGTTTTATACATATTTTATGTTTTTTGATAGCAGTAGTAAATGATATTGTATACACATTTCGATAGTAACAGTTTTATACACATTTTTATAGTAGCAGTTTTATAATAGCAATTTTATACATAGTTGATAGTAGCAGTTTTATACACATTTGATAGTAGCAGTTTTTTGATGGTAGATACATATTTGATAGTAGTAGTTTTATACACATTTGATAGCAGTAGTTTTTTGATAGTAGATATAGATGATAATGTGCAATATTAGTTTATCTTTTTTTTTTTAAATTTAATGATGCACCTTTTCTTTATGTATAGTAGGATATGTATTGATGGTGATTAGGAAGGAGTAAATTTAAATTGAAAAAATAGAAGTATATATATATATATATATTATCTTAAAATAACATTAATGATACTGCATAGCATCATTTTATTTTATAAAAGGAAACTGGTACTATATAGTATACATAGTACCAGTGTCGAACCTGCTACTAAAATTTTAAACTCTGGTTATTGCGGTGGTGTTGGGAGTGATGGCAAGGCTGGTGCTATAAGTGATAGCAGCAGGTGGTGGTGTGAGGAGTGGTGGTTGGTAATTTTAACGGTTTGTCCTCATGACTAATTTTGGAAGAATGTTTGTTCTTCTTGCTAAAATATGGAGGTTGTGTCTGTTTGCACCAAAAGTGGGCACAAACACCTAAGAATAGAATAGTAGAGAAATGAATGAAGAAAATTAAACATAGAGGATAAGCAAACAAGCAATCAAAATTAAGTAGTAACAAAGACGTAATTGTTTATAGCAGTTCGACATTATGTGCCTACATCTGATTTGACGAATTTGCTTTATTGATCACTTATCTGATTACAATGAAGTGACGATAATAGCACTTGATTACAATAAAGTCCAAAGCAACAACCAGCATACAGTTCCTTTAAATGAAGAAGGAAATCTATATTTAGAGATGGAGACGGTGAAATATCTCCCTGGAAATTCAGCATAAGACTCTCCAAATCCGTAAGGGCCCAACAGAATGATCGCAAGTTCGAACTCTCAATTTGGAGCGATAGGTATCGATCGTTTGTTTTGACTCTGATGGTGATGTGATCGTTCATAGTGACTCTCATATATCTCTAATGTATGCTCTTAAAGTTTGGTGTCATTATGAGTTGTATTTTGTGAGATATTAACCAATCTTCATCGAATTGGTGCGTTTGGCTGAATTTGTACGATCATTCATAAACGAACGGTGCTCGTTCAAATTTGTTCATCTGGACATGCGATCATTTCTAGGGACCCCTTTCTCTAATATATTCATGCTTCGATAGTTCCAAGTGTGTTGGAATTGTAGATTTTGAGACACCGATCGATCATCGTTGAATTGAGCTTTAGAATCGATATGATACGATCCATAGTATTGTATATGAATCCTACTTGATCTATATCCAAGGAATAGTGAACGCCCATACTTTAAGTGTTTTATTATGTTTGCCTTCAGCTTCTGCTTTGCTAATGCTTCAAATTATCATTTAGGTCTAATCTCTAGGCTTTACGATCGTTAATCTAATACATCGATCCTTATGACAATTGAGTCTGTCTCGTCTGATTGATCCAGATATAGCCGAGCCAAAAAGTCGGATAACATTTGCCCCCCAAAATACGTCTTGTTTGAACATGACGTGCTTCGAGTTGTTGCAAATTTCAATCATCGAAAAGGATTCCATCCAGTTTACTGAACAGCCGTTATCCTTCTGTTGGGTCGCTTTTTTACTAAGAGTCATGTCTCCTTCTGTTTTTCACGACTATTAGTTGATTTCCAGCAGTATAAATACTGGTTTATGCCTTGTCGATGATTACCCTATTTGGTTTCCAGTGACTTTTAGCCCCCATCAATCTGGTTTAAACTTTTCTCCGATTGATTTCAGGTAAGGATTCAATTTTTTTCGATTTCAAAATTTGAATGTTCGGTACGTATACTAGCACGTATACGTATTAATACTTGACCCATGATCACGATTACATTTTCACGGGTCATTGTCAATGTCCTCTTTTTAAGAACAATCACATCCGATCGTTGGTAGGTGTGAGAAAATAATTGATCGTTCTGAATCAATGAATGAACGATCGTCATACAATGTTATAGAGCGATCGTTATTAAACAATTGATAAGAAACGATCATATGGACTAAGTTCAAGGGTTTTAAAGCTTTGGTCCATCTTCATTAAATATTTTTCACTTAGACGCTCCATCTTCAATTCTAATTTTTGCATTGTCTTTGTTCAAATCAAAAGAAAGAGGAAATATTTGACCCTTCTCCTCATTATTCTAATCACGAGCCAATCCACCAAATCAAAGATCGCTCTTTCTTTATTTAATCCCCAGTCAAGCATCCTTCTCTCCAAACCTATCATTATCATCTTCATCGCTCCAGACCTCATGTCGAATTGAACTCAAATCGCTTCCGCTCTTTGAATTTTTTACATAGGTAGGTTGATTTTGGTTTATATGCCGATTCGATAGCAAGATTTCTGGTATGTTGACCTTATGACGTTCGATTAGGACAAGGGTAATTGATTCGAAGCATGTTCGAGTAAGAGAGGCTCCAACCGATCATTTTGGTGATGGTGAAGTGGTTGAGTTGTCGGAAAGAAAGATTTAGCTAACATTCTTGGATGGAAAAGTGGCCTTAGCATGGAACAATGCTTTATAGATTCAACTGATCGTTTTACAAACGATCATAAAACAATGGAACTGAAGAATGTTTCAACAATGGGAATTGAAGCTAAGTGTGGGAAGATTGGTATTGGAGCGGTCAGTTGTGGATGCTACAGCATATGATCGATCATATGGTGATGATTTGGACATTACACGATTGTTTTAGAATGATCGATGGAGAATTGAAGTGCTCGATCGAACGGTGAAATGGAGTGAATGACCGGATGGTGGAATGGAGTGAACGATTGGCTAAAGGAGCGGTGTATCACTTGGCATAATTATGGAAGATCCTTATTGTACAATCATATATTAATGATCGTTCTGGAATGATCGACTATTCTTTGATGAAACGATCAGTTGTCAAAAATGAACTTTAAAATGAAATTCAGTCATATGAACTTGGACTTTGAGCCGAGTTTCGACCTTGAACACTTGAGTGAACATATACGACTTGCATATGACTTGAACAGCATACTATGACATATATGATATTTAAACTATGACATGGACAAATGCCTTAGGCAATTATTTTGAAGCTCATCTAACTATAAATATAAAAATCAAATTTCAACCTGCTGATAATTGATCTTGAGGCTCAAGCTGAATCATTCCTTAATAATGTAGAGAACCAGTTGAGATGGTCAGTAGTCATGGTCACACTGGTCAAAATTCAAAGTCTTTTCATCTTTTCCGCCTTTAATTCTATATAAATTATCACTATATTACATGGAACTTCACCACACAACACTAGCACTCACTCTGCATCGGGGGGGGGAGGGGTACATGTTATTTTATTTAATAATTACTTTTTACTAAGTTAAATAGCAATTGGTTCCGGGCATTCGGAACGTCTTCCAGCTATGTCCTTTGGACTATCTTATCAACATAGTAGTCTTGATGTTGAGTCGTATTCTACCACTGAGTCAGATGGTCCATTCCCTTGTCATCAATCTAAGCAACCGAAAAGCACTGGTCCATCGTTTGACTTATTCTCCATCGTTCCTATTCTTCTAGTAGAAATAATCAATCCATCTCCTGAAACTTTGGAGAATGTAGTTTTTTGGAAGATCCTCCAGATTTTGTGGCCTTGAAAATTTAGCGAAGCTGCTCTTCACCGAATATGTGAAAGACATGGAATTTCACATGATGATGTGTTGGTCCTGTCACGGGATGATAAGGATCATAGGCCTCCGGAGGGGAATATAGCATGCAACAAATTAGTGTGGCTGGCTGGATATGTTCTGCCGTTTAGGTCATATATCCGAGAGCTTCTCCATGAAGATAGCCTCAGCGCAACTGCATCTGAATGATTACACCCTGCTCAACTGTATTTATATGGTGTTTATGGAGTTCTTATATCCCCCTACAACGGCCAACGACATTCGATTTCATATTCACCTTCAAGCTACAGACATGGAATCTCTCGCTTACATTTCTGGAGTCAGTTTAGAAGTGCAAAATCTTAACTGGTACTTGGAATAAATTAAGCGCTTTCAAAAGTGAATGGTCCTTCGTGTGCTGTTTGCCTGGGTTTGCTCGACAATGGTTGGAAAGTTGTGAGTGTCATTCTTTACTTTAATTCATATGCTTATATCCAGGTCATATCCTAGACTAAGTAGTTTTTTGATTTTTTAAAGGCACTATCCCACAGCGCTAAAGTAAACATCTTGAGGAGGCAGTCTCGACTCTTAAATGTGCCGTTAGAAGATAGAGATACTAAGTGCCTCCTTACTGATCATCACCATTTGTTTGATGGAAGAAGACTGAAGCATAGGCTTAGTGAGTAGTGCTCGAGTTGTAGCGGCAAGACAACGGTCCGCGGTTGTTCGAAGGGGAAACCGGGTTGGTCCTTTCGTGCCCCCAGTCATGTGAGCTCAGAAGGTCACTAATATAGACGCTGAAAAATATAAAGGTGGCGGGCCTGGTCGTGATAACGAATGGTCTAATCTTGGAGTCGTCGTCGGGTCTTAGCAGACCCCACCGCCCTCGGCTCTTGAGAAAGGAAAGGAAAAGAAACTCGTCTATCGATTTCCTAAGAGTTGTCTCTCTAATCAACCAAAGCTATCAGCTATTCCTCAAGTTATTCCAGATGAGTCCGCTTCTCAACTATCTGAGCATTTTGGCGAACCGCTTGACTCATTATCTGACTTGCCCATTCCACACGACGTTGAAACTTTTCACTTTACTGATACGATCATCGGTGGGCCAGACTCTCTTACCAGAAGCGGTGTAGAAATCCTATCTACTACTAAATGAGAGGTTACTACTATAAGCAAAGTTCCAACGTCTGGTCCGTCGAAGGAGAGCGGACATAAGAACGCTTGCACACACTTGCACTTTACGATATTGCACTGCGTTAATCTTATGCCCTTTAATATTTAAAGTTTATTCACTCCTTGTTTTCCTTTGTAGGAACCATGGTGGAGAAGAAGAATATGTTCTAGTCTCTCCAAGTCTTAGCATGCCATTCGGGCTCATGTTCAGGCATTTATTATTAAGGCAGTGGTCGTGAGTATAATCCAAGCTATTTCTCCATTCGGGATCGAGATCGTTAGGGTAGAGGTTACAGAGGCAGGTTCGCCTATGACAAGCATCAATCAAAATCTAGATCCCCTCTTCCGAAGTGTTCTGAAAATCAAACAAATCGTCGAGACCTGCCTATTGATTCTTCCCATGGACCTTCTTCTATTCCAGTTCCTTCACAGCCTTTATCCTTTCTCATTCTCAGTGACTTAGTGATCACCTTTGTCATAGAAAGTAAGTTGCTTCCTGCAAGTTGGGCAAAGGAAGTGCTGACATTGCAACAACTGTCGAAAGCTTGAAATAGATCCAGCTACTCACCTGGCTCAACTCAGGGAAGACTTTCCAAACTTGTATTTTGATGGGTTTTTCTTCCCTCCTAATCTAACAATGGCCCCCCAAAAGGTTCAAAAAATGACCATGGATTGTGTTACTAATATCCATAGGCAGTATAATGAGTAGATGAAAGCAACCGTAAAAAAGTTTAAGGTATCTTTTGAATGAGCGGTAGATATTAAAAAGATAAAGCGCAAAAGGTCCAAGATAAGAGGATCATCAAAAATTTAACAAACGAGTTGGAAGCTTCAAGGAGCTCGCAGTTGGAGGCTGAGAGAAGATCTACGACCACCGTTAAGGCTTTAGAGGATAAGAAGGCTAGACATTTGGATGAGGTTCAAGGGCTGCATCATCGAAACCATCAACTTGCACTTAAAAGAGATATAGCCGAAAAGATGATAGCTAAACTTAAAGATAAACCTAAACGTGAAAAAAGGGAGAAAGACGAGGCGCAAAAGATTAGTCAGGATGCCTAAAAGGAGTTAGTGAATGTCAGGATCAAAAAGGGATACAACTGTTGAGAAGGCTAAAAATATTGGTGCCCTCGTCCAGCATGAAGTGGATGCCACTATGGAAAAAACTAGAGGGGAAGTAATGAATGAGCTTGACCCGCTACTTGTTCTCTACAACGCCAATTTTCTTAAGCACAGAAACCTGGAATGGCTTCAAATTGACTATCCCTATCAGTTTTTGCATGCTTGGGAATTTCTTTTTGTTGAAGAGAAGAGGGCACTCAATGCAGAGGAGATTGATCTGATGAGGTTTGAAGGCGAGATCTTACTGGGCGATGAACCAAATTTTTTACATGATACCCAACTTGTATTTCAGCAAGAGCCAACTAAGGCCTCTCAACATGAAGCAGATGAAGGTTCCGAGTCCACATCACCCGATGTTGCAACTAATCTTTCCTGTGTAACACCCTGCATTTTTTGATAATTAAATAATCAAATAACGATGAATAGTGAAAATATATGGCCTTGAAACTTATACCATTGTGTACATGGCGATTTTCTAATCAATTTGCATATATAACTTGTTGAAATTTGAGTTAATACGGAGAAATTTTGAAAGAAACGAAAATCAAGAGGAATGAAAAAAATAAAAAATAAATAAATATGGGTCAACCCATAGGTCGACCCATAACACTCAAGGTCGACCCTAAGTGAGCACAAGTTGACCCTAGGGTCGAATCACATTACTACCTCGATGTTGTTTCATCCAAATACATGCCGAACCAATTAAAACTGATTTTTATTCGATCCAAGCCTTACATTGATGCATCTGATGGCTCCAAACGATCCTGTGAAGTGGTGGCTTCAGATTCAATCCAAGAATCCAACAGTCTGAGATCCCCAAACTCCACTATAAACAAGACCCTAGGTCCAGCTATTTTCTCACAATCAGATTTTCTTCCAAATGGGTTCATTGTCTGAGGCTGGACCCTAAAAAGAAAATACTGCAAGGGAGAAGATCTTCTCAATAAAGAAATATTAGACACCTTAGAAGGGGGTCTAAGAAGGCCATGGAGTCATTCTAAGCACAAGCAAAGCTATGGACGACAGGTGTGTGGATTTAATTATATATCTTTTACGTTTATAATATATTATCATTAGATTCCCGTTAAATAATTTTATTTAGTATTTATTTCATTAATTAATTCTGTTATTTAGTATGCTGAGACTGTTAATTGTATAAGACAGCTTATATTTAAATTATTTATATAGAAAAAGGAAAATAGTAATCCACTAAATATGAATAATATTAGGCTTGACAGTTAGAGAAAGGCGTAAGCCTAAAAGTTAGGAATTTACAGTTATTTACACCTATTTCAAAATTTGAAACTTAGCTATAAATGATAGTTTCTTTTTTATTACTTTTTACACGAATGAAATAGTAAAGAAAAGAATTTACAAATACGGACTAAAATAGAAGAACATTAGATTTATAGATATTAGATGTAAAATAAAAAAAGTTAAAATAAAAGGAAAAAAATAAAAATTTGCAGTAAATTATGCTAAAACAGGAGTAATAAATTAAAGAAAAATCTAATAACTTTATTTGAAAGTAAGTGATGGATTAATTAGTTGGTTTAGAAAAGAGAATACATTTATATAGTTTAATGTTTATAAGATATTATAAACGTAGTTGCAAGAATAAAAGAAAGAAAAAGGGACACTACAAGAAAGCCTACCTTTAGTTAAAATTATTAGTAGCGTTTGTAGTGTAAATGCAACAAATACTATCTTTTCCATTTTTCTTATTTTCCCATACATATAATTTTAGGGATGCCGCCTTGTGTTAAACACTGTCACGTTTTTTTTCATCTGTTTCCCTCCACTTCCTCCTTTCCCCTCCAACGTTACATTTTTCCCTAATTCAAAAAAATCACTCCAATCATTCGTTTCAGCTTCCATCACCTTTAGAAAATTCGTTGGATTGCTCCCCTCCACTTCATTGAATCGGCTTCATCTTTGGCTTCCCTCCACTTTGTCGATCTGCTTCCCCTGCTTTGTTCACTAGCCCTGTACCTACAAAAAAAGGTAATCGCTGTTTTGGTTTTTTGTTCATCAATAAATCGATGATAGAATCTACACATTTAATAAATTGATTAATAGAACAGTTGAGTAACCATAACGACCTCGTATGGTATTATAGATTTAGAAAAGTGGCGATCATGATTTGGTTCTTGTTTTGTTCATCAATACTCAAAAGCACGTGTCTTATATTATAATGTAAGGTGAATCTTTATTATTTTTCATGATGTGAAATGTGATTCAAGTTCTTCCATTTTCATTCTCTCAAATTTATTTTTCTCATGATGATCTCCTCGTACTAAACTTTTTCTGTTTTAATTGTTTCACCTACAATGATTTATTACTTGATAAATTAATTACTTTACAAACAATCTCATATCTTGATGTGATTGTGATAAAATGAAATTTGGATAATTGATTTTGTAATGGGGTTTTAGAAGATTGATTGAAAATTAGGAGGCAACTGGCCTAGAATTTTAAGATTCTTTTTTCAGAATTGATAGAAAATTTATGCAACAATGGTTTGATTTTTTTTTTTTAAGGTTAAGTGCTCTATGGACATCGTATTATCACGTATGGAAGAGAAGTAAAAAAACATACTTGTATGATTTTTAATAGAAATATGATTGTTATAAATGTTTGTATCAATATTTGTGTAGCTTTACGTATGAAAAATTGACCTCTTCTTTTACGTTGTATAAAATGCAAGTTATATACGTAATTTAGAGACATTATATATTTTAATAACCCAAGCTACCGAAGCCATCTAAAAGTTTTTCCTTTTTTCTATTTGTCTTGCATTACATAATTATAGCGATAGATGTGTTGTATGCAAATAAATGACACAAAATATGAATCAACTGCAGCTAGTATTAATGTGCACCTTCAGAAGTATCATTGACATGTATAATAATATAAAAATGCAGAAAATATAACTGCGTATAAAAAGGTAGCAGGAACATTTATAGATATAACGTGCATGTGCATGCTAATTCATAAACTGGTAGCGTCTTAGTACACATTCTTCATGCATTTATCAGAAGGAGGAGACGTGATTTTTAGGGTCATATCCGTACTGGTATATTATTATTCACAACTTTAGGTTACTGGTAGTGGCTTAAATAGTGATTTCTTCCATGTAAATGATGTAGCCAAGAAATTTCATTTCTCTCTAGTTCTAATTTTACATTTTAGGGGTTTAACTATGATTTTAGGTCTTAAGGAAGAGGATAGTGAGCAATTTCGATAGAAATGTTCAAACTTCTTACACTCAAGAGGTATAACGTCTATATTCACTTCCTTGGTGCTATGAATAAACTTAACAATATTTGATAATGTAAATCAAATTCTTGGTTCAGATTATTTATACAACTCAAACAAGGTATTTGATAGAATCTATATCTATTTTAGGTGTCGTTGTATTTTGCAAGTTCACCTTTTATTATTATAATTTATTTTCTTCTTCTTTTAACATTTTTTTACACTATAAATCATGGTTATATTGGTCATAACACACTTATTCTTTTTTGTGGTCAGTGGGACGGTTAGTTCATTTTCTCTGAGAATGCAAGTTGCTGGTTTTTGATGTCTAACTATCTAAAAATATATTTCAATTTATAATTATCATTTAGTTAGTTTCTAAAAATGGATAGTTTATTTGTTAATATAAACATCAGTATTAATGTAAACATCATTTTTCCACAATAAGGAGCTCTGGTTAGCTCAATTAATAAAACTGAGCTTAGCTTAGTTACAAAAACTTGGCTTAGCTCAGCTTTTAGAACCAAGCAAACTCAGTTTTTAAAACCAAGCAAGCTCAATTAATTAAATAGAGTTTAGCTCAGTTAATTATTGATAAGTATAATCATTGATTTTTAACTCTAAAAGAACTCAACTGGTCTACATGTTTATCAACTTATTAAAAATGAAATCAGCGATTTGTTTATTTGATGAGTAATTTGTATTTGCATTACACCCAATCCTCTATTCACTTCTAATGTTTTCACTTGCTATAGATGTATACTGTCATTATCGTCTAATAAATATAAAACAACTTGCTATATATGTGAATTAGATGTTGTTTGGATGGCAATATAAAAGTATAAAAGCTATTATTTATTTGGATATGCCTACTAGATTGGCTTACTTTTGCAGTAAGTTTAATTTACATTAATCTTCATTTTTGTAGTTATTTTGAAAAATAGAAATTCGAATTATGAAATATGTAGTATTTTGTTTGATTAAAACAGAAAAGTTAACTCTACATCAAAGCTTGGAAAATTACTTGATTGCCTATATCGCCAATGGAAAAAGATTGGGTGTATTTAAACAGGTGACTATATAATATTTAACTTAAAACATATTTTGTGAACTAACACATATATGCTAATATGAAAACTTAATTTATTTCATGTTTTTAATTTTTGTCATAGGACTAGTGTAGAGTATGCGAAGGCATACTTGAGTAGCTCACTATTTTGTTTGATATGGAGATTGTTTTGAGTACATGTGTATGTCATTCTTGTTTGTTTTTTTTTTTTTTAAGAAAAAGGAAATATATATATCAGCTCAACCAAAAGCTGTCAACAAGCCTGACAGGTAACCGAAAAGAACAAAATAAAAGGACAGACTGAGGAGGCCCAGAACTTAGGAGACCTCAAAAGGACGACAACAAAAGGCACTCAGCACAACCTAGGAGCCCCAGAAAGCCACCGTCCATCCATTATCCGAGTCGAGCTCCGGCAAGGCCACCGCCCGACACAGAACAACGGATTCTACCCAACAAATAGAAAACAAGACCAGCAAGAGACCAAGCAATAAAATGCAGAAGAAACCACCCAACAACCCAGCAGCAGAAGGCCGACAGTCAATAAGAAGAAGCTAAAAGTCCATAGTCGGCCACAATCCAGAAATAGGCGGTGGAAAACGAAAGTCCCTGGTTGCTAAACCCAAGAGGGCCCCGAAATCCAGCCACAAGCTAGCTACACACCCAAAAGGATAAGGGGCTGAAACCACCCAAAGAAATCTACAACCTGAAAGCCAAAAAAAAAAAAAAAAAAAAAAAAAAAAAAAAAAGGGTGGGGGAAGACGGACAAGAAGGAGACTGGAGGGCAGAACCACTCGTCTCCGGAACAGCGATCAACCGATACCCGCCCTGGACGAAGAGCGAGAACAGGAGATAGATAAAAGGTTCACCAAACGAACGGAACGAGAGGAGACCCTACCTCTGAAAGGACGCCCTCGGAAAGCCAGGAATACATCTTCACGAACCCTCCGGATAACGGATAGCGGATTTATTGGAGAGTCGTCAAAAATTGCCTTGTTCCGCGCACACCAGATGTGCCAGCACACAAGACAAGGAATTAAGCGGAAAAGGATGGAGCGAAGGGATCTACCTAAATTACCGATCCACATTCTTGTTTGTTTTTCCATTATTTGCTCATAAGATCAATCATTATTGTTTGTGTCTAAATTAGCCAAACATAATTAATATGTTTGATAACCAATTTGTTATTGATTATCATAGAGATTTACATACTTGAGTACACACATAATCTTCATCCTGAAGATACGAAGTTAGCTTTAAATCACTTTTATTTTTCGTTAAGTTGAAGTTATTAATTGTTAATATTCTAAAAAACTATAAGGCAAATAAACTCCTACTTTTATTAAAAATAGACACACTGTAATTTAAAATTCTCATTCTTAAATATTTTTTATCATAAGATAATCCGAGCCTTGAAAATTTCAATGCATCAAGTGCATAACAGACTACATCTTAAAACCACTTTCAAAAACTTGGTATCATACATGCATGCTTCAATTACATCTTCATACATGGTCTGTTAGCTTGTTACTAAATTCCCTTTGGATCCAACTTCTTTCCACCAAATAGACAGATTTCACACATTCTGTTTTCATATAATTAAAATGAGCTAAAATCACTAATCCATACATGCTAAGCCCACTAATCCTGTTTGCTCTTAAGCTGTTCCTCTATTACAAATGAGCTAAGACCACAATCCATACATGCTTTCCAAGTTTTTCCTGCTAATAAATTATACAATCTAGCAGGTCAAGGTTCCAATATTTTTTAAAAGCGTATCTTGTTATTAAATGAACCAATAGTTACAAGAGATCAGTTTTGGTTTATAGCATGTTAGTCGTTACAACTTAGTCTTTAAATTAGACATTAGCTAACAGCATGGTTTATTAGAAAATTTTCGTTACTTGTATTTAGTGCAGGTATTATCTATCAGTTTAATAAATTTTCGGTGGTTATTTCATATTTAATTGCATTAGCTAATGTAACATAGCACTAAATTTTGGTTATTTATTTCTTAGGGGTTACTGGGTATTTAGTTTGGATACTTAAATTATCATATCGTATGGGCTTTGTTGGATACACTTGGACATTCAGATAAGACACTTGTAGATTAACTATGTATAAATAATAAAAATAATAATGGTCTACATGAGGTTTTCGGCAAGTGAAACTGAGTTATATGCATGTGTAGTCAGATTTATGCTACAAGTACTTAATAAAGGTGTATTGATATTTGCTTTTGAAAGATATTTCTTTTACCAAGGAAAGTGTAGACTTTTACTTTATCCATCACTGTAACATTATCATGATGAGACAAAAGAAGTTCCATTCTCAAACACAAAAACAAACATTTAAACTATAAAGTGAGAAATAATTTTTTTTCTTTATGTTTTTTAAGTGTAGCCTGATCTCAGATGATTTCTAACCTTAGTTTTGACAAAATAAGTTGAAGGCAACTAGGTAGGAAGAGTGCAAAAGAAGAAATGTATATTTAATATGCCGTTACCTTTTAATACTATGCGAACAACCTCCGTAATAAATTTTAGTAGACTTGGAATGAAGCTATTTGTATATGGACACTGTTTTATGATTCAATTTTTTTAAGTTCTTATGCTTGTCTTCCTCATTTCTCCATAAACTGTTTTATGATGCTGACCGGTCACCAAGGGTAGCGCTATCTCCCTTATTTCTCCCTTATGTGCATGTTCACCTTGATGTATACATGCGTGTCAATGGTGCTATATTTTTCTTTAGTGTATGCGTACCTTTTTATAGTTTGACATTTCATTCCTGCTTGTAAATTTTTAGTTTTGCCTTCCTTCTCTCTGTGTGCATTTATGAATTTAGTTTTCTAGTTTCCCAGCATTTATTTTTGAACTCTGTCTTTCATTTTTCTCCATGAGCGCCTCTTGCTTGTCTGTGCATATGACGTAGCCCGTGTGCATATTTTTATAGATAATATAGACAATCACGTAATTGTTGCAGGTTTCCTGGGTTATAAGAGCTTTTGAATGGGTTTGTGTTGCATGTTTTCATGCTTGGTGAGATTGCTGCTATCTTGCATTCTTTTCTGCTTATGTGGGGAGCGCATGAAAATGTAAATTACAAATGGTTTATAAATATAAATGATTATATGATCAAACTTGCAAAATGGATGTTACTTTCAAAAACTACAAATGGATTTTGTTTATAATCTACAACATAATCTTTATTACTTACAAAGCACTAATTGCAATTACTTGCAGTATTATTAAGAAAAATTTTCTTTGTATTTCGCTTTGACACATCTTGTACTAACTTGTGAAATAAGATTCAAATTGTTTCTTTGAGTGTTTTTCTATATAAGCTACGGTATCGCATGCTTCAATCTTCTCAGTTTACTTGTTTGCCTATATTTACAACATTACATATTTTATTAATGTAATCTATATGTATGTAAAATTTTACTTAACAAATGATTAAAATTTTACTTTACAATTTTTTTAAGAATAAATTTGGTATGGTTTTATTATATATAAATTGATATTAAAAACATTTATTGTGAATTTTTATCTAATTTTTTTGTTTTTGTTAATAAATGTTTTCTTAGCGAAAGGATATGCATACAAGCTTAGGACGTACTCGTCAACAATTGAAGAATGAGAAATCCCAACAATATAAGCCAATGGTTGAAGCTTGCAATGTAGACAAGGAACAAGAATTATGGTACCAGACAATATAAATGTCATGTGTAGAAAATGAAATGCATTGTAAAGGAACTGAAATGCATGAAGAAATTGAAATGCTCTCTGAAGAAAATGAAATGTGTGAAGAAGATGAAATAGCTTGTGAAGAAAATGTTGATGCCGATGTAGAAATCAATAGACCAAGTGAAGTTAAACCTGCAAAAATAGATGTAAAAAAACGTGCTAGAGGTCCAGCAAGAGCAAAAAAAGTCCCGTTAAGTCTTGAGAATCGAATTGAAGTTGAATTCAATAGGGTAGGCATACCCATAAGAGAAGGCTCGATACATTTATCTTCTTATATTGGGCCGCTTGTAAGTGAGCATGATTCGGTTACACTTGACGATTAAAGGATTCTAAGTGATGAATTAAAAGTTGTATTGTGGGATTCGATTTAGGTATAAGGGATTACCATTTTTGTCATATAATGATTGTTTTATTTACGAAAATAATCTATTTAGCGAAACGTACTTTTACAATCCTTTTAATATGAAATAATAACAATTTTATTTTTCTTTTTCTTTTTACTTATAGGCTAGATTCAAAGTGGACGAATGGCAAAAAAAATCCATATTTCAACAAATGGAAACTATTTGGAGATCCTCAAATAGCAAATTGGTCCAAAAAATAGTTAATGCAATGACGACAGATGAAAGACTTGGTTTGAAACCTTACAATATAAAAAACATGAAGGAGTGGAGAAAGTTTGTAAAGGCGAAAACAAGTTTAGAGTTTAAGGTATGCTTATGTGGAAAATTGCTGTTATATTATGAGTCACTTTTGAGTTCAATGATGGTCCTTTAGACATTTGCTATATTATCTTATTTGTTTGCATTTCCTTTTATCCAATGATAGTCTTTTAGACATTTGCTCGGTCTTCAAATGGATGAATTAGATAATATATTCCTTTGGCACAGTCATTTAGGTGGATTTTAAATTCTGTATATGGGACTTGAAATCCCCAATAGTGGAAGCAACAGTACATGTGTGTGTGTAAATAATTAAAATTTATATATAAAATTTGGTTGCAGCAGCATCTCTCGTGTAATCTTTCAACATAAAAGAAAAACAATGCTCGATTCTCATGGTACTACAATTCAACAAATGCTATTGATGTGACTACATCTTTTCTACCCTTTCAATCAGTGATTTAGATATCCAACTTCTTGCCAAAAGCCTTTTTTCACTATTACTGCTTCTTTTTACTATATCTGTTTTTTTGTCAATATTTCTGCTCTTTCTTGCTATGTTTGTTTATGTAGTGTTTCACTTTTATTTCATAGTTTCGCTTGTTATAGCACCATCTTCATGTTTTAAGAGACTATTTGATAGTATTCACCAACTTACCCACGGTTCAGAGATTAATATATTCCTTTATCTATTAGGAACTTTTGCAATTTCTGATTTTATATATTTCATCTAGAATAAATTCCTTATCTTATTTCAGGCAAGAAGTGAGAAATTTAGAGCCATTAGGAAAAACCAATTACCGCACACAACTGGACGTGATGGCTAGATTTATCGACAGTTTGGTTAGTTAATTAAATGCAACATTATTTACCTATATCGGTTGATTTATTTAGTTTCTTTCTAAATGTAGAAAAAGCAGAGTCAAGATTCATCTCCATATCTAGAGCAGATATTTGGGTTAAATCTCATACTAAAAAGAATGATGAACCAGTGAACACGGACGTTGCAAATGTTCATGTAAGTATTTTGATTTTTTGGTCACTAATTAAACAATGTGACATTTTTACCATTGTATATAACATATATGTATGTTAATTTAGATATGAGAAGATTAAAAAAATTGATAATGCCAAACAATTCGACTCGATAAAGAATGTCCAAGAAGATGAAATTGCACAAATATTGGGACAAGATAAAACAGGACGGTTAAGAGCACTAGGAAGGGGATACACCAAAACCAAGTTAGCTTTGTCACAATCAAGGGATAATCAAATAACTCAATGTCAAAAAAGAATTTTAGAATTGGAGAGTATGGTATACTTGCTAATGAACAAATAGGCAAACTTTTAATTTATATATGTGATAATATGTAACTAACTATCAGTTTTCAGCTGCTTCTCAATTTCAACTATTTTTATTGCTTCTATAATTAGACCTTTAACTGTCAGTACTAATAATTTTTCTTTGGCAAGGTAAAGAATGTTCGAAAGAAGGGAGCACACTTGAAATGGTATAAATCACTTATATTGATGTAATATCATTTGGAGTTTAGTTTTAAATCCAATAATCAACATAATTTTCGACTGAATAATTGTAGAACATTGACAACATATATAAGCTATTAAATTGGGATGAAACCGACAAATTTGCTACCAAAGGGAGAGTGGTGTGCACCGATCCAAATGAAGTTGTCAATGACATTTGTATTGGACAAATGCTATGAAACTTGTTATAGATTGCATAAAGAGAGCATATGCTTATTTATGGAGGCCTACATCTAGTTTATCAGTATTAGGAGAAGCCAATGGTAAGTCAGTGGCATGGCCTGCAAATCGTGTTGTTGCGCTGCGAGAACACATGATAGAAGACCTTATGGTAAAATTTATGATTTGAGGTAACTATTTGTAATTATATACATATTTTTTCCATTAAATATATTTATTGTTCTTTTTAGAGTAAAACTAGTAGCCCAAACAAAAAATGCGAGCTTTATGATTGGAATGAGGGTGAAGTGTTGGTTGCCGAAGGAAGACTTTGCTCGAGCGATTCAAGAATGATTGTGAACAGTATTTCGCTTGGTCCCTTAGCCGTGGTAGTTTGGGTAGACTATGAAAAGAAAACGAAGATGCTTTCTGGTGGCGGCCCATAATAGATATGTCATGCATTAAAGAAGTCGTGGGTAAGAAAATAACATAGCCAAATCAAAAGTTGTATCTAAAAAATCAAGCGTTGTGGCTTCTCCTTACAATGCCATAGCAAGCATTGCAACTTCACCTTGCAAGGCTAAATCAACTACTTAGGAAACTAAAGTTCATCGTATATATATGTATATAAATTATAGTTGTAAAAATAAACTGATAGTGGTACTTCTGTAAATTACAAGCATTGAGTGTTATAATAAAGTTTTCATTTTTAATTTGTATACATTCAACAATAATAATTAGTGATGAAGGAAAATTATATAAAGAATGAATAACAAAGTTGAAAGAAGGCTAGAGTTATCCTAACCCAATGGATTTGCATGCCTTCTACTTGGGTCGGGTCTAATTAGGCTGTGGATGTTCAAATATTTTATTTTATTTGTTGGAGTACATATACAATGCTAATCCTCATACCTTGCTACTGTATAGAAAATCTGTCGTGTACAACAACCAAAGCATTAGAAGTCTTTGGATCAATGATTCAACAGTGTTTGAGATTCTTAGACATCAGTTACCAAACCTTTTGAAATATGATCAACCAAATTAGATTCTTTAATTTTTTTTCTTGATTAGTAGTTGAAATGTCTGGTTTCTCAAAAATTAAATTCATTATATCAACTCAAAATTTTGAATTTATGCAACCTGAATCCAATTCCATTTAGGAGAAATACTCATGAAATTATATAATCTATTTTGTTGGTGGGTTCAACTTGAGAAAACTATAAAACAAATCAACTTTTTTTATCACATGTTTGAAAAATATTTTGCTCGTAAATAAAATGAATTCTACTTAAATGTGGCATTTTAATTATTAATATGAAAAATAAAACATTATAAAACAAAAAAATATGTTTAGAAAAAATATATAGATATGTAGCTGAAATGATTATAGAAAAATTTGGAATTTGTATCAACATATTTTATATTTTTAAAGGTTTCCAGCGTATTTGTGATAAAATTTTTGTCCAAAAACATGTCCTACTTATGAAACAATATCTGATACATTTTATGGAAATATCTTGTAAAAATTGGTTTTTGGTTTACTTATCCGACAAAGCTCAAAACCGATAGCAAATAATAGACGCAAGTTGATTGATGTGGGTAAAACGAGACGAGTAGTGGCTGAAGGAACTATCGCTTTCAACTGATCCAACAACAACGGTTCACTGTGTTCTATTAGGAAAAGATGCAAAAAAGTTTGGGTAGACTTTGTGAGAGTTAATGACACACTACTATAGAGACGTACATCGGAGTGTACATACATGGAAGATGCTTTTGGGACTACCGTAGCTTGGCCGACGCCATATGTCATTGGGGAGTCAAGTTCTAGTAATTATTATTTTTCAGTTTAATAATAATATTATATGAACTCTGCCTATCAGACTACACATAAACAAACACATCTATAATTGGATGTTAAAATAATTGAATAGTTAAAATTTAAAGGGATGAGATCAAATTAGGATGTAGAAAGATAAAATGTACATAAAGGAATCTAACCTAGTTTTTGATTTATAATATGCTTATTTTAGTTGAATAAAAAAGTGCCATGATCTAATGATCCAGTGTTAAAGTTTAAATCGTACATGACCAGGCAACATTGACATATAGAATTGTCTGGATATTATGTGGCCAAATGAACTTATCTGATGCCTATTATATTTTTGCTTCTCTGTGTGTGTGGATTTGGCACGTAGTTGAGTTCAATATCTACTCTTTTAGCTGTTTAGTCACCTTACATACCTTAGTTTCGGTACTGTTCTGATGTGTGGTCTATTGTAGAGATTGGTTGCAGTGTGTATTGGCATAGGGTAGTGCTTGAATGAGGTAGCTGTTTCCAAGCAGAGAATGCTTGCAGGTAGTTAAGATGCAGGCAGTGGTAGTTGCAGGTGATAATTCTGTTCGTGGAGTGATGTTGGCGGGGTGCTTGTTTGGAGAAAATGTTTGGAGTGTAGAAGATGTTAAGGTGAAGAGCACGGTTGTTGTGAAAGGACAAGTTGATGATTCTATATGTCTGATGATGGTGGTACTTTTGGGTTTGGCTGAGGCTGAGTGAGATTAGTTTTGGGTTTGGCAGAGGCTGGAGTTAAAACTGATGGTGGTTTGGAGATTTGTTGGGGGGAGACGGTGGTTGGATTGGCTTCAGGTAGGTCGAGATCGTTGATGAGGGTTGTTGGGTGATAATTCATTGGTAACACTGGTTTATATTGCTAAATATAAGTTACCTAGAAAAAAAAGAGGTGTGGATGAAATTCTTACAAAATCCTTGTCATTTTCTCACTTTAAAATTTCAAAAGAAATCTACTAAGTTGCTAAAAATTAAAATTCAAGAGAGAGATTCCTGGCATGTATCCAATTTATTTAATAGAAGGAATTCCTACTTTAGTCTATTGATTAGTGCACTGGAAAAAAACCGTCAGCAAGTAGAAGTGCAAGGAGAAAGAGAAACAAGAGTAATTAATTGGTGATAATCATTGACACGTGATTTATTTACTCATATTATTGTCTATGTAAACTATGAATTGCATCCAATTTCTGATATATGTAGAGCAGTTTGGTAGAATGTTGATATGCAAGCATGATATTGGGTTCAGATATTAATCCTATTCTCTGTTTTATCCTTAAGAGGTATAGACAGGTTTGGATGTTAAATTCAATATGTATGTGGAGGGATGAAGATGAGTGCCTCTAAATTGTTTCATGTTGTAGTATCAGGTTCTCATATAACTGTCGTATTGACTTGTCTCTTTTCTATTACTGGGAAAAGAAAAGCCAGTTAACGCATCTAACTCAGATCAACAACGAATGTTAGCATCGTATAGGTTAGCAAAGCGTTTATCATTCAATGTCTTGGTAATAATACCGTTACTTTCTAAGACCAAAGGAAACAATAAAATACCAGATAATTTATTTTCTTTAAGGGGAACGATATCACTAGATAGATTAGCTTAACACGTTCACAAATTATTGGAGTCTGATATGCCATATTTATTGAGGTTGATCGTCTAGTCCCCCTTTTTATATCATCTTTGGAAATCCAACATTTCATTTTCTATTTTTCAACAATTTAAAAATATCAAAAGGACTACTGTCCTATGTTTACTTGATTCATAAGAAAATCTCCCATATTTATTACCTTTTATGTGGATATATACGATGGCAGGTCCAATATTAGTTGTCTGAACTCTCAAGTGTGAATGTACACCATAAATTACTTTAGTTGATAGTCAATTTAGTTTGGTTTCGTTTCCATCCTACTAGCATATAGCCTCATTATTCTGAGATATATTCTGTAAAATATGATAATATGTCATAAAATCATTTTTGTAAAATCATTCTGATAATATGATATGTTCTATAAAATATGATAAAATCAAAAATTATCATTTATGTAAAATATGATATATTCTTAGATAAATTGTTGTCTTTAAATGATAATATGTCATAAAATATTTTATCAAATCATTTCATTCTATTTTAGGGTTTGAAAACAAATGATAAATGGCAAGTCCCATTGATCTCTTATATTATTACATATCATTTCATTTATATGTCATATTCAAGAACCTATAATGTTGATCTGTCATATTAAAGCAATGTATAATGTCCCCATTCTCTGTACATATCATTTCATTGATCTGTCACACTCAAGCAACTATAATGTTGATATGTCATGTTGAAGCAATGTATAATGTCCCTATTCTTTGTATATATATTCATTGATTTGTTATATTGAAGTAACGTGCTATTCTGATGTTGTTTCAGGTCAGCGTCAAGATGATTGGTGCATTTTTATTTGCATGCACACTAAGATTTATTTCAAATCTTAATAATCTATCTGTTGAAGTGCTAAAATTCCAAAATAGTGTGCACAAGTATTGTTAATACTTGCATTTTCTTTTTGTTATTTTTGGGATAATACGATTACAATAGTTACTTGATTATTCATAGCAAATTCTTATTGTTGATTATTTATCTTGTTTACTGGTAATTAGCTTTTTTTGGAGTGAAGACTATCAACAACAATGGACATGACTTCAATTGTTATATGTATTATGATATTTGTAAGTTCTGCTTGTGTAAACTTGTTTGTGAATGCTTGTGGTATGTGACATTTTGTCAAATAACTATTATCTAAATGGTTATGGATATTATACTTATGTGATTGATGAGTTCTCACTTATTTGAATATGATGATTATATGATTGATTGATTGTTGGTTTGAATATGGTAATTATACAATTGTTGTTGATTTTAATATGACTATTATATAACTGGTTGTTGGAAATAATATAAGCCATTAACAGTATATAGCATCAAAAATATGCTACAAAACAAACAATACCTTTTGTTAGTGTTTGAAAAATGCTACAGAAACAAATGTAAAATACCACCAAAATTTATAGTGGCATAAAATAAGTGCAACGAAAAGTTTTAAGTTGCACAAAAAAACGTTACAGGAAATCAAAGAATGATCCAAGTACGAAAGCCTCTAAAAATGTTAGTTTTGGTAGGATTTTTGTAAGCGCTGCCGAAAACCTTTAGCAGCCTTTAAAAAACTCAGTTATACGGAAACATTTTGTAGCGTTGATTAAAATGCAACCAAAAATTCATACTTTTGGTTGCGCAACCTATAGCAGCGTTCTTTAAAAGTCTACTAAAAGTTTTGGTAGCATTTTCAACACTACTAAATGTCATTTATGGTGCAGCGAGAATTAGTGTAAAATAGAGAAACTAATGTATTGAGCATTATCCAAAACGTAAGAGAAATAACAAAAGAAATATCTCGCAGTTATGAATTATTGTTTATAGCATCATTTACTATTAAAACATGAAAATGAAATTTTAGTACAGTTTTTGTAACCAACCAAATAGAATAGAACTACTTCCTAGAATATAAGAAAACAAAGTGAAGAATTACAGGAAGTAAAGAAGAAATAAAGTTAATTCCTAGACAAGACAAGAAGCAATTAAAAGAAATATACCTAGATCTGCAACTACTACACAGACAATAGAATAAAGGCAAAGCAATTATTACGATAAGTAAATTTTTGACAGTCGGACGTAGTCCCAGGCCAAGATTGTCATATAATAGAGAATTAAAGAGAATTCAATATCATAATAAAAGAAGACAGACTAAAAAAGAGATGTTTGTAGTTATATTTGTAATATATAGATTATAAAAGAATACAGTAGTGACAATTGCAAGTAAAATTATAACATTGATTATAATTAAGTAGAAAGAACAAAAGAGGCTTATTTTAATAAACTTAGATTTTGGATTAAGTTAATAAGTGAGATTATAGAAGTGGCACATATCAACAGTATTCCCTTTCAGTCAGATTGTTGGTCTCATAATAGTTAGGTGAGGCAAGGACAAGCTTATGCCGAGTAAGGCCAATAAATAGCCAATAGAATGAGAAAAGTAAAATAAACGCATAATAAAAGTTTAGATGTAGGGTCTAATAAAACAGTAAGATGTGTTTGAAGCGGCCTAAAGGATGAAGAGCCTAACGAAGCAGTTCATCACAAATTTCAGTACAGAAGGAGCACGTCTAACTTAAATATTTTGGGCTAAAGGAAGTACAAAACTTCAACGGGATGTGAGCGTACTCTAGGATGACCCTCTAGGGTATGCATAACGGAGCAGTCACCCGAAGGCAGTATTGTAGGTGTTCCATCTAGAAAGTATGCCTTGACCGCATTTTGCATGGCAGGACCATTGTAGGCAGTCAAAAGGGGTTGATGTTTTGATTAGGATATCTGCATGTCCCAGTACTTGCAAGTAAGTTTTAGTGGGCAAGAGCCAAAAGGATAGTCGCATGCGAATATCGGGCCAGCATTAAAACCAAGAAGCAAGTTCGAAAAAGACTAGAGTTAAACCAATAGTCCAATGAACCTTTCACTATCGGGACATTGGATGAGGGGCGCAGCCAATTGGATGTTTAGATTGTTTGCAATAGGGCACAACCACTTAGCTATTTAGAGGTCTTTCAATTAGTTGAGGGGTGGCTGCATGGGGCTATAGCCATGATAAGAAAAGAGATGAAGCAAATAGAATATCTGTATTGTAGGCCTAACAGGGCAGTCCTTTATAGAAATAGAAAATCCCCGAACGAGTTCCGTACAAGGTAGACCTTGTTAAGCGGGATTCAGGGAGTAGACAGAACGATTACGTGTAGTCCTCAAGGTATGCACTTGGGTGGTACATTGGGATGTCCGAGCATTAGTATAGGATAGTGCGGACGTAGTTTTATGTTTTCATAGTAGACGACGGACCATCTGTATTGTCGTCCTTACGAGGCAGTCCTTTACAAATGTAGTCACAGAATGCTATGGGAGCAAGACAATAGAGTCGTTTGCGAGGAGAATACGGAAGGTACTATGGGTAGTACCTAGGACCGATGCAGTCATTGGGCATATAGCTATATATATCAGTTATTAGGTTTTAATCTACGAAGGAGTAGATTGGCACGATTCACGCACTGAGATGAGAGTACTATAAACCCAATAAACCTAATATAATAGTAAATGGAAATAAAACGGTAACTGTAGAATTAAGCTTAGCAGTGTATAATTTGTTCGTTCACCGAAACTTTAGTTCTGATCCCCTCCTCATAAAATCCTACAGGTTAGGTAGATGGCGGAGACTTTCTAGCTTTAAGACAGTTGTTTAGAAAGTGTTATTTTATTGGTGAGTATTTATTTACTATTATATTTTAGTCAATTCCATAGTGAGATATTTATTAGAGCTCTGATATACTTATCTTTGCCTATATTGCAGGATACTAGATACCCAACTCGGGTTTCAGTGGGCTTAGATTTTCAGCAACAATCTCATTTCTTTCGATGAAGAGGGGGTCCTCCTTCTTTTATTTTTACATCTAGGATCTGAATACTCCATGTTCTGAGAAATATTTACCATCCGAAAAGAGGAAAAAATGGAGTCTTTGTCTAAAGAAATACGTTGAGAAAGGACGTATGGAACCTTTCAACGAGATAGTGCTTTTTCAAATCTCTCAAAATGGAATCTGTTGAGTTTTTCGATTTTTCTTGATAAATGATTAGCTACAAAAGGGAATTTTTGTAGTGAACGTGCCACAGATGATTACTCCTTTTTTTACATTTTAAAGATTGACATTCTATGTCCAATAGAATATTTCGATCTAAGTTTAGCATTTTCGCAAAAATCCAGTTTCAGCAGGATTCAGGTTGTTACACCCCGAGTGTCTCGGGGTATTCTTAGCATTATCATGGGTTCTTCCACTGTTCCAGGATATAACCCAGACAAATATCAGTATGAAATTCACAGCAAGCTTTTTCTATTCCAGAATGAAGTTTTAAGGGTACTCCAGCTCATCTCGGGAGCCACACCGAAGAAGGTATCTCGTTGACATCTCCCATCTTTCAGAATGTTGGGGTGATGTAGGTTGATATTTCTTATCTTTTTAGCTATGTTTCCTCAGCTTTAGTTCTTCCAACTACAGCTCCTCCTCAAGAATCCTAACCGGGGCCTCAAGTGCTCATAACAGAGTTTGTTGCACTTACAACCTCAGCCATGACTCAAGATGTTCCAAAAGAGGAGGCTTTCATATTTGATGAATAAATAGTGGATGTATTATTGAGGAAAGGTAGTGATTTGCACCATGAAGTCCCGATTGATGATGATGATGTCATGATCATGGGCACCTCTAATCTCACTGCCAAGCTCAATCTAAAGGAGCGCATTGAAGAAGGAAGAGTTGTTGATGAAAAAGGCTAACGATGAGCCAGTTGACGTGGACCCTAATGATCAAAATCTTATCCCGCTTCAAGTCATTCCCCCAGGCGAGTTATTTCTCGGGATGATATCCCTCCTATTTCTAAAGATGACGCTGCTTCGGTCCTCGTATTTAGCGATATCTCTTCGAGGAGAGGTAGAGGTAGAGGTGGTAAAGGATCAAAGAGAGGGTCGGGTGATAGTTCAAGCAGATCCACCCCTAAGAAATTGAGGAAGGATAAAAAGTCTAAGAAGTAGCCGTCAGGTTGGCTTGTGTGTAGATAGCTTATGTTGCTGCTCTTTCTCTTTTGTTGGCCGTGGTTTTGCGGGTACGACCCCTTACTTATAATTATCGTATTTTGGATAAACTTGTACTGTAACTTACAAGTTTGATATAAATGTTCTCTTGCTTTCATTGAACTCTTATGTGTATTTGCTTTAGAGATCGAGCTACAACATTTTCCATTCAATGTACTTGTAATATGTTGCTCATTAGCTTGGATATTGATTTGATTCATCAATCTAATGGCCTCCCGAAGGTCGTACCCTTTAGTCGTATTCAAATGTTAGGCTCGAGCCTTAATGATACGCTGTCGAACATAATGATTAAACAATTATATTTCTGCCCAAAGGTCTTGGATTGGCAGAATTAATTAGTGGATGGTTGAGTTCCATCTTCATCAAATTCGTTCTCATCCTGTCGAATTCAGGTCAGAGTTGGTTAAGTTGTAAGTGGTCGAATCGCACTTATTTATTCATTTATACTCATATCCATGCTCTATGAAAAAGAGTTATTCCATGGGTAGTAACTTGCAGCCGTTAATGTTTGTAATCTAGTATGCACTTTGGGAATTTGGAGTTGTTTGGAAAACTATCGAATTCAATTTTTAGTTATCTTGCCCTCAAGTATGGGGTTCTATTCAACAAGTGATTGATCGAGCCACGATCACTATCAAGTCATGTTGAATTCATTGTGTGGTGGGCTTTAGTTGGTAGTATGTCACAACTAATACGCAATGTGATTGTGGATCACAGATATGAAGCAAAATTCAAAGCTTTATTGCTGAATAAAGAAAGAAATGACAAAGGCTGCTGTCTTATCACATATCTATAAACTCAAATGCGAAAGAAAATTTCGAAAACAAATAATAACTGAATAAAGAAAACAAATTAAGTAAAATAACATCATAGATACTCGTTATTCCAAGCTGTTGAAAGAGTAAAACCATCGATAGTTGCTAGCTTGAGGATTTCGTCTCCAAGCCTCTGTTCAATGACATATGATCATTCCCATGTCGGTTTCCTGTGTAAAAGGATTGGAAAATTTTGTTTGAGTTCAAGATCGTCGATTTCAAAGATTCTAGACCAGATTTTAATGTTGTAATATCGGATGATTCGGTGTCGATGTGCAGCTGCCCTTAAATTAGCTTCTTCGCGCTTCTTAACTATATAGCCTAGAGACTTTAAAAGGAGATCTTTATTCATTCTGGGATCATAGTATGCCATTGATGTGAAGGGGCTTCAAGTTTAATAGGAATAACGACTTCAGAGCCATAAGCAAGGGCGAATGGAATATGGCCTGTTGTGGACTTGTGGGTGGTTCTATAGGCCTATAATGATGTTGGGGGTCCATCCACCCACTTGCCTTTAGCCTTTTCCAAACGCTTCTTCTGAATGGATTTTTTGATTTTGTTCACAGCTTCAAATTGTCCATTTTCTTGAGGGTGAGCAACTGCCGCAAATTTCTTTTCAATATGATGCCGAATGCTGAAGTATTTGAATTCACATCTATCGAATTAGGTTCCATTATCAGTTATCATAGTTCATGGAAGGCCAAAATAACAAATGATGCTCCGAATGATTAAGTTGATTACTTTCTTTGTTATGATCGTGGTTAAAGGTTCTGCTTCGGTCCATTTGGTGAAGTAATTAACCGCGATAATGGTATACTTCGCACCATCTTTAGAGATCGGTAAGGAACCTATAATATCTATGCCCAATAAGGTAAACGACCATGAACTGATCATTTGTGTGATTTCTATCGGTGGAGCTCTAGGAACTTTTGCATATATTTGGCGCCTGTCTCATCGCTTAGCATAATCAGTAGCATCTCGATTGACAGTTGGCCAATAATACCTATAATGGAGTATTTTCTTTGCTAGGGTTTGCCCTTCCTGTGTGATCGCCATATTCTCCTTCATGAACTTCCTTTAGGACTTATTTTATTTCATCGTGAGTGATACACCAGAACAGGGGGATAGAAAAACCCTTTCTATACAAGACTCCTTCCTGAATGGTATACCGTGAAGCTTCGCGAAGGACTTTTTGCCTTTCATTTCTCCATTTAGGAAGGATTCCCTATACCAAATAGTCTTTAACTGGAGTCGTCCATGACTTTTTCTTGGGCTCCATCTCTAGAACCTGGTCAATTTCCTTCCGGTTTATATCGAAGTGCCTAACGAAGCCCATCTGTTGTGCATCCCAAGTAATAGCAAACTTTGCCAATGAGTCGGCTTTTTTGTTTTGATCTCGGGGAACCTACACGATTTCATAATACTCAAAATTAGCCAATAGCTCTTGGACTTGGATAAGGTATGGAGCGAGTTGTTGTCTCTTAGCCAGATAATCTCCCCTGACTTGGTATACCACCAATTGGAAATCACAAAAGATTTCAAGAGATTTTACTCCCAGTTCTTTGGAAAGTTTGAGTCCAGCAATCAAAGCTTCATACTCAGCTTCATTATTTATTGTGGGGAAGTCAAGCTTTAAGGTATAGCAAATTGATTGATCCCTCGGAGTTTCTAATACGACTTTGGCTCTAGAACATCGATCATTGGAGGACCCATCAATATACATTTTCCATCAGACGGTAGTTAATTCATTACTCTCTAAATGATCATCCTATGCAGTGAACTCAGCTATAAAGTCCATCGGTGCCTGTACCTAGATGGATCTTTGAAGGAAGTAAGTAATGTCAAATTGACTCAGCTTGATGTTCCACTTAAGTAACCTTCTAGAGTCTCAGGTCACTGCATGACTTGTTATAACAGCTGATCAGTGTAAACGTTGATAGGATGAGCTGGAAAATAGGGGCAGAGCTTTCACAAAGCAATTAACAAGCGGTACGCCAATTTTTCTATTTTCATATGGTTCCTTTCAGCTCTCGTCAATGCTTGCTAACATAATAGTCCAGTCTCTACATTTGATTCTTTTCACAAAGTAGTGTAGCACTTATAGCACGTACCGACACCGCCATGTAGATAGACAAGTATTTGTGATCCACTTACTTTAAAAGATGAGAGGTTCCTCTTAGTGGTTCACTAAAGCTTGAAATGCATCTTTACAATCCTACATCCATTCAAAATTCCTTTTCCCTCTTCTAATCAAATCAAAGAAAGTAATGTATCTATCGGTAGCTCAAGAAATAAATCGACTTAGGGTGACAAATTTCCCGTTTAGGATCTGTACTTGTTTGACAATGTTTGGCGCTTGGATATTGCTAATTCCATGAATCTTCTCGAGATTAGCTTCGATTCCATGGGCATTGACGATGAAACCCAAAAACTTTTCGATGGTACGCCAAAAGAACATTTCAAGGGATTGATCTTCATTTTGTAATATCGGAGGACATCAAACATTTCTGCCAAGTCTCTAATGTGGTCGTTAGATCGTTGTGACTTCGTGAGCATATCACCCCTATATACCTCAATCATCTTTCCAATCTGATCTTCAAAACTTTCTGACTAGATGTTGATATGATGCTCTAGCATTCTTTAATCTAGATGACATCACAACATACTAATATAAACCAACACCGGCAATGAAGCTGGTATGCTCTTGATTGGGAATTATGCATTGGGATTTTTTTACATCCATAATATACATCCATGAAAGATAGCAATTCATACCCTACAGTTGAGTCTACCAGCTCGTCGATCTTTGCAAGGAGAAAACTGTCTTTTGGGCACACCTTGTTGAAGTCCGAATAATCAACGCCTCTCCGCCACTTTCCATTAGCCTTTCTCATAAGTATAGGATTAGATATCCATTTAGGGTAGAGGGCATCGCGAATAAACTCATTACTTTTGAGCCTATCCACCTTCTCCTTAAGGGCAGCAGATCTCTCCGGATCTGTGCCATGCCTTTTCTACGTGGCTCATAATGGCAGGTGAGATCCTACACATGTCAGACTGACTCCAAGCAAACACTTCAAGATTCGCTTGGAGAAAACCAGTAAGTTCTTTCATCATCCTAAGGTTGAGCAACGATCCGATCTTTAGGACCATTGATTGGGTTGTGGCTGGCCCGGATGTCAATCATTAGCTTAGCTAGTGCGGTCTTGATCTCTTTCTGCTCCTCCTCCTTATCCCTTGGATCTGTGTCTTTATAGAACTGACTATGGTGCCCGAGCCAAGGCCAAGGCATTAGTTGTCAATCTTCCGCTGTTTGGATGCGAAGGGACTTGTCCACATTCTTACCTTTCTCCTTTCGTCGAGCTTCTCTCAATTAAGCTACATAGCAGGCACGTCCAGTCGTCTGATCACTATGCACAACTCCAACACCATTATTGGTTAGGAACTTCAAAGTCAAACACCACGGGGCAAGAGATGTTTGGAATTCAGGTAAGACTGGTTGGTCTAGAAAAACATTATATGGAGAGTTAACATCCAAGACAACAAACGACAACATCCACACTCCTTTTGGTCACCTTCTCCCAATTCCATGAGCAATTCGACATAACCAACAACTTTAATTGCACCACCATTAAAGCCATGAACACATGCTTTAGGTGGTTTCAAGTCCATGGCTTCCATCCTTATTTGATTATTAGCCTTTGTTAAAATTATATTTACAGAACTTCCACAGTCAACCAAAATCCTTCTCACTAAAGCAGGGCCAATCATGGCTGAAATGGCCATCGGGTAGATAGTTGGTGCCTCTACCTTATCTATATCTCTACTTCTGAACGCAATGTCGTCTACCATTATACGCTGCTGTTTACCAGAGCACTATCTTCTATACTTGAACAACATTCAAAATTCACATGCTTGATTGCGCTAGCATAACGCTCCATATCATGCTAGCTTTTATCAATTGGATGCGGTTCTCCGACTATTGTATTGATCACTAATCTTTCACCAGTCCACCCAGGCTCCTTAGCGATATTCGGTGCTTATCCTCGGTTGGGGTCGGATATCCCTTATCCACCATCCTGTGGGGCTTTAACAAACGGTCGTAACTTCCTTTCTTGAATCAGTTTTTTGATAACATCCTAGAGATGCCTACATTCATCTATCTTGTGACCATAGAATTCATGGTACCTGTAATATTTTTCAGTTTGTTTCTGCTTCTTTATTGATTCTTTTGAAGGCAGCTTCCTATATTGCATGGTATTGCATATAGATAAATAGACTTTCTTTAGAAATGTATTCAACGGTGTGTAGGTTTCTAATGTCAGAGTCCTAGGCTTTCCTCTTCTAGAATCCCTCTTTTGTTCATAGTTCCTTTCGCCGCCTTTATTTTGTTGATTTGGTTTATTTTGGACATTCGCTTGAAATTTTCCAAAACTCTTCCTGGACTGCTTCATTACAATGTTATTCTGCACTCCTTCTTCACCTATTCCTACAATATTTTTCTTTCTAGAGAATCTAGCTTCCTCTTTCCTCAAATACTGAGCTGCTTTGCATAGAAACGTACCAACATTGCAGGTGTCTTGCTAGCTAACCAATCGCCAAAATCAGATTCTAGATCAATCCCTCTTGTTACCACCATCAATATTGCATGGTCGTTCGGATTACTGATTTCTGTAACAACTATATAAAATCTCTCCAAATAATCTTTCAGCAATTCTCTCAGAGCTTGGATCATGTTTGATAGGGACAACACATATTTGCGGCGAGTTACATGCGTACCAAACTGCTCCACAAACTTTTTTGCTAAATCATCTAATCTAAAGATTGAACGTAGGGGCAATCTTGTAAATAACACATTTCCATGCCAGAGAGAGTTATAGGAAAATATCCACATTTCATGGCAACGTCGGCTTGTGCGGAATCCATCATCCATTTATAACTCATGATATGCTGCCTAGGGTCAGTCTTTCCCTCATAGAAAGACATCGGTGGCATGCTGAACCTCCTTAGATACTTGGCATATAAGATATTATCGGTAAATAGGGTTTGGCTTCTCGATATCTCCTTATCATCATTGGTTAAGCCTGGGCTTTTCCTTACTAGCTGTCTAACCATAGCCGATAAGTTCGATGTTTGGATAGTTGGAACCAAGCAGTAGTCGTGCTCCACCTCATGGGAATGGTTCGCTCGATGTCTACGGGCCGCTCGACGCCTTCTTGGCTCAACATCCTCTCAACGTACATCACATGCGTTCACTTCAACGTCATTTCGAGGAGTTAACTGATCTGCATCTATCTGAAAATCATCATTCAAATCAGTCATAACAGCTCTAGCTTGCACTCCTCCCATAACGTGATGTGACATGCCTTTAGGATTTGGATCAGTACCAACCATTCCTGATTGATCCGTACTGATCGTTATCGGTCTATTTGGATCGGCCAAGTGATGGTGGGTCGATGGTTCAACATGGTATCCATCGGTTATTCAACGTATTCGTCAGTGATAGTCCTATAACGAAGTTGAGCTCTTTGATGTAGAATAAAGAGTTAGCTCCCTTCTAGCTTTCCCGCGTTGTTTCTGATTAATTTGAATCATTAGATCGATATTAGCTTGAATTTGCTAATTCAACTTTCAGTGGATATCCACTAGCTATGTCATCAGATTTTGAAATTCGGCTCTTGTAATAGAATCGGATGTATTCTAGACATCAACAAGTTTGGTAGCATTTACATCTACTGGTAAATTGCTCAAGCCTTCGTGTTGGACGCTGATGTTCCATTTCCTATTGCATTCTCGGAAGTAGACCTGGTGTTTCTAATCATTACTGATAATTTTCCCTAGACTTTTGCAAATTTGAATAGAACAAACAAGCTTCACAAAGACAATTATGGATCTCCTTTAGGGGATTTATGAAATCCAGTAGCAACTAAGGGATCCAAATAAGCTGAGAATCAAGCGTTCCTAGTGAAAGCACCAAAATATATGCACCAAAAGTGGGCACAAACACTCAAGAATAAAACAGTAGAGAAATAAATAAAGAATAATCAAAATTAAACAGAGAGGATAAGCAAATAAGCAATCTTAATTAAGCAGTAACAAAGATACGAGGGTTCATAGGGTTTAGCGTTGTGTGCCTATGTCCACTTTGAAGAATTTACTATATCAATCACTTGTTAATATGATTACAATGAAGTAATGATAATAGCACTTGATTACAATGGAATCCAAAGTAACAAGAAATGTTAAGCTCCTTTAAATGAAGAAGGAAGTCTATACTTATAAGTGAAGATGGCGAAATATCTCGCTGGAAATTTGGTAGAAGACTCTCCAGATCCGTAGTGGCCCACCAAAATGATCGTAAGTTCTAACTCTCAATTTGGAACGATCGGTACCGATCGTTCATTTTTACTCTGATAGTGATGCGATCGTTCGTGGTGACTCTTCCATATCTCTAATGATCGCTCCCAAAGTTTGGTGTCATTCTGAGTTGTAGTTTGCGAGATATTAATTAATCCTCATCGAGTTGGTGCGTTTAGCTGAATTTGTGTGATCGTTCATGAATGATCGGTGCTGATCATTCAAATTTGTTCATCTAAACATGTGATCGTTCTTAGGGACTCCTCACTATAAAATATTAATGCTCTGAAAGTTTCAAGTGTGTTGGAATTGTAGACTTTGAGATACCAATCGATCATCATTAAATTGAGCTATAGAATTGATACGATCCATAGTTTTGAATATGGATAGTACTTGATCTACCTTCTGGAAGTAGTGAACTTCCATGCTTTAAGTGTTTTATTTAGTACGCCTCCAGCTTCTGCTTTGCTACTCCTTTAACTTATCATTTAGGCCTGATCTACAGGCTTCGTGATCGTTAATCTGATACATCGATCCCGATGACAATTGATTCTGTCTCATCTAATTGGTCCAGATATAGCTGGACCAAAAGTTCGGATAATAGTGTCCTTGATGCTAAAAAAATACAAATTTTTGTCCTTTAAACTAACTCCCTCTTAAATAAATAACATTATAAAATAAAATATAGTTTTGTTATAATAAATAGATTTGATCTAATGCTAATTAATAGATTATTACGATCCAAATAGGGGAACTTTTAGAAATTTACCAATTTCACCCACTGCCAATATGAGTTAACCCGACAGATGTATTAGAGCCCATATTTGTCAAAGCATTTTAAGTAGTTAACATTTAAGGTTAATTGATGAATAAACTTTTCTATCTGATGGGTGTAAAGAGTAGTAGTTTCTAGACTTAGAGTTAGATAAAAAGTATTCTTCTTTCTTTGGCAACTAGCTTTGGCCAATGGTAGGAAGAAGTCCAAAAGATTTGCCTAAATGTAAGGTCCAAATATATTTAGGTCTTAGGCTAATTTTCAAATTAAGATTTGAAACTTTAAAATTTAAATGTCGAGTTTAAAATATAAAAGGTAATTTTCAATGTTATAGGCTAAATTAATTTTTTTCAAAATAGTTTTAAAAGTTTAATTTAATAATTTTGAAAATTTTGTAAATATTTAATTAGTATGATTAAATAAATAAATAGTTAATTAAAATTTAATTAACATAGATGTATATATAACTATAAAGGTTACAATTACATATTTATCTTAAAATTATTTAAGGTAAATTAAACTAAATTTGAAACTTTATTACAGTATCCAAATAAAATGTTTAGTTAAATAAATAATTTATTTGAAATAATTAATTAAATGTTAGTTGATAAATATACACTATAAAGGATATAAATTAAAATTCTTTTAAATAGTAGACAATGGATAAAGAATAATTTTGAAATTTTTGAATAAAATTTAATCAAACTAGTTAATTAAATTAAAATTAAATAAATACGATTTAATCAATAAGATATATATAATATTATGTAATTTAATTAAATTATAACAATTATAAATTAGTTGAACGTACATAAAAATATGTATAACTAAAATATAAGTGGACTAAAATAAAGCCAATATTGATTTTGGAATAAAACATATGTATGGTACTTGTATCGTGATTTTAGATATATCTAATACTTAAGTAACAAGGGTATTTCACAAGAAATACTTATTCCTTAAATTGATATCACTGAAACAATATCAAAAATTATGAGTGTTTAATATAGTTAACCTTTGTCATTAATATGGATAGATTACTTGCATATGCTTGATTTTGTGCAAACTCAACCTAGAGCTGTTATGTGTAGTGCTACTAAAATATTGCTTAGACGTGGTAAGATACATGTATGTATTTTTTGAGTAAATTCAAGATACATGCACTATACTTAGCCGTCGATCAATGATTGTAAGAAAGAACAATCTTCCTCTATTTGATGAGAAAACCCAAGATGAAGGTCGAGATTCGAGCAAAGACTAAGGTTAGCAGTTATATGTGATACAACCGTTGAGATCTAACCATCGCTTATGAGCCTATGCTTTGTTGAGCAAACTTAAGGTCAAAATCCTAATGCAAACGAGTCCAAATACTCATTCAAGAAATAAAAAGGTTTATATAGTTCTCCATAGGATTTTCGGAAATATAAAATTCTTGTGGGAGCATTATTAGAAAAATGAAACGATTAATGTAACCATTATAATTTTTGAAGAATTCATGCCATACAAAATTAATATTATCTACTTTAGTAAATTTGTATAACTAATCCAATTGATAAAATTGTTTATCAATCTGAATTAAGTTTGATAGAGAAATATAAGATACGCTTACTAATAAATCTTTTCGCACGTTTTCGCTTCGATGCTCATGCAAGTGCCGAATCATACAACTAATAAAAACTTTTGTACCTTGGTCACTAAAGTGTTCATTTTCCCAAGAAGGTATATTTTCTTTTGAATTTTGAATTTTAAAGCAATATAAGAATATGGATGTTTGATCCATACTAGATCACATACAAAAGTTGTATCGTGAATAGTCGTGTTCTAATACATGAAATCTTATTGAAATTGGTTCATTCGAAATGAACAGGTAAGTCATAGTGCAATATCATATTTTTAATAAATAAACAAGAATATTGTTTTGATGAAAACAACACTAAACCAAGGACTACAGACTGAACTAGGAGTACAAACACTAAAATGTCAATTTAGATTAGTTTATTTAAGTGTAACCTAATCGATATCCTTAAAACGTAAAGGACTTCCAAATGCATTTTTGTAAAGAATTCGATAGGTATGTAGTAAGGATTTAATTTTGAATGGTCTGTCCATTTGGAAAGGGAAATGAATGTTTGAGAGTAGACGTAATATTGGCATGGTTAGAAAGAAGAGAGTAACCACCTCTGCTTCATGAAGAAACATCAGAAATGAGAATTGTATAAATACTAGTAGGTATTCAATATGTTCGCGGGTGCGGGGTAGTGGAAAGTAGGCTTGTGTTCTGGTAAAAAGGCCCAAGTTCAATTTCTACCATACACTTCCCTATCCTATATAAATTAACCTGAGGATTTAATATGGAATCATTAAAAAAAGTTACTTTTGACAACACCTAGTCCTATCATATTAATGCAAAGTGTTGTTTTTGGTTAAATTTTACTTTTACACAATAAAAAAGTATAAACTAAACTGCTACGTGACTGACAAAATTTAGAGCAGGCGCCAATTTATTTTCATGACCATGCTACTTAATTTTTCCGCTTCACCCATCCCTCTTTTGTTTCGTTTCTAATTTCCATGAAACCTTCTTCATTTTCGCATCTCATTCCAGGAAATCGTTCCTATCAATTTCACTGCCTCATCCCACATGTCGCCTGTTAACTTTCCATTGAATTCGCGGCCCTATGTCTCGTGACTCACCAGACATTGCGGCTTCTACTATCATTCCCTCACCACACCTTATCTTAGCCAACCAAGAAGATAAATCCTACCACGTCTCTATTCACGAGACTTCATGGTTATTTCCCCCGCTTCACTCACCTTACCTCGTCTCAGCCAACCAATTTGGCGAGATAAATCTCATTGAGGACAATAAAACTCGTCTGTATTTGCTCCTTTTTTAATAAGGTAAGCCTCATTTATTTAATAAGGTAAGCCTTATATTTTTACACACACACACAATGATAATTATGTTTGGTAAGATAACAATGTTGGAATTGAATAAATAGTTTAAAGAGATTTGTACTGAGAAGTGTGAGGCATTAAATGCCTTGGAAGATGAATAGTCCCACATAGTAGAATATAATAAACATCATGTGTTTATGTAGTACTATATGGTCCCTAGTATAGTTACTATGGAATGAAGAGAGATAATAGAGCAGGCCATGCCCGAGCTCGTGCCCGCACTCGCGCCCGCGATGTAGGCAAATGGGCGTTTGAGACGTATTAGAGGCACTTAGTACTTAACTGTTTGCGTTGGCTTGGCTTGGCTGTTTAGACCAGTCATTTTTTTCTCCGTTTCTAATAGTAAAAAGCTAACAGTCACGTCAGTTGGTAAAGGGTCGCAATCTTTTCAACGGTTACAACTGTTCAAACAGACACCTCCCCCTCCCCCGGAATATGCACCTCCCCGTGCCTATATATAGGCAGAACTAAAACAAAAAAGAATACACTGTATATTTCTCTGCATTTTCTTTCTCCTCCAAACTCTGTTCTTAAACACACTCTTTAGTTCGTTGTTGCTCTACAATCGTCAGCGCAGCCTTGTAAAGATCGGTCTGTTTCATCTTGGGAAATAGTTGCCCATCACCTTTATGCATCATTGAGGGAGCAATTCTATTTCTAGGAAACAGTATTGCTACTGCATTCAAACACACTATTCAACTATAAAGATTACCACTACGGTAGGTTCTGTTTTTACATTCATCAATCGAAGCATCGCAAGTAACAATCTAGAAACAAAATTTTTATTTGCAAATTCTTTGCAATTTGTTTATCTGTAATTATTTGCTTGCAATTTGTTTGCAATTTACTTGCAATTTGTTTGTCTGTCACTAATTAGAGTCACTGCATTTTGACGACAATGGCTCAAGACAGTAACACCTCGACAACAAAACCGACTGTGGCCACCACTGAAAATAGAATGATGGTACCAACAACCACTGTGGCTTTGTCACATGGTGAGAGGCCAGAGAAATTTGCTGAAGTGGATTTCAAATGCTGGCAACATAAAGTATTTTTTTATCTAACTACACTCAACCTTGCAAAATATCTCACCGAGGATGCTCCGGAAGTGGATGAACTAGAGCCTAATGCAACCAAAGCTGAAGCACTCAACATATGGAATAGTTCGAACTTCATATGCAAAAATTACATATTAAATGGATTGGATAACAGTTTGTACAATGTGTATTGCAAAGTGAAGACTTCAAAACAACTCTGGGCTTCTCTGGATAAAAAGTATAAAACAGAGGATGCTAGAATGAATAAATTCATTATCGAAAAGTTCCTCGACTTCAAAATGTTAAATGCTAAGACCGTTATCAGTCAAATCCAGGAGTTGTAGGTGATAATACATGAAATCCATGATGAAGGAGTGTTATTAAGTGAATCATTTCAAGTGGCTACCGCCATCGAAAAGCTGCCCCTGTTATGGAAAGATTTCAAGAATTCTCTGAAACATAAGCACAAGGATGTGTACACGGAAGATCTTTTCATTCAACTTGGGATCGAAGAGGACAACATAAAATCAAAAAAGAAAGCAACTAATGTAATGGTAGCAAAGGCGAATGTGATCAAGACTAAGAAAAGCAACAAATGAAAACAAGATTACAATCCAAAGACAATGAAACCAAGAATTCAAAGGAAACTGTCACAACTGCAGGAAGAAAGGACATAAGGCCAGCGAATGCCAAGGTCTAAAGAAAAGAAAGAATAAACAAATATCACCAAATGCGAGAAACTCTCTGATGGCATTTCTGAAACGAACTTGTCTATGGTGATTTATGAATGCAACTTAATTGACAACTCCAAAGATTGGTTTTTGGACATTGGTGCCACAAGACATATCTACACCATTAAGTGGATGTTCTACAGTTATAAACTTGTGACATAAGAAGAACAACTGTTTGTGGAAAATTCCTCCACATCAAAGGTTGAAGGAAAAGGAAGAATTGTGCTAAAGATGACCTCTGAAAAAGAACTTACACTGAATGATGTTTTACACGTCCCAGATATTCGAAAGAATTTGGTTTCTTGTTCACTACTCAGCAAGAATGGCTTCAGGTTAGTCTTTATATCCGATGACTTTGTTTTATCAAAGAACGGAGTCTACGTAGGGAAAGGACATGTGAGCGATGGCTTGTTTAAAATGAATGTGATGACTGTTGTACCAAAGGATTGTGATAATGAAGTTAATTCTTCTGTTTATATCGCTGAATTCTCTAATGCATGACATGCCAGATTGGGCCATGTTAATTTTGATACATTAAGAAAAATGATTAACTTAGACTTTATACCTAAGTTTTCAATAGATCCAAGTTATAAATGCGAAAGTCGTGCTGAAGCAAAATTGACCAGAACCTCATTTCTTCATGTTGAAAGAAAAACCAAACCTCTAGACTTACTACCCCCAGATGTATGTGTGTTATAAAAGTGTCAAACTAGAGGAGAAAAAAGGTACTTCATCACTTTCATTGATTATTGTACAAGATATTGTTATGTATATCTTCTTAGAAGCAAGGACAAGGCATTCGACATGTTTAAATAGTATAAAGCAGAAGTTGAGAATCAACTTAACAAGAATAAAAGCTTTAAGAAGTGACAAAGTAGGAGAATATGAATTTCCCTTTGAGGAATTCTACGCCGAAGATGGTATTATACACCAAACAACGACACCGTATTCCCTCAATCGAACGATTTAGCAAAAAATAAAAATCATTCCCTTAAAGATATGATGAATGCTTTTCTCATAAGTTCTGGTCTATAGGATAATTTCTAAGAAGAAGCCATACTTTCTGCAAATCACATTCAAAACAAAGTGCCTCGAAAGAAGACTTTGAAATCTTCATATGAGCTATGGAAAGGCAGACCACGATCCTACAAATACTTAAAAGTGTGGGGGTGTCTCGGCAAAGTAGAAGCACCAAAACCGAAAAAGGTCCAAATTGGACCAAAAACTATAGATTACATATTCATTGGGTATGCTCATAATAGTAGTGCATATCGATTTTTGGTGTATAAATCTAAAATTGATGGCATTCATCAAAACACCATTATCGAGTCTCGAAATGCTAGATTCTTTGAACATGGTTATCCTCTAAAAACCTCTATTGAAATTATTGTTCAAAAGAGAGCAAGAGAACTAGAAACTCCTGAGGATAATGCTAACCAAAGCACGCATGAATGTAATGATGTACCAGAAATAGAGGAACCAAGAAGGAGAAAATGGAAAAGGACCGCTAAAACCTTTGGACCCGATTTCTATGCATATATGATGGAAAATGAACCTCTAACATACCAAAAATCAATGTCATCTCCCGATGCTCCTTACTGGAAGGAAGCCATCAATAATGAAATTGAATCCATTTTGCAAAACGATACATAGGAACTAGTAGATCTACGTAAAGGATCAAAAAGACTAGGATACAAATGGATCTTTAAGAAAAAAACTAAAAGCTGACGGCTTAATAGACAAGTATAAAGCAGGACTTGTAGTTAAATGATTTAGAAGAAGAAAGCTCTGGATTATTTTGATACATACTCATCAGTAACTAGAATAACATCAATTAGAATGCTTATTGCAGTCGCATCCATACCAAAGTTGGAAATACACCAAATGAATGTGGAAATTGCATTTTCGAATGGTGAACTAGAAGAAGAAATATATATGCAGCAACCTAAAGGGTTTCTAAGCCCAGGAAATGAGAATAAGGTATACAAGCTAGTAAAATCACTTTATGGCCTTAAACAAACGCCAAAACAATGGCATGAGAAATTTGATAAAACTATGTTATCAAATGGATTCAAAATAAATGAATCAAATAAATACGTCTGTATGAAACATATAGATATTGGATATGTCATTGTTTGCTTTTATGTTGATGATTTGTTGGTCCTAGGAAATGATAAAGCTATAATAAAATCTAAGAAGGATACGTTTACCTCTAGATTCGACATGAAAGATCTAGGAGTGGCGGATGTAATCTTGGGTGTAAAAATCAAGAAGACGTCATAAGGATATGCGTTATCTCAATCACATTACATTGCCAAAATACTTAAGAGTTTCAAGCACCATATTATAACTATTGCAAAATCACTAGTGGATATGGACCAGAATTGGGTAAAGAACATTGGTGATGATATATATCAGCTGGAGTATTCTCGAATACTAGGTAGTATTATGTACGTCATGAACTGCAGTAGGTCTGATATTTTATACGCTGTAAGCAAACTGAGTAAATATACCAGCAATCTTGATAAAAATCATTGGAAAACAATAATCAAAGTTTTAGGGTATCTGAAGTTTACACAGAACTATGTATTGCAATATGAAAATTATCCTTCAGTGGTAGAAGGATACAGTGATGCAAATTGTATAACTATTTCAAATGACACAAAACCCCAAGTGGATATGTGTTTACATTAATAAATGGAGCAATTTCATGGAAATCATCCAAACAGAGACTTGCACAACAAGGTCAACAATAGAATTGGAGTTTATTACTCTAGATAAAGCCACGGAAGAAGTAGACTGGCTTCAAAGCTTTTTAGAAGACATTCCAAATTGAAAAAAAAACCTGTACCTCCAATATGTATACATTGTGAAAGTCAATCAGCTATTGGAAGAGCTAATAGTAGACTATACAACGGTAATTTGGACATACATAAAACTGTAAGACAACTTCTCTCTAATGGATTTATCACTGTAGACAATGAAAGTCAAAGAATAACATTGCGAATCCACTAACTAAAGGCTTTCCTAGAGAGAAATTTCAAAGCTTATCAATGGGAATGGGCTTAAGACCTATAAACTAAAAGTTTTCCTCAATGAAAACCCAACCTAGCTGACTGGAGATTTCAAGATCTAGGTTCAAAAGGACAACCAAGTTGAGAATAGAACTTAGTAGCACTGAAAGAAATATTTCAATCATTCCTATGATAAGTCAATGCACAACCCGCCGGAGAGTAGGATAAGCTTAAGCTTTTAATGATGTCTGTACTGTGGAATTATAAAGAACCAAATGGAGTATTTCGGCATACTCTTTATAGAATCATCTATGTGAGTGCGAAGACGCCGCTTCAAGAAGAATTGTATGGTCAAATTCTTCAAGCACTCATGAGATCAAGCTGGTGTTCATGTCAAAAACGAACACAAACAGAGAACCAAGGAGTTAAGAAACATTTATTGTGTGCTATCTTTATAAACTTACACAAAAGGCTTACAGTTCAAAGGCAATCTAGTCCACTGATTCGCCAGTAGGTTATAAAGATAAAAACACTAGGAAAGTTCAAAGCCTTATACTATTTTAACCGATACGATAAAATGTTTCGTGAAATTAAGAACAAGTGAGAAACTACTCATTCATGTAGGGGATTGTTGGAATTGAATGAATAGTTTAAAGAGATTTGCAGCGAGAAGTGTGGGGGTAATAAATGCCTTGGATGACGAATAGTCCCACATAGTAGAATACAATCAACATCATGTGCTTATATAATATTATATGGTCCCTAGTATAGTTATTATGAAATGAAGACAGACGATAGAGCAGGCCATCCTAGAGGGTGGTACACGCACGCACCCGCGCCTGCAGCGTGGACGAATGGACGTTTGAGGCATATTAGAGGCACTTGGCTGTTGGCGTTAGCTTGGCTTGGTTGTTCATATCAGTCATTTTTTTCTGCTTCTAACAGTAAAAGGCTGACGGTCACGTCAGTTAGTAAAGGGTCACAACCTTTCCTACGGTCAGGCGTTCAAATGACACATCCCTTCCGAATAGGCACATCCCCGTGCCTATATATATGCAGGACTAAATTAAAAAAGAATACAGTGTATATTTCTCTGCATTTTCTTTCTCCTCCAAACTCTATTCTTAAACACTCTCTTGAATTCATCGTTGTTCTGCAATTTCCAATGCAGCCTTGCAGAGATCGGTCCATTTCATCTTGAGAAACAGTTGTTCGTCACCCCTTACGTTTCATTGAGGGAGCAATTCTGTTTCTAGAAAACTGTATTACTACTGCACTCAGATACCCTATTCAGTTGTAAGGATTACCACTACGGTAGGTTCTGTTTTTACATTCATCAATCGAAGCATCGCAAGTAACAAACAATTGGTTGAAGTTTATCTCTTAATAATACTTTTCTATATTTTGTTGGTTCATGTTTTTTTTCACTCCTTACATCACATTCATTGCTACAAATACGTGGTCAGAATGATGGGTAAAAGCTATTAGTGTTTATATAGTTAGAAAATGATGTCTTCTTCAATTAGTTTAATAATTGCAAATGATAAAATCTAACTTACCAAGTGTTCGTATCTTTTCATGTTAGGTTGCATAGATATGACTAATGCTTGGTATCGAATTTGTTCATCCAGTGAAGCGGTAAAGCACAAACAAACAAGTACTAAAGTAACAAAAAAAGAAAAATAATATTAAGAACAGCAGATGAAATTTGCACCCTATATTAGCTGTCTTGTGTAAAGCAAAGAATGTACAATTCTTACTTCACCGGACCCCTTAATTCAAAATTTGGTGAAGGTTATTCTGGTATTAAATGATTCAAACTTCAAACATAGCGAGTTAACTGTGTACATAATGCTGACTCGTTCGGCTCTATTAAAAATGCACTTGGTATTATTTTTCACGTTTGTAATGTAGCACCATATATAATCTTTGAATTTGTTAGCATAAAACAACATAATCAAATGTAGCTTATGTCCGGCAAATAATATTAGTCTATTGCATAAAAAATGAGAAAGCTGTATATAAACATTAAAGCCATATTTGTGAAAAAAAATCATTTGAAAAGTGAGCCAATATATTAATTGGCTGATTAAACTTCACCATGACAATATATATTGTCATATCATCCACATACTTGATACTATAACATTCAATAGATGATACATTAGTGTACATCATAGAACAAAATGATCAAAACGATAGTTTGATTAATGCATAGAAGCTGTTTAATTTGAATATGGTATATTAAACTCTACCTATGGAATGATGACTGGGCTGGATATCTCATATTTTTTTAGTCTGGATATATAGGCTTTAATTGAATTTCATTGTAGCGGATACATAGCTTTAATGGATGCATACAATTTCTGTAAATTTGCATTGACAGGAACTAACCTCGGTTTAATTCAATATATAAGAATTTAGCTCATAGTGACAATTACGATACAATTTCAGACGTAGCGTATTTAGGTAAAAGTTGTAACATTAAAATAAGCATGGCAAAAAGAAAGATTAAGTAAAAGTTGCAACTATATATTTGAACAATGGACTAGCAAGATTCCATCAGATCTAAAGATACTGATAAAATAAAAAGTTTATAGTAATACATCCTTAGGATGTAGAATAAAATGTAGCATTGAGTTTTTATGATGGAGAATCAAAAGAAAACTATGCCATTGAATTCATGAGAAAGTGAAGGGTTGGCAATGCAGATTTAAAGGTGTATTCATACATGTTGACAAAAAACAGTCATTTATGGTGGGTGTGGTTAATCACGGTTATCGAAATTTTCAGCCGTTACCGTAACTGTTACGGTACTATATGGTAACCACATGAACGGTTGGTATAGTTGAACGATTGATTGTTCAACCGTAACAGTCCTACATTTAAGCATAACCATACTGGTGTATGCTATCACGAGGATTGAAAGGGAAGGAATTACTGATGTCATGAACTGTGATTGTTTTAATTTGGTCACGGGATTGCAGTGCATCTTATCAAACAACATTAAATCTTCTTCTCTTCTGCCGTGTTGCACTTCTATTGCAATTTCATCATTGGGTCATGCTTCAGCATACTAGTTTTGCATTTCAGTTTTGCAGCTTCAGCTCGCTACTTGTTTACTACATCTGTAAAAGAAAACTGATTGAAGAAAAGCAAAGAGACACTTTGTTATTATTTCTCTCTAATCATAATACAAATGCAGACTACAGTTCTGCTTTTATACGGTTTACATTGGTCTTTGATATGTTGAATATGCGCTTATATGTTTTGTTTGGTGATAATAAACATATATATTCATTTAAATGTATTTGGTAATGTACTATTTTGTTTTTCATAGATTACATAAATATTTGTTGAATAAAATTAAATTCCACAGAATTCGAATTTGAATTCAAACAGAACAAGTTAAACAGATTTTGAATTCAAACAGAAATTTTATTCAAACAAATATTTATTACAATTTTGAATAGTATGTATTTGGTAATGTACTATTTTGTTTTTTATAGATTAAATAAATATTTGTTGAATAACATTAAATTACACAGAATTGGAATTTGAATTCAAACAGAACAAGTTAAACAGATTTTGAATTCAAACAGAAATTTTTTATTCAAACAAATATTTATTACAATTTTGAATAGTACAATTTCAATCTCTCACTATAACTATACAACTTTGATTACAATCACATCACATTTCACATTTACAGTTAACCTCACTACATATCACTCACACTCGTATTTTTATCTTCAACTGCATTCCAGTTTGAATCCAGCATCTGAGAAATCTGCACAAATATTCACTAACGCAGTAAAATTGAAAAAGAAATATTTTTGCAATATAAAATAAAATACGATTTTTGAAAATATGATTTGCCTCAGTTATTTGGGTTGTTCGTCATCATTCATACTTGATTTCATCACAAAGTAGTGCACATAGATATTACAGGGACAGGTAGCCATAAGTGGCTGCAATACACACGTGTACATTCATACACGTGTGCACTGCCTCGCCAACTCGTGTGCGCAGCCAACAAGAGCAAGTGTACAACAGTGTCAAGTTGCAAACAGTTTAAAGCTTCGACAAATCACAACAGACCAATTCCAAATGACTCAGTGAAGTCAAAGTATGCAACTACGTGACATAAATGCAACTACAACGATGCAAGCGAAGAACCAAAGTCAGTGGCAAGCTTCAAACTGCATAAGTGACCATGCAAACTGACTCGAACCAATACAGTGAAAATATGCAGCATACCAGAGGTCTCAACAAGAACCAGAATACAAGTACAGGAGGCAGCTCAATATAAACAGCTCAGGTCAGAGACAACACACAAACCCAAATGAAGACTTCAAGTACAAGACAACAAGTACAACACTGTACAAACCCAAGCAACAACTACAAAGACCAGATACTCGATGCAACTCAGTGGAAAATGAAGGCAACCTGACTATCACTGACTAAATTCACTTATGCAAACTTACTTGAAGATTGCCATCAACATGATGATAATACAGCAGCCCCAAAATCAGTGACATAACAACAAATAATGCAAACAACAAAATACAGTGTCAAGCTCATGAGGATGCAGACACCAAGTTCAACAACATACAAACAAGCATGCAACAGCAAGCTTGCAACAGAGAGCATATGCATCAACATAACAGCAAAGACCACATGCCACTGGAGAAAATGTATCACTAGCATATACTACAGGGATGAACACTCGAGAATGGATAAGTCAAGATAGCTACAACACAAGTACAAGTTAAACCAACACAGAAATACACAAGCACAAACTAGTGGAACACCAACATATCCAACTAGAAGAGCAACCATCAAGTACAAACAATACCATATGGACACAGCAACGTTCAAGACCAAGGTACAAGTCGAAGTGGCAGTGAAATCAATGTTGAACAAGTCAAAAACCAAGTCGAAGTCGAGCAGAGAAATGCACAGAGACCGGTTGCAAATGACAACAAGTATGAAACCATGTCCAAATTGAAATATGCATCAAAACTCATGAATACACTAGCAAGTTTGCAAGCATATGAAATGCAGACTACAAAAGTACAACTACAAGATCAGGTCAAAATAAAGCATGAATCACATGAACAAGTTCGAGCATTATAAAGAAACAAAGCACAAATGAACGAAGTTTAACAGTACAAAAAATTCGAATTCATGACAGTGTATCAAGTATGCATCTTTGAGAAAGTCAAAGCCGTAACTTTAGAAATCAAAACAATTTCAAGATGAACGAGTCAAGGCCGAAGCAGTAGAAATCAACACCGTGGTCATCACGAAATAAATCACCGAAAGCATATTCATATTGAACAAGTCGCAATCATCTCAAACGTCCAAGCATAATCAAGCGGCAGTACAAAGAATTTGAAAAATTCAATCAAATTTATACGAACGCAAATATAGGAATTCAACCTATATAAATGCCCTAATCATCATCGGCAAAAAATTATCGAGTTCAAGCATCAACCAGCAAAGCAAAAGGAGAAAAATACATACCGAAAAAGGAGAAAGAATTCGATCCAAAATTGAAGAGCCGTAAGCAAATCAAAAGCATCGAAGCCTACTATCGAACGAGATCGAGCGGCGCTTCAATTTTTGCACAACCCTAGTTTGAATCGCAAGGAGTAAAAGCAATTTGCAGAAACCCTAATTCGCAAAAAGGAACGAAAGAGGATCGGCCATATTTTCACAAGCAATAGCAAAAAGGAACGGAGCAAAGTCAAACGGGCTAAAGAAAAAGTGGACCGGCCTTGTTTATAAAAGGGCTTTCTTTATTTAAGGGTTTTTAATTTTGGTTCAGGGTTGTTTAAGTATTTTTTTTAATTGTTGTTTTTAACTTTTTCAAATCGAAAACTGGTAAATCACCACCTAGGGTTTAGGTCGTGTCAGATTGTCTAGTTAGAATTAGTTCAGTGAGCAGGGTGTGCGAGTTTGCAAAGTTCTATTGTAGGCGGGAGCAGAGTTTGCGAGTAAACGAAGCTCTATAGGCGGGAGGCAAAGTTTGCGAGTAAACGAAACTCTATAGGCGGAAGCAGGGTGTGCGAGTCTAGTAGAGTGTTTGTGAGCGGGAGCAAATGTTTGCGAGCAGGGTGTGCGAGTCTAGTAGAGTGTTTGTGAGCGGGAGCAAATGTCTGCGAGTCTAGTAGATTGTTTGTAAGCATGATACTGTTTAATTCTAATAGAAATCTGTGAATGCAGCAGTAGGCAGGGGTTGCCGAAGCTGGGTAAATTTTGTGTGTGATTTATTCAGCATATTTATTTCTGCAGTTTATTTCTGTGTTTAAATCGAGAAAATTTGCTATAACCCTATTCACCCCCCCCTCTAGGGTTAATCTAGATCCTACAAGTGGTATCAGAGCCCGGTTTATTTTTTTTATCTAACTCTAGAGTCATGAGTCTACAAAATAATGCTTTTTCTGAAGGGCAATCTATTGCTAGGCCACCCATGTTTAACGGGAACGATTATGCTTATTGGAAAGTTAGGATGGGTATCTATCTTAGTTCTGTTGATTATGATGTTTGGGATATTATTGAAACTGGCTATAAACCTCCCACTATAATCGTTGGTGATACTGAGATTCCTAAACCTAAGGATAGGTGGGATGCCAACGATAAGAAACTGAAAACGACAAATGCTAAAGCCATGAATGCTTTGATATGTGCTCTTGATAAAAATGAATTTAATAGAATTTCTCATTGTACAACAGCACAGGAAATTTGGCACACTTTGGAGGTGACACACGAAGGAACTTCTCAAGTCAAGGAGTCTCGGCTAGCCCTATTCAGCAATGAATACGAAAATTTTGTGATGGATAAAGGCGAGAGCATAAAGGATATGTTTGGACGCTTTTCAACCTTGGTATACAATGCTAGAGCGCTTGGGAAGGTATTCACTGAGGTAGAGCTTGTGCGGAAGATACTACGAGTTTTACCAATGAACTTTGAGGCAAAAGTCACAGCAATCCAAGAATCGAAAGATCTGAGCAAACTAAGCATGGAGGAGTTGATTGGCAACTTGATGACATATGAGCTTGAGTTAAAAGCAAAGGAAGAACGCAACAACTCCGAACCAAAGAAGAAGACGATTGCCTTAAAGAGCAAAGAAGAAAGCGATGAAGAAGATCCAATTGAAGAGCTTGCAATGGCTGTCAATAATCTTAGAAGATGGTCTAGATTCAAGCCACGCAAGAAGAAAACAAAAGGCAATAGGTCAAAAGATTCTGAAAATTCCGATAATGAACTGACGTGTTATAACTGCAACAAGCCTGGCCACATCAAACCAAAATGCCCACTTCTCAAAAACAACAAAGAAAAGAAAAAGGCGAAAAAGGTATTTGCAGCGACTTGGGATGATGAAGAAGGAGAGGAAGCTTCGGATAGCAGCTCAGAGGAGGCTAACTTATGTTGCATGGCAAAATCAGAATCAGAAGCAACCTCCGACGAATCTAGTGATGCAGGTGAGTTTTCTTATAAAGAACTTGTTTTTATGTGTTCTGATCTTACTAAGGTAGTGGATACTCTTGAATCTAAAATTGAAAAACTGAAATCTGATAGGAGAGAATTTGCTCGTGAAAATTTTAGGTTAAAAACTGAACTTGAAAATATTCAAAACCTAGAATGTAAAAAATGTAAGATTTTAGATTCAGAATTATCAAAACTGAGGAATAACTTTGAAAGTCTTGAAAATGAAAACTTGAATCTTAAGGAAACCATCGACACTAGGAGAAAGGATTTTATAAATCGATGCACCTCACTTGTCACTGAAAACTCAACATTAAAAACCAAAGTCCAAAATCTTGAGAAATCTTTGAATAACTTTTCAAGAGGCGAAAAATATTTCAACATGCTATTGGGAAATCAAATTTTTGCTAACAATAGAAAAGGACTAGGCTTTGGGAACTCACAAGATGATGATAAAGGTAAAAGTGTTGCTCGATTTGAAATAATTGGACATCATAGTCATAGGAATACAAAATTTAATCAAGTCAACTTAATGTGCTCTATTTGCAGAAAATTTGGACATAATCGAAATAATTGTTGGTATAGACCCAAACACGTGAAAACTATACCAATTTGGGTTCCAAAAGGCACAAATATAAAATCCTTGAAAGTCAAACAAATTTGGGTGCCAAAAGGAACATATATAAATAGTTTTGAGTCTCCAAAAACATATTTTTCATATTCTACCACTAAGAACAATGGACCTATAAAAACAAATAGGTCACATAAATCTTTTATCGTGTAGGTGTGGTGGCAGGCTAAGGAACAACAACGGTGTTCTCTGGATTTCGGCTGTTCCAGAAACACAACGGGCGACAAAACAAAGTTCCTTAGCCTAGTATAAAGGAGACAGAATCACAATGGGCAATCACGAAAAATTATTGTAAAGGTAAAACAGGTAATTGTTTTTTAAATGTGATTATCTGCACCATACTCTAAATTAAAATCAGCCGATATTGAGATGAATAAAAGATGATAATTTTGATTCTGATTTTTTCAAAATTGTTGGCCAATTATGCTTTTATGCCAAAAAACACTACAATCCTTGAAATACTTTATATCGATTAATTTGGATTGCTGATGGTGTTTTTATTGATTGACGATAATATTTTTGGCTAAATCTATATTCATGGTTTCTTCTATGGCTTCAACTTAAAATCCTAATGAATTCTATTAAAAAATTGTAAAAAGGATTTTAAGAATTTTTTTGACTTGTTCTTATTTATGACATTGATTTGTGCTTAATCGATGACCAATCAGATTTTCATCTTTGAACTTAATATGTTTGGTCAAATGATGGTATTTTATTGATCCTTGATTACTCATGCTACACTTAGATATATTTTGACATTTTGGTCACTGCTTGTAAATTTGCACGATTTCAAATTCATGTGAAAAAAGGTTTTTTAAGAAATTGTTGAAACTTCAAGAAATTGTTTTTGAAATAATTATGATGTTGATTGACTGTTGATTACTCATGAATATAATTGTTTATTCTATGGTTTCTGAAATTAACATCATGATATTTGTTTGAGTATTAACACGACTTAAATTCAAATTCAAAAGAATTGATGTTAAGTTTGAAATTCTTGGTGCACACTTCATGTTTTGGTAAATCAAATTCAACGAGTGAATATTGAATGAAATTTAAATTCAGATGCAGATTACACTGGTAATATAGTTGATAGAAAAATTACTAGTGGAACGTGATTAATTTTTTTTAAAACATTCATTTGCTGCATCGTTTTTTTTTTCAAAGAAAATATCTGCATATTTTTCATTTGAAACAATTTTCAAATAGCAGAAAATTTTCTTATAAAACCCCCTCGAGAAAATCATGTTTGACCATATTTACAGCTTAATCATTTTTGAAAAATTGATTTTATAATTTGAATTTTAAATGACAAATTTTGACTAATCTGACTCCCTTTGATTATCGAAAAGATGAATAGTGATTGAAAAAGAGATGAGTGTTGATATTTATCATATATTATAACTCGAGAAAGTATAATTAGAAAATTTCTTTAGAATTTCATAACAAGAGTTATAAAAACTTTTTGTTGGGTAAAAATTCCATGACCATTTCTATTTCTATCATCTTTCTATCGACCATCATTCATCAAGATCATATTTAGTATGTAAATTTGTGGTAGTTTACAAAGGAAATCATTTGTTCTTCAATATCTTTAAATCTGTGAAGGAAATTATTTGTGCTTCAACTTATTATATTTAGCAATAAAAATAAATATCCAAAGTATTCACTCTCATTTAAAAGTCCTCACGGTTATGCATGGGTGAATTACTTGGATTTTTGATTATGTGGTTCCATGCTCATTCAAAAGTCCTCACGGTTATGCATGTATGGAACGCATATCAAAATTAATTAATTCAAATAGACAAGTTGATTCTAATCCCATTTAAAAGTCCTCACGGTCATGCGTGGTTAGAAGATACTTGATTTCATTTTTTTAAAAATAAAAATTGTGAATACTACTAATCTCATTTAAAAGTCCTAACGGTTATGCATGGTTAGTAGATATTCAAATTTCCTGAAATAAATATACCACAAATAGACAGAATTGTATGATTTTTGATGATTTTATCCTCATCACTTCTGAAAGTGGAATATGCGCTTGACAAGGGTAATTATGATTTTTGTTTGAGTTTTATTGAAATTTGATATTTATATTTAATTGAGTTAAATGTTTGATTCATGTCTATCACTTCATCCCTATTTTTATAACACTGTTATTCTTTTGCTGATAACAAAAGGGGGAGAGAAGAGTTAAGATTTTGTCAAATAGAATCAAGCAAAGGTCAAATAATTTTCACTTTGCATATAGGCTAATTTATATATTTCTATTAGTACGCATATATGTAGGGGGAGTATTATGTAGAGAGGAGCATTTAAATAGGGGGAGCAATTAAAGTATATAATTGGTCAAATACATTTAACATGGTCAAAATCTTAAATATATGTTTGTTATCATCAAAAGGGGGAGATTGTTGAATATGCGCTTATATGTTTTGTTTGATGATAATAAACATATATATTCATTTAAATGTATTTGGTAATGTACTATTTTGTTTTTCATAGATTAAATAAATATTTGTTGAATAAAATTAAATTCCACAGAATTCGAATTTGAATTCAAACAGAACAAGTTAAACAGATTTTGAATTCAAACAGAAATTTTATTCAAACAAATATTTATTACAATTTTGAATAGTATGTATTTGGTAATGTAATATTTTGTTTTTCATAGATTAAATAAATATTTGTTGAATAACATTAAATTACACAGAATTCAAATTTGAATTCAAACAGAACAAGTTAAACAGATTTTGAATTCAAACAGAATTTTTTTATTCAAACAAATATTTATTACAATTTTGAATAGTACAATTTCAATCTCTCACTATAACTATACAACTTTGATTACAATCACATCACATTTCACATTTATAGTTAACCTCACTACATATCACTCACACTCGTATTTTTATCTTCAACTGCATTCCAGTTTGAATCCAGCATCTGAGAAATCTGCACAAATATTCACTAACGCAGTAAAATTGAAAAAGAAATATTTTTGCAATATAAAATAAAATACGATTTTTGAAAATATGATTTGCCTCAGTTATTTGGGTTGTTCGTCATCATTCATACTTGATTTCATCACAAAGTAGTGCACATAGATATTACAGGGACAGGTAGCCATAAGTGGCTGCAATACACACGTGTACATTCATACACGTGTGCACTGCCTCGCCAACTCGTGTGCGCAGCCAACAAGAGCAAGTGTACAACAGTGTCAAGTTGCAAACAGTTTAAAGCTTCGACAAATCACAACAGACCAATTCCAAATGACTCAGTGAAGTCAAAGTATGCAACTACGTGACATAAATGCAACTACAACGATGCAAGCGAAGAACCAAAGTCAGTGGCAAGCTTCAAACTGCATAAGTGACCATGCAAACTGACTCGAACCAATACAGTGAAAATATGCAGCATACCAGAGGTCTCAACAAGAACCAGAATACAAGTACAGGAGGCAGCTCAATATAAACAGCTCAGGTCAGAGACAACACACAAACCCAAATGAAGACTTCAAGTACAAGACAACAAGTACAACACTGTACAAACCCAAGCAACAACTACAAAGACCAGATACTCGATGCAACTCAGTGGAAAATGAAGGCAACCTGACTATCACTGACTAAATTCACTTATGCAAACTTACTTGAAGATTGCCATCAACATGATGATAATACAGCAGCCCCAAAATCAGCGACACAACAACAAATAATGCAAACAACAAAATACAGTGTCAAGCTCATGAGGATGCAGACACCAAGTTCAACAACATACAAACAAGCATGCAACAGCAAGCTTGCAACAGAGAGCATATGCATCAACATAACAGCAAAGACCACATGCCACTGGAGAAAATGTATCACTAGCATATACTACAGGGATGAACACTCGAGAATGGATAAGTCAAGACAGCTACAACACAAGTACAGGTTAAACCAACACAGAAATACACAAGCACAAAGTAGTGGAACACCAACATATCCAACTAGAAGAGCAACCATCAAGTACAAACAATACCATATGGACACAGCAACGTTCAAGACCAAGGTACAAGTCGAAGTGGCAGTGAAATCAATGTTGAACAAGTCAAAAACCAAGTCGAAGTCGAGCAGAGAAATGCACAGAGACCGGTTGCAAATGACAACAAGTATGAAACCATGTCCAAATTGAAATATGCATCAAAACTCATGAATACACTAGCAAGTTTGCAAGCATATGAAATGCAGACTACAAAAGTACAACTACAAGATCAGGTCAAAATAAAGCATGAATCACATGAACAAGTTCGAGCATTATAAAGAAGTAAAGCACAAATGAACGAAGTTTAACAGTACAAAAAATTCGAATTCATGACAGTGTATCAAGTATGCATCTTTGAGAAAGTCAAAGCCGTAACTTTAGAAATCAAAACAATTTCAAGATGAACGAGTCAAGGCCGAAGCAGTAGAAATCAACACCGTGGTCATCACGAAATAAATCACCGAAAGCATATTCATATTGAACAAGTCGCAATCATCTCAAACGTCCAAGCATAATCAAGCGGCAGTACAAAGAATTTGACAAATTCAATCAAATTTATACGAACGCAAATATAGGAATTCAACCTATATAAATGCCCTAATCATCATCGGCAAAAAATTATCGAGTTCAAGCATCAACCAGCAAAGCAAAAGGAGAAAAATACATACCGAAAAAGGAGAAAGAATTCGATCCAAAATTGAAGAGCCGTAAGCAAATCAAAAGCATCGAAGCCTACTATCGAACGAGATCGAGCGGCGCTTCAATTTTTGCACAACCCTAGTTTGAATCGCAAGGAGTAAAAGCAATTTGCAGAAACCCTAATTCGCAAAAAGGAACGAAAGAGGATCGGCCATATTTTCACAAGCAACAGCAAAAAGGAACGGAGCAAAGTCAAACGGGCTAAAGAAAAAGTGGACCGGCCTTGTTTATAAAAGGGCTTTATTTATTTAAGGGTTTTTAATTTTGGTTCAGGGTTGTTTAAGTATTTTTTTTTAATTGTTGTTTTTAACTTTTTCAAATCGAAAACTGGTAAATCACCACCTAGGGTTTAGGTCGTGTCAGATTGTCTAGTTAGAATTAGTTCAGTGAGCAGGGTGTGCGAGTTTGCAAAGTTCTATTGTAGGCGGGAGTAGAGTTTGCGAGTAAACGAAGCTCTATAGGCGGGAGGCAAAGTTTGCGAGTAAACGAAACTCTATAGGCGGAAGCAGGGTGTGCGAGTCTAGTAGAGTGTTTGTGAGCGGGAGCAAATGTTTGCGAGCAGGGTGTGTGAGTCTAGTAGAGTGTTTGTGAGCGGGAGCAAATGTCTGCGAGTCTAGTAGATTGTTTGTAAGCGTGATACTGTTTAATTCTAATAGAAATCTGTGAATGCAGCAGTAGGCAGGGGTTGTCGAAGCTGGGTAAATTTTGTGTGTGATTTATTCAGCATATTTATTTCTGCAGTTTATTTCTGTGTTTAAATCGAGAAAATTTGCTATAACCCTATTCACCCCCCCCCCCTCTAGGGTTAATCTAGATCCTACATGATAATCCTGTATTGGGCTATCCACTATTGGCCCAAGCCCTATATACTTCTTACAGATATACATAATGAATGAGATATCCTTTACTTCATAATTCGCCCCTTCAATTAGATCTTGAGTTTCCTTCTTCATCTCTCTCTATGCCGCCACCTCTAACTCTGAGTTTCTCCTTTAATCTAATGAAATTTATCGTAGATAGTGGCTTCGTAAGAATGTCCGCTCTTTGGTAGAAGGCTGGAATGTTGTTAACTTTTAGTCTTTTGCTTATAACCTTCTCACGAACGAAGTAAAGGTCAATTTCGATATGCTTCATTCATGAGTTTAAGATAGGGTTTGCACTGAGGGAAACCGAGCTAAGGTTGTCGCACCAGATGATCGGTGTGCTTTTGAGATCAATTTTGATTTCTTGCAGTGGTGATTCTATCCAGGCGATCTCTGCTGCTGTGTTGGCTATGGATCTGTACTCAGATTCTATACAAGAACGAAATACGGTGGCTTGTTTCTTTGAACTCCAGAAAATGGGGTTGTCGCACGGGTAAATGCAATACCCTGATGTCGATCTTCGATCATCGAGGTCGGAGGCTCAGTCTGTTAGGAAATCAATTTTATGGTTTCGATGATAACAACTATACAATGGAAATCAAGTATGTATATATATCTATATTTACAGGTAATTGTTAAAGTAAACATCACCAAAGAGACAAAAACAAGAGTCAAAAGAAGTATCAAGAGACTACAAGTCGATAGAATCGGAAGAGGAATGACATAGGCATAGGAAAAGCAACATGCACAATTCCAGACGTCTGAGTGCACTAGCCAGACGTCCGATTGATTCCTCTGGTTCACAAATCAGACAGAATCAGACATCTGGTTAATATACTCAGACGTCTGAAAAGCAACCATATACAAAAAAATAAATGAGAGCCAGATGTCTGAAACATTTTCCAGATGTTTGAACTTGAATTCGGCCATGTTCAAAGCACAACTGTCACAATTGAAAAGACACGTTCGCTCCTCTTCGCTGTAACTCTTCATCACCATTAGAAGCGACCTTGGAGCACTTACTAACAGATGCAACTACAAAAAGGATCTCTCTACCATTATAAATAGCAACAGGAATTCAAGAGAAAATCTTACCTTACTCACTTATACTCTTTACTCTTATACTCTGATTAATACTTGATCTCTAGCAATCTAATACCTGTATTCTAGTCTTTCATATACTCAAAACTCTTCAATCAATATATATATATATATAGATTGAAAGCATTTGTACTCAACAGTCAATATTCATGTTAAAGAACACACACTTGACAAGAACAATCTTTTGTAACCAAGCCTATTCCTTCGGGGGAAGTGAGGGTGTTTAATAGTTGAATTCCGAAGAGGAGCTTCGGGACTGGACGTAGGACGGGAGGTTCGAACCAGTATAAAATCCTAGTGTGATTATTTCCATTTACTTTGCTATTATCATCTATCAAGTTTATATTAGATACATTATATAGTTAGTTCACCTATACTTGCATATATATACACTACACGATCCACTCATATAGAATTACAATTGGTATCAGAGCCAAGTTTGATCAAAGAACAGTAACACGTTTTTTAATCACTTTAATATGGCAAGTATTTTTCAAGAAGTACAACCACATCACGACCCCCACTATTTAATGGATCTAACTATGCATATTGGTCAACACGTATGAGAATTTTTATGGAAGCAAATGGTCTAGAAATTTGATCAGCCACACAAGATAAATATGATGCACCTACTACTGCTATGAACACATGGACCGATTCACAAAAGACCTTAGCATCAAATAATGCTAAAGGTATGAATGTTTTATTTTGCTCTCTAGACAAAAATGAATTTTCACGTGTCATGTTGTGCACAACTGCATTTGACATTTGGCATACCTTACAAATTACACACGCAGGTACAACAAAGGTCAAACAAACTAAGATTTCAATTTTACAAAACCAATTTTTGTCATTCAAAATGAAACAAAATGAAACTATTGTTGACATGTATTTTAGATTTCAAACTATCCAACATGATCTTATGGCATTAGGAGTTAAGTTTACTGATTTTGATTTAGTTTCTCGAATACTCAACTCTTTAACATCAGATTGGAAAAGGAAGGTTTTAGTTATTGAAGAAGCTAATGATCTCTCTACTCTCAAAGTTGAAGAGTTGATAGGAAATTTAATGTCCTATGAAGCTAATTTGCAGGCAGGAAAAGAACTGAATTCGGAGAAAAGAACATAGCATTCCCAGCAACAAAGATTGATGACTCTGACTTGGAAAGAAGAGATAGTCTTCATTGCCAAGAATTATAATAGATTCAAGAAATTTAGAAAGATGACCAAATTCCAAAAAAAAGGGAAGTCCAACACAACAAACCTATCTCAAATCAAGTGTTATGAATGCGATCAATATGGACATATGAAGAAGGATTGTCCAAAACTCAACAATGATAAAAAGAAGAACAAATTTGAAAAATTCAAAAAGAAGAAAGCCTTCAAAGTAACTTGGGATGACTCAGACTCTTCATCATCTGAAAGCGATAGCAATAGTGATAGAGAACAAGCTAATGTGTGTTTATGGCACAAACTGATGAGGTATGCCTGAACTTAGCTATGACGATTTATTAGAACTTAGCATGGAATTAGACAATAAATTTAGACAAATTAAAAAATTGAACAAAGAATATATAGTCAAAATAAATAGACTATAACTATAAGTAGGAATGTTAAAAGATGAAAAAATTATCCTAGAAGAAGAACTTGAATTATCTCAAGATAAAATCAAAAATAATTTGGTAAAAAGTGAGGCTATTACTATTGAGTTTGAAAACAATAAAATAGTGAAGGATAATATGTTAAAAGAAAATGTTGACTTGAAAAGCAGTATTGAAATATTGAAAATTGAAAATATAGAATTAAAAGAAAAATTAGATAAGATTACAAATAATGTGTCAAAATTTAATAAAGGAAAATAAGATTTGGAAAATCTTATCAAAACTTCAAAACCATCAGGCAATAAAAATGGAATAGGATTTAAAAATCATTCTAACAAAAAGGAAATGATACTAAAAATATGAGTTATATAAAAACTAAAAGTCTACATAAGTCTAAAATGAATACGAAAAATATGAAAATTTGGATTCCTAAGACAAATAATAATTTGATTAGACAAAAGCGTATTAATAATTTCTTAAAGAATGTAGTATATAATAAAAATTATATTTATAAAGGTACCAAACCATCTTGGGTATGGTTACCTTCTCCTAACAATTAGGACCCTAACAAAATATATGGGTACCAATTAAAACATCTTTTATTTTGCATGTACCCAAAATAAAAAATAAAGAGAAATGGATACTAGATAGCGGATGCTCCAAGCATATGACCGGAAATTCAAAAATGTTATCATATATAACATTCATCGATGTGGCACGGTAACCTTTGGAGATAATTCAAAAGGATATGTCATAGGCATTGGAGAAGTCATCAACTCTGGTATATCTAACTCTCCTATTATTACAAATGTTTTATTAGTAGAAAATCTAAAACATAACTTACTAAGTATTAGTCAATTATGTGACAAAGGTTTTCAAATAAATTTTGAAAAAGATAGATGTAATATTTTAGATAATAACAAACAACTTATTTTTGAAGGAGTTAGAAACAAAAATATTTATGTATTAAACATGAATATAAATAAAAATTTGAATTTTTGTTTAACCGCCAAACATGATGACCCATGGCTATGGCATAAACGATTCTGTTATATCAATTTTAAAAATATTAATAAATTGGCAAAATATGAACTAGTTAGAGGTTTATCTAAAATAAATTACAAAATAGAAAATTTATGCGATGATTGTCAAATTGGAAAACTTAAGAAAAACTCTTTTAAATATAAAAATAATATTTCTACGAAACAACTATTAGAACTATTACATTTAGATTTATTTGGTCCAACACAAATACAATCTATAAATCATAACAAATATGTCTTTGTAATAGTTGATGATTTTTCAAGATACACATGGACTTTGTTTTTAAAACATAAAAGCTATACTTTTGGTATGTTTAAGATATTTGCTAAAAGAATTAAAACACAAATAGATTTAAAAATTAAAAATATTCAAAGTGATCACGGCGGAGAATTTGAAAACGATCTTTTTACTAATTTTTGTAATAAGAAAGGAATAACTCATAATTTCTCTTTTCCTCGCACATCTCAACAGAATGGTGTTGTATAAAGAAACAAATCGTACACTACAAGAATGTGCACGGACATTACTAAATAGTAGTGGTCTACCGAAACACTTTTGGGCTGAAGCTATTGCCACAGCTTGTTATGTATTGAATCGAGTAATAATACGTCCTATGACTAAACAAACTTGCTTTGAAATATTTTTTGGTAAAAAACGTAAAGTATCATACTTTAAAACTTTGGATTAAAAATGCTTTATACTAAATACAAAAGATAACTTAGGTAAATTTGACCCGAAGGCCGATGAAGGTATCTTTGTTAGATATTCGGATCGTAGTAAAGCATATAGAATTTTTAATAAAAGAATTAATACTTTTGAAGAAAGTTTACATGTTTCGTTTGATGGAAATCTTTTTAATTGTCATACTAATGATGAAGAAGAAATTATTCCACTAACAAATTCAACAAATTCTATTAATAATGAAATAAATGTTCAAAATAACACTTTGGTATCACCCCTAGAATTCTTAAGAATCATCCAAAAGATAATATTATTGGAGATCTCAATTCTAGAGTAACTGGAAATCAACTTAATCAGATAAGCCATATAGCATTTGTATCAAATTTTGAACCAAAAAATTATACAGAAGCTTCAAATGATAATTTTTGGATAATTGCTATGCAAGAAGAATTATATCAATTTGAACGTAATCATGTTTGGGAATTTGTACCAAGACCTGAAGATCGATTGGTTATAGGAACAAAATGGGTGTTTAAAAACAAAGCAGACGAAAACGGAAATATTGTTAGAAATAAAGCATGTTTAGTTGCTCAAGGCTATAATCAAGAAGAAGGTATTGATTATGACGAAACCTTTGCCCCAGCAGCTAGATTAGAAGCCATTCGTACATTACTCGCCTTTGCAACTCATTACAATTTTAAATTATTTCAAATGGATGTCAAAAGTGCTTTCTTAAACAGTTTTATCAAAGAAAATGTATACGTAGAACAACCTCCACTATTTGTTCATGAAAAATATCCAGATCATGTTTTTAAATTACACAAAGCACTATATGGATTAAAACAAGCCCCTCGTGCATGGTACGAACGTCTTAAAAATCACTTAATAACATCTGGTTTTCAAATAGGCAAAATAGATACAACTTTGTTTATTTAAATAGATAATGATGATATTTTAGTTGTATAAATTTATGTTGATGATATCATTTTTGGTTCAACCAACGAAAATCTATGTAATCAATTTTCAAATATTATGAAAAATGAATTTGAAATGTCACACATTGGAGAATTAAATTTCTTCTTAGGTTTACAAATAAAACAACTTGAAAATGGAATTTTTACTCATCAAGAAAAATATTGTAACAATCTATTACGTTGTTTTAAAATGGATAAAACTTCAAGCAAACCAACACCAATGAGTACCACTGTTCACTTAGAAAAAGAGGATAACGAAAAAGATTCCGATGAAAAATTATATCGGTGCATGATTGGTTCTTTACTTTATTTAACGGCTAGTAGACCCAATATTATGATGAGTGTATGTCTATGTGCTCGATTTCAAGCAAAACCAAAAGAATCTCATCTGAGAACTGTTAAGCGTATTTTACGTTATCTATCTAGTTCTAGAGATTATGGCTTGTTTTGCCCTAAAGAATCATCGTTTGAACTAGTTTCATATAGCGATGCGGATTTCGGTGGATGTAGAACAGATCGTAAGAGTACTAGTGGAACTTGTCATTTTATCGAACAATCTTTAGTTTCATGGTTTAGCAAAAAGAAAAAATGTGTTTCTTTATCTACTTGCGAAGCCGAATACATCTCCGCAGCTCTAACATGTGCATAAGTGATATACATGCAACAAACACTGACAGATTTCAGCAAAATTATCAACAAATCTCCAATATATTGTGATAACACGAGTGCTCTAAATTTATCAAAAAACCCTGTTAATCACTCACGAACTAAGCATATAGATATACATCATCATTTTTTACGAGACAATGTTGAAAAATCAACTATTTCATTAGAATACGTAAATACCGAAAATCAAAGTATCAGACATCTTTACGAAACCACTACATGAAAAAATAATTATTAAACTCCGACGAAATTTAGGTATTTGCTCATTTCAAGATCTTCTTCCGTAAAATTGATCAATGTTTTACTTTAAGGCTATGATTAGTTGTTTATTTTACTGCCATAAATTATACTCAATAATTTCTAAACCTATAATTTTTTAGACAGTTAGTTTGTCTATAAATAATTCTTTCAACTTATATATAAAGAAGTATATAATACTATATACACATAATTCATATCTTCCTTAAAGAAACAAAGTATAGCCATGTCTTCTGGGGACTCTTATATATCCATCTCCATCTCAACACCAACAATGAACAGCTCGGTGACACGTCACAACGGCTTCCCACACCTACACCAAAGCAGGAGCCAACGAATAGGTGGTCCTCGTATCATACAGGTTTTACTCCCGATAACAAGAAGACCAAAAGATCTATGTTTGTCTCTCCTAACACAAAGGAGAAAATTGATGAAATTCATCATTATTAGAAACAACAGATAGATCTTCAACGAGAACTATTTTTCGAACAAAAAGTTACAGGACGTCAGCTAAGTTTTTTGGAGCAAGTAGCGATGAAGCTTTGTTCGTCATGGAAGAAAGATATCCATGAACTGCTACCAAAACCTTGTAGTTCTTTGGATGCCTCGTCTTCATATCATTCTCTTTTGAACCCTTCACCAAGTGATATTCTGGCTCCCCAAGAACCCATGAACGTGGAAATATATGGTCTCCACTTAAACCATGGATGGATGACAAGTCAGGAAATTGCAAAACTTCATCGCCCTTTGAATAAATTATATTTGTTATTATATGTATCTATGATTATCTGTTCTTTTATTTCACAATAATAAAATTATTTGTTATAAAACATTCGAGAAATAAGCAAAACCATCAAATTTTAGGCTATTTTTAGCCACATTGCTTATTTCAAACGTCTGACTATGGCCTTTAGATGTCTGGCATAATGATATACGCCTAAAATTTGAGCACTATGCATATGTCAGGCGTCCGATATACCCTCCAGACGTCTGAAATTTTTGCTCTATCTTCTTCAAATAAAAATCGGAGAATTTCAGACGTTTGAAATAAGATCCAGACGTTTGCCTTAGTTCTCTGCCACGAAGTTTTTCAAAAATAAACCAAACCAGACGTCTGATTTTTATACCCAGACGTCTGATAAAACTTTCTGCCTCTCCAATTTTACAAATTCGATCAAAATAGACGTCTAAACCGAAAACCAGACATCTAAATTTATCTACTGTATAGGCAAACCAAACGTCTGATTTCCAATCCAGACGTCTAATTCCCAACCGACCATTTAAATTCGCCCAGATAACGTCATTTTTTTCTTTTATCTCAAAATTGTTGAAACCTACATTTTCTCAGACACGATTTTCTCTCCAAAAACATCATTTTTAAGCAAATCAAATGATAATGCCTCCTCACACTAAGAATCCTAAGATGTCAAAAAGAAAACAAGACCAACCGACTTCATCTTCAAATCCTCAGGTGTCCTCCGATGAACAGGTCGAAAGGTGGATGAATAAAGCGTTGCATTCCATCAAAAGGTACGAAGACATCCAAAAGAAAAAACTCCACATAGGTCCATTCTACAATCTTCTTAAACTTCCTATGTATGATTTGGATGAACTTTGTGAAAATGCTGGATTGGGAACCCTAATTTCTTTCACTTCTAATGATATCCAAATAGACCAATTAGCCATATTTCTATTCTATGCAAATTTAGGCAGTACTTCGGCGTGGAACACTGAAAATGAGGATAACTGCCAGTGGTCTAGCGTGTATGGGAACACGATTAGATTAACTCCGAGCATAACAGGTCAAACCCTAGGATGCTCTGACACGGGGGATGATTTATACAACATTCCCGATATGCGCTTCAAGCCATGAAATAGTATTACTCATCAAATTTGGGAAGACGAAATGGCAAAATTTGCCTCCAAATATCTACATCCAAATGCTCGACTCCTAACTCGAATGATAATTAATACAATTGTTCCACGAATGGGAAGTCGCGAGCAAATCACCGAATTAGAGCACAAAGCCTTATATGCTCTATTTAGTGGAACAAGGGTAAATTGTGCCAAATTCATCTTCGACGAGCTCAAGCATTTTTGGACTTGATCACGGACATCAATTATTTACCCAACTTATATTATGCGACTTCTTCGTGCACACAACATTCCATCTTACCTATCAACCTCCGAAGAAATCTCACCTAAATATGCTTCCACCAAATTCTTCTCTCTGATGCACCTACCCGAAATTCCCTCAGAATTCATGTCCTTTGAAGATTTGTCGCACAATCGTCAATCTAGACGAGTTGAGCCTCCTCCTCAACCACATATTGAACCATCCCAAGTGGAGGAACAACATCGAGAAGCAACTCCACCTCCTCCCACACCATTTGATTATCCGGGACAAGATGAAATTATGGAGACTCGAACGATACCGATCCAAATGAAAGTGTTCGAGATCTCACCCTTCGAAACCAACATATTCTACCCAAAAATCAAAAACTCTTGGCTAAGTGAATCGACAACTTCGAAACATCATTTACTACACGGCTAGCCACAGTTGAAGAATCTCTTTCGACTGTCTTGTCGGTTCTTAAAGAAGTACTACAACGGGTTCGCGGTCCAAACCACCTTTTGAAGATTGGCCAACTCTAGTACCTTCTCCTTCCGCAAAACATTCCAAACTCTTTGAGAATGAACCTCTCAAGCAAGCTTTGACATCTTCTACAAAGGCTAGAACTTTTGAAAAAGAAGAACCAAAGGAAGATGATCAAAATAAAGCTTCTCCAAAGGAATCAAAGATTTTGGGAATCATAAATTTTAGGTTTTTGGAATATCTATTTTTGTACAAATCTATGTCTGTAATCAAACTTCAAGTTATTAATGAAATTTTCTTTTTGTTTGATGATTAGTTTCAATTTTATAATTCTTTTTGATAATGCCAAAGGGGGAGAAATATAAGTATAATCATAAAACATAAAAATAAGCAATATTCATATGGTGAATTATAATCTATATATAAGTACATTGAATAGTTGTCATCATCAAAAAGGGGGAGATTGTTAGGAAATCAATTCTATGGTTTCGATGATAACAACTATACAATGGAAATCAAGTATGTATATATATCTATATTTACGGGCAATTGTTAAAGTAAACTCACCAAAGAGACAAGAACAAGACTCAAAAGAAGTGTCAAGAGGCTACAAGTCGATAGATTCGGAAGAGGAATGACACAGGCACATGAAAATCAACATGCACAATTCCAAACGTATGAGTGCACTAGCCAGACGTCTGATCGATTCCTCTAGTTTACAAATCAGAAAGAATCAGACGTCTGGTTAATATACTCAGACGTCTGAAAAACAACCATATACAAAAAATATATGAGAGCCAGACGTATGAAACATTTTCCAGATGTCTGAATTTGAATTCGGCCATGTATATTCAAAGCACAACTGGACACGTTCACTCCTCTTCGCTGCAACTCTTCATCACTATTAGAAGCGACCTTAGAGCACTTACTAACAGATGCAACTACACAAAGGATCCCTCTACCATTATAAATAGCAACAGGAATTCAAGAGAAGATCTTACCTTACTCACTTATACTCTTTACTCTTATACTTTGATTAATACTTGATCTCTAGCAATCTAATACCTGTATTTTAGTCTTCCATATACTCAAAACTCTTCAATCAATATTATCTATATATAGATTAGAAGCATTTGTACTCAACAATCAATATTCGTGTTATAGAACACACGCTTGACTAGAACAAGCTTTTGTAATCAAGCCTATTCCTCTAGGAGAAGTGAGGGTGTTTGATAGTTGAATTCCAAAAGGGAGATTCGAACTGGACGTAAGACGGGAGGTCTGAACCAGTATAAAATCCTGGTGTGATTATTTCCATTTACTTCGCTATTATCATCTATCAAGTTTATATTAGATACATTGTATAGTTAGTTCACCTATACTTGCATATATATACACTACAAGATCCACTCATATAGAATTACACAGTCTGCATCTGAGTAAGCCTATATCCTTAGTTGTTTTGTGCTGTTGAATGTTAGACCATGATTCAGAGTTCCTTCCAGGTATCTCAAAATACGTTTAACTGCTTTCCAGTGTTCATTGAGAGGTTTGTGCATATATTGACATACTTTATTCACGCTGTAGCTTATATCTGGTCTGGTTGTAGTAATATATTGCAATGCTCCCATAATTCTTCTATATTGTTTTTTATTTTCAATGGCTTCGCCTTCGTCTTTTGAGAGTCGAAGATTTTTGGTCATAGGGTTAGGCAACGAATTAGCATTATCCATGTTTTCTCTTTTCAGAATGTCGAGAATGTATTTTTTCTGGCATACGAATAGTTCTGTACTCGATTTCTGTATGACTTCTATACCCAGAAAGCTTCTTAAATCACCCAGACCATTGATGGAGAATACTCGATCCAAATGCTTTATTGTCTGATCTATGGTTTTTCTTTTGCCTCTTGTAATAATAATATCATCAATATATATCAGTATATATGTAATATTATCATTCTTGCATTGAACATAGAGGGAATTGTCTGATTTTGTTGGCGTGAAATCTTTCTTCATCAATTTTGTTTTGATTTTTCCATTCCATACTCGTGGAGCTTGTTTTAGACCATAAATGACTTTATGTAGCTTGCATACAAGTCTGTTGTTGTCCCATTATTCATACCCTTCTAGTTGTTCCATAAATACAACCTCTTTTAGATCTCTATTGAGGAATGCATTGTTTACATCCAGTTGTCTGATTCTCCATTTCTTGTACAATGCAATGGTCAGTATGACTCTTATTGTTATTTGTTTAACTACAGAAGAAAATGTCTCATAAAATTTGAATCCATATTGTTAATTATAGTCCTTAGCTACAAGCCTTGCTTTGATTTGGAAATGCTTCCATCAGGATTTCTTTTAATCTTATATGTCCGTTTGCAGCCAACTACATTATTGTCTTTAGTTCTGGTTGTGAGACTCCATGTTTTATTTTTGATGAGTGCTTTATATTCCTCATCCATTGCTTGTTTCCAGTTAATGTTTGTAACAACATCCTTATAGTTGCTTGGCTTGGTCTGATTTAATTGTGCATTGTATTACTCTTGGATCTTGTTGTCATATGATGTCCTGTTTTTGCAGGTTGAGGCTCATATGCACTGATGTTATCATCTGTGTGTTGAGACTTAGATGGAGACTGCTCTTCCTCTGAGTCTATACCATTTTTCTGGCCTATGTTACTAGGAGGAGGACTTGAGATCTTTTCCAAATCATGACCTGATCCAGTATCTTCTCTGGATAAAGTGAGTTATGATCATTGTTTCTCTGCCTGCCTCCTTCAGTTGCACTGATACTCCAATCTGACACAGTAGGTATTGATGATAATGATGCACTGCTTTTTCCATATACTTTCTTTGTGGTTCTTATATTTTTATCTACAAAAGGAATTTTTCCTTCATTAAATACAACATGTATTGAGACAAATATCCTACCATCGTTATTCAAACATCTATATCCCTTTTGGTCATTTCCATAACCAAGAAATGTACAAAGGGTGGGTCTTAAGCTTAATTTATGACTGTTATATGGTCTGAGGCATAGGAAGCATAAGCATCCAAATGTCTTCAGACTTTGATAGTCTGGTTTAACCCAAAATAATATTTCAATGGGATTTAGATGTTTGCGTACCTTCGTAGGTAGTCTATTAATAAGGTAGACTACAGTATTGAATGCCTCTGGCCAAAATTTTATAGGCATGGAGGCTTGAGCTAGTATAGTTAGGCCTGTCTCTATTATATGTCCATGTTTTCTTTCAACAAGCCCATTCTGTTCTGAAGTATGTGGGCAGGTTGTTCTTTGAACAATTTCCCTTTTTAAAAATATCCCCTCAGTGGTTTATATTCACTACCTCCATCAGCCTGTATTATTTTGAGTTCATTGTTTGTTTGCTTTTCTGCTTGTGTTATAAACTGTATCACAACCTTGCTTGTATCTTCTTTTGATTTCAAAAAATATATCCATGTATATCTAGAGTAGGCATCAACAAAAGATATGCAATATCAGTATCCATAGTCAGAACTTACTGGTGCAGGTCCCCATAGATTTGTGGCCGCCAGTTCAAGTGGTTTACTGACTATTGTATTGGAATCTGCAAATGGTAACTTATGGCTTTTTCCTAATTGACAGCACGTACATATATATGTTACAGATGCATCAAAAGGAATATTGTTATTACTGAGTACTTGTTTTACAACATTTACACTAGGATGTCCAAGTTTACATTCCACAAATCAAAGTTTTTTTTGTCTTTCTTAACATTTGACACAGAACTGTTGCACCACATATTTCTAATTTTTCCATTTCCTGTATTTCCAAAGTTGAACTTGTATAAACCCTTGTCCAGTTCATCCTATAGTAATATTTCTTGATTTAGTAAGTCTTTAACAACACAGAATTTTGGGTGAAACTCAAAATACACATTGTTTTCATTAACAAATTGAGATACACTCATTAAATTTTTCTTAATTTGAGGAACTCTTAGTATATTATTGAGGTAAAGATATCTTTTACCTTTAATACTGCTAGTTCCAACATGTGTGATGTTTATAGCTTCAGAATTACCCATATGTATAGTATGCATACCTGTATATTCTTTATTGCCAAGATTGAGGTTTTGAAGATTACTTGTGAGGTGGTTGGTAGCACCTGAGTCTGGATACCAATCTTCATTTGTCATGTCGTCTGCTCTAGTGAGCCTTTCTGAACTTGACTGTTGCATTCTTGTATCTTCTGACTGATTGTTTGATCTTTGGTTAATGTGTGCTATATTTGCACTTGATTCACTATTTTTCTGATGACTAGGATAATATTCAGTGTTAAGTCTGAAATAGCATTGCCTTGTTGTATGACCAGGTTTTTCGCAAATCCGATACTTTGCTATATTGTTATTCCATTTATTATTCCTTCCTCTTCCTCTCTGACTGCTACCACTTCTCTGGTTGTATGAGTTTTGTCTGACATTTTGATTTTCTTGTACCTTACTTTTTTGAACTTGATGCATAGTTGATTGACAGTTCTTTTTCCTTTCTCTGTTCCACCCTTCCTTCGTGTGATAATAGAATTGAGTGAACATATTGCATATTGGGTAGATTTTTTTGCGATGAAATAATTACAACAACTGATTCATATTCTGTATCTAGACCATTCAGCATAGAAAGAATTTGCTCTGTTTCTGACACTTTTTGCCCACCAATATCAAGAAGATCACAGTATGACTTTATTTTTGTCAGATATTCCTGCATTGCCAAATTATCTTTCCTTAAGTTCTGCAATTGTCGCTGGTAATACATGATTCTTGTAGCTGATTGTGTACTTAATATTTGTTGTATTGCAGTCCATATCTCATATGATGTTTTGCATCCAATAAGTTAAGTGAGTAGAGGTGGACTAACTGATGATATCAGCCATGCTGTTAACAGGCTGTCTTGTCTTTGGTAACTGGTGAATTCTTTGTTGATGATTCTTTCACCTTCGCTGTTGGTAACCATTCTTGCTGGAATTGTTGTTCCATACAGGTAATCTTCTAAACCATAGTCTCTTATGCTGGTTTCAACTTGATATTTCCACAATATGAAATTGTTTTCATCGAGTGCAGTGGTCACTAAGTTATTCTTTGGTTTGATGATATTACAGGAATTTGTTTCGATGGTTGATGTTTCTTGATTGTTTGGTCTTGACCCTTCCTGATTCTTGATTCCACTTGATGCAGTTGATGAAACATCATCATTTCCTGCCATGGTGGAGTGTTTGGAAGTGGTGTTGAGATTCTTGATATTAGATCTATTGCGGTGTAGCCAAGCTTGTGAATCTTGAAGCAAGACTCTTGGCGTGACGCTTCTGTTGGAGATTCTTGATTAAGATTACTGCACTCTCAAATGATGATAATGCCTATGACTGAGAGCAACAGAGTGTGGTGGATGATGAGACTGCTGTGACACCATCTTTGGATGGTTCGATGATGAGGCTTAAAATATTCTCTAATATGATTTTTGGATAATCAGCAACTGATTCTTGTCGTTTGATAGTATTGTGCTCTGATACCATAAAAGAAAACTGATTGAAGAAAAACAAAGAGACACTTTGTTATTATTTCTCTCTAATCATAATACAAATGCAGACTACAGTTCTACTTTTATACGGTTTACATTGGTCTTTGATAACGCTGTATTGGGCTATCCACTATTGGCCCAAGCCCTATATACTTGTTACAGATATACACAACGAATGAGATATCCTTTACTTCATCATTATCTGCATGCCTACGCATCCTACCCTGATCCTAGCTTCTGTCTTATCATGCTCAAGCCAGACATGACTCAGCAGTTCCCTTGACTCATGATTCATGCATCTTCAATTCAGTGCTATGCATCTTCAACTCCTACACATTGCAGATTTGTTATCATTTACTGTTCAGGGTAGACAAATCGTTTGTCCAAGCACTCCGACTCAGCAATTCTCGCTCACACATCACACGGTTGCTCTGCCATTGAGCTCTCTCATGCATACTGTTCTTCTTGTGCCCTTGTAGCCAACTGTACCTCATTTTCTGTTACTTAGTTACAGCACGACTGCTCGCCTTTATCCCACATTAGCAAATAATTCTTTGCTGTGGCACACAAATTATGGGTATGATTGACCATTATTCATGTTTTGTCCACAGGTGTAGCATAACGGAACAGGAGCGTTTCGATCTGTTAGTAGTCCAAGTGTTCGAGCCCTTTCTTACACATACTTTTCGTAAAAAATAGTATCCGAGGGCTATAGATGACATGAGTTGAAGCAGATAAACACGACTTAATTTCCATCCGGAGTTTACCGGCCCGTCGGATTTTTTTGAGTATATTAAAAAAAAACTATTTTTCATGTTTTTATATGATTTAGTTACTATCACATCAATTAATATCACTTATCTCTTTTATTTATTTGTATTAAATCGTGCTATTTGAATCTTGGATCTTTCAGGTCGATTGATTGAACTCTTATATTTATATATGTTCATCTACAGGAAATTTAGTTCTTAATATTTTTTAGTGTGTTTATATGGTTTTGTATGTGTAACGTACATTTTATTTTTTTTTTTTTTTTTTTTTTTTTTTTTTTTTGTAAACTGACTCTTTTATTCCTTTAGGTTTATCAAAAGCTGTCAACAGGCCTGACAGGTAACCCAAATAAGGAAGAATAAAACTATAGCCACTAAAAGAACTATACAACCACAAACAACGGAACTGAACCTACGGCAAATGTAACAGAATACAAAAAAGCGAGCACCACTAAACTGGCACCAAGGATCCAAATACCAGAGAAGATCAACCAGCATCGTCTTCGAACTCCGGCAAGGCCACCGCCCGAAGACAATGTTGGCATACAATATAGAATAAAGAATACCCTCCACCCGATACGACAATGGAAAGAAGAAGCCGATCACCCCCACCAACAGCAAAGCTACCATCCCAAACTAAACTGATATGGCAAAACGAGACAGCAATAGCACCAGGCAAAAGCAATATCAGAACGAGACAGCAATAGATGGCATAAAACCACGCCACCACAGCCTGAACCTGAAAGCAAACATCACAGACGCGCACCATTAAAGTTTAAAAGGGGGGGGGGGTTGGTGGCAAAAGACTAAGAAGCATGATTCTGCAAAGCAATACACACCAAACCGTAGCATCAACATCAACCAATTCCCGCTCGATCAGAAGATTGCGAGCAAGAGATAGATAAAAGGCTCACAAAGCGACTCGAGCGATGACTGACCGAACCGCGGAAAGGGCGACCTCGGAAGGCCAAGTAAACATCGTTTCGAACCCGACGGATAACAGAGAAACGATCCATAGGGCAGTCTTCAAAGATTGCCTTATTCCGAGCACACCAGATGTGCCAGCAAATAAGACAAGGAATCAGACGATACAGGATAGACCGAAGAGACTTACCTGTGCTGCGAATCCACCAAGTGGACAATAAATCAATAGCCGACGAGATGTTGCCCCGAACACCCAGAAGATTGCCGAAATAATTCCAGCAAGCTCTGGCGCACCAGCCCGTAAAAAGCAAATGAGCAACAGATTCTGTATCCCCATGACCACAACATCTACAACGGGAAACAGTCGGTAAACCTATCCGCTGGAGGTTCACATCGACCGGTAGACCACCGTGGAAGGAACGCCACATGAAGAGAGAGACTTTAGGAGGAATACGCGAGTCCCAGATGCGAGAAAAAATGGGAAGAGAAGGAGAAGGAGCCCGAGTAGAATTCCAAGCCTTAAATATAGAGAACGGACCGCCATCCCAACCGGATAGGCCGTGATGAGAATCAACAAGCCCTTTCACCGATTGCATATGCTTCCAAGTCTCACTAGCGAAAGAAGGAGTGCCGGAATAACCAGCAGGACCCAGCCTACGGTACTTAGCGTGAAGGAATTTTGCCCAGAGGGAATCGTTACTTGCAAACCGGTACCACAGTTTGCAAGCAAACGCTGAGCAGATATCCTTCGGATTGCGCAGACCTAAACCGCCCTCAACCTTAGGGCGACAGATAACATTCCAAGACACCCAATGGTGCCTTCGATCATCCCCCTTCGATCCCCAGAAGAATGACGCAACCAAAGATTGGAAAGATCGAAAAAAAGAAGAAGTGGGGGTCATAGCTGCAAAGATATGAGTTCCCATAGAGCATAGAACAGATTGGATGAGCACCAACCTACCTGCTTGCGAAAGAAGAGAAGCGTTCCAGCGGATAATCTTTCCCCTAACCTTGTCTGTTAGGGGATCAAAAAGGGCATTGAGTTTCCTACCCCTATAGAGGACAATGCCCAAATAAGAAAGCGGAAGAGTATGTGTAACGTACATATGGTAAAATAAAAATGAAGTAATGGGAGGTAAAATGATTGACCTTTTGAGCACAATCGAAATTACCGTATTTCTTTACTACAATGTTTTGTATTAGCATGTTAACTCTCTAAACGTGTTACACTTTTTCATCTTTTTTTAGTTGTTTACCATCTTTTACACGTGCTTTATATCCGATAAACTAATATGTAGTGTTAGATGCATTGAAATATACAGTCGCGATCAGCTGCTTCTGGTATTATGCTAAGTTTTTATTCTAATACTTTTTTTCTCATTGGCTTTTTTGGGGAATTGGTACCATATAATATGAATTTTATTTACTGGCAATTTGGAAAATGCTAAAATTGATGTGGATGCTCTATCTGTTTGGTAACTCTATTCGTTACGCTCGATCTTTAATTTTTCTACATGAAAGTTGAAAATAATGACGGAAGTGGTGCACATGCAAGTCAGTGGCATATTGAGATGATGTACAAGCAAGGAAAAATTAGTCATTACGCAAAAGTAGGGCGTTGAGCAAAATGCAGCTCATGACTGGAGTGAGAAGTTGGACGTATTGATGGTGCAAGCTGAAAATGATGATGCACGAGCATCACTGTCCATTGTTACAACGCAGTGATGCACAACTATTTTGAATGAAGTGGTACGTTGATTGATGATCTGAAATCGAAGTCGACTACAGTCAAGTTGAGGAAGTGGTCGAGCTGTGAGGTATTTGCTGTTTGCTTAGTTTAATTTAATAAATACATATAGATTAGAAATAAAAACATAAATTGATATATATACATATTAGAGGAAACATGATATATATATGGAAAAGATTTTTTATACAGTAAATATGTGTAAATATATATACAGAGGAATTATTATACAGTAAAGTTAAGTTATATACAACTATATGCAATGGTTAAAAATGTATACATATGCAGATTTTTAATTTATATATATACATGCAAACAGATTTGATAATTACTGAAGTTAAAATTTTAAAACTGGAATTTTAGAAAGTGTCTTGACTCAGGGAATTTTAAAACATTGAAAGTTTATATAAAGTTTGATTTTGAAATCTATAAATTTTTATAATTATAAATGCCGTTTCAAGATGAAAAATAAAATAAATATACATATTTTAGTTTACTAAAAATAATCTATTAAAGAGAATAATAGTTTAAGTTAAACTATCAGTTTAAAAATTAAATCATTAGTTAAATAAATTTTTTAAAATGGTAGTTAATTGTTCGACCGATTCGAATATTAATAAATCATATAATTTGTCTATACAAGGTTTAAAAATCGTGAAAACAAGCTGGATTGGAAGTAGATCGCAAATAAAAAGCAAAAGTGAGATCTTCTCACTCAATCGGATTTTCCGATTTAATTTTAAATAGTTAAAATAAAAATCCTTGATTGTGTGCTTGGATTTGCTCTGAGTTTATGATTTGTTTACAATGGTCAGTTGTGTGTAAATTATTTTAGAACATTTGGTTGTGTTCCCTAATGAATTTGGTTGAATTATTTTTATTTCATCTATACATGTTGTGTTTGAACAATTTTTTAATCATTTCTACTACATGTTACCTATTTGTCATAATTGTGTTTTGTTACAACGGGGAATCTATGACTGTATCTGGAATACTTCAATTTGCTATATCTAAACAAGGTTACCGTATGTGAAATTTTTTGGCTTGTCTTGAAACAAACATTTCATAAACAATATAGGTTGCTTTAGTACTTTTATAGATTTTTTTTTAACCAAACAAACACTTTATACTGAACTTATATTGTACTCCATTCCTCCGTCGATATGTTGCTACTGAATGCTTGCCCTCTATATCAAATCACCATCAGCATTAATTGATTAACTTCTCTTATTTTACATTTTGACCAAAATAAAAATAATGCATAATGTTTCTTCCTTGCCAAGTGACAAAAAAGAAAGAAATCTGAATTTCTTTTATACCTAATTTTTTCCCTTTTCTTTCATTGTTTTCCCCACATGCCGGTCTAACATTAGCCAGCATCATTAACAGCCACCTTAATAATTCTGTTGTCAAAATTTTTTACTAACAAATTAATGTAAAAATGACACATCATGCCCAAGTAATAAGAGTAAGAGTATAAAGAGACTAATGCATATACGAAAAGCCTTTATACTTTTTTCTTAAATTGGTATTGCTATTGCTATATGCATGCACAATATCAGCTCAAAATCACTTACAATAGGTTCCTTGATTCTTTTGTAAATGTTCAGAATAAGAAAATACATTTTCAAGTAGGAAGGAAGAAAATTTTAGACAAACTGACTAAATTTACTCTATACATAGCGAATTGGGGTATCATCTATGTTTTGGATGCAATATATTTATAATATTTTTATATCCACCTCTTTTTATGTAATTATTCTGAAACAACAAACAAAATTTACTCTATACATTAAACATAAGCATTTATCACTACCAAAAAAAGCTTAATTAAAGACTGAGAGTTTTAGTCTTTAATCAACCATTCCACTTTCTAAATAACATTTAATAACTGATCAAAGACTGATGTTTCAGTCATTAATTTACTAATCGCAAAAGATATTTAAGACTGGAGCTTCGGTTTTAAAATTTATAGACTGAAAATTCAATCTCTACACTTTTTCAAGACAGAATTCAAAAACCGATATTTATTTTTTGATCGTCTTAAACTGTCTATATATACACACGGTTATGATGATATGTACGTATATGCGTATTTTAATGCATATATGACCAACATTCAACTAATTATTCATATCCCAATTCACATGAACCAATCTATTGCATATAATCCAAAAACAAGTATTATGCACACAATGGAACTACAAATGTTATAAAATCCCTCCAACCAGGCAATGGAAGTTGTAACATACCTTTAGCAACATCCTTTAACCAGGCAATGAAAGTACAAATATTATTACATCCTTTAAGCAGGAGATAAAAAGGAAACAAGAACACTATCAATCACCAACTAATTTGTTAGAGAAAAAATATTAACCACTAACTTAAAAGTTGTTTCTCTAACGTATAGATGAAGTAAATTAAGTTGTACACTAGAATTTTTACACATTGACCCTCTTCTATGCTTCATCTTCTTTCACATAATCAGTAACAAAAAGATATGTTCGGGTATGAAAATTTGATTTAATCTTCGGCTAACGGTTTGAATCCGTTAACCCTGCTTAAGAGAAATCCCAAACTGGTAGTAATCCATACCATAAACCCATCCGTGACATTACTCAGTTCATGAGAAAAAGCTGCAATTTTTCTTTAACTTGAGCATAGCTTCAAGTTTCATCATTTGATGTTGTGAATTTAAAAAACAAAAAAAAATAGATCTTATGGAAGGAGGATATGATGAGTATCAAAATTGAGAGATTTGTGAAACTAGCAGAGAACTTGAAATGAAGAAAATAATGCATAGTTTTCAACGGATCAGAATATGTCGAAAGAAGGCAAAGAATTTGAAATGGAGGAAATGGTGACGACTTGCACAGTTGGTATATCCAAGAAGGAGGAGAGAACTTGAAATAAAGGAAATGGACAGGTTTTCCGCAATCAGAGGGACGTGCAATCTTTTATTTTATTAAACAAATTATTTATTTTAAGTTATGATTTTAAAATTTCACATGGATCATTAAAAGTAACTGTTAGATTCACAAAGGCAGAACAAAACTTAACCATCGGATATTTGAATATTTAAATACTGAATAAAGACTACAATGTGGGTTTAAAAACCATTTAAAATGTTAGAAAATGATTAACTACTGACTCTTGGTCTTTAATACTAAAAGCTAGAGACTATATTTTTCAGTCATTAATCGGTTTATAACAGAAAATTATCATTACTTTATTTTCAGTCTTTAAATACATATTTTTTTAGTGTATGTACGTGTAAGAGGCAAAAAATTTAAACTTACCAATGATTCATACGTGCACACAATTAATACTATATTTGCCTAATTGCACACAAGAAAGAAAGAAAAAGTACATAGGCAAACACTATTTTATTAATGTTCTTGCCAAAAAATTTAACTATATCTGTTCAAGTTAATTAAAAATTTATTATGATCAAGTTTTAATTATTAATTATAAAAAAACAAACTAAGAACGTATTTTGCTTTCAATGTTAAAAATAAATAAATAAATAGTTACAAAATTTATGTCCAAAATGATTAACATTTCACTTTCAAATTTTTTGACATAATAATACTACAAATATCATACAAATCAACTCTATACATAGTTAAACACTATCTAACTCTGGAATGCAATTTATTTATCCATCGTCTTTCTTTTTCTATGTTTATTTAGGAAATTAACAAAATCTACTACTTGCATAGTTGAAGAGCATCATTGTGGAATGCAATAAATTTTTACGTATCACTTTATCTACGAGCATTAGTAGTATAATATATGCTTCTTTATTTCTCTGAATATTAATTACATGTACATGCTCAAAATTATTACTATATTTTCTTAACTGCAAGCTTTACAAAACCCAAGCTAAAATTTGAAAATAAGGTGAATAATGGAAAAGGCAGAACTAATATAAAGGACAAAAATTTGTATATTTTTAACCTCAAGGACACGACCTCAATATTTTAACCACAAAGATAAACATTCTCCTTAAAATTATTCATAAGGACATACACTCTTTCAAAATTATTCATAAGGACAAACATTCTTCCAAAACTGCTATCGAACTAAAAATTGATACCTAAAAACTGCTACCGATAACTACAAACTGATACCTAGAAATTGCTATCAATAACTAAAAAAGATACCTAAAGAAAGTTGTTCTTCAGGCTAAAACACTAAAGGTCTGTCCTTGAGGCTAAAATGCTGAGAAATTTTGTCCTTGACAATAATTTCCTATAATGGAAAATTGTCTTTCTTTCCATATACACACATAAGAGAAAAACTAAGTGTACATAAATACTGTCATGTAAATTTGAATGATGCTCTCGCCTTTTTCACTATCACTATTATTGCCCAAATATATTTCCATGTCTGGTAATTTCCTTTCCATATTAAATTAAATAGTTACATAAATAACTTTCATATGATACCAACACTACACAAACCTATACAACCTATACGTTCGAAACAGCAATATAGAGAAAGAACAGCCAACATAGACCCCTACTATCTAAACTTTTAGTTAAATTGATAATGCAAACTTTGATTTTGAGGCAAAATGATACCACAGACACTACACAAACCTATGCATTTACTAACGCGTCATATAGTAATAATAATAAATAAAATTCCTACGAACTTAAGCCTACATCCTCCTTAATAAAATACAAAATGGAATGGCACTATCTCACTGCTCCTCATAACTAAATGGATGATCTAAGCCTCATATCTCTCACAATGCATAATGAAATTTGAAGAACCTTCACTACTTTGTACCCTTGTGAAGATCTAGATAGTTAATTGCTATTGTAATGGCAATATAAAATATTAGCATACAAGTACCATCATGCTTCTTCCATTATAACCTAATTTTTTGCACTTTAATATGAAGATTGAATAAGTAGAGTAGAATGGACATTGATAGTGTAGATTGACACAATAGCTACTTAATTTTCCACTCTAGACAGATTGTTGATTTTCTTCTCATTGATCCAAACTGTGTTAGTTATGTTTACATTTATTCGTTTAGCATTGTCTGTCCATAGTTTGTTTACATTGTTGTCATATATAAATGATTTTTAATCATTTGACTATGTTATTTAATAGATATTGATGAATTTTTTTTGCAGCTTCTGTAAAGTTGTGATTGAATAGTTTTTACGCCATTTCTACTACATTCTCCATATTAGCCATAACTGTTTGTGTTTAGTTACCCATTTTACATGTACATGATGGATCTATAACTGTAGCTAAAAAATTATTTAACATGCTACATTAAAACAAGGTTAGCGTATGAGAACTTTGGCATGGCTTGGAGTAAACACAATATAAATATGGATCGCGTTTCTGTATTTTTAGTGAAAATATAACACTTTACTATGAAACTTACAATATATTCCCCTTCTTTCTCTTCCTCTCTCTTTCACACTGTTGTTATTAAATTTATATTTGAAACTACTACCATATCAACCCGTCATCTTTTATACTTACTAATTATTGTTATTTGAAATTTTGACCAAAAATAAAATAATAGTAAATGTTGCTTCCACACCGAGTAAAAAGAAAGAAATTTTAAATATTAAATACAATTTAACGTTAACATTTTAAAAAAAACAAAGAAGGTGTTTTCCTTTCTACGTAAAAAATAGATAAGTTAAATAGCAACAAAATTTACTTCCATAACAAATGATCAATATGCAATTTCAATTTTAACACATATGATGATAGCATAAATAGTATATAAAGCTATACTGTTATCAATATTTACTCTATACATAATTAGACACCATCATCTATGTCGTAAATGCATTATATTTATATTAGGATCTTTCTATACCTTTTTTCGAGAAAAATAACAAAACCCAGCTTAGTTAAAAATATACTTTTAAGTCTGGGATGTGGTAAATTTATATTTATACCATCTCCTGGGTAATATATGGATCCATTTTTGTCTGAATATTAAACATATATAACTCGAATTTATATTTATTTAACTACATGCTTTACAATTCCTAAGTTACAGTTTGATAGTAAGGTGAATAATGAAAAAATATCTTCCTCTCCACACATAAACACAAGAAGAAATATCTATGTACATAGATATGTATTATTTTTTAAACATGAAATGTAATACACTTGCCTTTTACCTCTCCATATTATTATAATGTGCTTGCCCAAAAATATTACTATATCTTTAAAAAAAAATAGTATTAATTACTTCCTAAACGGAGTAACTGGAACCAAGAAAAAATACTTTCAAACTATATATTGTTATTCCATGAAGAACCAACTACGCGTATATGAACTTTGTATACGTAAAATGATATTGATGAATAAATTTACCCAGACAACTCCAAAACACCAAATGATATTATATTACAGAAAACTTTTCCAAAAACGATTATCTTTGCATTGAACAAATCTCATATAATAGCAGTGTTTTCATGACCCTATCATGGCTCGGTCCAATATAGAATAACTTTGAACCTTGGACCACCATGGTCCAAAACTCAATTAGACCCCATTCATCCATGAATCTTGGTCGGACTTTTAAATCAATGGTCCAACCGTCAATTTTACCCAGTTGAACCATGGTTTTTTTTGTTTTTCCTACTTTCTCGTCGTGTAATTCTCTCTCATTTTCATCTTTTGCATTGCTTTAAAGAAAATAAGTAAATGTATCTATTTCAGAAATCATAATCGTTCTAAAATCTAAACCACTAACTTCATCACTTTTTCTTCACCGTTGCAAACTCCTATAATACCACTGTAAGATTAGTCAAATTTATCGTCATTAAACTTTTATCGTTGAACACTGCTCTACTACATACAAAACTATAGTTGTACACTGCAACAACGCACAACATCTGTTGCAGACCTTGAACACCATCTACCGCTTATGTACGTAGCATTATTATTTCAATATTCTTATGTATGTTTGTAGTTAAATGTGCAAATTTTTTGAAAAAAATAAATCATGGTTTTGACAGTTCGACCGGTTGAACCATCAAAACCTTAAATCGTCACGATTCGAGGTATGGCACGATCATGAAAGCTATGCATCCTAGCAATATACAATGTCATAAGTTATGTATACAAAATAATATAGTACATAAAGTTACTCCTTACATGGAGTTATCGGAGTTACACAAAGTACCACAACTGTCAGATTCAGTGGTTATACACTCTGCCTTTGCATATATTTATACGAAATACACATAAATAATAGACATAACAGCGAAAATATATAACTAATAAAATAAAGAACCTCCTGCTCGTCCATCATCTTTAAATAGCCGGAATAAAAACCTGCTACACTCGATCTGCTTAAATAAAATTGAGTACCCGAGAGTTTAGGAAAAATAATCAACTCGGGCCAGACAATAAGTCTAGCACGAGTAAATCTCTAAACAAAAAGGTGCAAAATAAACAACAATATATGAGACCAAGCCACCAATTGTGTAATGGCTTTCCCCTCATAATAACAACATCCAACCACAAAAATGGATATAAATAATTGAACATCACGGAGTGCTTATGAAACTTCCAGATGTAATTAAGAAAGAAGTAAATTTAAAATTTTGGAATCAAAGAAAGAAGTGAAATTTTCTAATAAATTACTAGGAGGGTGCGCCTCCCTTACCGAATGTATACCTTTAGTCAATATACTTGAGAGGGTCATTCTCTCATTTGAGTACTCTCAGAAACTCCAAGTCAGACTCGAACAACTTACCGTGAATCCGAATATTTCATATCTTGATGTGCATGTAACCAAAACCATCCTAGAGTAGATATGATATACCTTAATGAGAGCAACCTCGCATAACTTGGTCCTTATTCGCTTTCTAGTTTTAGTCCTTTTCGACAAAAGATAACAAAACTCAAATGAGCAACAAATCGTCAAACCGAGATATCCAAAGGTGAAAGCTGAACCGATAGTAAACAAATCTACTTTTAGAGATAATTAAAAATGATTGTATATGGAAATTAAATTTTATATTCTTATCACCACTTGTCGATTCCAAATAAGTGTCATCCCTAGGATGAAAATGAAACCGGGCAAGTTGAGGTAGTGTTGCCTCTAGGCATCACCTTGATGACATTTTAACCTTCGAGATAGAAACGAGTTCCTACCATGATGCTTAGTGTTAAGAGTATGATTAAATCCTTTCCATATAAGTGATATCGGATTACGGAACTACTTTTCATAATCGAATCGAATTTTTATGCTTTTAAAACAAAACTTGTGCTGAGTTTCATATTTAAAATATTAACTTTAAACAACTCTATCAAAAAGGTTAACTGCTTTAAAACATGATTAATTTGCTTCAATGTCATTATTAAAAATGGCTAATCAACTTAATCAATGATTAATTACTTCATTCATCTTTACTCAAAATAACGGTTAACTTTATTACTTCAAAACATCATTATTTAAAATGATTAATTAAATTTAATCATTATTATTAAAGTGTTTAATTTACTTTAAAACATCATTATTAAAATGATTATTTAACCCTTAAACATTATTGTTAAAATGATTAACTAATCCTAAACACCATTATTAAAACGATTAATTAATTTTAAAACAATATTATTAAAGTGATTAGCTAATCTTAAACATCGTTAACAAAAGTATTTATTAACTTTAGTACATCATTAACTAAATAATTAGTTAGCATTAAATTTCATTGGTTTAAATGATTAATTAATTTTAAAAATAATTAATTAACCTTAGTCATCATTATTTAAAAAGAATAATAAATTTTAAACTATCATTATTAAAATAATTAATTAACTTTAATCACATCTTTATTCGAATAATTAATTATCTTTTCAAAACCCATGCATAAGATCTAACAAAATATTTCAAATGGAATAATATTTTTCAAAGTGTTGATATAGTTATAGTCGCAATACATACATTTCCATGAATATTTTTCATGATTCATTTTCCATCCAAACATCACATAACCTAAGTACGGGCATATATACAAAAGCAAACAACTATAACAACGCACATATAGATAATATCTTTTATCCAATATATTAACTTACTAGCATACAATTGAATGTCCAAATCAATATAATAGCAAAATGGGAATTTATTCTACAAAATGGATGCCCAAATAATCTACTTGATTTAATTATAGCATAATGGGGATTTATTCTGCTAAACATATGCCATCTATATTTAATCTAATTAAATGATAGTAGAATAGTGTTTTATTGTGCTAAACAGATGTTATCTATATTTAATCTAATTAAATGATAGCAGAATAGTGTTTTATTCTACTAAACAGATGTCATGTATATTTAATAATTAAATGATAATAGAACACTGTTTTATTCTGCTACACAAATGCCATCTATATTTAATCCAATTAAGTAATATCAAAGTTGATTTTATTTTGCTAAACAGATGTCCAAAATAATTTATTCAATTAAGTTATAGCAAAATAACAAGGATTTATTTTGCTAAACATATGTCATCAATAAAAAATTCATATATATTAGTTTAACTTAATGGCATAGACAAGAGATCCCTTGATTTTAAACCAATTTACTTATAAAAGAAAGCTGACTGAAAATATAACGGATAGAGTTTAGAATAAATCTTTAATTAATAATAATTGAGCCTTAACCGAATAACTACTTAAAGCTTAACTAATAATAATTAGTTCATAATTAAATCATAATGAATTCATAATTAAATTATGATTAATCTTAGTTAAGTCTTAATTAATCAACCAATAATTAAACCTAATTAATTAATAATTAAATAATCTATTTTCATATTTCTCGAAGCATCAATGGGGACTAGGTTTCCCCCTTCAGCCACCTCCTTCTTTTATTTTCCTTCTCCTTGAATCACCAAACCTTTTCCTTCCTCTCGTGCTTTAATCTTCTCGTCTCCCTTAACCTAGTTTTCTTCGTTGCTGCTTCATCCTTTTTGTTGCGTTCGCTTGCCCCTAACCTACTTTCTTCCTACAACCTGTAACCTCGCTTCCAGTTTTGGCATTGCCTTTCCACATCCACCCTGTTTTTGTTATTTTTTACTCCTACTTTGGTGGTTCCTGCTTGTGAGCTTTTGCATTGAACCGATCTTGGTTGTGGGCTCATATTTTGGGCCTACGCACCTCCTTGTTTCTTCCTTTTCCTTTCCTGTTGCTCCATCTATTCTCTTGTAACCTTCCTAAGCTTCCCAAGCCTCTCCAATCTCCATCTTGGTTGTGGCCTTAGATATGGTATGAGCTTTGCTCAACAAGCTAGAGGTTCTGCATGCTGTAGTGCTATCGGATGATGCTTGGCGAGGTGTTGTATGGTCAGTGCTTTGTTGGGCTACGGTGTTGCTTTGTGTTGGTAGTATGGCACTATTGGTTTTATTAGTTCTTGCTATGTGTTTGGAGTTTTAGTTTGGCATTTTCCCTCTGTTTTTGCAACATGGTTATTTTGGAGTATATGTTTGGCATGTCTTTCTTTTCGGGTTTTGCTTTGGTTGCTTGATCTGTGTGGTTTTGGTTTGTGTACCCTCATCCAATGCTTTGGTTTTCTCGCCCTTTCAATATTGCTCCTTTGGAACTGCTTGCAGCATGGAGTTTTGTCTTTTTTTGTTGATTGTCTCATCTCATGCTCAAGGTGGAGGTTGTGGCATTGGGTATGTGAGTCATTTTCCTCCTGATTATGCTAGCTTAGGCTTTTGTGATATTTTGGTTCTTTTTGGTAATATCCTTTCGTTGCTGATGGTGGCTTGGTTGTCCAGGTAGCTTGGTATTTTGGTTGTTGATGCAATTGTTCTTGTTTGTTATATGCTTTTGTCAGAGAGCGTCTGTACTGTATTATAATGGTTTTTGTTTTGTGAGTCCTCGAGCGTGATTGCCTTGTGCAACGTGTTAAGCGGTAGTGCTCTTACTCTTGTGTCTGCCTTGCCAGCTTGAAGTCATATACACCCTGAATGGTGTTTTTGTAGTTTAGTCATATTTGTCTAACTCCAGTTCTATAAGCTAGATTAGTGGTTCTATTTTAGTAGCTAGGCTATGGGCCTATCTACTATACTCAATGTATTTATTACTTGTTATAATAAAAAGTGGATGGTCCATTTTGAATACTGGTTGGCCTTGTCAAAAAAATTAATAATTAAATAAATAATTAAAATCTAATTAAATAGAGTTTAATTAAAAATAAATATTATTAATAAATTATTCTTTGCTTAATTAATGGTTAGTTAAGACCTTTTAATGAAGTAAATTTTAATTAATTTACTTAATTAATACTTAAGTACTAATTACTTAACTTAATTACTACTTATTTACCAACTACCCTTATTTAATTAATAAATAAATTAATTATTTATTAAACTCAAACTTAATTAAGAAATAAGTAATTTTTTTACTTCATTAGAAATTTGAAAAGGTTTTCAAAAATATTTAGAAAGAAACACTTTTAAATTTAGAAAACATTAACTTTTTTCTGAACTGCATTCATAGCAACTATCACTTTGGATGCCATAACTTCTACACCCATTGTACATCTCAAATACTCCTTTAAGCCTTTACTTTTCCTTAACTTACTTTATAAACATAATATAAACTTTTTAGAAACTAAAAAGTAAAGTTTGGAAACTAAAAATTTAGTTTAAAACTTATAACTTTTCTGAAAAAACATTTAAGTAAAATTTAAGTTTAATATAAAGGATCTCGATGTAGCGACAACCACAAATCAAGTGTTAACTTTTTCTTTAGCTTATTGCATTTATAAACAAGCTCATATATCCAAACTAAAAGTGTGCTATGGATCGTGTAATATGGATATATGATAAAACAGAGTAAAATGATGATAGTAATACTGTAGATAGTGCGGAATATAAAAGCAGTATAGTAAAATGACACCAGAGATTTTTATATTTTTTCGGAGAACCATCCTACGTCAATCCTAGACTGCTTCTAGAATTTCACTGAAAAAACCCTCACTTAACCTGGAGGAACAGGTCTATACAACCCCTGAGCAGCCGAACAAGGACCTAAGCAGCAGAACATGATTTCGCCTCAACAGCCGAAGATGACTTCACACGCCTGAGCAGCAGAACAGGACTTTAACAAACACAAAAATAGTTTTGACTTTGTGTGTTCTTAATAACACGGATTGTCACTTGTAGTACACCCTTCCTATAATCTTATCCTCGAGTACAAATGTATATATTTGAAGTATATGAAGAATAGAAAGGTATAGCATTGCTTTAATGCAGAATAATTGGAAGTATAATAGAAAATAGATTCAAGAGTGTTAGATTAGATATAATAAAATTCGGTAGTAAATCAGATTCTGCGTAATGTCCCATTTTTTCGACACCCGAAAATCGACATCAATACTTCTACTATATCAAATGCCGAACTATCGAATGCCGAAAAACCAAACCATTAGGGTTAAAGAAGAAGAAGGTAGAAGAAGAAAAAGAAAACTACATCAGAATCTCACCAACGAGTGGAATAATATATAATAGATAAATGGCTGATCTTTATACAGAAAGAAACCATATCTATTTTTAAAATTACATCATTAGAGTACATCAAAATCTAAACAATCACTGGACAGCTATATTACTTGTCCTCACAAAAGGTGACTATACAGCTTATACTGCACAACGGAATATACTCCAAGTATGTGGGATATGTCTCGCCATCCAGCTCGTCTCCTGAGCTGCACAGCAGTCCATCCAGAATCTGTATACTATAACACTCGGTCTGACCCTAGCATTATAGTTAAATAATACGCGAGTCAGTCTAGAAAACCAGCGTGAGAAAACATACTCAATTGGATTATTAAAGTGTTCAAAATCCTTTGAAATTAAAGGTATCTCGTAAAACCAAGCCACAAATAAACCTGTCGGGCTTTTACCTTACGATAACCAAAACATTTCTTATCAAATCCTCTGATGTTATGTCTATATACAAATACTTATTCAAATAGCCAAAATTGTTAAATTCTAGCAATACTAGGTTCCACAAACAAAATCGTAAAGGCACGTAGGTAAATGGGTTTTCATCAATGGCAGGGCTACTAGGGTACCGCCCATCACAATACGTGGTTTAGATCACCATACCGAGGATCCGCCCTGATCCCCTGCATCACAAGACCGGAGCTACCCCTTATTGGATAGTCCAAATAAGTTCACCCTACGGTTGGAATCAGAAACCGCCCACACAGACGAATAAAAATGGACATCTAGACATGGTTGACCTTGCCCTAAGTGGTTGCTAGCCACTTAGCCTTGCGTGCACCTTCCCTATTTTAGCCATTCCTGGTTGATGAGGCTCGAGGCTACGCGTTACCTTTTTAGAACACATCTCACTTAGAATGCTCATCGTCCTCCTGGCGATGTTCTAAAGCATTCATCCATACAAGTCTGTTCCGTGTCCGAACGAAACCGAATGCATTACTTCTACTACATCCATTTTGGAATCACCCTCAGGATTAATAGCGATTAGCCCTTGCACTTCACTGCTCCATCTTCGACTCCAAGCTCTTGTCTTCCTCACGAATTCAAAACGGATCGAAGTGGTTTTCGAAAAATTAATCCCGAACCCGGTCTCTATGAAACGATCAGCGCATTGGGCAAAATTGATAGTCAGTTATTTAACTATCATATAACATCCACAAACAACCATCAGGCCTTGATAATTTTTCAAATTATTTATTTCAAAATATCTTTGCAATATACTTTTCTACACTTCAACCCTTTGAAAACATTTTTCAAATCACTTTTCTACAACAACCCAATTTTTCGACGCTCGAAAGTCGACATCAATACGTCCACTGTATCAAATGCCGAAAAATCGAATGCCGGAAACCGAACTGTTAGGGTCAAAGAAGAAAAAGATAGAAGAAGAAATAGAAACAATATCAAAATCTTACAATCGCAGTGGACAATATATAATAGATTAATGACTAACAAAAGAACTATATCTATTTATACAATACATCATCAGAGTCATGTACAACACAACAATGGCAGTCATTATAACTTGCCTACGTGGAAATTGACTTTGCAGCAAACCATACGTAGCGGAATAATACATAATATAAGTGATACGTCTCGTCATCCAGCTTGTCTCCTGATCTCCACAGCATACTTTTTTGACTTCACTCTAGAGCTACTGATAACCTGACTCTAGGCTGCCCATGTGGAAAATTATGGGCACCCAGAGTTTAGAAAGGGAACAATAAATTCCTGGTCAGTCATGGGACTGGTGTGATATCTTAAAATAGTTATTTGCACAAAATAAAAGGAATCCGTTCATCGTTTTGGAAAATGAAACTACCATAAAGCCTCCTAACACGCACACAGTGCAATCGTACACTTGGGGGAGATTTCTCCTTATGATGGTCAAACATGCTTGATACGTAAAAATCCTTTTGATATTATTATTAGTGCATAGTGTGGAAAACATTTTGAAAGTATAATGTTAATCTTAGCCAACATAGGTACCATTATATTATGCCTACTATAGCTACCACCTGAGCTGGCATGTTATACAACGACAATTGTAAATGGCTTGTATTGGGTGATTGGATTTCCAACAAATAGTCAAGGCTAAGGAAGTTCCATTCCGAATGGGTACGTCTCTGGAGGGAAGCCCCGAGAACCTAACCGGATCTCTGCCAATACAAGGCCGGGTTACCAGATACCACTTTTTATCTAGAAGGAAATGCACATACCCTAAGGGGCGTGACCCCCATACCATTCCGCATCCTTCCTGTTTCGACCATTTCCAGGGTGTGAGGTCTGACGAAGTCTCATCCACAAAGCTACGCTTTTCACAAAAGCCATGCTTCGATCAATCAATGATCTACACTTAGCATGCCCCATTACCAAATTGGGAATATATCACTAGTAATCATCAACTACATAACCTCTGAGCTCGTACGTCTCAAAGAAGGGTGTTAAGCTAAGAGAATAAAGTCTCTGCCACCAACATGAATGTATTTGATAGAAACCAGTTTTATATCTTAAAGTGTAACGTCAGACATACATCCATACAAGTCCATCCTAGGTCTAAATGGAACCAAAGGCACTTCCTCCAATTAAGGAAAGAAGTCGTTGTAAATCTGGATATTCCCTAATCACGTCCGGACTCCCCATCACATAGGGTGATATAAATCTCTATACTGAAGCAACTCGGTGCAAAGATATTCGGCAGAGAATCCTTTCGTTTTTGAAAACAGTCTTCAACCACATCTTCAATTGCTAACCATTTCGTCGTATCATTTATTCGAAATGAGTTTTATGACGTAAAGTCCTCTCCCGGCTTGACTGAATAATGAGCGCTTATTCTAAATATAAGTGGTTACATTCAGATTTAAAGTAAGTCACAACAAATTTCCACTTTGATCTTTTAAAAAAAGATCCATCACTAAGATTTAAAGGAAAGATCCATCACATAGGAACACTGCTTTTCGTTTTGATGAAAACGGATTTAAATTGTGAAGGTTATACTGTTTTCAATATTGTGTGTACATTGAATTATTTAACAATTTTCTTTATGTTAAATTTTATAAATTATATTTTTAATTATTAAATCATGTTCTAATATGTTTTATATGACATATTAGATATATATTCTATTTTAAAAAAAAATTAGTGATGTTAGAATTTTTCCAAAGTTTACCGTGTTGATTTCTTTTTTTTAGGTTGTTTTCTTATTTTCTGCTATTTTCTTCATCAAAATTATATTTAAATTTAATTTTATATATCTTATTTTGTGAATTCATTTTTATTTTGTGTACTTATCTTTATTTATAAATATTTTTCAAGTATATAAAAATTTCCAAAGTGTATTGAATTTATTTCTAATTTTAAAGTCTACTTTGCAATTTTAAGCCATTTTCTTAATTTAAATTCTATTTAATTAAAATTTAATTATTTATTTTATTTTAGAAATGATAAATAAATTATTTTATTTCAAAAATTTTCTTTAGAATATTTTTAAAATGAAGTAGATATTTTTCCAAAGCCATCGATGTTTTAATTGTAATTTTTGAACCCTGTTTTCAATTTTTAAGCAATTTCCTTAATTCTTTTTTTATTTTTTCAAAATTTAATTATATATTTTTTATTTTATTTCACTTTATTTCGGTTTTTAGATGTACTTGCTGAATTTATTTTGTTTTATTTGATTTAAAAGAAAAGTAAGTATGGAAGGTTTTAAAAGCTAAGAAACGTAAAGTCGTTTCACCGTTTCTTTTACCGTTTCTTTTTCAATCAATACATCAGTTATTTTGGACGTTCAATATACTATCTTCAGTTGACTTCTTTTGCTTCATTTTCACGTGAAAACATCTTCCTCATCTCATTTTCACGGCTAGAGAAAAATTGGTAATGGCTTCTCTATATTTTTCTACCTTTTCTCCTTCCTTTTTGCTTGTTTTTGCCTTGTTTTTTTTTTTTTTTTTTTTTTTTTTTTTTTTTTTTTTTTTTTGCTCGGCCACCACCACCTAGCCTTGGCCATCACCCCACCAGCTTCTCCTCTTCACCATCCACCACTTAACATCATCTCCTCCTCTGACTTGACCAGGCCACACCCTCCCCCTTGACAAAACTCCACACAAAAGCCTTGAAAACTCCTTAAAGACATGTTAGCCTAGCCTAGTTGCTTCACTACCTTCATCCACCACCAAGGCCACTACCTTAGGCCACCACCACCACCTTGATATGACCACCACCCATCACCTAAGCTACTGTCCAGATCTGAAACCTGAAAGGCTAAGCCCAAACATGTCCTAGCCGAGCCCAAAAAGTTCACCAAAACTCTTATATATGCCGTAACCTTTTATATTCTCTACATTTAAACTCCTACCCACATCATCACCTTGTAACCGCGCCTTTTCCTGCCCATACCTGATCCAAACCATGCTCAAACCTGACCTTATTAATCCCCTAGGCCATGCAAACAAGCATAGGAAACAAGTGCAAAGCATTTGTCTTTGTTTTGGGCTTTGATTCCTAGTGTCGTTTAGTGTAATTTGGCTTTGAAAAACTTATGTATTTTGAATTGTTTTGTTTATATGTATACAATGCAATTATATTTGTCTCTCCCACACTCATATCATTATCATGGCTAAGAAAACGAACCCCTTAGTCAAGCTTTTGAATGGTTGTAGCAAGGTCAAGTCATCTTGTCTTTGTTGCCTTTCAATTTCAATTTATTTCAATATTTTGGTTGAATATTCATAAGTTATATTGTCTTGTTTTGGGGTTGTTTACAAGATGATATCTTGGCTATTTCTCCCCACTCAAATCAAAGGTCGTGCCTTCTAGATCCGTTGTGTCATTCTAATTGATATCTCCAGCAAAAAAAAAAAGGTGAGTGTTTCTCACCAGATGTTTATACTTATACAAATGTGAATTGACACCCTGTGAATCTGTAGAACTATATTATCATGTTATATATGCTTATATTGTTGTCATATGATGTTCACACCTGTTATTACACCTGTTATATCATATGTTACTGTTATTTCATGCTATTCTGTATATTTTATCAGTTTATCACACTGCAAGTTCCCTGTAAATTAGAAATCACTATGGGTTGAAATGATACATACCCGAACGGACTTTAGAATTAGGGAATATTGTTATGGTCTGAAATGATAGGCATGAATGATTTTCAATTTATTTCATTTACTTGGGACTACGGGTTTGAAATGATAAAACCCGGATTTTCTTTGTAAATTACGGGTTGAAATGATATATTACCCGTATCACTTTTCCTAGTGTAGAAAATTATATACAGACCCGTAGTAAATATATGTTTTCTAAAAAATTTAAAATTATTTTAGAAATGTAAATATTAAATCATTTTGATTTAAATTTAATTAAAAAGGATTTTTGTAAAATATTATTGATTTTCTGAATAATTGTAAGTAAAATGAATTGATGAAAAGTTAGAAAATTTTGAACGTAAGTTATTTTGGAAAATTTGATTTAATTATAATTGGAAATTAAATTGAATATGAAATTATGATAAGTTTATGATAATTTGAATTTAAATGAATTCAAAGTGATTTTATATCATATTAATGATTTTTAATAAAGTTGAAATGTGAAATGAATGAATACTTTAAGTTAAAATTTTGAAATATAACTAAATTGGAAATTTATGAAATTGATTCAAAAGTGAACTTTTAGTTAAGTAAATAAAAATAAAACTAAGTTATATTTGAGAATTTGAACTTAAGTGTTAAGTTGAAACTTAATGCAATGAATTTAAAATTGAACATTGCAATTTAATAAGTGAATTATTATTAAATCTTGATTTTTGAATGGAAATTTAACTTTATAAAATCATGAACTTGAGGAAAATTAAATGATGTTTATAAATGTGAAAATGTATGATTTTATGAGTTAAAAATGTTTTAAATAAAAAATATATAATTGGTTGAGAAATTATATTGAATATTTGAAGTTAATTGACTGCATTTTTGAAATGCTATTAATTACAATGTAAATGATGTTACAGCATTTGTAAATGCTGTAGTTGATGATAGTGAACTAAAAAGCTAAATTGAACTAAAAGCTATTATAGAAATTTTTGTAAGTGCTATAATTTTTGAATTTCACTAAGTTTATTTGAAATTTAAGTAAACCCTATTACAACATTTTAAAATGTTGTCTTTTGTTAAATTGAACTATTTTGAATGTATCTTTCCGTAGCATTTTTTAAATGCCACGAAAAGTGAATTTTCACTGTTTTGATAAACTTAAGTGAATAAATGAACTTTCGAAGTTGAAAATTTTGAAAATTTAATAATTTAATTATTGAACATAATAACTTCATTTTAATGATTAAAAATGATTTTTTTTTGAATATAAACTGTTTTGAAATGTGAATTGAAATGGTATTTTAAATTGAATAAAATGAATAATGATTTGAAATGAATGTGGTTTTGAAAAGAGATGATATTTTGACATATTAAATGATTGAAATGTGGTTTTGAAAATATATGATATTTTGATATATTAAAATGATTTGAAAATGGAGTTTTGAAAGATATGACATTTTGATATTAAAATAATTTGAAAGGAAGTGCAGAAAGATAAGATATTTTGAACGAAGTTTTGAAAGGTTATGATATTTTGATATATTAAAATGATTTGAAAGGAAGTTTTGAAAGGATATGATAATTTGATATATTGAAATGGTTAGAAGTGACTTGATATTTATTTTGATAAATATTTGAATCGAAAGATATGGTATGATGATATATTGAAATGGTTTGGAAATAATTTAATCTTTATTTTGATAAAGATTTGGGTTGAAATGATATTTTATTTTGAAGTATAATTTTTTTTTAAAGTTATAACTACGGGTTATAATAACGATTGGTTGTTAAAGAGACCGGGATCGAATATTGTCTTATAGCCGGCCAATACCGAAAACCACTTTAACAACTGTGTACGCGGTGGAGATTCCAGAATGAAGTAGGATGGTGGCGACGTTCTCGAGGTATATTACGTGGACCCAACTCTCGTGAGTTGGCATAAATGACTAAAACAGGAGCTATACCGGGCTACACAAAGTGTCGCACCCTTTCATTGAGCATGCTCCATCGGAAACCATTCTATTACTTTTGTGATTCGATATGTGGCGCCACTTTGATTCGGGGGTATTGTTCGAGGTGGGCGGAAGCTGCTGGCTTGCCGTCACCACCGGTCCGGGAGTGCAAACGGTGTATCCACCCTGGCATTGCCTCGCATGCCGTGTCATCTCCTTATAGCGAGCCCACTACGATTTTGGTTTTAAAGATCTGACCGCGTTAAGGTTCACCATCCCCTTAACGCTACTTTCTATATGATTATACTTTACTGATTAGACACTACTGTATATAGCGTATATTACTACATAGTAAATAGTTTAACGGATCCTTAGAGGATGGGCGGTCCCAAGCATCTTCTAAGTTACCTGTACTTTTACTACAGTTCACTTGAGTTGGTTTACATTGTATAAGTATGTATGTCCTGACTCGAGTGTTTGTATTTTTATTTACGCTCGGGTCAGCCTGAGTTATTCACAGATTTGGATTCCACTTCTGGAGATTTGAATCGTTGGAGATTATCTGCTTATGTAGTCTCATCTTTTCAGTTCGGTTGTTCTATTCATATTGTACCTAGTTATCATATTGAAACTTCTGTTGTACATTATTTCTTCTGTTGTATCTTATGTAACTCTGATATATTTATATAGTATCTTCATGAACTACTATCTCTTTTACTTCCGCTGCATTATTATTACTCTGTGTCTGTGATCTGTGATTTTTATTTACTGTATATTCTGAGATTTGCCAAATTTTTATTTACAACGCGGTATTTTGAGCAATTCAATTCCGGCATGATTGTCTACCTATACACTTATAATGGATGCGAATGGTTGAAAATATCGGGTCGTTATAGTACATTTGTTTACAATCTTAATAAACTTATTTTCAATAATCATTTTCCTCATAGCTCACTTTTACTTAACTAGATTCACTTACATTCCGATTCAATTTAAATTTTAAACTTATTCAATTCAAAATTTGAACTTCTATAAGTTTTCCAACTTATTTACATTCCATTCACTAATCTCTTTAATTTACTTCATTAACTAGCTTACTTTTCTAACTTATTTCGTTTCCACACTTATTTTAATTTAACTCTCCTTTAAGTTTTCTATTCTAACAAATTTCAAACCTTATAAGTTATCAAACTTATTTATATTCCATAAACATTTTAAACAAGATTTCAGAGTTTAAACAATTTCTCAATACTTAAAAATCACCTTTGAAATCAGCTATATCCAAAATCCTTTGATATATCCAATTATTTCCTTGAAATTCAAAACCAAACCTAGTTTTGCAAACAACTTCAATTCAAGACATTCATGCAGCAATTCCACCCTTGCAAACTCAAAAATGAACACCGATGATGTTGCGATCATCATCAGAATTATTTCCTAACATCCAAAAAGAGTTTAGTGCTTTTATCCCTTCAAAAACATTTTCCAAATATTTTTGAATTCCAAATCTCACTAGATTTCAAATCTAATTTTAAAATATTTCTTAAATAATATCACCATTATTCCTCCAAAACATTTGAAATTCATTTTCAATCTCAAAGGAATTTAATTTCTAATATTTCGAATTCCAAATCCTTTCAATTCATATATATAAATATTACTCTGGAATTTTATTTCATTTTCAATTATAAATCACATTTATAATTCATATTTACAAATCTCATTTTGTTATATAAATTTATTCCTTATCCTTTGGTTATAATTTTAACTCCTAGTTTAATTTCCACACAACAATGATAATAATTTAATATTATCGTTTTCTAACAATCAAACAACCATATATAACTATAATAACTTACGAAAAATTATTTCTTTTTTATATAAAAATAATTTGGGTAAAATTATTTCATTTACCTTTTAAAATAATACTATGTCAGTTTATCTTGTTTAAGAGTTTAGAAACCCTTATCGATGACATGGCGCCCCACATATCGATCAGAATCCATAAACACTCAACCGATAAGTCAACACACAAAAAACAATTTTTATATTCACTAACAAGTACGTGCTCATATCTATTAATACTCTCTAACTCACTCTAGAGTACTACGAACTCTATTTCTAATGAGTAATCCCCATCAGAGCCAAGGTTCTCGCTTAACCTTCAGCTCTGATACCACAATGTAACGTCCTGATTTTTCGACGCTCGAAAATCGACATCAATACGTCCACTGTATCAAATGCTGAACAATCGAATGCTGAGAAACCAAACCATTTGGGTTAAAGAAAAAGAGGTAGAAGAAGAAATAGAAAATAACATCAGAATCTGACCAACGCAGCGGAACAATATATAATAGATAAAGGACCGATCTTTATACAAAAAGAAACTATATCTATTTTAAACATTACATCATCAGAGTGCATCAAAATCTAAACAAATACTGGACAGTTATATTACTTGTCCTCACAAAATCAGACTATACATCTTATACTGCACAACAGAATATACTCCAAGTATGTGGGATACGTCTCGCCGTCCAACTCATCTCATGAGCTCCACAGCAGTCCATCCAGAATATATATTGTATAATACTCGGTCTGACCTGAGCATTATAGTTAAATAATACCCGAGTCAGTCTGAAAAACCAGCATGAGAAAACACACTCAATTGGATTTTAAAAGTTTTCAAAATCCTTTGAAATCAAAGGTATCTCCTAAGACCATGCCACAAATAAATATGTCGCGTATTTACCTTACGATAATCAAAACATTTCTTATCAAATCCTATGATATTATAATGGTTTCTATATACAAATACTTATTCAAATAGCAAAAATTGTTACATTCATTAAATTCTAGCAATACTAGGTTCTACAAACAAAACCGTAAAGGCACGTAGGGAGAATGGATTTTCATCAATGGCAGGGCTATTGGGGTACCGCCCGTCACAGTACGTGGTCTAGATCACCGTACGGAGGATCCATCCTGATCCCCTGCATCACCAGACCGGAGCTACCCCTTACAGGATAGTCCGAATAAGTTCACCCCGCGGTCGGGATCAACAACCGCCCACACAGCCTAATAAAAAGGGACATCTAGACAGAGGTGACCTTACCCTAATTGGTTGCTAGCCACTTAGCCTTGCATGCACCTCATCTGTTTTAGCCATTCCCGGTAAATAAGGCTCGAGGCTATGCGTTACCTTTTTAGAACACATCTCACATAGAATGCTCATCGTCGTACTGACGATGTTCTAAAGCATTCATCCATACAAGTCCATTCCAGGTCCGAACGGAACTGAAGGCACTACTCCTACTACATCCACTTGGAATCACCCTCAGGATTAGTAGCGATTAGCCCTTGCATTTCATTGCTCCATCTTCGACTCCAAGCTCTTTTCTTCCTCACGAAAACGTTCAAATCGGATCGAAGTGGTTTTCGAGAAATTAATCTCGATCCCGGTCTCTTCGAAATGATTAGCGCGTTGGCCAAAATTAATAGTCGGTTATTTAACTATCATATAACATCCATAAACAACCATCAGGCCTTAATAATTTTCCAAATTATTTATTTCAAAATATCTTCGCAAGATATTTTTCCACACTTCAACCCTTTGAAAACAGTTATCAAATCACTTTTCTCTCGTGGAATAAATTTCCAAATATTGTTTATTTCCATCGAAAATCACCAAGCCTTAATGCTTCAAATTTTGAAATAATTTAAATTGCTTTATATAAGAATATACTTTAAAACATTTAAATTAAATACTACTTAAAACACTTTGTTCAAAATAATAGTTATGAAATTCTATACTAGATTTCCAAGTAAAACTTAAGCCACAAACCATTTTAAAAATAAATAAAAGTTTTATATAAGTATAAATATTAGAAAAATCTCTTTTTAAAAACATAATACTAATTTAACTTTTAAATAATTACTACTAAAATAAATTTGAAAAACATTTACTTTAAAATTTTAAAACAATTAAAAATAATAAATTTTCCTAAAACATTTCTTTAAAACACATTTTTCAAACCTTAAACTTATACATAAAATCTCCTTTAAAATATACTTGGCTTTCCAAGGAAATACACTTCCCATTTCCACACCTTTAAATAAACCACCAGCTTTAAAAATAAACCACCATTTATTTTTAAACAAATTACCCTTCCCTTATAAGTTCTCATCCTGAATTTAAACTTCCAAATTATCTTCTGATAAATATTTCACTTAATTTATAAACCTCGTTTATAAATTCCATAATCTCATTCTCCTTTAATTCCAGTTTCAAACACCTAATCAGTTTTCAAATTGATTTCTAAAACTAACTACATTTTGAATATGTTCCTTTACTTACCCAAATTCATTTTAAAAACCTTTAATTCCATATTTACTTCTATATTTATAATTTAAATTCTTATTTTAAACTAAAATATCCACTTCATACTTCGTTCAAAATTCTACCTTTTTATTTCTTCCCAAACATTTTAAACCTTAAATTTTGAAAATGAAATCCTTTAAATTTTAAGAAAATATCACTTAAGTCTCAAAACTCTTTTATTTTCATTTATTTAAAATCTCCATCTTCCATTTCCATACTCAGAATTTGTTTAGTAGAATTTGAAAATCAAACTTTCATTCTTTTCTAAATTCAATCTTTAATTTACCCAAATTCACTATAATTATTTTACTTTAAAAAATTTCCCTTTTATTTCCTTTAAAAATCCAAACTTACATGTATTTCTTTTTCTAAAAAAACCAATATGTATTCAACCAAGCCATAGCATTCAATAATTTCAATTTCCAATATAATCATCACAGATTATCACATAAATCATATCGCTGAATATAAAATAAATTCAATGTTTTTAAGAAATCCAGTTGGATCCCTCCAACATGTTTCCTTGCATCCACAGATGTTAGCACAACTTAAAATACCAATTCTACTTCGAGGGGGATACCATGGTATAAAGGGTCATCCACTATTATGGGGGGCGCATAGGGTCTCATCCGCTATATAATACGGGAAATCAATCACTCCAATACATATATATTACTATATATAATATACCACATTCAGACTGATAATAACCCATCAATTCAAGAAATCAAATCAATAATTTAGATTTGACTATTAAAATTTAAATGGTAATCCAAATGACTGAGATTAACTCATCTTCGCTTTTAATTTGCAATCCACCTCCAATCTTGACTAGTTTCATGAATTTAAACCTTGTATAAACAATTTACGATTTATTATCATTTGAATTAATCAAAAACTTTATCACTATTTATTTATTTATTCAATTTAACTAATAATTTGGGTTTAAACCAATAATTAAATTTAAAATAATTTTCTTTTAATAAAATATTTTTAGTAACTAAAATAATTTAGATTTAATTAAACAAACAAATCTTCATCATTTTAAAATTAAACCCGTAAGTGAAAATATGTATATACGTGTATTTACTTTTTGAGATAAATCCAATTTTAAGCATACATAATCTCTTTCCAAATTTTCTTTCAAACTTATATGCCCACAATAAATTAAAACAGAATTACTTTGTAAAAAATTTCTCTATTTCCTAACAGTTTAAATTCTAAAATCTAAATTAGTTTAAACCATTAACTTAAAGCAATCAATAGCAAAACTCACCAGATCACGACCCTACCTTCCTCTCCAAAGAGACAGGCTGCACATGCATAGTCGAAGAACCCATCTTCCTCCACGAATACGTTGCCTCCCTCTCGACTTCCAATAATCCTCCGAAGCCCTAAACTACCGCCTCCACCTTTCCATCGAGAAAGCCGAGTTCCAAGCCTCTTACTGTCATACGCGAACCCTCCTTGCTCGACTTCGAGCCTTTGTCTATCCATGATCTTCTTGACTTTAAACGACCGCGTGCCCCTATGTGCGACGTTAGTTAACATCGACTCCAACCTCTGCCTCGCCGTCCCTCCTTGTGCTTTCCAGTCGAGCTCTCCTCCGCCATATTGATTTCGATCGCCACCCTTATTATTTTATTTGTTAGAAAGAACGAATCGTTCGCTAGTTGGGAGAGGATGAGCCTAGCGCGATTTCGATTTTAGGAATTGATTTCCTAAAGGGGAGAAAGGGTGCGCAATTTATCTCTGAGATCCGTTTGATTTTCATTTTTTTTTAACTGTTTAGTTCGGCAGGAAAGTAATAAGTAAGGAAATGTGTCATCGGGGAGGACACATGTAATATCAGGGAGGATGCATGTAATATCAGGGAGGATACGTGTTGGGTTTGGTCACAGTGTTTTTGAAGGAAAAAACATATATATAATATTTAATTCAACTTCAAACCATCTCGATTTACGAAGCTTAAAATCGTGAACTCCTATCGAGGCATGTCGCCAGGCGTGTCCATGTCCCGAACACAACGGCGAAGGTTTCGAGTCCTAATTCGATCATATGGAGAAGATAGATTTTTGAACCTAGTTATTATATTGAATTTTCAATATAAATTCAACGCGTTTATCTATCACACGATAACACGACAACTCCGAATGCTACGAAAATTGAAATCTGATAATAATACACTATTACGGATCCAATGAAACTGGTTTCGTCGAATTTCAAGACTGTGCCGTGGAAGGCTATTTTTAAATATCGATTTAAACGATATATTTTTAAAACTGAACAAAACATTTTCAAACTTAAATTTTAAAGCTTCCAATATCGACAGTACTATTAATATAAATTTTATAAGACATTGAAATATTTTTAACAAGCCTAAAACTCAAGATTTAATATTTTACCCAATCTCTAATTATTAAATTCAATAATTTAATTGCCAAATAAATAATGATATTTGAAATTCAAGTTAAACTAACTTTTAAATATTTAAAATCAATTAAATATTCCAAATTCAAATATCTAAAAATTTCGGATTGTCACATTGTGAGTAAGTAATTTGGAATCAAGTTGAAGTTTGTATTTATAAAGGTTAGAAAGCAACGACTGTTGTTGAAGAGTTTCGTTTGAAGTGTTGGATCTAAATTTTTTCGTAGAGGTTCGTAACTCTTCATAAAAAATCGTGTCTTTTCAAAAAGTAGTTGTTATAGAAATTTAGTCAACTGAGCTTCTGGGTCAGTCGACTGAATGTTCAAACAAATATAAAAAATATATTTGAATACCTATGCACTTGTGCATGTTGTATAGGTTTTCCAGTGTAGTCGACTGAACCTCTAGGTCAGTTGACCGATCTGGTGAAATCTATGCAATATGCACGGTTTTCATAGGTATAGTAATATATATAACTTTAAAACACCTTTTTATATATTTTATATGCTTATATATATATATAATAGTTGAGGATAAGATGATTAAATATATAAGCTAATATATTCGTAATCGATGAAAATTTTAACAAAATTGACATAAGACTCAAAACTAAAATAATATAACATAATTGATGCACCGTTTTTGAAGTCTTGTCTTCTTATAGTATATATTCTCTTTTTGTCGTAGCAGTTGTCAAATCTGTAAGTCGTAGTTATAGCTTCGTGTCATGAATCAAAACTAAGTCTCAACATTCTCTCTCTTTTCGATTGATGACAACCTGTAAATAGATATAAATTTCGATTGCATATATATAATATAAATACTTACTCCCCCATGAATTTTTGATGCTCTATATCCTGCATTCTTAATGTTATCAATAATATTACTCCCCCTTTGTCATCGACAAAAAGAAATAAGGAACATAAAAGTATGAAGCCATAATGTCATAGATATTACGAAGGAAACAATCTTTCATACATTAAACTTCCATAAACTAGAATGTTTGAAATAATATGAATAGAGTGGCTTATTTAATACAAGCCATACGAAATAAATATAATGTTATTATAAAAAGAAAACATCTTATGCCATTGGTTGCTTACCCCTACCACTATGTGATGTTTGACCACCACTATCGCCTCCATCTCCACCATCGTCACTACTACTTGCTTGATCATCGGAGGATGAAGACCAAGTGAAGACGGGTTGCTTACCCGGATCGCCTATTGTAGCTGTGGAAGTCCCGGATGAACATGAAATAGCTTTCCTAACTTCGTAGAAAATCCTTTAACCTTATCAAGCTTTTTGTCTACTTTAGCGATATGGATTTAAAGAACTTGTTGGTTACGACATATCATTGAAATCGACTCATATGGAGGTAGGCCTGGATTAGGAATCAAGTTGGAGTTTGTAGTTATACCAAATGAAAGTGTGTTATGAATCGTGTAATATGGATATATGATAATACAGAGTATAATGATGATAGTAATACTGTAAGTAATGCGGAATATAAAAGCAGTATAGCAAAATGACCCTAGAGATTTTTATACTGGTTCGGAGCACCGTCCTACGTCTAGTGCCATCCTTCTGGAATTTCACTAAGACAATAACCCTTACTTAACCCGGAGGAACAGGTCCATACAACCCCCGAGCAGCCGAACAGGGACCTGAGCAGCAGAACATGATTTCGCCTCAGCAGCCAAAGAGGACTTCACATGCCTGAGCAGCAGAACATGACTTCAACAAATAAAAAAATAGTTTTGACTTTGTGTGTTCTTAATAACACAGATTTGTCACTTTTAGTACACCCATCCTATAATCTTCTCCTCGAGTATAAATATATATTTGAAGTATATGAAGAATAGAAAGGTACAGTATTGCTTTAATGCAGAATAATTGAAAGGATAATAGAGAATAGATTCAAGAGTGTTAGATTAGAGATAAGAAAATTCGATAGTAAATCAGACTGTGAGTAAATGATTTGGAATCAAGTTGGAGTTTGTATTTATAAAGGCTAGAAAGCAGCGACTATTGATGAAGAGTTTCAATTGAAATGTTGCGTCCAAATATTTTCGTAGAGGTTCGTAACTCTTCACAAAAGTCGTGTCTTTTCAAAAAGTAGCTGTTGTAGAAAGTTAGTCAACCGAGCTTCTGGGTCAATTGACTAAATATTCAAACAAATTTAAAATATATATTTGAATACCTGTGCACCTATGCACGTTGTACAGATTTTCCATTGTACCTGGTAAAATCTATGCAATTTGCACAGTTTTCATAGGTATAACAATGTGTATAACTTTAAAACACCTTTTTACATTTTTTATATGCTTATATATATAAATATATATAATATTTGAGAATAATATGATTAAATATATAAGCTAATATATACATAATCGAGGAGAGATTTTAACAAAATTGACCTAAGACTCACAATTAAAATAATATAACATAATTGATGCTTCGGTTTTGAAGTCTTGTCTTCTTATAGTATATATTCTCTTTTTGTCGTAGCAGTCGTCAAATCTGTAAGTCATAGTTAAAGCTTCATGTCATGAATCAAAACCAAGTCTCAACACAAACATATGCCATAATCTTATATACAAAGTAAAGATCATAACTTTAAACATCAATTAACATTTCTACTTCATTTTCAAAACCATAACAAACATTACCACTGATTCCCATAGATGTAAACACAAGCAAACCACTTTCAAAAACAACTAGAAATTTTTTATTACTACTAAATAAAAAATTTAAACATTGATTTTAAAGTGAAATTTACTCACCAAAAATCAACCGAATCAAACCAAAACTAGCACAAACTCTTCAGCAACACTAGGTCTTAGATTTCCTTTATAAAATTTGGATTTTTATAGATGTAAAGAGGCCTAAATGGTACGACCATAGGGAGATATGGCTCGGCCTTGGCTTGAAAAGGTGGAGATGGGTCTTGTTTTGGTGGTGAAGTGGTGTAAAGAATAAAGCTAAAGGTTTTAACCTTTTTTGCTTAAGGGAAAATAGAAAAAAAAAATGATTTTTAAGTTTTAGAAATTTATGGAAGCCATGGAATTTTTTTAATAGGCTTGGAAAAAGATTAGAAAAGGGATAATGAAATGAACAATGAGAAAAAAAAGGTTAGGAATTTATTATTTTACAAAGTACATTTGGCAAATTACTAAAATGACCTTCCTTGCATACCCTCCACTTAAAATTTTCCACATCATCCACTCATCCAACTTTATTCTACACGTTACCACAAGGCTTCTCCTTTATCCACCATGTAAAACTCTTCCTTATACTAAGATTGCATGTGAAAGTGACATTTCATATCTTTCTTTTTATTTAAATTTAAACTTTCAAAAAGTCACATCTTACTTCTTACTTAAGTAAACACATATTTATATTTACTAAGTTACTGATCCATATTTATATTAATTATAACCGTGTATATGTTAACTCAAATGTGCACAAAGGTGTTCACTAAATTTTAAAGAACTTTTAAATGGCGAAAAACTGAACTTGGGGAAAAAGCTTTTCGGTCACTTTTTCTATTTAGCTTTAAACTAATTATTTTTGTAAGCACGTTTAAAAAATCATTTCACCATCATTGATTAATATTTAAAAAGGGGTATTTTCAATAATAAAATCGATTTATTAATTATTTAAAAATATATTTCATGTCATTATTTGAAACGGTTAAATTTCGGGTCTTTAATTCTCCCCCCTTCGAAGAATTTTGACCCTTATATTCCACCATAACCCAAACCTAGAAAGAAACATCCAAATTATTCATAAATCTGCATAGTGTTCATAGAACATCCTTATGCAAAAATATGGTTTGATCTTTACTCGAATACGTAACTCCTCTTTCGAACTAGTATCACTCACCCTATTTTCTAGTGCGAACTCCGATCAAGCCCCTTAATCAAGAACCTCCGTTCGCCATACATAACAATATACTATGATAAAAAACATTGGTTCCATATCAAGAACTCTTACCAACCATTCATCATCAAAAATCGAGTGATAGATCCTTATTTGGAACGTTGTGACACATCTCAAAGTCATGTACTCGATTCTTGGATCCAAACCATGCAAAAAGAGGAATGATCTATTATCTAATTTACGTACTTATCTTATTGGTTTCCTCTAATACCAATTTTATTTCTATTAAAATAATTTATGAAAACATTTCATAGAACTAACTTAAGCTTAATTTTTTTAATATTCTACTACATTCTGAGAGTATATATCACTATTCAGTTCAAAATTTTCTATTTTAAATTTATTTCTCTTAAGTAAACCCGAGATACAAATACCCGACTTTATTCCAAAACTTTTTTGAAATGGTTTTTATAAATTTTAACCATAGAAACTACATTTATATATTTCGAGTGACCCCAAAATGACACTAGGGAATTGGGTACCATCAAATGGTACCATACATTCCTTTACTAAGAAAGGAAATACTTAAGAGAAATGTTTACCATCCGAACACCTTTCTTTTCCATTTTTAGTTATTTTTGGGCCACTCGAACTAGTTAACATAAAATTCTTATTCTATTTTAAAATCCACTTCATAAAATAAAAAGTATAAATTTTTTATCAAAATTCTCTTTTCAACATATTCATATATGTAAAAACTTTCAAGTAATACTATTTATTATTTTCTCTAAAAATCATTTAAAATAATAATATATAATTTTTTTTCAAATCAATGCATGCCTTTTGGATTTAACCGAAATCTGTTTTATCAAAACAATCTTATAATAAATTGCCATGGTAGCATTTCCCCACTTAGAAACTCAAAAATAAATATCAGTGATGCTACAATCATTATCAGGATTATTTTCGAAGTGAGTCGGTGCTTCCTACCTTTTTCTAAAGTAATTCCGAAATACTTTTGTTCATAAATACTATTCAAATAATACCATCATTATTTTTCCTAAAACTTCGAAAATAATTTCCAACATACCAGGATTTCATTTCTCGAATTCTCAGTTCGAATCTTTTATCAATCATAACCCCTGTAAATAAATCATATTTATATAATTTTGCCTTTATTATAAAAACGTTCCTCAATATTTATCCTCAATTTAAATTATAATAAAAAACTCTTATTAAAATCAAATTTAAATTTTATCTCAATGCTATCACTAAAAGCCTTATAGTCAAACTGTGAAACTAAATACATAAGGTATTCGTATTTAATTTAACTAAAAGACTAAATGCTTATAAACTATCTTAGCTAACAAATCGAACATAAGTGATAATGATCAAATATTATCATTCTTTTACAAAAAAACATACCCTAAATAACTATACTAATTTTGTGAAAATTTTATTTTATATATAAATATAATCTAGGTAAAATTAATTCATTTGCCTAATTTAAAATAATACTGTGTTAGTTGACCTTGTTTAAGTATCAATTATATTAGCTATTCATATTGACCAAAATCCGTAAATTGCTCAACAGATTAATAAACATAATATAAAAATATTTTTACAAAAATAACAAGTACGCGCTGTTATATATATATATATATTATACTGTAAAGCAAAACCCTAGTCAAAGTGGTCAAAGTGAAGCCTTTTACGCAATGCCTAAAATAACCCTTTCTAAAGTACCTTGTGAGAAACCGCTGAGGATACTTTTCTACTTTATCATTCCTGCGTGAAAACGGTTCCCTCTTTGCCACGATCATTTCACTTATCCAATTTCCTCAATTATCTCTCTTCTCATTCCGCTCAACAATGGCGATTTTATTCCCCAAAAAATGTAAATTTAGAAGCATACGCAAGTCTTTTTGTTTCTTCACTTTCCATATCCAACCTCAGAACCACCTCTTTCCATCACTTCTTAACCCATTTAGACTATTTCATCCTCATTTCACATCTTATAATCCAAACGAAAAAGAAAATTGAACAAAAATCTCAGCCCTGGAAAAGCAAAAAATTCAAGCAGTTTTTATGTCAAATGCCAATTTGTTGAACGAATCATGTTCATAGATTTTCAATCTCAGATGGCATTCGATGATCACGCGACAATATCTGAAGCATCAGAAACCTTCGAGAAACAAAGTGAGCTCTAATTGCAAGGTATGAAAAAACCTGTTTAAATTGATCTAATTTGATAAATTCTCATTGTTATCCCGCTTTTTGGCAAAGCCGCGATACCAAAAGATTGATCGAAAACGAAGGACAGTTCGCCTCAGAGGTTGATCGTACTTCCTTTAGCCATGGATATCACTGAATTTTATCCGAGTCCAGAATGAGCCACAATTGATAGGACACGGCAAGAAAGACTACAGGAGTCAGCATTTCAAATTTCAAGGCAATCCGAGTTCATACGCTCGAGTTATGATCAATTCAATTTGAAGGGGAAAGCCCGGGTTTCGAACCCATCATTTGTCAACGGTTCGAAACCATCACCTTCGAATCCCTCAACTTCGAATCCATCGGAGCGCTCCTGTTCGAAACCATCATCTTCGAAACCCTCGCGATGCCTCGGTTTCGAAACCATCGGGTCCATACCTACCAAGTCCATAACAATGGACTTCGAATCCATCAGAGAGTAGCTGTTTCGAATCCATGTTCCACGACCTAACTTCGAAACCACCAGACAAGCATGCTTCGAACCCATCGACATGTTACGTTCGAACCCATCACAGTGCCATCTTCGAACCCATCGCAGAAGCCACGTTCGAAACCATCACGGAGCCATGTTCGAACCCATCCTGCGTTGCCTTGTTCGAACCCACTGGGTCGACCCACGTGTCTTCCATCGGTTCGAAATAGCCGAGATACATGGAGTCGAAGCGGTCAACACGGAGAGAAGTCCGGATCGATTCGAAACTTGCGCTCCACGTCACCACGAAGTCGCGTGCTACACTGGGTTCGAAACCATCGTTTCGAGACCATGGGTTCGAATCAAACAGCCTTGCCGTGATGTCTATTTCGAACCCAACATATCTCCTAGCCTACTGATCCAAATGCAATGAAACTTTCACAGATGTTTGCATACATGTTGAAGAATGTCCACGCCAAATTTCACCTCGATTGGATGAATTCTTGATCGGTTCGAATGGAGTTCGAACCGATGCCAAAGTGGGCCCAAACTTCCCGAGGCCGTACGCGTGGGCCCCCTCACGTGCCAGAAGTGGTCTCCCGAGTTTTCAGCGAGATACCAGCAGCCTACACCTATAAATAGAGCCCCAGGGCCAACAGAAAAGGGATCTTCTGACTCTGAGACGTCGAGACTCTGCCGGATCAAGATCTCCATCATCCTACATCATAATTTCACTATTGATTTCGAATTTCCAGTTGTAACTTGCTGTGGATCGCTGTAACAACTTGTAAACATTGAAAGATAATCAATAAACATCAAAAAACTTCACAGTGGACGTAGGCGACACGCCGAACCACTATAAATCGCTTGTCTACGCATTTTCCTTTACTGTTGATTGGAGTTTTTGTTAGATAATATTCATATTCAGTTCATACTATTGATTGTTATCTCTTCAACGACTCCCGAAGAGTGTTGTGACCAATTTTGGTGCAAACACTTTGGTGCTTTCACTGAGAAAACCCAGCTTTTCTCCTGCTCGTTGGATCTGTCATCGATACCGGATTGAGCAAATCTAAGAGAGAGATCCAGATCTTTGACTTCAAATTCCTTCCATTCTATTCAGATTTGCAAAAGTCTAAGGAAAGGAATCCAGCGTTTGAGATGGTTAGCACAAGAACCACTTCTAACGCCGTCGTTCAAGAAGAACAGGATCGACAGAATCCTGTAACTCTGCCTCCACCTAATCAGGATACTACTGCACACTCGGAACCCTCAGCTCCGGTAATCCGACAAGAGTTGCAGTCGCTAATCCAAGAGCCGACCCAGAGTCAGCAACAACTGAAAATTCAGCTACGCACTAACGCTGAACTAATCAACAAATTGGATCGCCAGAAGCGAAAGAGATCCAAGAGAGACCACGTGTCTCGTTCCTCCAGCGAGAGTTCTTCATCTTCTGATTATCACAATCGACCCCCACGACCCCAGTTAGATGGGAATCGCATGCCAACTGCTGGAGATCAACCAACACTGACAGTTGGACAACTGAGAGTCGGTCCATCGGCCAGTTTCCAAATCAGGCCCTCCTCCCGAGGAGGCGCTACCCCTCATCCAACAAAGCAAAGCTGGGATGAGATGAAGACGTATGCCAGTCCCACTAGGCATGCGGATTTTGCATGCTGTAGAGATTTGAAAGATGGAGTTCCGGTTAAACGACGGAAAGCAATGACTGATGACATTGTATTCCAGTGTGGTAATGATGATAGAATCGTAGTCCCGACTACCGAACCACTAGTCATATCAGCTCAGATAGGCCACGTATGGATGAAAAGGATTCTGATCGACAGCGGAAGCTCCGTGAATATAATATTTAAGCGAGCCTACGACCAAATGAATCTAAAGGCCAAATACTTGAAACCATACCGGTCCAGAATCCATGGCATCAACGGGAACGCAGTCATACCCATCGGAGAACTAGAAATACCAACGGAGTTGGGAACAGGGTAGCGCCGCAGAATCCGGACGTTGCGATTCGCGGTGATGGACATAGATTCACCATACAATGCTTTCTTAGGCCGACCAGCCCTTGCTGAATTCAGGGCTGTTATCGCCCCGTGGTGCCTAACCTTAAAATTCCCCACCGAAAAAGGGGTTGGTGTTGTCATGGGAGACCAGGCCGACCTAAGGACCATCATACTCCGAAAGCGAGTTTTCCGGTCACACGATGTCAATGGTCAACCCCAAACCTTCGAAATTGGTGATTTAGTCCACGGGAGAGTACACTCAACACCACCGCACGCGAAACCAACGTGGAAAGGGCCCTATGTAATTGAGCAAAAGTTTGGGGACGACTTATTCTTGTTGTCAACGTTGGGCGGTCCTATTTTGCCAAGAATCTGGAAAGACAAGGACCTTCGCCATTGCCACACATGACAGGCTCATTCTGTCTATGAAAAATTTGCAATTTCCTTTACATTCTGAAATTTGATTTTGTAATAAGGCACTGACTTTGCCATATTTTCTTATTTCAGCAATAAAACATTATCTCTTCAAGCTAGAGCTGTGATTCACCGAATGCAACGTTCAACAATCACGACACACGAAGAGCTAAATTCCATCAAACAATGGAGTTTATTCAAATAGCGAGTGACTGCGATACAACCGGCCACTCACTAAGTGAAACCCCAGCTCGGGGGCAATACGTCACACTAAAGGCTGAACTGGACCGACACACGACAGTCCTACAACCAACTCCAACTTCCCACAGCGTGAATTGGAGTATAAACATTCCACAATTCGTTCCCGGAGTGCGAACGGACTCCAACTTCCCACTGCGTGAATTGGAGTATAAACATTTAACAATTCGTTCCCGGAGTGTGAACGGACTCCAATTTCCCACTGCGTGAATTGGAGTATAAACATTTAACAATTCGTTCCCGGAGTGCGAACGGACTCCAACTTCCCACTGCGTGAATTGGAGTATAAACATTTAACAACTCGTTCCCGGAGTGCGAACGGACTCCAACTTCCCACAGCGTGAATTGGAGTATAAACATTCCACAATTCGTTCCCGGAGTGCGAACGGACTCCAACTTCCCGCAGCGTGAATTGGAGTATAAACATTTAACAACTCGTTCCTGGAGTGCGAACGGACTCCAACTTCCCGCAGCGTGAATTGGAGTATAAACATTTAATAATTCGTTCCCACTGCGTGAACCAACCCATCAATGCGGACTCCGAATCCCCAAAACATGAATTGGGGTATGAACATAAGCTACGGGTTCCCGGAGCGCGAACCGAAGCATCCGTGCAAACTCCATATTCCCGAAGTGCGAGTTGGGGTATAAATGTCGATTCCGGGTTCCTGAAGTACGAACCCAAACTTACATGTTTTATCCAAGCTCCCGGCGTGTGAATTGGAGCACCAACGCCAAGTCAAAGTTCCCGTAGTGCGAACTAAGGCGTTAATACTAACTCCGAGTTAGTAAAGTGCAAGTTGGAATGTGAACACCATCCCCAAGTTCCCGGAGCGTGAGCCATGTTACAAGTATCAATAACACTTGAACTCCTGGAATGCATACCAGGTTATCGATCTCAAATTACTCTAAGTCCTCGGAAGGCGGACGTGTACTTAAGATTCGCAACAAGTGCAATCGACTGCCAAAAATATAAGTGTTGTTCCCCAAGACTGGGGGGCACGAAAGTTAAGTGTCAATCACTCACCAAAGTGATACAACGTCCGAAGTTCAACTCATTCATCAATCGCAACTTGTGACCAAGGTTCTCAAGCGTAGCAAATGAAACGAGCTCTACTTAAACGGTAAAAACACCACAAGTACACCGGACCGAAAACAAGGCATTGCAAGTACTTAAGCACAAATAAAGCAAGAGTTGAAACAAAGAAACTAAAGTTTATTTCAACTAACCAAAAATGAGGGCTTACATATGAAAAAGTTTTCCCAAAAACAATCCCTACTAGCAGGAGCCGAACCTGCATCTATACACGGCTTACTAATAAAAAACAAAAACAAGTACTTATTCACCAAAACATCTACTTGTAAAGCCGATCTACTTCTTCCTCTTCTTCGTCTTCCTTATTAGTGGTTCATCGTTATCAGAATCACTAGCGACAGAAATTCTTTTTGAGTGCCTCCTCTTCGGCGGTGACGCTTCGGCTGGGGGCATGATATCGATGTCCTCCTCAGAGCTCGAATCTACAGGGAGGCTTCCCGCCGGAGGAGTAGGGGGGACTGGATCTGTGACGGAAATTGAGATAGTGCCACCCGATGGTACTATCCTGGCAGGTGTTGAGCTATGCGCCGTCGCGCTGCCACCGGCGCTACCACTGTGCCCCGCAGCTTCTATCTCAGCGCTGATTTCAGCCAAAATTTCCTCTTCTCGAGTCGCTTGGGCTTGGCTGGGGGCATCCGCAGCTTGCGTCGAAGAACTTGAGGTCGGCAGGGGATCGTTAACGATGATAAACTGTAAGTCCGTAGAGAAACCGCCCTGCTCACCGAGCAGCTCGCTCACCATCTGTTCCTCGAGAGATAACCCGCTCCCCTGTGCCGCCTCGATCGATACCGCAGTTACAGCAGTGATCTCGGTGGCGATGGCCTTAACCTTTTGGCTTGATTCTTGAGCCGTGACTGTCGGCGCAACCTCCGTCACTAGGCAAAAACGATAAGTTATCAGTAACTTCTTCAAAACAAACTCTTTATTTAGGAAACACTTGAGATAATTTCGAAATACCTTCTCCAGTTTGACTCACAGACGGCTGAACGACCTCGGAAGTGTGCTCATGGATAGGAGATAAGTGCGGCCGCTCCGGGTCGTAAGCAGGAACAGGTGGCAAGCTGACCGCAGACGCAGGCACGGACAAAAGTGATGTGGTGACTTCAGTAACTTCAGAATGGTGCTCAACGCCCGATCCCTCTCCAACTTCCAGGGAACGACCACCCACCATCTCCTTCTCATGAGCAATGATAGCGTCGTGGAGGACCTTCTTTTCGTCCTCAGTTAATAACCGGTTCTCAAGCTCGAATCGGTCAACCGATTCGCCCGGATGCGCTTCCCCCTCTTCCTCGACCAATCGCTCCCAAGCGCTGCGAAGGTGAACGGGATAATCTTGAAGCCAGGCTAAATTTCGGTGTTTTAACACGTTGGCGTTATAAGTTATAAGCAGATCTTCGATATCGGCCTCTAGCCTGGCCTCTGCTCGTTGAACTTTCTCCTCCACCTCTATCTCGACCGCTTGAACTTTCGCCACCGCAGCATCCCTTTCAGTGCGAAGAATCACAGCTTGTTCGCACGCCTCCTGAGCTGCGCTATTTGCATCGTCCCTTTCCTTGGCAATTTCAGCAAATTTTGACTTAAGCTCGTTCAACTCCTTCAGGGCAGCATCCCTCTCTGCAGTAACCAATGTGTTTCGATGACCCATGTCCTCAACCGTGGCGTAGTGTTCGCGTTTCATCCTATCCATGATTGCCTGGGCTTCATCAGCTTTTTTAGTGGCCTCTATTTCAGATTTACGGGATGATTCAGCCTCAGTATTTAGCACTTGTATGATGCGATCTTTTTGTGTTAACTCGGCTTGCAATTTTTCAATGGTGGCTGCTCTTTCAAAGGCCAAGGCCGATGCTTTTTCGGCCGCTCTATACCACACTTTGTACTGTGCGTAGAAATCGTGCACATAATCAAGCGCCCACTGCTCGGCCTCCTGTGGGATTCTTTTCAAGTTCGGGGGGAATACGTAGTTGTCGAAGCATATATTCGGGAACTCCCTTTTCAATTGCGCGAGCCTGATTGCTCCTTCCCCCATGATTTCAGTAGGAGGTTCCTCCGCAGCCATCGGTGCCGTCACCTCAGATCTAGAAGCTTGAGAAACCGACACATGTCGAGAAGAATCACGAGGGACGCGGACGGGAGGTTGTACGGGATCTCTGGAAGGAGGAGGGGTGCGCGATCGCGATCGACGCCTATGGCCCTTGTCCGAATCGTATCTCTCATGACTAGAATATCCGGAACGTCCCTGGTCATGATACCCGGAGCGTCCTTGATCATAATCTCTATCTCCCTCTCGCCTGCGCGAATCATAATAAGAAGACTTGCGAGCATGTCGAAGACTACCAAGCATTGAGCCTCGTTTAGACATAGTATCTGCAAAAGCAAAGTAAAATCGAATTAATCACCCTTCGAAACAGATAATTTACAGTCGAAGTTTATGCAGTGTCGTGAAATGTGTATGAATATGCATTTCCCCCCGACCAACCAGAAATGTCGACCTCGCTAGTAATAAGAGGCTCGCTCAATTCTAGACTACGATGGAACTCCTCCAACCCGGCATCATGTTGAAAAGACACATCTTCCGGGATTGGAAGGTCGGCAAGCCCTTCGTAGAGGCTTTCAGTACGCGGAGGAGACATCTCAGAGATTCTAACTCCGGGGGAGGGCCGGGCAATGACAACCGATTTCCGTCTCCCCCGCTTAGTTGACTTAACCATGGCAGCCTTGCCTTTTCTCTGCTCCGCGACATCCGAAGCTACATCCGTAGGCTCAGTCAGCGGCTCATCATCAGTGTGAGTTCTTTCAGAATCAGCCTCCTCGGCTATGACAACTTCGGGCTTCTTATGTTTGACTCGTTTCTTAGGAACGATCCTTTGTGCCACCTCAAACCTTATACTCTGTCCTCGTTCAATCAGCCCAAAGGTCCGGAGATTCCTATCGGTCAAAAGCAACTCGATGTCCCTATCTTCGCTCGGGACTTCTCGAAGTATTCGCACCATCTCCTTAAACTCTTCACCTTCGGGTCTCGGGATCGTTGCTGTAAAAAGAAAAAATCAATATAAGTTCCACTTCGGCAGCAACTGTCGTAGTAACTATTTAAAAACTCGGTTATACTCACGTCTGAATAACCATCGTCGAGCAAATCCTGGAGGACATCTGACATAGAACCACTCTGTCCTATAGTAACTCAGCCTTGTCCAGGATCCGGTGACCACTTGACAATTTCTCACCGCCTCCAGAAATGTGAAAGAAGGATAATCACCACGAGTTTTGAAGTTGAACAAGTATCTAATTTCGATTGGAAGCGGCGGTCGATGGAGACATTCCATAAATGCAATGAACAAGCTATTGATCGACGCATATCCGTTCGGATGCAACTGAGATGGGGCGATCCTCAAAAATGACAATACTTCTCTTATATACTCGTTGAACGGGGGAAGTGTCCCGGCCGCACACGCGTGGCGATTAAATGCTGTATACCCTTCTGGCGGATTATGTGGTCTATCATTCGGCCCCGGCAGTAACACATCGTCCAATGACAAGCCGTGCCTCAAACAAATTCTTCCCAACATGTCTTCAGAGATATTCGATGGAACGGAATCTGATGGATTGGCAATGAACGACGCGTCAGGAAGTTCGTCCGGAGCCGGACCAATGATCTCAGGATCTATATCCGGAACTTCTAGCCTCGGAGGGGCTGTACCTTGAATCTCCTGCTGCTGTGAACTTGAAGATTCCATAACTAACTAACTCATGAGAAACCATCGTTAGACGACAAAGAACCCGTGTGTTCCCCAGTGTAAAGTGTATGAATGTGTGTGGTACCGTGCCATGCATTGCTTGAATAAATGTTGCAGAGTTAAAGTGAACATTCAAACGACAAAGCTACAAAGTTCAGCTATAATGACCGTCATCGCTGACCGTCATCACTAAATCGTTTATATGATGGAAGTCGGTTCGAATGGAAGTTGTTATAGTTCCATCGACGAGCTTCAAAAGGCAATCAAATATGCAGTTCAATATTCAAGTCCAGATATGCAGGAATGAAGCTCGTCGGAGTTATGCTTGAAAAATTTCAAATTTTGGAGTCCATCATACAGGGTTCGAAACCATCACAGAGGCTTCGTTCGAACCCATCCAAACACCTCTTCCTTCGAACCCATCCAAACTCCTTTCGAACCCACGCGTTCGAAACCATCGTGTCATTGCTCCGAACCCACGCGCTCGAAACCATCCTGACATCACTTCGAAACCATACAGTTGGGCGTGCTTCGAACCGATAGCCAAATGACAAGTTCGAACCGATACCGAATCCCTTAAACTTGGCATCGGTCGCGTTCGAACCGATCCACTTCGTATCGATACGAAGTTGTCGACTTCGAACCGATAACCTATGGGTTCGAATCCATCGATTCGAATGGATCCCTCGAATCCCCCAATCGGTGCGAACTGCGCATCCCAACAAGGACATTCCAAGGATCGATTCGAAATCCAATGAAAACACACCACCGTCATCGGTTCGAACTCGAATCCACACATCGGTTCGAATCCTCCCTAAACCAGATCTGTTTTTGCCAAATTCTAGGTTAAGCATATCGATGAACAGAAGTGGATTCGAAATAGCTTCGCCGTTTGAAACCGAGGCTAATTACCTAGTTTAAGCAATGGATTCGAGAGATTTAAGCCTTAAATCCTGATGGGTTCGAAAACGCGTCGCAGTTTTTCTCTTTTGAGGCTTCAAGACGATGCAGAGAGCAAGCGAAAGTAAAAGTAAAAAGTGAAAATGAGGCTGGACCACTGCTATTTATATGGTGGGTAGAAAGTGACCGGGACGATTCGAGTTCCGGTGAGAATTGACCGAGTACATTAGGTCAAAAGGCAAAATCGTTTCGAAACCAACTTTCGAACCCAAATGCCTGAGACTCCATCGTGTGAAGCACACGAACAACTGCCAAGAACCGAAGTTTCGTACCCATCCAAATCATCGGTTCGAAGATCATTTTCGAACCCATCGAAACGAACTGCTAGTTCGAAACCATCCTTTAACATCAGTTCGAATGAGAATTTCGAACCCGTCGTAGTACAAAGCATACTCCATCTCTTAACATCGGTTCGAAAGTCGACTTCGAACCCATCATGACACGAGTGCACTCCGTTGGGTCGAATATCAATTTCGAATCCATCCATGCTCCAACGCATCGACTCGAAATCTCATTTTCACACGACCCATCCTTACACGGACATATTGCATCCATACAAGTTTGAATTTCGAAACCATTGATGCTCAAGTACATCGGTTCGAAACATTACGCTTGCGCAATACAAATTCATTTTCTTCAACCTTCAATATCGGTTCAGGAGAGGATCGATACGAAGAAACTTTTCAAAACAACCATCAAGCGTTGTTTCAAAGTCAAATTTCAAAATCGGTTCAGGAGAGAATCGATACGAAATTCCGCAGCAAACCTAACTGATAACGACTCGTGGACGCACGACGTTAACAAGGTCCAAATTAACATATGTGCATACATGTCGGACTAACATTCGATTTTGAGTATTCACAGGGATCAAACACTCATCCTGTTACAAATGCGACAGCCAACGGCTAAGCACTATTATACAGCAGTCAATCATATCAACGCAGGGTTACAGCAGTACAGCATACGAGTTTCAACAAAAAAGAGAACAATGATTGTTCAGAGAGAAATGGCAGCTATTCAAAGCACGTCATGTTCCCACAAGACGTACTTTGGGGGGCAAAATGTTATCCCGCTTTTTGGCAAAGCCGCGATACCAAAAGATTGATCGAAAACGAAGGACAGTTCGCCTCAGAGGTTGATCGTACTTCCTTTAGCCATGGATATCACTGAATTTTATCCGAGTCCAGAATGAGCCACAATTGATAGGACACGGCAAGAAAGACTACAGGAGTCAGCATTTCAAATTTCAAGGCAATCCGAGTTCATACGCTCGAGTTATGATCAATTCAATTTGAAGGGGAAAGCCCGGGTTTCGAACCCATCATTTGTCAACGGTTCGAAACCATCACCTTCGAATCCCTCAACTTCGAATCCATCGGAGCGCTCCTGTTCGAAACCATCATCTTCGAAACCCTCGCGATGCCTCGGTTTCGAAACCATCGGGTCCATACCTACCAAGTCCATAACAATGGACTTCGAATCCATCAGAGAGTAGCTGTTTCGAATCCATGTTCCACGACCTAACTTCGAAACCACCAGACAAGCATGCTTCGAACCCATCGACATGTTACGTTCGAACCCATCACAGTGCCATCTTCGAACCCATCGCAGAAGCCACGTTCGAAACCATCACGGAGCCATGTTCGAACCCATCCTGCGTTGCCTTGTTCGAACCCACTGGGTCGACCCACGTGTCTTCCATCGGTTCGAAATAGCCGAGATACATGGAGTCGAAGCGGTCAACACGGAGAGAAGTCCGGATCGATTCGAAACTTGCGCTCCACGTCACCACGAAGTCGCGTGCTACACTGGGTTCGAAACCATCGTTTCGAGACCATGGGTTCGAATCAAACAGCCTTGCCGTGATGTCTATTTCGAACCCAACATATCTCCTAGCCTACTGATCCAAATGCAATGAAACTTTCACAGATGTTTGCATACATGTTGAAGAATGTCCACGCCAAATTTCACCTCGATTGGATGAATTCTTGATCGGTTCGAATGGAGTTCGAACCGATGCCAAAGTGGGCCCAAACTTCCCGAGGCCGTACGCGTGGGCCCCCTCACGTGCCAGAAGTGGTCTCCCGAGTTTTCAGCGAGATACCAGCAGCCTACACCTATAAATAGAGCCCCAGGGCCAACAGAAAAGGGATCTTCTGACTCTGAGACGTCGAGACTCTGCCGGATCAAGATCTTCATCATCCTACATCATAATTTCACTATTGATTTCGAATTTCCAGTTGTAACTTGCTGTGGATCGCTGTAACAACTTGTAAACATTGAAAGATAATCAATAAACATCAAAAAACTTCACAGTGGACGTAGGCGACACGCCGAACCACTATAAATCGCTTGTCTACGCATTTTCCTTTACTGTTGATTGGAGTTTTTGTTAGATAATATTCATATTCAGTTCATACTATTGATTGTTATCTCTTCAACGACTCCCGAAGAGTGTTGTGACCAATTTTGGTGCAAACACTCATATTTTGAGTGTAAAAATGGTTTGGGATATCGTTTTACTTTTTCTTGGTATTCACCATAGATATGTAAATTGGGTTGGCGAAAGAGTACGTGTGATATGTGCAGAAGGTAATAATTTTAGCTATAACCTTTGTGTTTTACGATGTTATGTTTGTAAAGTAAGGTGAAACATTTGTCAATCCACTAAGATGTGTTTTCATTCTTACTGATTTGAATTAGCTAAAAAAAGTCATTCTCTAATTAAGTGGAGTTACAATTTGTCTTACAGAAAAAGGAAATTTGAAATTTTGGTTAACTATTTTTGGACCTGTAGTAGTTTCAGTTAAGTATTCATTTTGGTTATGATTCGATTAAATTTTAGTTAGATGAAGAATTGGAAGAAGACCGCTGTGCCCAATAAGAAGAACACTGAAGCGAATAAGATGGCGCACCAGAGTGATCCTTACTTCCAGTATCCATGTTGTTTTTGCAACTAATGCACTCTAGACAATGACCGGATGGTAACCCGTTCATTCAGGGGGATACATACTAAAGTAAGGTGTGATTTTTAACTACCATATGTTTGTTACTTCATTGCTTTTAGATTGACAAAATCATTTACAACTGATGTTGTTGAGAAATTATCACTGGATAGGACTTACAAGAAAATAAATTTGAAATAACTTTGAAATAGAGTAGGGCTTATAACTAAAACAACAATCGAAGTACGGGTTGCCTTTTATTTCTATTATCTGACGTAAAAAATAATGTAGACTCCTTGAAAAGTCATTGTGCTATGTATTCTCCTTCTCATTCAAATAGATAACAATATTAGGCCTTTAAACGATGTATAAGTAAAGGTGAAAGCTGCTGCATTGTAACTTGCAGGGAGAATAGAGAGAAGTTTCTTCAATGCATAACATTTCTAAGAAGAAAACTTAAAGAACCATTGAATTTGACGAGGTATACAGGTTATATCACTTTTTATTAATGTCTGTATGTTGATTTCATTATGTACTGATCTAACTGTATTATAACTTACGGAATTTTAAGCAGGTGTTTGGGCCATCTCAACATAATGATATGTTTAATCATCCCATTCCACCTATGGTAAATGTAGTTTTATGAAGCTATGAACTTATATTGCTTACGATTTACAAAGGTGGTCTGTTCCTTATGCTTATCTATTGGTACAGAGTTAAGCATGATGAAATGGATGGGGACATATATGATTCAAATATATTTCCAAGTCAAGTTATGATTGGACTGTAGCTAACTTACACAAGTTCGATTGGCAAGAGGTTAGCCTTTCATCTAAGCTTCCTATTAATATGCTCTACTAGAAGAGCTTTAGTGGTGGTTGCTGATAACTACTCATTTTCTTATTGATTTTGGAGGAGGTGATCCTATCAAAACTCGCTAACATCATGTATATAACAAAGTAATTACGAATGGATATATATTGACCTTCTCTGTATAACAGCAAAAAACGAGGAACTAAAAGGAAAGTGTTCAAATGCCAGCCGCATTAGCCTCAACTGCCAATTACAGCTTTAGTAAGACGACGACTATCAGTAGATGCAGCAAGACAACAACCATATTTTGGTATGCAAATCCTATTAATATGCTAGATTAACCACAAATATATTAATGAAAAGTTGACCGGAATGAATATGTTGCTTGGTTCAGATATTCATTTAATGGTGCAATAGTTGTAAGTAATATATTGACTTTCTAAGTCATTACACACACTGCTACTAAAATTTTAACAATGTTTAGACTGATTGTCGAAGTTTCCCAAAATGCATGAGCTAAAAGCTAGAAATATTATTATGCATATTTTCAGTATGACTCATAAAAACGTTTAATTCAAGATTGCTACAATGTTTATGACTATTTGTACTTTACCATTTATGATTACATGAAATTTCGTTGTTGCTATTGACCGTCCATTCTCTTTAACTCATTATGTGCCTACTCTATAAATTTAGTTCACTTTTACTGTAATTCATTACTGCGTCTGTTATGGTTCCATAGTGTCGTGATTTTTATATAGTTTCCAAGAAAAAACAAAATTGATTATTAGCAACCTAATGTTTAGGCTCTTACAACTATATTGTACTTGAGTCGGCCTTCTAAATGAAATTTTTTATTACTTCACAACTCACATTACAGCTGTTATACACAATATTTGAACTTTAGGAATTTCACTACTTCACATATGATAGTTGCATAATAAATTTTTAAAAAAAGGGCCTAAAGTGGGGAAAAAATCCTATTCAAATGGTCATTTATTACTTTTAAAAGGGAGATGATATGTTTGGGCCATCTCAACGAAATGATATGTTCAATCATGCCATTTCACCTATAGTGAATGTAGTTTTGCAAGGTAACAATTGTAACGTATTCTCCCAAGGGCAGACTAGGACCAGAAAAACTTATACAATGGAAGGAGGGAAAACAAAATTGAGTACTTCACTAAAATTGTTTTCCTTAAAATTTATTAGTTTTACTGGGAATGATGTGAAATGCCACTTTTCTCTATCCACTGACTCAACTCCCAAGTAGTGGAAACCCCATAAAGTAAGAAGAAACTGAACAGAAATAACTCGAAGTTGATAATACGTCAGTGTCTACTGCGAATTAATTGTTCAGGTTTCTCCTTCCTAATTTGATTTTGATCAAAAAAAATTCCTATTCATTCGCATTTAGAGAATTATACGATGACTACCATGATATTATTCTCCATGTTAATGCACTGTTTATGCTAACTTGCATTGTTTATGTCTGTTTGTACTTTAGCATTTGTCAGTGCATTTGCTTCCACTGTCGCTATTTCCATGTGAATCTCTTTGTAGTATTCCTATGTCCCACTCCTATCTTGACCAGTGGATATTTGAATGATAAATCTTCCGTTAGAATCTATGGATCACCTGAGTACACCAGATCAACTGGGCATTATGTTGCATGAAGTTTGATCACATTTTATTTGTAGGTGATTTTTTTCGCTTTTGTTATGTTGTGGTTATTGTATATTGCCATGGACTCATGGCCAAAAGGGCAAAAGATGAGTTTTCACTAAATGGAAGTGATATGTTATTGAATGTGTAGTTAATAATACTATCAATAAGTAGTTATTCATTTGTGAATAATAACCATTTACTTATTCACAGGAATAACGGAGATGAGGATATCATATTGAAGATTGTTTATTGTCGAAATTGTCATTCCGACCCTCATTGCGTTAAAAACAATTGAAAAAACACCAATTACTACATTCAAATCTTTATTTCATTTCAAATAGATAGTAGGAATTGCAATTGCAGTGGGTATTAGTATGACCAAATGCAAGTTGGTGATTGGACCGTAATTGGATGCATGGTGAACTCCTGCCTATCATGCAACAGCTGACTGTCTTCTAAACTTTGGCACTGCATCCTTCATCCCTCCATGTATCTGGCCACCAATTATGCTAGAAAACCAGCTTGAGCTGCTCCATCAGTGGCAGTCAGATCATTCTCCACCATTCACTTCCAAGCAAGGTGTTCGATGGATCTGGAACTATTTGATATTATTTCTGGAATAAGTAAGAGTTGGGTGCTTGCATTAATGAACGATCTTTGCTGCAGTTTAGTCGATTTAATACTTGGTGTACATTTGCATTAACGTGAGACCTAACTTGCTGAAGAACTTCAAATATTTACATGCAAATACTTGAATGTACATTCACCCGGCCCAGTGGGATTGGTGACAGAGGAAGACCATTTCATAGCAATAATTTTTCCTCAATATTTCACTGTCTTAAATGTTTACATTCGTAAACTTACAATACTTATCTTTGTTTGTTTATGTTTCTTCCTCTATTCATACTTGGTAATTATGAATTATTTCTTCGTCGACTGATACAATCATTGTAAATACCATCATTACCATATATGGATTTGTCCATACATTATTCTTATTTTTGATACTAATTCAAGGATTATAAATGGTAGAATACATGTGTGTGGGCAGGTGTTATGTTCTTGTTAACTTATTCGACTGACTTTGTTAAAGTGATTTCACTTTTCTATTGATTTCAGCTTTTTAACTGTGAGTAGTGTGTAAATCAGCTCTGTTAAACTGATTTTTGAACCCCCAAAAACAATTTCTTTGTAAAACGAACTTACCTTACTGATGCTACCATGCACCTAAATATAAGGTTTGGAAAATACATTAGTAGTCATACTTAATAAATATATAGAACATGTGAGTAAGAATGTTTAATGCTTTATATTGCTGACTTTATGACCATAAATATTAAACATTGGACCAAAATAATTCTGCCTAATTAATGCATGTTTACGTATCCTGAAGCTTTTTTCGCAGCAAATTCATAATTTTGGCTATACGTTTGAATCTTAACAGATCATAGATTTAGAACTAATCGAGAATTTACTAAAAAAATTCTTACGATCACTTCTTTACTTATTTTACGTTTTAAACCAAGATTAGGAATACAATATTAGCAAAGGTGCCTGATGATATTGTCGTGGTAGTAATTATGCTTCAGTATAAGTGTTTGGATTTATTTATGAAAATCATTATCCTATCTTTTAGCACTAATATTAATATTTGTTACATTACCTTGATATTGATTTAATAGTTGATTACCATATAATTAATTCCTAAAATAACCTAGTCTCATTTGTGTTTTGATAAATGATTGATTTATGCATATACACACATAAAAAATGAAACATTACGTACACATCAAAGTCATTTTATATGATTCGAACAATCTTTCAAACATTATTTTTAATACCAAATTACTTATGCAATATATATATATATATATATGCTAAAACTCATTCTAGGATGTCACTTACTCTATCTCTAATGAGTTTACTCCACCTAAAACCTAGGTGTTCGCTCAACCTAAGCTCCGATACCAAATATGACGACCCACCATTCTTACCCCTGAGAACAACACTTAACACAACCTTGGTTTCATTTATTGTTGCCCAAGTGTCCAAAAAATGATTTGTGGTAGGGTTAAATGAAAAAAAAAAGGACAGAATAGAAAATTTTCACAGCGGAATGGTTACGTGTAATACAAAATAGTATAGTACGTAAGGTTACTCCTTAAATGGAGTTATTAAAGTTAGACAAAAGTACTACAACTATTAGACTCGGCAGTTATACACTCTGCCTTTACAAATGTCGATACAAAATAATTAGACATAACAGTGGAAATAGATAACTATATAGGTAATAGAACCTCCTACTCATCCATCGTCTTCAAAGAGCTTAAATAAAAACAAACTGCTCTCAGACTACTCAAATATAATTGAGTATCGGAGAGTTTAGGAAAAATAAACAATTTAGGTCTGACATCAAGTCTGGTATGAGTAAACTCTAAACAAAAAGGTGCAAAATAAACAGAAATATATGAGACCATGTCACAAATTACAGAACTGGTTTCCTATCACAATAACAACATCCAATCACAATAATAAATAATTGAACATCATGGATTTCTTATGGCACTTCCCGACGTGATTAAGAAACAAGTAAATTAAAAAATTGGAATCAAAGGAAAGAAGGGATATTTTCCAATAAATGTCTTGGAAGTGCACCCCCTATCGAAAGTATATCTCTAGTCAATATACATGAGAGGGTCATTATCTCCCATCACTCCTCTTGGGAACTCCAAGCCAAATCCTACCAATCTTACCATGAATTCGAGTATTTCACATCTTAATGCGCATAAACAAATTCATCCTAGAGTAGATATGGATATATCATAATAAGAGAAACCCTACATAACTTGGCCTCCACTAGCTTTCTGGTTTTAGTTATTTCCAACAAGAGATAAAAAATGTGATGTCCTGAAAATGTAGGCAATATTTATTTAATAATTTCCATTAATAATTATTTTAAAATGTGAAATGTTGATTTAATAATCTAATTCAAACAGAAATTATCTTTTAAAAAATAATAATCATTTAGTTTGACAAATGATATTTTTCAAAATTTATAATAATGATAACTTTATATTTGGGAATTTTATTCTTTTCAAAGTTAAATTTTTTATTTGAATGATAAAATGATCTTTCTAAGCTAATTTAAAGAATATTTTATTTATAATGTATATATGTGTATACATTGTAAATAGAGAATTTGATTTTTAATTTAAATTTAAATTTAATTTTAATAAGAATATTTTCCAATTATAATATATATGTGTATAACTTGTGAATTACAAATTTTGATATAAATTAGTATTGAAAACTTTTCAAAAGTTGATTTAAAAATCTATCTTATATTTTTAAAAGAAATTAAAATAAATATTTATTTTGTTTATAAAAATATAATAGTTTAAACTGTATAGTATGATAAAGGTTTTTTTTTGTTTTCTTTCAAAGATTGTTTTTTTTTGAAATAAATTTAGAATATATATATAATAAAGATCAATATCTTAGTTTAGAACTTTGAAAATAAGGGATAATTCAAAATTCTTTTCTTTTTAAATTTTTCTTTCTTGAAAATTTAGCTTTAAAAATATTCAAATAAACATCAAAATATGTAATTGTGTAAAGGTAATATACATGTAAACATTTAAAGGCTAAATGTAATAAAACATATAAAAACATGTTAAATTAAATAAGAAATTATTTTAGAAGAATTTAAAAACATTTATAAATTAAGATATTTATTTTAATATTAAAATGAACATGTGTTGGACATTTAACTCATAATAAGACACTTGTAAAACATTCTATAACATTAGATAACAAGTGGCAATGTTAATTTATTTTTGAAAATAATTATTATAGATAAGAAACTTAACATTCATTATTGTTCAAACCATTTTCTTTAAATGAAAATGTGAAATCAGATTTAAAGAAAACTGAAAACCAAATACAATATAAAATCTCAAAATCCAAATCTGTTTAAAATCTGAAGAAAAAAAATCTGCAAACAAATTCACTTGCAAATTTGAAATCTGTATGAAGATCAACTCATACTCTAGCAAAAAGATGGAGTTCAGCTGCAAATGATCAAAATCAATTAACAAATCACCAAGCAAATGCAAAACCCATATTCAACTTGCAATTAACAGTTCAACAGGAAATTCAGATCTGCTCCAGGAAAATGAATGTGCATCAGAATTTATCATCTGCTTCTTCTATAAATTGGTGAGTAAACTTCAATTTTTAAAAACAGTTCTTCTTTGTAAAATCAGCGCTAAATCAAATACTAGAACTCAAGTTCAAATGCAAACTGTTTTTTTTAAATTAAACTGCTGTAAATATACCTACTCTGTTTTCAAAAAAATGTAAATTTATCCGTTGCATGTGGATTGATAGAAATAATCATGTCTGTATGATTGTATTGGGATGATATTCTGTGTATACATATACAAATATATATATGTGTGTGTTGCTGTTGCCAGGCATCTACACACCTATTTCTGTTTTTAAAACTAAGATTTTAAATAGAAAATCCATTATCAACTGGTTTGATCTCTGTTAGGAATTGTTATGTAAATGAAAAGTGTTTGTTTAGTATAGATTTAGGTTTATAAATTATAATTTAGTTAAATTAAAAATCTGTTGTCTCTGAAGCAATAATAACAGTCATTATTTTCAATAAGCAAGAATATTAAACATCTTAAATTATTGAAACAGTTTTATAACTTGAATGCATGTATGAAATTATGATTTTTAAAACAAAAATCACATTTTTTAGTTGACTATGGTGTGAGAATTACTGGGTTGAACAGAATTGGAGTTTTTGGGTTTATCTGATTGCCTAGTGATTTTGGGATGTATGGTTCTTCCTGGAGGTGGAGGAATGATAGGTAAGTGGGGGAAAATTATCAGGTGGATGGTCATAGATTGGTGGCGATCGTGGTTGGCTATTTCAGATTTCTAACCCTAGTTTTCTAGAGGTAGGATTTTTGTAGCTTCTTAATTCCTCTGTTGCATCGAGTGACCTAAGGCTTTAGGGATTGGTAGAGGGGATGTATGCGAAGGGTTGGCCGGAGTCATAGGTGATCAGATGGTCGGAGGTGAGTTTGCGCAGTGATGTTTCCAAGTTGGCTTGGTTAACTCGAATTTGATTTCGAGCTTTTGTGGGCAGTCTGATGGTCGTAATCATATTGGAAGATGGTCGGCGACGTGATGAAGAGGGTTATGGTCGCTGGAGGTTGCCTGAGCGCCGGTGCATATGCATCGTGAAAATTAAGTTCTGATGAACTTTTGGGTATGTGCAGGAGGATGGAACTCGAGTTTTACTCGAGTAGATCAGTAATTTACTCGAAGCAATTAGGTTCTGCACTCGAAGTATTTGTTGATGGCCTCGGGTTATGTTAGATTCAGGTTATAAAACCTTACAGTGTTGTTGTTTTTAAATTTAAATGAAATTCAAATTTTAAAGCAGGATTAAACAAGGATTTTAAATTCAATGTTTTAGTTTAATGAACTTTTGAACCCTTGGTTTTGAAAATGAAAATTTTAAATTTTAAGAAGGGTTTAAATTAAGTTTTTAAAATCAAGTTTAAATAGAGTTTCAAGATTTCTATGGGTTCAATTTTGAATTTAGATCAGTTTTGTAAATTTTAAAATGTTAAACAAGTTTAAATGTTTTAAAAGTAGATTTTTAAAAATGAATTTTATTTCAAATAAATGTTTAAACTTGACAAAATTTCTTTTCTTTAAAATTTGAATGAAATTTATGATGTGTTTAACTAAATTTGGAAGGTAAGAAATCAATTTATTTTTAAGCTTGATTTCTTTAATAAAATTAAGTAATTTTGTTTTAAACTTTTCTTATATAAGTATCTTATATAAGTAATGATTGTTTTTCACTTTTATTTTAAGGTTCATAAATTTATTTAAATTTGGATAAATGTTTTTAAATGGTTAAACAATTGAAATCTTAAAATTCAAAATGGAATTTAAATTTAAATCGAGAAGTGTAATATTTTAAATACATTTGAATGTTAATGAAGTCATTAATAAAGTAAATGAATTATTTTATAAATAACTAGGATAATAAAATGGATTTAATTTATTAAAGAATTAAGGAATAATTTATTTATTTGATTTTAAATTAATGATTTAGATTAATTTATAATTAGTGATGATTGATAATGATTAATCTAAGATAAATTTCTAAGAAAGTAATTAAAGAAACGTTATTGGTTAATAAAAATAATTATCTAAGGATTATTAAGTAATTAATTAATGTGATTAATTTTGATAATTAATTGGATTTAATTGAATATAATCAATTATAATTTGTTAAGCATAATTACTTGATAAAATAATTAAGGGATTAATCACTTATTGTAATTAATTTTGATAATGTGATTTGTTTAAGTTAATTAATTTAGTTTAATTAATTTAAGATAATCATTGATGATTTAATAAGAATAATTATTTAATGTAATTAATGGTGCATTATTACTTAGAGAAGTAATAAATGATAATTACTGGAATGTAATTAGTGAAAGATGATTTATAATAAAGTAATTTGGATAATTACTTTTGTAATTAATCAAAGGATTAATTAATGAATATAATTAATTATGGGATAATTAATTTGTTAATGAGTAATTAAGGGTAGTTAATTGCTGGATTGATATTAATCAAATGTGATTAATAATTGTAGTTTAAGTTTTAGATTAATTTCTAAATGTAATAAATTTTAAACAAAATAATTAATTTAAATATAAATTAGAGATCATTAACTAATATAATTAATGATGTAATTTAGGATTGTTTAATTAAGGAATAATTAATAATTAAGTGATTAATTAATGTAATCAATTAAGGATAAATGTAATTAATTATAGTTAATTAATAAATGAAGTAATTAAATGTTAATTACTTATGATTAAGGTTAATTAATTTGTGAAATAAATTAAAGACTAATTACTTATTGTAATTAGAGAATGATTAATCAAAGATGTTTAACCAAGATGAATACTTAGTGAACGATTAATTAACTAGGTTAATTAACTAATGGATATATAAGCAGGATTTATAGATGTGGTAATTAATTTAATTTATTTAAATAAATTAGAGATATTAGTAATTAATTTAATTCATTTTAAATTAATTTTAGATCGTGGTTAACAAATCATTGCTTGTGAATCATTATTCCATTGGATGGTTGTGATCTCAGTAATCAGACGAGTAATATCTATATGATATGGATGCCTAGTTAAAGTATGATATTATGGATTATCTGTTTGTGATGATTATCTGTTTGTGATGATGATACGGGTTATCTGTTTATGATGAAAATGTGATTATCTATTTTGATATGTGAATTATCTATCTGTATGTATATAGATAATGATGAATTGAATTAATTGTTCAAACTAAATTCACTTGGACATTAAGATGGCGCTTGGATTTCGATGAGACCGGGATCGGGTTTCCAAAATTGGAATTCCAAAAACCACAGCGATCCAAATTAAACGTTAGATCGTGAATCTCAAGTGAAGAGTGAAGACTCGAGGTGTAAGGACTATACGTGTTAATACTCTGAGGGTGATTCCAATGCGAATTTAACGGGGGTAGTACTTTCAGGTTCGAGATGGAGATTCAGAGTGTAAGGGCTATAGTCGTTGACTCTAAGGGTGATTCCAAAACAAGTGTAGCGAGATAGTGCCTTCGGTTTCCTTCGAACCCGGAACGAACTTGTATGGATTTAATGCTTTAAGAACATCGTCAGGTGGATGATGAGCATTTTAAGATTGATGTGTCCTATAAAGGTAATCGTAGCCTCAAGCCTCATCAACCGGGAATGGCTAAAACATGGGAGGTGCAGCAAGGCTAAGTGGGTCATGCCCAAGTAGGATGAGATTTACCCCGTCTAGAGGTCCTTTTTTCTTTCGGTTGTGTGGCAGTTGGCGACGGCCATCTGCGGGGTGGTCTTGTTCGGGACTATTCAGTAAGGGATGGTTCCGGCTTTGTGTTGCAGGGGATTGGGAGTGATCCTCGATACGGTGCTTTAGGCCACGTACTGTGACGGGCGGTACCCCGGTAACCCTGCCATTGATGGAATCCAAAATCCAATAAGTGCCTGTACGGTTTTGATTGTGTCCAACTATGTTGGAACGTGAGATGTAAGCATTCCAGCTATTTCTGTATTTTATTTTGAAAACCCTAGACACTATTATAATATCATTGGATTTCCTATAAAATGTTTTGGTTAGCGTAAGGTAATTTTTTTTCATGTTTATGTGTGGAAAGTCTTACGTGATACCTTTTGTTTTCAAAGGATTTTCTAAAGTTAAACAACTTTAAACCCACTTACTCACACCAGACCCATGTCTGAGCCGAGTGTTTATTTTCTGTTTTATTAAACTCTTGGGTACTCATATTATGTATGAGTAGTCACGTGATTCAAGATTGCTTTGACGAATTCTGGAGGAGAATTGGAGCAGGAGGCTTCAGCGTGTAGATATATATAAAGTGGTTCTGCTGTGATTGAGTTGTATCTGTTTTCTATGATATACTTGAATTGTAATAACTAGAAAGGTGTTTATAACTGTCTAGTTTGTGTTGTATTAGCTATATAACTCTGATGTATATGGTACTATGTAATATTTTATGTGATATAATATAATTTATTCGTTCCGCTGTGAGATTCTGATGTTGTTTGTTTCTTTCTTTCCTATATTTTCTCTTTTCTATCCCTTTCTTTCTTCTTAACGATGCTTCTATGGAATGAAAGGCGGGTCGTTATATTGTGGTATCAAAGCGCTAGGTTGAGCGAATAACTAGGCTCTGGAGTGGTGTCTATCTTAAGAGAGCGTATTTGTAATTTTGAATATATATATATATATATATATATATTTCTACCTATTTGATTGGGTTACCTGTTCGGGTTTTCCAATATAAGTTCTAAAGGTAGATAGGGTAGTGGTGTGTGAAACACAACTACCAATTGTTGGAGTCTGAGTATTTGAGATTGGAAGTGAATCTGCTAGGGCAGTATTGGGCATCTTGAATAGTTTTGCAGTTGGTGTGAAGGATTTCACCGATCTCTGAAGAAATCTTTTCAAGGTTTGGAGTTTATCTTTAGAATGTAAGCGTAGTTGCATTCATGCAAGTGGATTTTCTTGAGCCTGGATCAGTTGGGAGTACTGAAGCCAGCGATGGTATCTTGTTAACTTTAGGAAGGAGTTCTGTCTATATTTGAGTTTGAGACTCAGTTTGGTAGAGTGTTTTGTGCTTGGTTTGAGATCGAGTTTCCTGAGGGATATCTGTCTACTGAAGGCTCTATTGTGGAAGTGGCTGATGTAGCTTTGTGATTCGATAAGCTTTTGGATAAGAATGCCTTTGGCAGCAGTAGCAGCTTAGAGGTGTTGAGTGTGCTATCAGGATAGTCTCTTGGCTTAGCTGTATCCTAGAGATGGAGTCTGAAAGCAGTATAGTAGCCTGTTTCTTCGATGGTTCAGAAACCTCTATGATTCTTTTGTCAGTAGGCCAAGCAAATGGTGAAGTTTGTCCATTTCTTCTGGAAGCTCAGCTGGGTGTGATGTTTGTGGTTGAAGGTGGACCACTAGTTTCTTCTTTTGGATTAGAAGGCTTAAGCTATTTTGATTTGAGAAGAGAGAATGGTTTCTTGAAATCTGAACCGAGTGGAATCGCAAAAGTGACTTGCGATGGTTAGGAAGCTCTCTGAGTAATCTTTGTTTGGATTGAAGCATCTCTAGAGGATGTTTGAGTTATCGAAGTGGTTTGGAATTTTTCTGGATATCTGCGAAGAAGTCAAGTTTTGAATTCCACATCAAGAGATTGAGTTCTGTTTCGACTTGGTTCTTGGAGCTTTACCGGTGGTTCAGCTTAGTAGGAGGTTCTTTGAGAGAGAGAGATATGTTTAAAATGGCAGGATTGATCGGATCAAGATTTCTGGTAGAATTTTTTCTATGGTGTTGTGACCGAATCAGATAGTTCACTGAGATTTTATGGAATTTGATGGACAATGTTTACGGAGTGGATTGATCAAGTTGTACTTGTATTCATCAACAACATTCTCAAATCAGAGTTGTGCACCGGAAGCATAGTGGCAGCTATTCCATAATAGAAGCAACGGCCTATTCATTGGGAATTTGTGTTTTGTCTTTGATCAGAGGATTTCTACAGGAAATGCAATTTGGATCTGGAGGCTTGGTTGTCTTGTGCATCTGTTTTGTTTTCCGAATAGGAGTAGTATGTTTGAAGCCTTCCGATGTTTGTGTAGTAGAGTTTATGTGGTGGTTTTTGATGGATCTTGGGAGACCATTTTGTTGAGTAGGATCTGGAGATCGTTTATTTCTTTGTCCAGAATTGTTTCGTGAAGCATCTGCGAAGATTTGATTGATCTAGAAGGTTGAAGGCAACCAGGATTGATATGAGAGATTTGTGGATAAGAGTATTGTATCTTTCTGTTTTCTCTTTAGGGTTAAGTGCTTGGTCTACAGGATTGAATTGCCAGTTCAGACGGCTAGGATTCATTATGTATTTCACGTATTTCTGAGGGAGTACGTGTATGGTCTATCACTGGTTTTAAAATCAGTAGTTCTGGGAGATTTGGAAGTTGAACAGGACTTGTCTATGGTCCAATTTCCTGTTTAGATTTGTAGATCTAGATACATAGGTGCTCTAGATCTGAGTGGTATAGCCAGTTTAGATTCTGTAGAGCGAGTATTCCGGTGTTTGTACCTGGGAAACTCTAGGGAATCTTATCCAAAATTTTGTTTGGATAGTTAGAATTATTTGTTTGAATTGGTTGCTATGGTCGCTAGTATTTGGTTAATAGCATATGTTTACTATTTTAAAATTAAAATCTGTATGGGATTATTAAATTACCTTTGCTTTTAAATTTCGGGGTCGAAATTCTTTTGAGGGGAGAGGAATGTGATGTCCCGGAAATTTAGGCAATATTTATTTAATAATTTCCATTATTAATTATTTTAAAATGTGAAATGTTGATTTAATAATCTAATTCAAACAGAAATTATCTTTTGAAAACTAATAATTATTTAGTTTGACAAATGATATTTTTCAAAATTTATGATAATGATAACTTTATATTTGGGAATTTTATTCTTTTCAAAGTTAAATTTTTGTTTAAATGATAAAATGATCTTTCTAGGCTAATTTAAAGAATATTTTATTTATAATGTATATATGTGTATACATTGTAAATAGAGAATTTGATTTTAAATTTAAATTTAAATTTAATAAGAATATTTTCCAATTTATAATATATATGTGTATAACTTATGAAAAAAAATATTTGATTTAAATTAGTATTGAAAACTTTTCAAAAGTTAATTTAAAAATCTATCTTATATTTTCAAAAGAAACTAAAATAAATATTTATTTTGTTTATAAAAATATAATAGTTTAAATTGTATAGTATGATAAAAGTTTATTTTTGTTTTCTTTCAAAGATTGTTTTTTTGAAATAAATCTAGTGTATATATATATAAAAGATCAATATCTTAGTTTAGAACTTTGAAAATAAGGGATAATTCAATATTCTTTTCTTTTTAAATTTTTCTTTCTTGAAAATTTAGCTTTAAAAATATTATTTTAAAAATATTCAAATAAACATCATAATATGTAATTGTGTAAAGGTAATATACATTTAAACATTTAAAGGCTAAATGTAATAAAACATATAAAAACATGTTAAATTAAATAAGAAATTGTTTTAGAAGAATTTAAAAACATTTATAAATTAAGAAATTTATTTTAATATAAAAATGAACATGTGTTGGACATTTAACTCATAAGAAGACACTTGTAAAATATTCTATAACATTAGATAACAAGTGGCAATGTTAATTTATTTTTGAAAATAATTATTATAGATAAGAAAGTTAACAATTCATTATTGTTCAAACCATTTTCTTCAAATGAAAATCTAAAATCAGATTTAAAGAAAACTGAAAACCAAATATAATATAAAATCTCAAAACCCAAATCTATTTAAATCTGGAAAAAAACAAATCTGCAAACAAATTCACCTACAAATTTGAAATCGGTATGAAGATCAACTCATACTCTAGCAAAAAGATGGAGTTCGGCTGCAAATGATCAAAATCAATTAACAAATCACCAAGCAAATGCAAAACCCAGATTCAACTTGCAATTAACAGTTCAACAGGAAATTCAGATCTGCTCCAGGAAAATGAATTTGCATCATAATTTGTCATCTGCTTCTTCTATAAATTGGTGAGTAAACTTCTATTTTTTAAAATAGTTGTTCTTTCTAAAATCAGTGCTAAAGCAAATACTAGAACTCAAATTCAAATGCAAACTGTTTTTTTTTAAATTAAACTGCTGTAAATATTCCTGCTCTGTTTTCAAAAAAATTAAACTACTAGAAAATGTAAATTTATCTGTTGCATGTGGATTGATAGAAATAATCATGTTTGTATGATTGTATTGTGATGATATTCTATGCATACATATACAAATATATATATATATATATATATATATATGTATGTATGTATGTATATATGTGTTGCTGTTGCCAGGTATCTGCACACCTGTTTCTGTTTTTAAAACTAAGATTTTGAATAGAAAATCCATTATCAACTGGTTTGATCTCTGTTAGGAATTGTTATGTAAATGAAAAGTGTTTGTTAGTATAGATTTAGGTTTATAAATTATAATTTAGTTAAATTAAAAATCTGTTGTCTCTGAAACAATAATAACAGTCATTATTTTCAATAAGCAAGAATATTAAACATCTTAAATTATTGAAACAGTTTTATAACTTGAATGCATGTATGAAATTATGATTTTTAAAACAAAAATCACATTTTTGAGCTAACTATGGTGTGAGAATTACTAGGTTGAACACAATGGGAGTTTTTGGGTTTATCTGATTGCCTAGTGATTTTGGGATGTAGTGGTTCTTCCTCGAGGTGGATGAATGATAGGTGAGTGGGGGAAAATTATCAGGTGGATGGTCAGAGGTTGGTGGCGACCGTGGTTGGCTATTTCAGGTTTCTAACCCAAGTTTTCTGGAGGTAGGAGTTTTGTAGCTTCTTGATTTCTCTGTTGCATCGAGTGATGTAAGGCTTTAGGGATTGGTAGAGGGGATGTATGCGAAGGGTTGGCCAGAGTCGTAGGTGATCAGATGGTCGAAGGTGAGTTTGCGCAGTGATGTTTCCAAGATGGCTTGGTTAACTCGAATTTGATTTCGAGCTTCTGTGGGTAATCTGATGGTCGTAATCATACTGGAAGATGGTCGGCGACGTGATGAAGAGGGTTATGGTGGTTGGAGGTTGCCTGAGCGCCGGTGCATATGCATCGTGCAAATTAAGTTCTGATGAACTTTTGGGTATGTGCAGGAGGACGGAACTCGAGTTTTACTCGAGTAGATCAGTAGTTTACTCAAAGCAATTAGGTTGTGGACTCGAAGTATTTGTTGATGGCCTCGGGTTATGTTAGTTTCAGGTTATAAAACCTGACAGTGTTGTTGGTTTTAAATTTAAATGAAATTCAAATTTTAAAGCAGGATTTAAACAAGGATTTTAAACTCAAAGTTCAAGTTTAATGAACTTTGGAATCCTAGGTTTTTAAAATTAAAATTTTAAATTTTAAGCAAGGTTTAAATTAAGTTTTTTAAAATCAAGTTTAAATAGAGTTTCAAGATTTCTATAGGTTCAAATTTTGAATTTAGATCAGTTTTGTAAATTTTAAATGTTGAACAAGTTCAAATGTTTTAAAGTAGATTTTTAAAAATGAATTTGATTTCAAATAAATGTTTAAACATGACAAAATTTCTTTTCTTTAAAATTTGAATGAAAGTTATGATGTGTTTAACTAAATTTGGAAGGTAAGAAATCAATTTATTTTTAAGCTTGATTTCTTTAATAAAATTAAATAATTTTGTTTTAAACTTTTCTTGTATAAGTATCTTATAAAAGTAATGATTGTTCTTCACTTTTATTTTAAGGTTTATAAATTATTTAAATTTGGATAAATGTTTTTAAATGGTTAAACATTTGAAATCTTAAAATTCAAAATGGAATTTGAATTTAAATTCAGAAGCGTAATATTTTAAATACATTTGAATGTTAATGAAGTCATTAATAAAGTAAATGAATTATTTTAGAAATAACTAAGATAATAAAAAGGATTTAGTTTATAAAAGAATTAAGGAATAATTTATTTATTTGATTTTAAATTAATGATTTAGATTAATTTCTAATTAGTGATGATTAATAATGATTAATCTAAGATACATTTCTAAGAAAGTAATTAAAGAAATGTTATTGGTTAATAAAAATAATTATCTAAGGATTATTAAGTAATTAATTAATGTGATTAATTTTGATAATTAATTAGATTAATTAATTGAATATAATTGACTATAATTTGTTAAGAATAATTACTTGATAAAATAATTAAGGGATTAATCACTTATTGTAATTAATTTTGATAATGTGATTTGTTTAAGTTAATTAATTTAGTTTAATTAATTTAAGATAATCATTGATGATTTAATAAGAATAATTATTTAATGTAATTAATGGAGCATTATTACTTAGAGAAGTAATAAATGATAATTATTGGAATGTAATTAGTGAAAGATGATTTATAATAGAGTAATTTGGATAATTGCTTTTGTAATTAATCAAGGGATTAATTAATGAAGATAATTAATTATGGGATAATTAATTTGTTAACGAGTAATTAAGGGTAGTTAATTACTGGATTGATATTAATCAAATGTGATTAATAATTGTAGTTTAAGTTTTAGATTAATTACTAAATGTAATAAATTTTAAAAAATAAAAATTAATTTAAATATAAATAAGATATCATTAATTAATATACTAAATGATGTAATTTAGGATTGTTTAATTAAGGAATAATTAATAATTCAGTGATTAATTAATGTAATCAATTAAGGATAAATGTAATTAATTATAGTTAATTAATAAATGAAGTAACTAAGTGTTAATGACTTATGATTAAGGTTAATTAATTTGTGAAATAAATTAAAGACAAATTACTTATTATAATTAGAGAATGATTAATCAAAGATGTTTAACCAAGATGAATACTTAGTGAACGATTAATTAACTAGGTTAATTAATTAATGGATATATAAGCAGGATTTATAGATGTGGTAATTAATTTAATTTATTTTAAATAAATTAGAGATAGTAGTAATTAATTTAATTTATTTTAAATTAATTTTAGATCGTGGTTAATAAATCATTGCTTGTGAATGATTATTCCATTGGATGGTTGTGATCTCAGTGATCAGACGAGTAATATCTATATGATATGGATGCTTAGTTAAAGTATGATATTATGGATTATCTATTTGTGATGATTATCTGTTTGTGATGATGATACGGGTTATCTGTTTATGATGAAAATGTGATTATCTATTTTGATATGTGAATTATCTATCTGCGTGTATATAGATAATGATGAATTGAATTAATTGTTCAAACTAAATTCTCTTGGACATTAAGATGGCGCTTTGATTTCAATGAGACCGGGATCGGGTTTTCGAAATTGGAATTCCGAAAACCACATCGATCCAAATTAAACGTTAGATCGTGAATCTCAAGTGAAGAATGAAGGCTCGAGGTGTAAGGACTATTCGTGTTAATACTCTAAGGATGATTCCAATACGAGTTTAACGGGGGTAGTACTTTTAGGTTCGAGATGGAGATTCAGAGTGCAAGGGCTATGGTCGTTGACTCTGAGGGTGATTCTAAAACGAGTGTAGAGAGATAGTGCCTTCGGTTTCGTTCGAACCCGGAACGAACTTATATAGATTGAATGCTTTCAGAACATCGTCAGGTGGACGATGAGCATTCTAAGGTTGATGTGTCCTATAAAGGTAATCGTAGCCTCAAGCCTCATCAACCGGGAATGGCTAAAACAGGGGAGGTGCAGCAAGGCTAAGTGGGTTATGCCCAAGTAGGATGAGATTTACCCCTGTCTAGAGGTCCTTTTTTCTTTCGGTTGTGTGGCAGTTGGCGACGGCCATCTGCGGGGTGGTCTTGTTCGGGACTGTCCAGTAAGGGATGGTTCCGACTTTGTGTTACAAGGGATTAGGAGTGATCCTCGGTATGATGATCTAGGCCACGTACTGTGACGGGCGGTACCTCGGTAGCCCTGCCATTGATGGAATCCAAAATCCAATAAGTGCCTGTACGGTTTTGATTGTGCCCAACTATGTTGGAACGTGAGATGTAAGCATTCCAGCTATTTCTGTATTTTATTTTGAAAACCCTAGACATTATTATAGTATCACTGGATATCCTATCAAATGTTTTGGTTTGCGTAAGGTAATTTTTTTTCCATATTTATGTGTGGGAAGTCTTACGTGATACCTTTTGTTTTCAAAGGATTTCTAAAGTTAAACAACTTTAAACCCGTTTACTCACACCAGACCCATGTCTGACCCAAGTGTTTATTTTCTATTTTATTAAACTCTTGGGTACTCATATTATGTATAAGTAGTCAAGTGATTCAGGATTGCTTTGACGAATTCCGGAGAAGAAATGGAGCAGGAGGATTCAGCGTGTAGATATATGTAAAGTGGTTCCGCTGTGTTTGAGTTGTATCTGTTTTCTCTGATATACTTGAATTGTAATAACTAGACAGATGTTTATAATTGTCTAGTTTGTGTTGTATTAGCTGTATAACTCTGATGTATATGATACTATGTAATATTTTATGTGATATAATATAATTTATTCGTTCCGCTGTGAGATTCTGATGTTGTTTGTTTCTTTCTTTCCTATCTTTTCTCTTTTCTATCCCTTTCTTTCTTCTTAATGATGCGTCTTTCTATGGAATGAAAGGCGGGTCGTTACAAAAAAGTTTAATAAATCCTCTAAAAATGGCAATATCCAAAGGAGAAAGCTGAATCTATAGTAAATATATCAACTTTTGAAGATAATTAAAAATGATCTTATATGAAAATTAAATTTCATACTCTTACCTCCACTCATCAATTCCATACAAGTGCTATCCCTTGGTTGAAAATGAACCCGGGAAATTTGAGGTAGGTTTACCTCTAGATATTGCCTTGGCGACATTTTTAACCTTCAAGACAGTTTGAGTTCCTGCCTTGATGTTTAGCGTTAAAGGTATGACTAAATCCTTTTTATATAAGCGATATTAGATTACGGAACTACTTTTCCATAATTGTATCAAACTTTTATGCTTTTAAAACCAAACTCATGCAGAGGTTTCACATTTAAAAATATTAACTTTAAACAGCACTATCAAAATGGTTAATTTTCTTCAATAGCATTATTCAAAATGATTAATCAACTTTAATTAACGATTAATTACCTCAGTTATCTTTATTCAAACTAACAAATTAACTTTATCAAATTCTAAACATCATTATTTAAAATGATTTACTAAATTTAATCGCTATTATTAAAGTGATTAATTTACTGAAAACATCACTATTAAAATGATTATTTAACCCTTAAACATTATTTTTAGAATGATTAATTAATCTTAAACATCATTATTAAAATGATTAATTGATCTTAAAACATTATTATTACAGTGATTAATTAATATTGAAAAATCATTAACAAAATGGTTAATTAACTTTAATAAATTCTTATTTATCCCTAAACATCTTTAGTTAAAATGATTAATTAATTCTAAAACATCATTAATAAAATGAGTAATTAATCTTAATTGCATCATTATTTAAATAATTAATTAACCTTAGTCGTCATTATTTAAAATGGTTAATTAATTTTAAATTATCATTACTAAAATACTTAATTAACTTCAATCACATCTTTATTTGAATAATTAATTAAAATTGCATAATCCATGCTTAAGATTTAACAAAAACTTTCAAAAGGAATAACATTTTTACAAAGTGCCGATAAAATGATAGTCGCATTACAGACATTTCTATAAATACTTTTCATGAGACATTTTCCAGCCAAACATCACATAACCTAAGTATGGGTATATGTACAAAAGCAAATAACAACAATGCATATATAGAGAACATATCTTATCTAATACTAATTTACTGGCATACAATCCAATGTCAAAATCAATATAATAGCAGAATGGAGATTTATTCTGCTAAATGGATGCCTAAATAATCTACTTACATTAATTATAGAAGAATGATGATTTATTCTACCCTACAAATGTCATCTATATTTAATCAAATTAAATGCTACCAGAACGGTGTTTTATTCTGCTAAACTGATGTTATCTATATTTAATCTAATTAAACGATGACACAACAATGTTTTAGTCTGCTAAACTGATGTTATCTATATTTAATCTAATTAAATGATATCAGAATTTTATTCCGCTATACAGACGTCATCTACACTTAATTTAATTAAATGATAACAGAACAATGTTTTATTCTACTAAATAGATGCCTAAAATAATTTAATTAATTAAGTTGTAGCAGAATAGGGATTTATTCTGTTAAACATATATCATCAATAAAACATTCATATTTATTAGACTAACTTAGTGACACAAACAAGAGATCTCTTAGTTTAAAGTTAATTTACTTATAAAAGAAAACTGACTTAAAGTATAACGAATGGAGTTTAAAATAAACCTTTTACTGAAAATAACTAAATCCCAACTTAATTATTACTTAAAGCTTAATTAAATATTAATTAGTACATAATTAATACATAATTATTTCATAATTAATACATAATTAATCTTAGTTTAGCCTTAATTAATCAACTATTAATTAAAATTAATTAATTAATAATTAAGTAAATAATTAAAATCTAATTAAATAATAATTACATATAGTCTAATTAAACTTTATTAAATAAAAAATAATACTTAATTACTCTTTGATTAATTAATGATTAATTAAAACCTTCTTTATTATGTTAATTTCATTAACTTAATTAATACTTAAGTTCTAATTACTTTACTTAATTACTGCTTATTTACTAATTACCCTTAATTAATTAATAAATAAATAATTTATTTATTAAGCTCAAACTTAATTACAAAATAACTAACCATTGTACTTAATTAGTGGTTTTAAAAAGTTTTTAAAAACATTTAGAAAGTAATACTTTTAAATTTAGGAAACATTTATTTTTCTCGAACTACATCCATAACGACTATCATCGTAGATATCATAACTTCAATAACTGTTTTACATCTCAAATACTCCTTTAAGCTATTACTTTTCCTTAACTTACTTTATAAACATAATATAAATTTTTTCACGAAGTAAAGAGTAAAGTTTTGGAAACTAAAAATGAAGTTTAAAACTTATAACTTTTCTAGAAAACACTTAAGTAAAAATGAAGTCTAAAACAAAGGATCTCGATATTGCAACAACCACAAATCAAGTGTTAACTTTTTCTTTAACTTACTACATTAATGCTTAAGCTTATATATCCAAATATATGACATAAGCACATATACAAAGTATAGATCATAACTTTAAACGTCACTTAACATTTCTACTTCATTTCCAAAACCACAACAAACATTACCACTGATTCACATATATGTAAACAAAAGCAAACCACATTCAAAAACAACAACTAGAAACAAATTATTCCTACTAAATAAAAAATTTAAACGTTGATTTTAAAGAGAAATTTACTCACCAAAAATCAGCCGAATCAAACCAAAACATGCACAAACTCTTCACCAACACCAAATCTTAGATTTCCTTTATAAAAATTGAATTTTTGTGGACATAAACTGGCCTAAATGGTATGTCCATAGGGAGATATGGCTCGACCTTGGGTTGAAAAGGTGGAGATGGGTCTCTTTTTGGTGGTGAAGTGGTGTAGAGAAGAAAGCTAAAATTTTTAATTATTTTTGCTTAAGGGAAAATGAAAAATAAATGGTTTTTAAGTTTTAGAAATTTATGGAAGCCTTGGAAATTTTTAAGTAAGCTTGGAAAAATATTAGAAAAGGGATAATGAAATGAAAAATGAGGAGAAAAAGGGTAGGAATTTATTATTTTACAAAGTACATTTGGAAAATTACTAAAATGACCTTCCTTACATACCCTCCACTCAAAATCATCACATCACCCTCTCCTACCTTGTTCTACACATCAAGACAAGGCCCTCCCCTTTATCCACCATGTAAATCTCTTCCTTGTACTGTCATGTGAAAGTGATATTTCATATCTTTCTTCTTATTTAAATTTAAACTTCCAAAAATGTCACATCTTACTTGTTGCTTAAGCAGACACATATTTTTATCTTTACTAAGTTACTAATCCATATTTATATTAATTACAAGTGTGTATATTTTAACTCAAATGGGCACAAGGGTGTTCACAAAATTGTAAACAACTTTCTAATGGTGCAAAATTGAATTTTTGAAAAAAACTTTCTGGTCACATTTTCTATTTTTCTTTTAACTAATTATTTTTGTAAACGTGTTTTAAAAATAATTTCACCATAACTAATTAATATTTAAGAAGGGCATTTTGAATAATAAAATCCATTTATTAATTATAAAAATTATTACATATCCATATTTAAAGTAATTAAATTTGGGTCATTACATTTTCTCCACTTAAAGAATTTTGACCCCGAAATTCCACCACAACCCAGAACTAGAAAGAAACATCCAAATTATTCTTATGTCTGCATGATGTTCATAGATTGTCCTTATGAAAAAATATGATTTGATCTCTACTCAAATACATAACTCCTCTTCTGAATTAGTTTCGCTCGGCCTATTTCCTAGTATGGACTCCGATCAAGCTCTTTGATCAAGAACCTTTGTCTCCTTGCATAGCGATATACTATAATACAAAACTTAGGTTTCATATCCAGAACCATTACCAAGCTTTCGCCGTCAAAAATCAAATGATATGTCCTTATTTGGAACGTTGTGACATACCTCAAAGTCATGTACTCGAATCTTGGATCCAAACTATATGAAAATAGGAATGATCTATGTCTAACTTACGTACTTATCTTTTTGGTTTTCTCTAATACCAATTTTATTTCTGCTAAAATTATTTATGAAAGAATTTCATAAAACTAACTTGAGCTTAAATTTTCTAATACTCTACTACATCCTAAGAGTATACACCACTATCTGGTTCAAACTTTTCTATGTTGAATTTATTTCTCTTAAGTAAACTCTAGTTACCCGACTTTATTTCAGAACTCTTTTGAAATGGTTTTTATATATTTTAACCATAGAAAATATATTTATATAGCTCGATTGAACTTAAAATGATATTAGGGAACTGGGTACTACAAAATTGTATTGTATGTTCCCTTACTAAGAAAGGAAATACTTAAGGGAAGTGCTTACCATCCGATCACCTCTCTTTTCCATTTTTAGTTATTTTTGGGCCACTTGAACTAGTTAACATAAAATTCTTCTTTTATTTTAAAATCCACTTTATAAAATTGAAAAAATATGTACTTCTTACTCAAAATTCTCTTTCCAACATATTCATACTTGTAAAACTTTCAAGTAATATTATTTATTATTTTCTCCAATAATCACTAAAAATGATAATATACGTATTTTTTTCAAATCAACTCATGCTTTTTAGAGTTAATCAAAATCTACTTTATCAAAATAATCTTAAAGAAAATTGCTTTGGTATCATTTTCTCACTTAGAAACTCGAAAATAAATACCAATGATGTTGTAGTCATTATTAGAATCATTTTCTAGTAATCGAAGTGAGTTAGTGCTTCCTACCTTTTTGTAAAGTAATTTCAAAATACTTTCATTCATAAATACTTTTCAAAATGATACATTTTTTTTTTCCAAAACTTCGAAAATAATTTCCAAAACTCAATGGATTCGGTTCTTGAATTCTCATTTTGAATCTTCTATCATTGATAACCCCTATAAATAAATCATACTTATATAATTCCATATTTTTTAATAAAAACATTTCACAATGTTTATTCTTAGTTTAGATTATAATAAACAATCCTTATTAAAAACAAATTTAAATTTAAATTTTATCCCAACGCTATCACCAAAAGCCTTATAATCAAATTGTGAAACAGAACTCATAGGGTATTCATATTTAATTTAACTAAGGAAATAAATGCTCATAAACTATCTAAGCCTAACTAATCAACAATAGATTGTATGATCAAATATTTTCATTCTTCGACAACAAGCATACCCTAAATAACTATACCAGTTTCCTGAAAATTTTATTTTATGTATAAATTATAATCTAGGTAAAATAAATTCATTTGCCTAATTTAAAACAATACTATGTCGGTTAGTTTTGTTTAAGTGCTTTAGAGATCCCTATTAATAACATTAGCTATTCGTATTGATCTGGATCCATAAACCAGTCGACAGATTAATCAACACGATATAAAAGCAATTTTATAAAAATAACAAGCATGCACTCTTATGTATATGCTAAAACTCATTCTAGGGTGTCGCTTATCCTATTTATAATAAGTTTACCTCACCCAAAGCCCAGGTGTTCACTCAAACTAAGCTTTGGTACCAAATGTGGCCACCCACCATTCTTACCCTTGAGAATGACACTTAACACAATTTCAGTGTTTATGTATCGTTGCCCAAGCATCTGAAAGATGACTCGTCATAGGGTAAAACAAAAGAACAGAACGTGAGTGAAAAGAAAATTCTTGCAATGGAACAATTACATATAATACAAAATAATATAGTACATAAGTTTACTCCTTACATGGAGTTATCAGAGTTACACACAAAAGTATTACAACTATCAAACTCGGTGGTTATACACTCTACCTTTACACATGTTGATATAAAATACACATATATAATAGACATAACAGTGGAAATAGATAACTAGATAGGTAAAAGAGCCTTTTTCTCGTCCATCGTCTTCAAAGAGCCCAAAGAAAAACCAACTACTCTTGGACTACTCAAACACTACACCAGAAAATACCTTTAGTAGCGTTCAAAAAACGCTACCAAAACTTTTAGTAGCGTTTTAAAGAACGCTACTTGAGGTCGCGCAACTAAAAGTATGATTTTTTTGGTTGCTTTTTAATAAACGCTATGAAATGTTCGGTATAAATGCATTTTTAAAGGTTAATAAAGGTTTTTTGCAGCGTTTACAAAACCTTACCAAAACTAACATTTTGTGCAACTAAAAACTTTTTGTTGCATTTATTTTATTCCACTATAAATTTAGGAGGTATCTTACATTTAAAAACGCTACTAAAAGGTATTGATTGTCTTGTAGCATATTTTAAATGCTACTATATACTGTTAATAGCTTATATTATTTCCAACAACCAGTTATATAATGGTCATATCAAAATCAACAACAATCGTATAATTACCATATCCAAACCAACAATAAATCATATAATTATCATATTTAAATAATTGAGAACACATTAATCACACAAGTATAATATGCATAACCATTTAGATAATAGTAATTTGACAAAATGAGAAAATTCACATACCACTAGTATTCACCAAAAAGTTTACACAAGCAGTGCTAACCAATATCATAATACAAAGAACAATTGAAATCATGTCCATTATTGCTGATGGTCTTCAATACAGAAAAGCTAATTACCTGTAAACAAGGTTGATAATCAACAACAAGAATTTGTCATGAATTATCAAGTAACATTCAAACAATATTAATGGATTATTATTCAAACAAGCATATAAACAATCAAGTCATCAAGTTCACAACACTTCATAGCTCATGTCATGATATTACTTATGTAACTTCTACTGTTTACTTGGTCATGAATTAAAGGATTGGGACGACCATTTTATATAAAAAATTGAACGGGCAACATCCATTTCAGTCCACCTAATGGGAATGTAAGTATGCTTCTTTTACCACGAAAGGTTTTAACATGAATTGTACTTAGATATATGTTCTGAATCCTGACTTTTAATTTGTTGCTAGATGTATAATTTAAGTGCAATTAATTATAGGCTATAATTGACAAGTTCTTTAATTTTACCAACATGTAACTATTTGATTTTGAATTGATTAATTAATCCTAGCTCATTTGGCATTGTTTAAGTTACCCATTTTTAATATGATCAACAAATCTTCATGCTGGTTACCATTTCTCAATACCCCTATGTAACTATTGTTACTGCTGAAGAATTGTCGACCTTTGTTGCAAATTAAAAGGGTAATTTAACAAATAACGCAACTGCAAATTTTGTTGTTCTGTAAAAAGGCAAATTTGCAACTTCGGTTAATGGAAAATTAAAAGGCTAATTTTCCATATTAATTTGGAGAATTTACTGGTTAATATAATGAGCAAGACAAAAGAAAAGGAAAAGAGTCAAAAGACAAAAGAAAAGGAAAAGGTATTATAATATACCTTATCAGTTAATTTCCAAAAGCTTTACTTTCATTTGCTATGTCCGGTTCCTAAAAAGAGACTAATTTTGATTAGGTAATAAAAAACTGTGTGTATTTAAATAACATATCAAATTACTAAAATCAGATGAAGTTATTCATACAAAATACTTACAAGCATGAGTCTTGAGTTTTTCTAGCACTATGCACCAACCAAATAACGGAGAGAAAGAAAATTGGTGTTATTTGGTATCAGGATCCATGTAATACCGAGCACTAAAAGCAGCCAAATGTACATAAAACGCTGGTGGAACTGTATTTACCATTTGAATCAGATAACATTATTTACCATAACCTTATATAACCTAGTAAAGGCTGGTTTTATACTATAAGAACATGCACCTCCCAAGAACATGATTCCAAATACATGTTTTATAAATTAAATAAATAGAGTCTGTTGTCTCTATGAAAGATATTTATTACAAGACGGCTTCACAACATATTTTTAAGCAAAATAATTAGTTAATTTACCACATTAAACTGTCCAAATGAATGAAGCATTGGTGTTATTTGGTAATCTTTTGTTTAAACAACCATAAATTCCTACCAACTTTTTATAACACATTAAAATACCTTAATTGCAATTTTCTTATTTGCATTTTCATTTTTTAAACTTTTCTAAAAGGTGTTTTCTTGTTTCAGTTTCCACTTTGAGCTCATAAGTTATTCCATATTTTACAGTGGCAAAATGAATTAACAGACGCATATGTGTAAAACAAATCGTCAAATGAGAAAACCAAACAAAGCACTAAAAAATATCAAATAAAGTAGGTTGATAATAGCTTACCAATAAAGAAAGACCTTGTGCACCTTGCATAGCTACAACATAGAGCATTGTTTGGTTTATAATATAATGGCAATAAACAACAAAAGTTAAATCTAAGAAATGAATTCATTACATATGACACAGGTTGTTTCTAAGTGTCTGCAAAGCATCAATAGAAAAATTATTTTCATCCCATAAGACATGGTAATGCGCTGGGCGACTTGCGCCCTGTAAGAATTTACATTGTCAATTTAACAATTATCATTGAAGCTTTACTAACAGCCTACTATAAAATATAGCATGGTACATTCGATAAACTTACATGAATGCCAGCATGACTGCAGAGGTAAAAGTCAAATTTAGTTGGATGGAAAATGCTTTAATCAACAACAGTACCTAAAATCAGGTAGCATGCAAATTAAGAAGTATAAAACATGCTTGAAAAAAAAGCAATCTGTCAACATGAATTTTGTGTGCAAAGGTTGTCTGCAAAAATAATCAGTAATGACTTGGCTGCTATTCAAAGAGGATACCAGGAAATATATTTCCACTCTCGTCAACAGATGTCAAGTCTCTATGATTATTTGCAAAAAATCATGTATGATGACGTTTTTGGACAACCACAAATGTTACAAAGGGCTAATATTCTGCCTCAAGAGAAGCATAGGCGTAAAAATAGAAAGGAACGAGTTGCGTTAAATTGTAGCATTAAATCATAAAAATGAACATATATGGTTGAAAAATTGATTACCTTTTGAATCGCATCAAGTTCAAGTAAAAGAACTTGATAAAACTGCCCTTCGCTCACACCATCTCCGAGAAACAAAATTAATTCGGTCGGTTGAAAAGCATAATATGCTTAACAGTATAAATTGAGTTAGGCATAGTTTGAAATAAGTCAAGTTAATCACGGTATACAATGGAAAAGAATGTATCACAACATACCAGTAAAAGATTATTCACTCAGGTTTATGCCCAGTTGATTTCCTTAAGGATATAAGCAGCTCCCTGTATAGATCACAAATGTTTTTAGCAACTGCAAGAGTTCATACAGCTGAAGAATTACAGATTAAAAACAAAATATACAAACTTGATCATTCCACCATAGTGCTTTGCACCCTCGGTATCGGTCTACTCACTATATAGATCTTGTATGAGTTCCAAACGATGTGCTTGTGCACATACCAACCCAGCATATTTGGTTACCTTTGGCCAATTTTGAGAAGTAATAACCTGCATCATTTATGTTCATATAGACACCAATTCAAGCAAGATAAAATTATTACAAGATAATGATGATGCACATTGATTAGGGGGTTTCAAGGAGCTGTTGCTAAAGATAAACCTAAAACCACTAATGCTACTAATGCAGCTACTGCCTCGAATCAAAAAGGACAAGCTAAAGCTAGTGGCAGTAAAGGAGGTCCTAAGGTCATTGCTACTTTTGAACAGCAATCCGAGGCTTTAACAATTCGAGTAATGCTTCAAAAAAACCATAAATAACATAAATTTTACTAAGGTGTTCCTCTCTAGTCCAACTATTTCAGTACATTATGTGTATGAGACATAAACAGCGTGTTTCCTGTAACTAAAAGAGAAAAGATTAAAGATTATAACAAATGAAGTAATTATTTCGAATGGAGTTGGAAAGGAATATGAAGGTAGACTAACTCGATCCATACTAATAACTTGCTTAATGGCTACTTCTGGTGGATTTATTTTTGGATATGACATTGGAATTTCAGGTTTGTGTTGTGAGTTCTTGTACTAACTGATGATTTATGTGATTTTTGTTTGTGTAATTAGTTACTATATACAAAATTTATGTGTTGTAGGAGGATTTCCACTATGGAGCCATTTCTGGAAGCATTTTTCCCTAATCTATTAAAGAGAGCTTCTACAGCGAGCAAAGATCAGTACTGTGTTTATAACAGCCAAGCATTAACTGCATTCACATCATCGTTGTACGTTACTGGGTTTTTATCTGCTCTTGTGGCTGCACGTGTCAATGCTGTAGTTGGGCGAAGAAATGTTATGCTTATTGGTGGTACCACATTCTTCGTTGGAGCAGCCATAAATGCTGTTTATAATCCAAAGATGCTAATAACCTCAATAATCGCTACTGCTTTTGTACAAAGTAGTGTTTATTGAAGCAACACTCACCCTTCCTCCAAAACATGAAACAATCATGTTCTTACTGATAATGGCTGCAAATATGCAGTTGCTTTAGAAAACCATCCAAAATCATCACTAAACATAAAAGTGAATAAATTACTCAATAAAAAAATTCTAATTTTGATTTCCAACAACTTAGAATTGAAGTGCTATCATGTTTAAGCACATCTACCAAATTCTCTACTTATAATTTGACGCTCCGTGAAAACTCTCGAGATGACAGAAACGACATCAAGATTTGTATTGTATATTTTAATAAGTTACTAGCGCAATTGACATTTATGTTCAGCATCCAAGTCGAGAGGAAAATATTAACGATCCCGGAATGAAGCATTCATGAGGCTCACTTGTTAATTTTATCAAACTTAATTATTATTATTATTTTACTAAAAACTTGTTAATTTTTTAAAAAAATAACTTTTTTTTATTGTTGTTGTTCTTACTACTGCTGCTGCTACTACTACTATACCATTATAAAAATGTATCTTAGATAGAACTTATAAGTGGATCTTGTGGTTTATCATTCAATATGCAAGTCATTTTCTTTTAGATATGAGGAATGAGTCCCTGTTTTTTCCAACTGAAAATGTAATTATATAGCATCAACAATTATTAAATAAAATGCTTGTTATTGATGATGTACAACATATGACTTATCCCATAAAGTCAAAATCTCAAATATTGGAAGTGAAAACAAAAAAAATATGTTGGGAAAACTAACTTAAAGATCGTACATTGAACTACAAAGAATATGAAGATTAACAAGGAAACAGTAAGCTGCCCTCTGTAACGGAGCAGTGTGTTCAAAATAGCATCACAAGTAAATTTTTCCTTAGAGTGGATTTGAAACCGTGGATGAAACTTAGCTTCTAATTTTCACTAGATTAGAGGACAATGTCCCTTAATTTGACTAACGAATCATTTAGTTTAAAACTGAACTATAGATGCATGAATTGATCATGTATGTTTCCTCTGGTGCAGTCCGTTATGTAGAGTGTTTCATATATAAACATAATTGATTTTATTTTACTTTATTTTTTATTGTATCAAACACATTAACTTGTTTGATTATTGTAGTCCTGTTGAATTGCTGCCTCTGCTTTTACTTCAATTTTTTTTCCTTCTACTATAGCAATCATAGTTACAAACTTAAAAGGCTTTATAATGCATGCTCGTATTGATCAATAAAAGGAAGTTTATGTAAAACTCTTCATTATGAATAGTGAGAACTCACTTAACTGAAAAGTTGCTCCTTCAACCTAGAGCCTTGAGCATTGTACAAGGACATGGTTAGTTTTCAAAATAACAAGTAAATGAATCAATTATAGTAGGCATGAATCTGTAGTCACTAAAAGGAAGTAGAGCTTAGTGGCTATGAACAGAAAGTATAAGTTAGTAGGGCACGTTCGGTGGTTATAAACATTGCTTGGCAAGTGCATGGTTTTCAATGATATGTTGTATAGGTAAATTTGCAGCATATAATTTAAATAGGAAGTATAACTTATACTGTCACCTATTGTTATGTATTGTCATTTTGATGCTATATTTTTTGGTACATAACGAAGGTAGGTGAAATAATTATGTACTGTCATTTTGTAATTGAGGCATAATTGCTTTTGCAAGGATATAAAAAAATTCTTTTAGTTCATACTCTACTCACCTGCTACAAAATTTTTAAACGAATATAAACAAAAACAAAAACATCCTTGAGCTTTGCCCAATAAATGCAACAGCTTTAACTAAGTCTCCCATAGTTGCCAATGAACCCATTATGTCTCTAAGATGGATTATAGTATCATTATCGTAGCCAGCAATAAAGCGAGGCTTGAAACAATATAAGTAGAAATTATGATAGACTCTACTTGGTAAAGAAATTATCATACATGGCTTAGCATTTCCCGGGACAGTGCAGGCACTTCCTATAACAGACAGTGTGGCCACACACTTCCTCTACAAATAGTGTAGGCACTTCTTGTAACAGGCAGTGTGGCCAGGCACTTCCTTTACAGATAGTGCAATTTGTACTCCCTATAACAGGTAATGCATAGCACTAGCTGAAACAGGCAGTGCTCAACACTGCCAGAAACAGGCAGTGCTGGTTGCACTCCCTGTAACAGGTAATACATAGTACTACCCGAAATGGGCAGTGCTCAACACTGCCTTTAGAGGAGTGCTGGTTGCACTCCTTGTAACAGGAAGTGATGTTCCCTACTTCGACAGGCGGGTGGCAAGGGAAGAGAACTTTTTAAGCCCATTAATTTGAAAGAAGGATATGCGACAAACATTATTGGCACATTCAAAGATACATGGTACATCATCAGCTTCATTATGCATCTCCATTCTACGGCTCCATTATTTTTCTTTTTCTACAAAATTGTTCATGAAAGTTGATTATTTTTGTACCATATATATAGGTAGAATAGTGGTTAAAATTTTCGAATTTAAGTGTATATATTACGAAGTACCCGAGTTATAAATATTTTAATTTTGTAAAGTCATACGACAAAAGGCATTAATATGACTAAAATAATAAAATGGAAATCTTGCACTTTTATCTATCCATTCGTTATCGACTTCTATCTCATCACTTAAGCATCCAGAAAAGAAGACCTCATCACTACTTATAAGCAGTGCATTATCATTGCTTGCAGTTTCTATCACACAACAAGAAAAGTTCAAAGAGTGAACGACATAAAAGGAAGTCTAGTGTGCAATGTTTTACTATAATTTAGGTTAAATTATAGGGGTTTTCTATGCAGTAAATTCAAATGAACAATAGCTGTGTAATGTTTCATTATTACTCCTAGTATCCTGCAAACACTTTCTAATGTGATGTATTTGAGATTAAAATAAAAGTAGCATATTTTTAGGCCAATATATAATATTATCAAAAATGCCTTTTAAATCCATATGTTGTAGGTGCATGTTTGATATTCGAAGTTGAATAACTGCTATTACTTGGAAGATGGTTGTAGGAAAAACGACAAACTATTAGAAGTGGTTCATCATTAAACTAAAAATCAATGTGTATATAATCTCTAACGTGTCCTCCTCTTTGCTCATGTGGAGGTATGTTTGTCCAGTTTATACAAGTAAATTAACACCTTGTTTTTGCCAATCGGAGGTATCATTATATTTCATGATCAAATCAGTTTTAATTACATAGTTACATATATTCTATTTTGTTTGGGCATTCAAAGGCTGGAACTGGTGCAGCATCACATGGATAATTTACTAAAAAAAGGGTCGTGCTAGTTTATCAGCATTCAACAATTATACTTTTTGTTTAAAAAATGCAACCTCGAAGGTAAACAAAAGATATTTTAATATATAGATTACTGGAACATATTCAAGATCCTCTTTAATTTGGATACGCTGATTTGAAATATTCTCATCGGAGAATGTAAGTTGTTACTTCTCCAGATGTCTTATCATCCTCTCAATTTTTCGCCTCCTGGAAACATAAAACATCAAGTGAAAAAAGATAAAATAACACTCAAAGTATACCGTTAACATAATGTTGGTTTTTATATAGATGCATGCATATACCTCCTACCAAAAAATTTAATCCTTTTCTCTCTGAACTATCTTTTCCGCTCTTTCGCCAATCGAGATTGAAGCTCAAGTTGCTTCTTAAGCTCTTCCAGTTTACTTTCTCGAATCTTCCTGATTTCAAAAGGCAGGTTCTAGGAAATTTCAAAATAAATTAAAGTCAACAAAGACCATAACCACAAATAGGAACTATGCCTTCAACGTTTTGTTTATTATTTCCAACTATAAGAAACACAATTGCTTCTCCATCATCATCTTTATCAATGAATATATAAACTTATTAGGCATTATAACAAATAGTACAATTCTAAACTTCTCAAAAATTAATGCCTTGCAACCAAGCATACGCTGCGTAGATCAAACTCGGTTCTTAACAGACGCTGATTTAAACCTCTTCTTCCCCTTCGTATTATCAACTTTCAACCCATTCGGCTTCATTCCAATCGACCGCTGATCGTTTGGTCTCCGTGTAGCATTCTTGTCGACCAGCGTGGCCTCTATCCTGACTCTAATTGAATTCCCATTTTGACTCAAACCTTTAAAACGTTACACTATAAAAACCAATTTTCACAAAATCGACATAACCCAAATAATAGTCACACAAAATCAAATCAAAATAATCGATCCAGTTGAAATAAAAAAAACATACCTATTTAGGGTTTGTGTAGAAATCTTGAGCGGTTAGACGTGGTATCCGATTGAAATGGTTGATGAGGGCGGAGAGGGCTAGATGATGATGATGATGGAGAGCGCGAGCATGGCGATGAGGATGGAGGAATCGGAGCACGAGGTAAAATTTGATGAAGTGAAAAGGCAAAAAAAATTTGAAGCTGAAGAGGAATAAAGGAAGAGTTAATTTTTTTTCTAAGTATTGAGGATGGAGCAAAACGTGACAGAACAAAGGGGAACAAAAAAATTTGGAGCCATGAAATTTTTATAAAGGCGGGATGGACGTGAAATATTTTGTTGTCTAAATAACGTAGGACAAAATATTATTAGTTACACTAAGCAATATACACTACCACTTATTGCGTGTGACGACCCGTCTTTCAAACCACAGAAAGACGTTTCATCAATAATTAAAGAAATAGATAGAAATAGAAAAGATAGAAAGAAAGAACAACAACATCAGAATCTCACAGCGGAAGCGAAACAAAATATAATAGTACACATATCCATTACATAGTTTTACATATCAGAGTACACAAAATAATACGACTTCATTACATTAGACAGTCATAAGAGTCTGCCTAACCATTACATCCAAAATACAACATAAAAATGTCACAACACATTGGATATAGATAGATAGATACATTTGGTCTCCAGCTCCAGCTTCCTGAAAGATTTGAAAATCCTAACCTGATCACTTGGCTACTCGTAAAAATTTGAGTACCCAAGAGTTTAAGAAAGACAAAATAAACTTCGGGTCAAACATGGGTCTGGTGTGAGTAAACAGGTTAAAGTAGTTTAACTTCAAAAATCTTTTGAAAAAAATGTGTATCACGTAAGACTTCTCACACATAAACATGGGTAAGATTTTACCTTACGCTAACCAAATCATTTGATAAGAAATCCAGTGATATTGTAATAGAGTCTAGGGTTTTCAATATAAAATACAGAAATAGCTGGAATTCTTACATCTCACATTCCAACATAGTTGGGTACAATCAAAAACGTACAGGCACTTATTGGAGATTGGATTCCATACAATGGCAGGGCTGCTGGGGTACCGTCCGTCACAGTACGAGGACTAGATCACTGTACCGAGGATCCACCCTAAATCCTCTGCAACACAAGGCTGGAACCATCCCTTACTGGATAGTCTCGAACAAGAGAACCCTGTAGTTGTGGCCAACAACTGCCCACACAACCGAATAATAACGGACTTCTAGACAGGGATAAATCTCGTCCTACTTGGGTGCTACCCACTTAACCTTGCTGCATCTCCCCTGTTTTAGCCATTCCCGGTTGATGAGGCTTGAGGCTACGATTACCTTTGTAGAACACATCTATCTTAGAATGCTCATCGCTGAGAGCATTCAATCCATACAAGTTCGTTTCGGGTTCGAACGAAATCAAGGGCATTATCTCATTACACTCATTTTGGAATCACCCTCAGAGTTAACGACAATAAATCTTGCACTTTGAAACTCTATCTCGATCTTCACTTTGAGATGTCACGACCAAACGTTTAACTTGGATCGATGTGGTTTTCGGATAATCAAACTTGATTCCCAATCTCGATCTCATCCAAATCCAAATGCCACCTTAAAGGTCAAGTTGTTTAAAGATTTAAACAATTCATTCAATTTAAAACATTGAATTCACACAGCATTATCCACAGATAATAACAAACATCTATCACAGGTATATACAATATCTCATCATAGGATATATATCAGATTATCATTCAATACAACCAAATCCAGACATTCAACTCAAAACAATCATCCATAAGTAAGCATATCTCTAATTCATAATTAATTTAATGAATTCAAATTGAATTAGTTACTTAAGAATTAATAGCTTTACCTTGCTTAACCAATCATTAATTAATTAATCACAATCATTTAATTAATTAATCACTTCCTAATTAGCCTCGTTATCAATTAATTAATCTTTAATTAATTAATTAATTAATTAATTATCCTTTAACTATTAATTAATAGCCCTAATTATTGATTAATAAAACCTGATTAAAAATTAATCATTCCTTATAATTAATCCTTAATTAACAATTAATTAATCTTAATTAATTAATTAATTAACTACAAATTATAAATTAATTGATCTTAATCACTTAATTAATTATAATTAATTAACCTTAATCGTTTGATTAACTGATTCTTAATCATCAATTAATTAACTATCAATTATAAATTAATTAATATTTGATTATTTAAGTAAATAACCCTAATTAATTAATTAATTCTTAATTATTAATTAATTCTTAATTCTTAATTAATTAATCACCAATCACTTAATTAGTTAATTGCTAATCATTGATTAATTAATCTTTAATTATTTAATTAATTATCTACTAATTATAAATTAATTAATCCTTAATTATTTAATTAAATTAATTCTTAATTATCAATTAATTAATCCATAATTAATTAATTAATTAAACCTATATAAATTAATTAATCCAAAATTATTAATTAATTTAACTTTAATTACCTTTTTAATTAAAGTAATCTTTAATTATAAAAAAATTAACTAATTTTCAAAATAAATCAATTCCATTAATTACTTAAAATTATTACATATTTAAAACATTTCATCTTTATTTAAACTTAATTATTATTATTTTAAAATTTTAATTTAAAAGAATGCATAAACATCTCAAATTTTAGTCAACAAATTATAAAACTTCTTTAATCAAATGGTTTTAAACATTTATCATAAAGTAGTTTAAAATAATTTAAATTTAAATTTTAAAACTAGTTGAAAAACCTTTTTAAATCATTTAACATAACTTCGGGTTCACCCTACTCAAACTCGAGACCAGATTCGAGTTTGCATCCTCATCTTCCCTTTTCTTTTAAGTTTAAGTTAAGATTAAACTATCAACAAATCTAGAAAATGGTAAGCTTCACGACACAAGTACAGACTCGAACAAAAACCCATTCCACCCGAGTATCAACACGAGGAAAACTTCATCTCACTCGATAAACACTTCGAGTTACACACTAACTCATCCTCCCCTGACACAATACCATGGCTGTGCACGTGCACACACCATCAACGGCGTTGCCATCTCTAACGACATCATGAACATGTCGCCAATCGATCTCATGTATGATCTAACCTTCGAACGAACTTCGCGAACCCTAAACTAGAATTTAGTCTCTTAGCCGAAACTGGAACTCATGACATCATCAGAAAAATACCTCGCTAAAGCTAACTTAACCACCAGAATCGTCGTGCCCTTGCCCACGACTTCGTTCACGTCTCAGGTACAACCTCCTTCAATCTTGCCAAACTCGATGCAACACGGAATCCAGAGTGACCATTTCTTCAAACCCATACCGAAATAGGGTTTTAAAACCAAATCGCCTATCACCGACACCACAGTGAACAAACTCCACATCCACCATTTTTCTCAACTTCGTCGATCACCATACCAGCTCCGACCCAAGCCTCGACCACTTAAATCCACCCAGTCATCATATTTTAACCAAAAACTCATTTCTGGTCAACCTAGAAATGCTTCACCATAACTCAACTAAAATTCGAAATTTTAGTTTTGAAAATCAAGTTTTGGAAAGAGGATTCAGATTATATAGATGAATTTACAAATCTAAGGCATTTGATTTTTAACATAACCAATGTTCCTCTATTCTTTTATTTTTTTCGGATAATATTTTTATTTTTAAAACTTAAAATTATTTTTAAATCTTAGTTTAAAATTAAACAAACATATTTTGTTTAAGAATCCTAGTCTAGCAAAGATTAGAACAAAAGAAATTGAATTTTTTCTTCAGTTTGTACTCTGCACTTTTAAACAGAGATAAACTTTGACATCTCTACACATGCAACCAGATTATATACAAATACATTCAGTACAACAACATGCAAACACATTTTTCAACACGCTTCTAGTCATGCATCCAGATTTAAGTTAAAACAAATTAGATTTTACTAACTTGAAACTTGTTTTTAAGTAGAGACTAAAATTTTTACAAAATCTGGGAAGCTTGAACTGTAGAACTTAAATACTGGAAATTCCTGACTGAAGTTGTTTATTCGCTTTTAAATCTGAGAAAGTTCCCTGACTTTTGCCTAACTCTGTGAAGACTTGTTGCAGATTTGTTGAAGCTTTTGAATTTCTTGATTTAAGCTTTTACTTGAATTTGATTTACAGGCTTTGGGTATTTTAGCTTGTACATTTGGGAATTTTGGAATGTACTTGAATTTTTGTTTTATTTTTTGGTTGAAAGGATGAAAGCTGATATAAATTTTCAGTTTTGTTAATGAATTAGCGATTTATTTCTTGCTTTTTAGAAAATGAGATGGGAAAAATGAATAAAGATGAAGAAGTTAAGTTATATAGATTAAAATTTTGATTTATTAAAATTAAAGAAAATAAAATAAAAATGTGACACTTGTCACTAAACATGTTTAATTAGTTAACACATGTTTTTTTTTTTTGAAACTAGGGAAAACCTGGTCAATCACTACCGACATGCGGTTCCTGAACAGTAAACCTAGGGAATAGATGGAAGGCCCGCCACAACCACTATTCCAGGCTAGCCAGACCTTTCGGTTGACTTGGTGCAAGAGGCGCGAAAGTGAAACAACCTCCCATGTGAAAGGCATTTCTCCTCCACACATGTTATTAGAGATATTCACAAGTTAACACATGTAATTCTCATGCAAAAATAGATTTTTTTTAAATGTTTTTATAATTTATTTCTAATTTATAAATACATTTTAATTTATATATAAATCAATCTCTTTAAAAAGAAATTAATATAAAACAAATTTTATATTCTAAATAAAATCATAAAAATATGCTTTAAAACCAAAGTATGATTTAAGATATAAATAAATATCCTTTGAATTTCAATTTAAATATTCAATTTCAAATTAAATCTCAAATTCAATTAAAAAATCAATTTCATATATACATATAATTTTTAACAAATCCATTTTCCATTTGTATGCAATAATCCTATATTAAAATCAATATATATATATATATGTAACACAATTATTATTATCGTTTAAAATAACAATTTTATTAATTTTAATTAACTTATTAAAGAGATTATCACATTTAAATTTGGTTTGAAATTCCAGAATATCACATTCCTCCCCCATTAAAAGAATTTCGTCCCCGAAATTTAAACAAAAGATAATCCAAAATTTTTCATTTCATTTCAACAATTCAAGCATACATATCATCCATACACTAGCAACCAACAAACAATACATACAAACAAACACCCCTTGGCTATTCGAACACAAATCCGGATAAGCCTTCCTAAAACTATCCAGAGTCTCCCAGGTACAATCTTTGGGATCCTCACTCCACTGACTTTGACAAGCTTCACTATCTTCCTCCTGAGTGGCCTCTCGCCTTGATCAACAATCTGAATAGGATGTCTGACAACTGATAAGTCCGGCTCAAGTTCTAAGTCTTCTTGCACAGCTGGCTCCACAATAAGAGATGGATCATGCACGTATTTCCTTAGATGAGATACGTGAAAAACATTGTGAATTCCAACCATCGGGACATCAATCCTGTAAGCTACGGAATCAATCCTCTCAAGCATTCGGAATGGACCAATATATCTCGGAGTGAGTTTTCCCGTTTTCCCAAATCTTATTGCTCCTTCTATCAGGAAACTTTGACAAAGACTAAATCTCCAATCTCGAATTCCAATTTTCTTCGTCTTTTATCTGCATATTTCTTTTGATGGTCCTAAGCAGCTCTCATCCTCTTCTTGATAAGCTCAACTTTGCAGATGCTTCACAGATCAGATATGGTATCCAAGAACAAGACAATCTCTCGACTCTATCTAACAGGATGAGGATCTACACGGTCTTCCATACAGAGCTTCATAAGGAGCCATCTTAATACTCGCCTGGTAACTATTATTGTATGAGAATTCCACTACATGAAGATGGCCTTCCCACGATCCACCAAAATCCAATACATAAGCCCTCAGCATATCTTTTAGAATTCTGTTAAGCCTCTCTGTTTGTCCATCTGTTTGGGGATGATATGCTGTACTCAATCTCAAACTCCTTCCCATAGCTGATTGCAAAGCCTCCCAGAACTTGCTGGTGAAGATAGGATCTTGATCACTTACTATACTAACTGGAATACCATGCAATCTGACTATCTCTCTCAAGAAAATCTCTGCCAGAGAAGCTGCAATACAGGTTGCCTTAACCGGTATAAAATAGGCGCTTTTGGTTAGACGATCCACAATCACCCATATTCCTTCATTTCCTTTCTTGGTTCTAAGCAAACCGTCAATGAAATCCATCAAAATCATTTCCCATTTCCACATCGGAACTTCCAAAGGTTGCAACAAACCTCTATCTTCTGTTGGTCTCCTTTAACCTGCTGGCAGATAGCACAACTATTGATAAAAGCAGCTACATCCCTCTTTATGCTCAGCCACCTGAAAACCCTTCTCATATCCTTATACATCTTAGATATTCCTGGGTGAATATTCAATCTGGAGCGATGACACTTAGATAAGACTACTTGCCTCAATCCATCTATATCAGGTACACACAAACGACCATTAATCCTCAAAGCTCCTTGGTCGTCCACCTTGAAATCCGAATATCGACCATCCTTGGTTCCAAGAATCAGTTCTTCTAAAGATCTATCCTCAATGTGCTTGCTTATGATTCTTTGCTGGAGAGACAGAACAACTTCCAAAAGAGACAGAACTGCATTCCTGCTAAGAGCATCTACCACAACATTAGCCTTTCTCAGGGTATACAGGATATCCAAATCATACGATGCCAAAAACTCGACCCATCACTGCTGCTTCAAATTTAGATCCTTTTGAGAGAAACGATATTTCAACGGTTTGTGATCCGTGAATAATCGAACTTCTCTCCCAAAAGATAGAGCCTCCAGATCTTTAAAGCAAAAAAATGGCTAACAACTCCAGATCGTGCGTAGCATAGTTCTTTCATGTGGCTTCAATTGCCGACTCGCATATGTAATAACCCTTCCATTTTGCATCAGAACTGCTCCCAGTCCAACTATATAGGCATCTGTATAAACTTCAAAGTTGCTCTTTCCATCCAAAATAGCCAACACAGGAGCACTTGTCAGCTTCACTTTCAGATTCTGGAAAGCCTCCTCGCATTCAGGTGTCCACTTGAATTTAGCTCCTTTTCTTGGCAGCTTGGTTAGGTGCGAAGAGATCTTGGAATCATCCTTGATAAACTTTCTATCGTAGTCAGCCAATCCTAGAAAACTATGATTTTCAATCGGTGTCTGCGGCTGCTTCCACTCCAGAATAGTCTCAACCTTCGCTGGATCTACAAAGATACCTTCTCCAAAAACAATGTGCCTCAAAATTTTGACTTTTGATTTCCAAAAATGGCACTTAGAGAACTTCGCCTTCAAACATGCCTTCTCAGAGTCTCTAATACTATTCTCAAATGCTTCTTGTGCTCTTCTTCAGACTTAGAGTAGACCAGAATATCATCGATTAACACCAAAACAAACCTATTCAATACATCTTGAAAGACTCAGTTCATCAGATCAACAAGGTAAGCAGGAGCGTTGGTTAACCCAAAAGGCATAACCAACCACTCATAGAAATAATTTGGTCCCCTAAATGCAGTTAAGGGAATAATGTCCTCAGCTACCCTTAATTGATGGAAACCGGATGCTAAGTCCAGTTGAGAAAAGACAGAAGCTCCATGTAGCTGTTCAAAGAGATCATCAATACGAGGAAGAGGATACTAATTTCGGATGGTCACTTTGTTCAATTCTCGATAGTCAACACAGAACCTTAGCGACCCATCCGACTTGGTGACAAACACCGCAGCAGAACCCCAACAAGAAAAACTGGGCCTAATCAATCCTTTCTCCAAAAGATCTTGAGTTTGCTAGACTAGCTCCTCCCTCTCTCTAGGAGTCATCCTCCTACTAGGCTGAATCACTGGTACTGCTACTAGAACCAAATCAACACAAAATTCTATCTCTGGATGCGGAGGTAACACTTGATTTCCTTGAATACATCTGGGAAATCTTGGACCACATCGCTCTCTTTAACCTCCTCTTGAGAAGTCTCAACTCCATGTAAAGACTACTCAAGTGAATTCCAGAGTTATCACACATCACTCTAGCAATTTCTACCAGATCAGTTTCCAATGAAACTGTTATTTCATCACAATTCACGACAGCCTTTTACTTATCAAGCCAATCCATTCCCAATATAAGCTCAAACCCCTTAAAATCCAACACATAAGGGTCACAAGAAAAACTGTAGGATAGATAGGAAATCCTCAAATCGTTACAGGTCATATCTAATTTGGTTACCCCTCCTATAGGATTAGACACAAGAATGGGATGGTTAACCGTACTATGTATAAGAAAGAACTTCTCTACAGATTCTAGAGAAATAAAACTCAAAGAAGGACCCAAATCGAACAGAATTTTAATATACTTGCCATCTAAAAGTAATGTACCTTTCAATACTTCTTTTCCTTTAGCTGAAGTTGATGGTGCACCCTCCAAAGCAAATACCTTATTCTGCTGAGCTTTATGAAGTAGCGGGAAATCCTTGATCATATGACCTAGTTGGTGGCAGTTGAAGCACAGAGATTTCTGAACCAAAGCCGAACCTGGTCCACTATGATGCGGCTGTTGCTACTTTCTCCCTTGAGGACACTGATTAGCCAAATTCCCAACTTGCTGACAATTATAACACTTGCATGGTCCACTGTTGCTTCCCGGCTTCTTCTTGTTCTACTTCTTCCAATTGAGATTGAATTTTCTCTTATTTAGGTTGGAAGAATTCCCTTCCGATGCTACTACTGGTGCCACTGATCTCTTATTCATCAAATCCTCGTATCTCAGAGCCATACCAATTAACTCCACAAAAGATCCTTTCAAGTGCGCCGTCATCTTTTCATGAAATTCTGGCCTTAATCCTTGCACACACATTTCATTCTTTTTGAGGGGAGTGTCTATGAGTCCTGGTCCATAGCAAGATAGCTCATTGAATTTGGTCTCGTACTCCGCTATAGTCATGTTCTCTTGCTTCAAGTTCAGAAAATTCCGAAACAGACGAGTTTTCCCTGCTGTTGGCATGAATTGCTCTACAAACAACTCTTTAAATCTTTCCCAAGAAATGTCGTCCTCAGAGACATTTGCTGTCGCTACATCCCACCAGGCTGCAGCACCTTCTTGTAATTGCCATGAAGCCATTACCCTCTTTTGCTCATCCGACAATTTCATACTCTTAAAGATACGCTCGCAAGAGCGTAGCCAAGCTTGGACCACAATTGTAGTATCTGACCCTTTAAATGGTTTACCTCCAAGGTTGATGAAGTCCTTGCATAAGGCAGCAAAACTGACTTGAGGCGGTGTTGGATTAACAGCCTCATTATCAGTCTGACCTCTCCTATTATTAGCTGATGTGCCTCCTACTACTCTGCCCCTTCTGCCTCTTGAACTCATTTTGGCTACCTGGATAGGTAACCCAACCAATTTAGATAAAGATATAGTTATATAAGAAAATTACAAATACGCACTCTCAAGATAGATACTACTCCAGAGCCTAGGTGTTTCTCAACCTACGCTTTGAAACCAACTGTGACGACCCGTCATTCAAACCACAGAAAGAAATATCATCAATAAGAAAAGAAAGAGATAGAAATAGAAAATATAAAAAGAAAGAACAACAACATCATAATCTCACAGCGGAACAGAACAAAATATTATATTACACATATCCATTACATAGTTTTTACATATCAGAGTACACAAAATAATACGACTTCATTACATAGAGAGTTATAAGAGTCTGCCTAACCATTGCATCCAAAATTCAACATCAAAATGTCACAACACAGCGGATATAGATAGATAGATACATCTGGTCTCCAGCTCCAACTTCCCAAAACATTTGACAATCCTAACCTGATAACTTGGCTACTCATAAAAATTTGAGTACCCAAGGGTTTAAGAAAAACAAAATAAACTCCGGGTCGAACATGGGTCTAGTGTGAGTAAACAGGTTAAAATTGTTTAGTTTTAAAAATATTTTGAAAACAAAAGGGTATCACGTAAGAATTCCCACACATAAACATGGGTAAGTTTTTACCTTACGTTAACCAAATCATTTGATAGGAAATCTAGTGATATTATAATAGGGTCTAGGGTTTTCAATATGAAATATAGAAATAGCTGGAATGCTTACATCTCACGTTCCAACATAGTTGGACACAATCAAAACTGTACAGGCACTTATTGGAGATTGGATTCCATATAATGGCAGGGCTACTCGGGAACCGCCCGTCACAGTACGGGGCCTAGATCACCGTACCGAGGATCCATCCTAAATCCCCTGCAACACAAGGCCGGACCCATCCCTTACTGGACAGTCTTGAACAAGACAACCCTGCATTTGTGGTCAACAACTGCCCATACAGCCCAAATAATAAGGGACTTCTAGACAGGGGTAAATCTCGTCCTACTTGGGTGCTACCCACTTAACCTTGCTGCACCCCCTGTTTTAGCCATTCCCAATTGATGAGGCTTGAGGGTATGATTGCCTTTATAGAACACATCTATCTTAGAATGCTCATCGTCCACCTAACGATGTTCTGAAAGCATTCAATCCATACAAGTTCGTTTCGGGTTCGAATGAAACCGAAGGCATTATCTCATTACACTCATTTTGGAATCACCCTTAGAGTTAACAACAATAACCCTTACACTCCGAAACTCCATCTCAATCTTTACTTTGAGAAGTCACGATCTAACATTTAACTTGGATCGATGTGGTTTTCAGATAATCAAACTTGATTCCCGATCCCGGTCTCATCGAAATCCAAACGCCATCTTAAAGGTCAAGTTTTTTAAAGATTTAAACAATTCAATTTAAAACATTGAATTCACACATCATTATCCACAGATAATAACAAACATCTATCACAAATATATACAATATCTCATCACAGAATATCTCAGATTATCATTCAATACAACCAGATGCAGACATTCAACTCAAAACAATCATCCATAAGCAAGCATATCTCTAATTCATATTATAATTAATTTAATTAGTTCAAATTAAATTAATTACTTAAGAATTAATCACTTTACCTTGCTTAACCAATAATTAATTAATTAATCATAATCATTTAATTAATTAATCACTTCTTAATTAGCCTCATTATCAATTAATTAATCTTTAATTAATTATCCTTTAACTATAAATTAATAACCCTAATTATTGATTAATAAAACTTGATTAAGAATTAATCATTCCTTAATTATTAATTAATTAATCCTTAATTAACAATTAATTAATCTTAATTAATTAATTAATTAACTAAGAATTATAAATTAATTTATCTTAATCACTTAATTAATTATAATTAATTAATTAACTACAAATTATAAATTAATTTATCTTAATCACTTAATTAATTATAATTAATTAACCTTAATCGTTTGATTAATTAATTCTTAATCATTAATTAATTAACTATTAATTAAAATTAATTAATGCTTAATTACTTAATTAATTAACCCTAATTACTTAATTAATTAACTCTTAATTCTTAATTAATTAATCACTTAATTAGTTAATTACTAATCATTGATTAATTAATCTTTAATTATTTAATTAATTATCTATTAATTATAAAATAATTAATCCTTAATTATTTAATTAAATCAATTCTTAATTATTAATTAATTAATCCATAATTAATTAATTAATTAAACTTTTATAAATTAATTAATCCAAATTTATTAATTAATTTAACTTTAATTACCTTTTTAATTAAAGTAATCTTTAATTATGAAAAAATTAATTAATTTTTAAAATAAATCCATTTCATTAATTACTTAAAATTATTACATATTTAAAACATTTCATCTTTATTTAAACTTAATTATTTTTATTTTATTTTTAAAAATTGAATTTAAAAGAATACATAAACATCTCAAATTTTAGTCAACAAATTATAAAACTTCTTTAATCAAATGGTTTTAAACATTTATCATAAAGCAGTTTAAAACAATTTAAATTTAAATTTTAAAACTAGTTGAAAAACCTTTCTAAATCATTTAACATAACTTCGGGTTCAACCCTACTCAAACTCGAGACCAGACTTAAGTTTGCATCCTCATCTTCCCTTTTCTTTTAAGTTTAAGTTAAGATTAAACTATCAAAAAATCTGGAACATGGTAAGCTTCACGACACAAGTACAGACTCGAACAAAAACCCATTCCACTCGAGTATCAACATGAGAAAAACTTCATCTCACTCGATAAACACTTCGAGTTACACACGAACTCGTCCTCCCCTGACACAATACCATGGTTGTGCACGTGCACACGTCATCAACAGCATCGCCAGCTCTGACGACATCACGAACATGTCGCCGATCGATCTCGCGTACGTTGCCGACCTTCAAACGAACTTCGCGAACCCTAAAATAGAATTTAGTCTCCCGGTCGAAATTGGAACTCATGACATCATCATAAAAACGCCTCACCAGAGCTAACTCGACCACCAGAATCACCGCGCCCTTGCCCATGACTTCGTTCATGTCTCAGGAACAACCTCCTTCAATCTAGCCAAACTCGATGCAACGCGGAACCTATAGTGACCATTTCTTCAAACCCATACCAAACTAGGGTTTTAAAACCAAATCGCCTATCGCTGACACCACAGTGAACAAACTCCACATCCACCATTTTTCTCAACTTCGCCGATCACCATACCAGCTCCGACCCAAGCCTCAACCACTTGAATCCACCCAGTCATCATATTTTGACCAAAAACTCATTTCCGGTCAACCCAGAAATGCTTCGCCATAACTCAACTAAAATTAGAAATTTTAGTTTTAAAAATCAAGTTTTGGAAGGAGGATTCAGATTATGTAGATGAATTTACAAAATCTAAGGCATTTGATTTTTAACATAACCAATGTACCTCTGTTCTTTTATTTTTCGAGATAATATTTTTATTTTTAAAACTTAAAATTATTTTTAAATCTTAGTTTAAACTTCTAACAAAGATTAAAACAAAAGAAATTGAATTTTTTCTTCAATTTGTACTCTGCACTTTTAAACAGAGATAAATTTTGATATCTCTACACATGTAACCAAATTTATACAAATACATTCAGTACAACAACATGCAAACACATTTTTCAACAAGCTTCTAGTCATGCATCCAGATTTAAGTTAAAACAAATTAGAGTTTACTCACCCGAAACTTGTTTTTAAGCAGAGACTAAAATTTTTGCAAAATCTGGGAAGCTTGAACTGTAGAACTTAAAAACTAGAAATGCCTACTGAAGTTGTTTATTTGCTTTTAAATCTGAGAAAATCCCCTGACTTTTTCCTAACTCTGTGAAGACTTGTTGCAGATTTGCTGAAGCTTTAGAATTTCTTGATTTAAGCTTTTACTGGATTTTGACTTACAAGCTTTGGGTATTTTAGCTTGTAGATTTGGGAATTTTGGAATGAACTTGAGTTTTTGTTTTAATTTTTGGTTGAAAGGATGAAAGATGATATAAATTTTCAGATTTGTGAATGAATTAGTGATTTATTTCTTGCTTTTAGAAAATAAGATGGAAAAATGAATGAAGATGAAGAGTTAAGTTATATAGATTAAATTTTTGATTTATTAAAGTTAAAGAAAATAAAATAAAATTTTGACACTTGTCACTAAACATGTTTAATTAGTTAAACATGTTATTAGAGATATTCACAAGTTAACACATGTAATTCTCATGCAAAAATAGATTTCTTAAATGTTTTTATAATTAATTTCTAATTTATAAATAATTTTAATTTATATATAAATCAATCTTTTTAAAAAGAAATTAATATAAAACAAATTTTATATTCTAAATAAAATCATAAAAATACACTTTAAAACCAAAGTATGATTTTAGATATAAATAAATATCCTTTGAATTTCAATTTAGATATTTAATTTCAAATTAAATCTCAAATTCAATTTAAAAATCAATTTCATACATACATATAATTTTTAACAAATCCATTTTCCATTTGTATGTAATAATCCTATTTTAAAATCAATATATATACAACACAATTATTATTATTTAAAATAACAATTTTACTAATTTATTTAATTTATTAAAGAGATTATCACATTTAAATTTGGTTTGGAATTCCGGAATATCACATTGCGACTAAAGGCGGATTTGCTTATAGTGAAATATAATTGAGTACCGGAGAGTTTTGGGAAAATAAACAGCTTGGGTTAGACAATAAGTCTGATATGAGTAGATCTCCAAACAAAAAGGTGCAAAATAAACAAAAATATATAAGACCACACCGCTAACTATAGAACAAGTTTCCCCTCATAATAGCAACATCCAACCACAACAATGGATATAAATAATTGAACATCATGGAGCGCTTATGACACTTCTCGATGTAATTAAGAAAGAAGTAAATTTAAAATTTTGGAATCAAAGGAGAGAAGGGTAATTTTCCAACAATTGACTAGGAGGGTGCGGCTCCCTTACCGAAAGTTTACCTTTAATCAATATACTTGAGAAGGTCATTCTCTTCTGTGACTCCTTTCGAGATATCCAAGCTGGACCTTGCTAATCTTACCAAGAAAGTATTTCACATCTTAGTGCACACATATACATATACATATACATATATATATATATATATATATATATATATATACACATATACATACATATATATGAAACTATACTAGAGTAGATATCAATATACCCTAATGAGAGCAATTCCCATAATTACCCCCCCCCCCCCATACCTTTTGGTTTTAGTCATTTCCGATAGCAACAAATCATATAAAACCGATGAAGTGCCATTACTTGGCTGAAAATTGAGCCGGGCAAGTTAAGGTGGTCTTACATCTAAGCATTGCCTTGACGACATTTTTAAACTTAGAGATAGAAACGAGTTCCTGCCTCTATGTTTAGTGTTAAGAGTATGACAAAAACCTTTCCGTATAAGTGATATTGGATTACGGATCTACTTTTCCATAATCGGATTGAACTTTTATGCTTTTAAAACTAAATTTATGCAGGGTTTCACACATTTAAAAATATTAACCTCAAACAACACTATAAAAATGGTTAATTAACTTTAAAACATGATTAATTTGCTTTAATATCATTATTCAAAATGATAAGTCAACTTTAATCAATGATTAACTACTTCAGACATCTTTATTCAAAATAACAAATTGACTTTATCATGAATTAATTACTTCAAAACGTCATTATTTAAAATGATTAATTAACTTTAGTCATTATTATTAAAATGATTAATTTACTTCTAAACATCATTATTAAAATGATTATTTAACCCTTAAACATTATTAATAAAATGATTAATTGAGCTTAAATATCATTAGTAAAATGATTAATTTTAAAACATTATTATTAAGGTGATTAACTAATCTTAAACATCATTAACAAAATGATTAATTAACTTTAATATATTATAAATTATATAGTTAATTAGCTTTAAATATCCTTAGTTAAATGATTAATTAATTTTGAAACATCATTAATAGAATGATCAATTAATCTTAATCACATCATTATTTAAATAATTAATTAACCTTAGGCGTCATTATTTAAGATGATTAGTTAATTTAAAATATCACTATTTATATAATTAATTAACGTTAGTCACTTCTTTATTTGAATAATTGATTATATTTGAAAAACCCGTGCACAAGATTGAACAAAAACTTTCAAAAGGAATAACATTTTTCGTGGTGCCGATATAGTGATAGCTACAATTTCCATAAATAATTATCATGAGTCATTTTCCATCCAAACATCACATAACCTAAGTATAGGCATATATACAAAAGCAAATATCAACTATGCACATATAGAGAATATCTTTTGTCTAAAATTAATTTATTGGCATATACTTCAATGTCCGAATCAATATAATAGTAGAAAGGTGATATATTCTACTAAATGGATGCCCAAATAATCTATTTAACTTAATGATAGTAGAATGGAGATTTATTCTGCTAAACAGATGTTATCTATATTTAATCTAATTAAATGATAATAGAATAGCGCTTTATTCTACTAAATATATGTCATTTATATTTAGTCTAATTAAATGATAGTAGAACAGTGTTTTATTCTACTAAACATATGTTATTTATATTTAATTTAATTAAATGATAGCCGAACAGTTTTTTATTCCACTATACAAATGTCATCAACATTTAATCTAATAAAATGATAGTAGAAGAATGTTTTATTCCACTAAACAGATTTCAAAAATAATTTATTCAATTATGTTACAACAGAACGGGGATTTATTCTGCTAATCATATGTCATCAATAAAACATTCATATTTATTATACCAACTTAATGGCATAGGTAAGAGATCACTTGGTTTAAAATCAATTTACTTAGAAAAGAAAACTGACTTAAACTATAACGAAAAGAGTTTAATATAAACTTTTAATTGATAATGGTTAAATCTTAACTTAATTATTACTTAAAGCTTAATTAGATCTAAACTAGTAATAATTGATTCATAATTAATCCATAATTAAATCATAATTAATCTTAGTTAATGTTATCCGGGTTTTTATCCCAGCAGGACCCAGCAAGAAATAGGTGAACTCGTGACATCAGAATTGTTCAAAAGTTATCTAGAAAGGCTAAAGAAAGGAGTAAACAAGAGCCAAACTATTTTACTTAGGCAATGGCTGAGATTGACTAAACCAAGAGACACACATTCCTTCAGTCCAACTAGAAGTTGAGTGCAAATAGCTAGTAAATAGCCATCAAAATGGAACGATGTAAAACGAGACTACATAAGCAACAATGATACAAGATCATGGAAACAATCTAAACTCCAAACTCCAAAAGTATCCTAAGTGTTTGGATCGCCAGCAAACCATGATGCAAAGAAGAAGAGAAAGGAGGAAAGAGGTGCTGAAAAATGCCAAGTGTATGGGTTGTTAGCGACCCATACACCATGGGGCTAGCGACCCATGCTTCTCCACCAATATTAAATGAGCTAACCAAGCAATGCAATGGCCAGAGAGCCAAATCTTTAGCTCGTGCACGAGCCAACTTTATGGGTGGCTAGCGACCTATAGGCCATGGTTGTCTAGCAACCCATGATTTTGGCTCAAATCGCGAGATAGACCTCCCTAGGTCGTTCCCTACGTACCTACAAACCATCAATGAAGTAGTCTGGCTCGGCCCAGAAGCTCTTCGATCTCTATAAATACCATCCTGCCTGTAACATAAAGAGGATCTTCTCTAGACTGGTTGCTGAAGCTCTGCTGGAATTATTCTTCACACTCTACCTCCCTCACAACAATCTCAAACGGAATTAAATATGATTCTCCAATGGATTTAAACTCTGGGGATTCAATCTAGCAAAAGATAATAAATTTTTTGTAATCAAACATCTCTTGTAACAACAATCAGTCTTTAATAAAACTATGAAGTGGATGTAGGCTTTGTTAACAGCCGAACCACAATAAAAATTCTCCGTTTTCTTTCTTTTACTGTTCTTTTTCTATATCTGTTATTTATGATATTGATCTATCAGAACATGGCTGGTGCTTTCAAATTCAAAATTTGGTGTTGGTCCCTTTTTTGGGTCAGCATTTTGGGTCTTTCACTGAGAATCCAACTCAGGCTTAGATCTAACAATCAACTTTGGATCAGAGAGGTTTAGAAGTTAGATCCTCAATCTCTGCTTAGAAGATTTTCCATTGAGAATAGAAGAACCAATCAAGAAGGATCGGAGAAAAAAAAGGAAACACATGCTAAGGTGATTGAGAACATCAACATGAGATAGTAGATGCAATCCTAAATGAAAAAATCAAAAATCACATAAGTACATGGGTCGCTAACGATCCATGCACTATGGGTCGTTAGTGATCCATACATGTTTACCAGATCGCCATAAAATCCAAAAGACAAAGTACTGAAATCAACTAAGTATATGGATCGCTAGCGATCCATGTTACATGGATCGCCGACGATCCATACTATTTTGTCAGGTCATCACAAATTCTGAAATCACTTAAGTACATGGATCGCTAGTGATACATATACTATGGATTGCCGTCGATCCATACTATGTTGCCAAGTCGCCGTCGAGCCAAAAGCTATGGATCGCCATCGATCCATAGCCATCTGGATCGTTCGAAGGGGATATAATCGAAAGGAAGTAATGGACGGAGCTCCAAGAATCGTACCAGAAGAAAACGTTAACATTCCACCTACTGCAAAAGCACCGGCAACAAAATCGAACATAGGAGTGAATAATCTACGGAAGGATATAACAATGGCTCTTTCCAGCTCTAAAGATCACAAACAATTTAATGAAGACAAATTGGATGAACATACCAACGTGCAAAACACTAGAAGAACTCTAAAACCTGTGCTGTAGCACAATGCCAAGTAATGGACGAGTACCTACTACTCAAACAGTATTCTTAGAGGTAGGAGGTCCAAGTAGATATGATACAAATCAAGATCGATTACAATGCCAAACTCCCATGTTATATTGTGACCACTCCCAACTAATTAGCTTACTATCCCATTATGGAGCTCCTACCGTCGAATCACGAGTGGTCGTCGTCGAAAATCATCAAAATTCATTAGAATGGTCGTTGAAAAACTCACGTTAGGGTTGACTCGAAGTCAAACTTGGGTAATTGACTAATTGACTCGAAGTAGATTCTAGAAGTCTTGACTCGAAGTCAAACTCAGGTAACCGTCCATTTGACCCAAAGTAAACCAAGGAAATTCGGATCCAAATCAAACTCGGGTAAAACCAAGATTTTTTCCAAGCAAACAAGAAAATGACTCCAAGCGAAGCATGTGCTAACTACAAGCAAATGGAAAATTTCTTGGATTAGACTCCAAGTAAAATGCCACCGATCCTTTAATGCCGATCCATCTTCTATTGCTCATAACTCGGACATACGAACTCCAAATACCTTGAAATTTGGAATGCATCCTTATAAGGCCTTCTTTGACACCGCTAACCGATCTCACTTAGTTTGAATTTTTTTGGTGATCGTCACGGATTCATGACCCCATCTAAGTGATTTTTCATTCATCCGCATTTCCAATCATTCAAGCATAGACAACCATTCATATATCATTCTCAAGCATTATAAACAGACGTAACTTTAAAATAGACCGATCTAACGAGGATTAGATCATCTTCCTAAATCGAAACTCATTTATAGAAGCCGTTCAACATGCAGAATATCTAAAGAACTTTAACATGCCACCTATACCTTTTATAAAACTGTACAACTGATTCGAAATTGCTTCTTTATAGGTATGTCTAGCATACGGACGAAGTGAGATGACGAATGCAGTCCACTGCAAGGCCCTCAACAATCATTAAATGATGAAACAACCTATTACCTTGGAAGAATTATATAGGAAGGCAAACCAGTTTTAAGACTAGAAGTAGTGCAATTAGAAGAAGGCAAACCCGATAATGTGCCAAAGAACATACCAAATAGTGAAGGAGCTACATGACCTTAGGGACCTTCTGCCCAAGCAAGGCTACTAAGACCCAGCTGAAAAGTGCCCTAGTTAGCTGATGAAATCAGATGAAAAGATGACTATCAAATAACACTCTAGCTAGCTTGCAACTAAGGAATGTGAGAACAACCTAAAACGACGATGCCTCATTCATCCTTGTCTATTCTCCGTTTCCGAATGAGCTGTAACGGTACATTAGGGGAATTGTAGATAGTATGGTGAAAGAAATGCTTTTATTCCCTCGCTGAGTCATGTCAATTCCCCGTCTGAGAACCGATGTTGCTGGTACTGTGGAGAAGTCTTGTCCAAATGATCGTTCAACAAACAGGTCCAACACCTTAGCCTGTAGGAATCGATAAAACTATATTCCCTCGAGTTGAATTCGAAAAATTCCTCTTAACGTCAATGAATCATTGATTTAAGACCACCGGGCCGTCGGACATACGACCCAAAACTCCTCTTGGAATCGATAAATTATCATTCCAATGCCGTTTGGTCGCCGAACATCTGACCATAAAAAACCCTTCGTGAAAGTGAAGGTCTTTCACAATCTAAAGCGTCATGGAGGCTAACCGATAAATCAACGATCATCTGATCCAACAAACCCATTGGGAACGTGATGGTCTTTCACAAACTAAAGCGTCATGGAGGCTAACCGGTAGATCAGCGGTCATCTAATCCAAAATACCCTTCGTGAACAGGATGGCCTTTCATGAACTAAAGCATCGTGAAGGCTAACCGATAGATTGGTGGTCATCTGATCCAAAAAACCCTTCGCGAACGTGAAGGTCTTTCATGAACTAAAACATCATGAGGGCTAATCGGTATATCAACGATCATCTGATCCAAAAAACCCTTCGCGAACGTGAAGGTCTTTCATAAACTAAAGCATCGTGAAGGCTAACCGGTGGATCAATGGTCATCTAATCCAAAAAATCCTTCACGAATGTGATGGTCTTTCACGAACTAAAGCGTCATGAAGGCTAACTAGTAGATCAGCGGCCATCTGATCCAAAAAACCCTTCATGAACTAAAGCATCGTGAAGGCTAACCGATAGATCAGCGGTCATCAGATCCAAAAACCCCTTTGTGAATGTGAAGGTCTTTCATGAACTAAGCATTGTGAAGGCGAACCAGTAGATCAGTGAAATTATGTACGAATTATATCCACGAAGAATTAGAAGATCACCAGTCATCTAACCCAATGCACCCTGAAGTCAACGAAGTCACACTCCGGGACCGCAAATCGACAATCATATCAGTCACTCCGCATAATTAATGGAATCATTTCAAACCATTGATGAAACAAACGGTGCTAAATTTCAGAGCTTTAAAGTCGCTTAAAAAAACTAAGCCAAAACTGAACTGACCTTCTGATCAATCAAAGGCTAACTCAAATAAAGCCAAGATTCGGCACCTGGAAAAACCGCATCCACTGGACCGGCTGCAACAAAACGAGTTATTGAGAGACCATGGATACAGTTCTAGCACGCCAACAGGGCACTGTACACATTTGAATAGCCATAAGAAAGGCCGAGACTAATTTTACCACGGTTCTATTAATCCCGATCAAAAATTCTGGCATTCCGGCAACTACGGACTTAAGGACTAGCTAGTGCAACAAGAGAAATACTAGCATAATCCCTGCTCACTTCTTTCCGACTACTGTTTTACCGCTCTTGGTGACCAATTCCTCTTCCTCTTAGGCCGTATACCAGTTAAAGACTCATTCTCTAAAGGCGGTTTGGACCAAGATCTAAGAGTCATGCCTTAAACTCCCATAAGCTCTTTCTTCAATCCAACTTCCTACGGTCAGCTATAAATCTCTCCACCATGGCATCTTAATCTGTTTGGACATGTACATCTTTCAGAAACCCCAGAAGGATCATCCAAGCCATGATTACCCGAACCAAAAATTGTTTAGCTTCTTCAACCAAATAAAATCGTGTTCATATAAGCAACCTGCTGAGTCGATGGGGTCAATTCGACTTGAAAACCATTGTTTAGTTGCTTGGACCAATCAAAATGTGCCGTAGTATGCTCCACCAAGTCGCTGAATCAATGAAAGCGTATCGACTAAAACAGCCAACTCCTCATGTTGCCTAAAGATAGGCAACACCAAGAAGTATAAAAACCCATGCATTCATAAGCCACACCAAAATATGCACTCCTCACGTTGCCCGAAGATAGGCAACATCGAGGAGTACCAAAATCCATGCAATTCGTAAGTTGTGCACTAACTCTTAAAAAACTTAAGCTTCTCACATTGCCCGAAGATAGGTAACACAAAGGAATATCAAAAGCCATGCCTCCGTAAGCCGCACACCGACTCCTCAACACTGCCCGAAGGTAGGCAACACTAAGGAACATTGCCAAAAATCTCTCCACTAAAACGTAAAATCCTCATGTTGTCCGAAGATAGGCAGCGCCGAGGAGCATCAGAACTAGATCGACGGGCCATGTCAATCCCTAGCATCACATATCTCATAACTAGCGCCAACAACTTCTAAGGTTGAGAATAATGGGCACAATTCCAACAAAACTGGAGTGCTACAAATAAACAGAAAATTTTCAATTGATGACAATTAATGATTAAAATCGCCCTCGGTTAAGAGTGCAATGTGCACCTCTCAAACACGCATATATTGCATACTTACTAGAATACCACAAGAAACTTGGATTACATGATAAAGTTACAAAACTTCCGAAAGAAGGAAAACCAAGCTATGGCTTAGCAAAATTTCAAGTTTAATATGAAAATTATCTAAACTATAAGTTACCGGTCATTTGAAGTAAACAACCCTGCGAACTGGGGGCATACAGCGGTAGATAAATAAAAACAATTGAAAACAATAAGTTCACAAGTTTGTAACTCCAAACAAAGGATTATTGCTCCAAATAAAATTTTTGGCGGAAATCACAAAAATTTGATAAGTGCATGAACAAACAAATAAGAATACGATCAGAATTTCAATGTATTACTTACAATTTTGTTTATTCAGGATCAAAACGTGGGGGCGTACCTATATAACATCGGCCAACAAAAAGGAAATACAGACTCTATGACAAAAACACTAAGTGCAGACTCTACACTTGAACAAAATTACTCAAAAAGAATAAAATTCGGATCGGTCTTCACACAAGCGCCTTGGTGCTTTCTTCTACCGCTCTCCTTTCCGCCCTTTGTTTGTAGTTTCTTCCTCGTTTTGGGAGTGGTGTCGATGCCGGTAATTTCAATAAACCCCTCAGTGGCAACATGAAGAAGTTCTAGACCGTTCCGAGTCAATGGGTCATATCGATCCCAAAAGTCGCACACCCTCAAAAGCGATGCACTTCGTAAACTGCACATTTTCATAAGCAATGCATGCACTACATGATGTTGCCCTAGCATCATCGACGAGCTGTTAAAGTTGTCTAAATACTGGTGTTGTCCCGACAACATTGGGAAACTTATCTATTGCAGGGTTAATAGGGATCGACTCCCACTACCCAAAAGAACCGACATTGCTTTGGTAGTGCCGCAAAGCTCACAAACCAAGAAGTCGGCAAAGAATTCTGATCTTTGACAATGTACAAAAAGTCAAAATTCAAGACACCCAAGTCACAAGTTCCCAAAGATAGGAGCTGCGATGTACCTTTGACTAGGAAGCTGCTTAAAACAGCAAATCTCACATCAATTGTTCAGAAGAATCATCCTTGTGGACTGAGGGGGCACATAACACATTAACACTTGGTCAGGATAAAAAATCTCTTCAACTTGCAATAAAAGGAGAAACTAACTGTCATATAGAGATAAATGGCAATGGAAAGCATTTCCAGAATCAAATCATGAACACACTAGCTTCCAAAGCTAGAAGCAGGTGCTCGAACGAGGTCTCAAACCCTAACTTGCAAAAAGAAAAAAAAGAAAAAATACCAGCTGTTATCTGAAGGCGGACAACGACAAGGAGAGAATGTTCGAAATTAAGCAGCTAAACCATTGACTCTCTAATGTTGGAACTAATGAATAAGGTTGATATCCACAACAGTGCTATTAGTCCAGCATAATGCTTATGACCTGAAACAAGCAGGGCTAGGTATCATGGATTCAAGACAAATGCCACCAAACTCTACCAATCTATGATCAGTATAGGAACGAACATAGTTGTACAGGGGGAAATGTGATGACTTATTCTATACTTTCAAATTTTCTATAAGAACGTGGAGTTTGACATGTAGAAGTGAAGGGACCCACCCAAAAATGAAGGGTTTCGCAGATAGCCGTCAGAACATAACAAAAACTGACGGGAAGAAGTTCAATTTTTCATGAATAAGAATGACTATGGAATTGGTTAAGGAACATACTTGAATCTTCAAGGGTAATGCTTGACGGTTATAAACAAAGCTATGCAGTGGATACCTCTGGGACTGTCACCCTTCCAGGACATGGCATCTCCTAGATTTAAGCAAGGTTGAGAAAACAACCACATTGGGTTAAAAAGAATCTACTCAACTCTAAAGGCTTTGATGAATGATTCAACCCTTAACAACATGACTTTAACAGTGCCTAAAGATAGGAAGCACTAAGAAAACACTTCTATGATCAACCATCGTAATGCTAGTTTTCAAATGAAACTAGTACCCAACTAGATTAAGAGCATCGTCGCATCGACGGGGAAAACTGATCCCAACCTCTTGGGTGTCGGTGTTGCCTCGCCAACGCCAAGGACTTCTTTTATCTTTTAAGTACTGGTGTTGCCCTAGCAATGCCAGAAAATTTTCTATTTCCTAAGTACCAGTGTTGCCTCGGCAATCCTAGGAATTTCTATTTCATAAGTATCAGTGTTGCTCCGGCAACTTCGGAAAACATTCTACTCACTAAGTATCAGTATTTCCCCGGCAATGCCAGAAAAACTTTAATTTATAGGGCTGATGAGAAACACTCATCGTAGTGAACCATAAATACACTAGTTTTTGGAGATAAAAGTTGGTCCTTAACTAAGTTTCTACTTTCTCTCTAGAAAACTATGGTTGCCCAATGACAGGCAATAACCGAAAGACATATCCTTTTATAGGTCAGCCGGATGGTTCGACCTTTCATTTCAAGAATCAGCTACTGCATAGAAATAAAGCAGCATCGAAAGAAATTCTCAAGATTAAATTGTTCATGTACTAATTTCTAAGGATGAAAGCTGGTGCACAACTAAATTTCCTAAATTCAACTTAGAAAGAATTTAGACACATTCGAAAGATAGGAAGCCTCGAGGAAATGTTGCTTGAAACCAAGCAGCTAGGTTATCAATTCTCAAAGACATGAGTTGACAAATGAACAAAACTTCCGTGACAACGTTAACAACCAAGAAGAGAATGCATGGCGAAGGATAAGCAGGAGTCGGAAATAAAATCCCCGAACTCCCTCAATTCCAAAATGGAATTGGGAGCCAGAAAGGGGGGAATTGAGCAATTCGCCACACAGATTTCCATATATCACAATCTCCCAATGCAGGCATTCGAAATAGCTAGTCCCTCAAGAAAAGATAGAAACAAAAATATTTGATCGAAAGAAATGTTTCAAAAGTCTAGATACGAATAACCGCAAGGTTGGTTTGATAACGGTTCTGTATAACAAAACAAAGCATTCTGGCAATAAAATCATCAACAATGGAAATGAAGGATTTAACATTCAGAAATCAACCATCGCTCATAGTCCGGCGATGATAAGAAGGACCGATGACCTGCTTACGGTCTAACAAGATTATTTGGTTCCCGCTTGTAGGAATATGCCATTACCCAAAGTTTGGTAATGCTAGGATGAAACCCCAAAACGAAATTATCAATACATCTATTTTCAGAAACTGAAGCAATAGCTTGATTAAATCTTCAGCCCTACGTTCTGGCATCTTATGATATTTGAAGATTCACAACATCTAGGAAAAATCCACAGAATTGAGTCATCCATATATGAGCTTCCGAAGATAGAAACCAATACATGATTAGGATATCAACATCGGACTCAAAAGAATTTACTTTAGAAAAAGATGCTAGAAATTCATCTTCTTAATACATGCCGACATAACTACAAAACTCGGATCTTGGAATCAAGCAACAAAGTCCCTAATTCCTAAAGATGGGAGATATCATGTCAATCGAACTGGGGCAATCAAACTTATTTCTTAGGAGACCTCGTCCTCCAAAACATGTTGGTTCGGTAGTCAAAGTAATCAGCCCTATGGACTAAGGGATATACACCAACGCTTTGTTGAAATGAACTCAATTGAGCATAAGTATGGATTAGCTGTAGAACTGGCTAGACCAAGCTACTTCATAGTTCTTGACAAAGATGTGAAATAGAATATGATGAAGTGACCACAGAAGTATAACTTACATGTATAGAATTACAATAAACGAGTATGTTGCGCAAGAATACAAAAAGTGCAATAGTGAGAAAAAGCAATGCTCGGAATCGAGCAATTAAGCCAATAGTCCCCGGAGACAGAGGCTGATGTGCATTGAATTCCAAAAAAGGCAAAGAAAGGAAAATCGCACTCCAATAACTGGTGCGCTAGTTTTCGAAGGCTAATGCTATGCCTGATCGAATCTAGCTACAACTCTATAAGAGCAACTGTGTCTTGTAATTTAACTATAATCAATCATTCTAATGTGATAGGGATAATAAGTGAAGCCTAAGTTGCGAAGGACCCATCTTCTGGAGGAGTAGGAATGCCTCTGCCAAACCAAAGATTGGATGATCGAAAAGTCATTTTCAACGACAAAACTAGACGTTCAACCTTGTCAGGTATGTGTTACTTTGAATAATATCCTCGTATAACCAACTCCCGAAATCTAAGAGAAGTCGACACGTGTTGACCAATTTGGTCCTGAGCATTGACAGGGGCAGATGTACTATGTTATATACATGAGAAGAGTCCAGTAGCTAGAATACTAAACAATCTATTGCAGATAGCTTTCTTACATTTGAAAAATAATCCATATCGTCCTTTAAAACTATCTCTTACACATTTACCCGTTATCGATCAATGATCGATAATGGAACCGCTGTCCGAAGCAATGCCAGAAGCATTTCTTTTTAGGATCACGAGAATACAGAAATAGGAAGAGTGATACTATTGAATCATCCATTATATTCGATTTTTGGATAAATCGTCGCATTGGAATTCAAAAACATCGATGGAAACCTAACCAAAATATCGAAAAGAAGAAGTTAAGGACCAAGAGCAAGACTTCACTCCAGAACGACGTACCATCGTTCGAGGCAAAAACATAGCTTAACCGCCAGTCAAATTAAAACTATACAGGACAAGTCCAAACCTACATCATGCGCCCACTTATCGACCTAAACCCTTGCATAAACTACGGAGCAAAGACTGCATCGTCAATACTAGAAATTGAAAATCAGATTGAAGTCAAAAAATGAATGGTTGTCAGAAGTCTGTCAATTGAGAACAACATCTTAAGGTGGACTCTGACGATTCACATTGAAAACTCAATAGTCAAAGAAAAATTTGCATGTTAACCTCAACACGATTAATTAGATTTCACAAAACGAAAACTCAAAAGAAATTACTTCCAGAGCACGCCTTGTTTCCAACGAAGTCATACTTTGGAGGCAGATGTTATCCGGGTTTTTAACATAGCAGGACACAACAAGAAATAGAATGAACTTGTGACATCAGAATGGTTCAGAATTTATCCAAAAAGGCTAAGGCAAGGAGTAAACAAGAGCCAAACTATGGTACTAAGGCAACGATTGAGATTGAGTAAACCAAGAGACTAGCATTCCTTCAGTCCAAGCAGCAGTTGGGTGTAAACAACTAGTAGATTCCCATCAAAACAGAACAATTATAGTGAGAACACGCAAGTAATGGCATTACAAGATCATCGAAACATCCTAACTCCAAACTCCAAAAGTATCCTAAGTGCTTGGATCGTCAACAACCCATACCCTATAGATGGCTAGCGATCCATGAAAATGGAAGGTCGATGTGATGCAAAGAAAAAGAGAATGGAGGAAGGCGGTGCTGAAAATGCTAAGTGTATGGGTTGATAGCGACCGATGCAACATGGATCGCTAGTAACCCATGCTTCTCTACCAATCTTCAATGAGCCAACCAAGTAATGCAATGGCTAGGGAGCCAAATCTTTAGCTCGCGCATGAGCCAACTCTATAGGTCACTAGCGAACCATAGGCAATGGGTTGCTACCGACCCATGATTTGGCACAGATCGCGAGCTAGACCACCATATGTCGTTCCCTACCTACCTATGAGCCATTGATGAAGTGGCTCGACCTAGAAGCTCACTGAAGATCTGCTGGATTTATTCTACATTCCCCACCTCCCTCACAACAATTTAAAAACGAATTCATTGTGATTCTCCAATGGATTCCAACTCTGCGGATTCAGTCTAGCCGCTTTGTAATCAAACATCTCTTGTAACAGTAAACAGTCTTTAATAAAACTATAAAGTGGACGTTGGCTTAATTAACAGCTGAACCACTATAAAAATTCCCTGTTTTTGTGACGACCCATCTTTCAATCCACAGAAAAATGTATCATCAACAAGAAAGAAAGAGATAAAAATAGAAAAGATAGAAAGAAAAGAACAACAACATCAGAATCTCACAGCGGAAATGGAACAAAATATAATATTACACATATCCATTACATAGTTTCACATATCAGAGTACATAAAATAATACGACTTCATTACATTAGACATTTATAAGAGTCTGCCAATCCATACAACCCAAAATACAACATCAAAATGTCACTACAGCGGATAGAGATAGATAGGTGCGTGTGGACTCCAGCTCTAGCTCCAAACATTTGTCAATCCCAACCTGATCACTCGGCTACTCATAAAAATTTGAGTACCCAAGAGTTTATGAAAAACAAAATAGACTCCGGTTCAGACATGGGTCTGGTGTGAGTAAATAGGTTAAAGTTGTTTAATTTTAAAATCATTTAAAAATAAAGGGTATCACGTAAGACTCCCCACACATAAACACGGGTAAGTTTTTACCTTACGCTAACCAAAACGTTTGATAGGAAATCCAGTGATATTATAATAGGGTCTAGGTTTTTCAAAATAAAATATAGAAATAGCTTGAATGCTTATATCTCGTGTTCCAACATAGTTAGACACAATCAAAACCGTACAGGCACTTATTGGAGTTTGGATTCCATACAATGGCAGGGCTACTAGGGTACCGTCCGTCACAGTACGGGGCCTAGATCACCACACCGAGGAGCCACCCTAACTCCCTTGCAGCACAAGGCCGGAACCATCCTTTAGTAGACAGCTCCGAACAAGACAACCCCGCAGTTGTGGCCAACAACTGCCCACATAGCCGAAATATTAAGGGACTTCTAAACATGGGAAAATCTCGTCCTACTTGGGCATGACCCACTTAGCCTTGCCGCACCTCCCCTATTTTAGCCATTCTCGATTGATGAGGCTTGAGGCTATGATTACCTTAATAGAACACATCTCTTAGAATGCTCATCGTCCACCTGACGATGTGCTGAAAGCATTCAATCCATACAAGTTCATTCCAGGTTCGAACGAAACCGAAGGCATTATTTCGTTACACTCATTTTGGAATCACCCTCAGAGTTAACGACAATAACCCTTGCACTCTAAAACTCCATCTCGATCTTCACCTTATGATGTCACAACCTAACGTTTAACTTGGACCGATGTGGTTTTTGGAAAATCAAACTTGATTCCCGATCTCGGTCTCATCGAAATCCAAACGCCATCTTAAAGGTCAAGTTGTTTAAAGATTTAAACAATTCAATTCAATTTTAAACATTGAATTCATACAGCATTATCCATAGATAATAACAATCATCTAACACAGATATATACAATATCTCATCATAGAATATCTCAGACTATCATCCAACAGATATCAACCAAATCCAGACATTCAATTCAAAACAATCATTCATAAGCAAGCATATCTCTAATTCAAATTATAATTAATTTAATTAATTCAAATTAAATTAATTACTTAAGAATTAATCACTTTATCTTGCTTAACCAATCATTAATTAATTAATCACAATCATTTAATTAATTAATCACTTCTTAATTATCCTCATTATCAATTAATAAATCTTTAATTAATTAATTATCCTTTAACTATTAATTAATAATTTCTAATTATTCATTATTAAAGCTTGATTAAAAATTAATCATTCCTTAATTGATTACTAATTAACCCTTAATTTACAATTAATTAATCTTAATTAATTGCTTAATTAATTTATCTTAATTACTTAATTAATTATAATTAATTAACCTTAATCATTTAATTAATTAATTCTTAATCATTCATTAATTAAGTGTTAATTATAAACTAATAGATGTTTAATTACTTAATTAACTAATCCTAATTATTTAATTAATTAATTCTCAATCATTAATTAATTAATCACTAATCACTTAATTAATTAATCACTAATCATTTATTAATTAATCTTTATTTATTTAATTAATTATCTATTAATTATAATTTAATTTAACTCTTAGTTATCAATTAATTAGTCCATAACTAATTAATTAGACCTTAATAAATTAATTAATCTAAAATTATTAATTAATTTAACTTTAATTACTTTATTAATTAAAGTTATCTTTAATCCATAAAAACTTGATTGACTTTCAAACAAATCAATTTCATTAATTACTTAAAATCATTACATTTTTAAAACATTCCTATTTTGTTTGACTTAATTACTTTTTAAAAGTTAAATTTAAAAGAATACAAAATCATCTCAAAATTATTTATCAAAGTATAAATTTCTTTAAATTAAATAGTTTAACATTATCATAAAGTAGTTTAAATAAATTTTAGATTTTAAAATTCAAAACAAGTTTTGAAAAACCTTTTAAACATCACTTGCTTGGGTTCGACCGACCCAAACTCGAACAAACTCGAGTTCAATCATCTTCTTCCTTTCTTATTTCTTTTAGCCTAAGTTAAAAAAAAAATTTCATGAATCTGGAAAGAAACAACATACCTCCGATCCCTGGCATGAACAACATCATCATCCCATGCCCAAACGCGAGCAAAAACCTACCCTGGTCGATTGTTACTTCGAGTTACCCCCAAACACATCCATCTCTGACACACTACCGACACCATGCACGTGCACGACACACCAACGCCGCGGCCACCACCAGTGACACCGTGCGCCAACTCCCCATCGGCCACTGACACGACTTCGACCCTTGATCAACCATCGCGCGACCTTAATCAAAAACGAGGTAGCTCGCACCCATCACCTGGAACATCACTTCGCTTGAAAATCCATTAATCTCACGATGTCGACCAACGTTCGTCAAGAAATTTCGACCACAACATCGCAAGGCCTCCATGCTACTAATCCCACAATCTTGTGCTACTCGATCCACTACAATTTCCCAGACACCCCATTTTTCGAACGCGACCAGTCACTGTGTAAAACCCTAATCCCCCCAAATTCCATTCCCACAGCGATCGATCACTTCTTTCACTATTTTTCTTAGGTTTGCCGATCACCATACACGCTCCAATCCAAGCCACGACCTTCCGAATCCACCCTGTCACTCAAATTTGATCAAAAGGTCATTTCTGGTCATCATCAAAATACTGCCCCAAAACCCATTCTAAAATCATGATTTTTATTTTAAAAATCATATTTCCCAGAGTTGATTCAAGATATAAAATTGAATCAACAAATTACAATACTTGATTTTATCATGTTATAAAAAAATTTATTGTATCATCTTGTTTGAGAAGATATTCAAACCAATTTTATTTGAATAAACTTTTAAACTTTAATTTATGTTTAAATAAACATAAAGTGTTTGTAATTCAAAGCCTAACAGTGATTTGTTATGGAAATTTTGAATTTTTGTTTTAGTTTTTACTCTGTAACATGGGAAACAGGGAAGTATCAGGCAGATTCAAACATGCACAATTCAATACAACATATATACAAAGATTTCACAAGTATATATACATGCAAGACACCAATCATCTCAGAAATTCACATGCACAATTTTTCTTTAAACTTTTCTAAATGAAAATTTACTCACCAGATTGAACAGAGACAGGTTTCTTCTTGTTTCCCGAATTTGACTTTGATCTAAAGCTTAATTGTTGATTTGATTGAAAGTTGAATGCTCAAGTTGAAGTTGAAATTTGAAACTGCTACTAGAATTGCAAGCTTGCTGTTATATTCTTGTTCAGGTTTGAATTTGAGAAAGATTTCTTTGCTGGTTTGTTCTTAAGTTACAGACTATTTCTTAGTTTTTGGAATGTGAAGATAGGAAAAAAGAAAAGAAGTGAATAGATATATTTTTATATAGATTAAATTTAGTTTTTATTAAAGAAAATAAAAATAAAATGAAACTTGTAAAATTTTCTAACATTTGTCACTAAACATGGCTATTCTCTTAACACATGTTATTAGAGTGGTTCATGAATTAACATATGTAATTCTCATGCAAAATGGATTTTAATGTTTTTATAATTAATTTTCTAATTTTTTAATACACTTTTAATTTATATAAATCAATTCTTTTTAAAAGAAATAAATATGAATCAAATTTTATATTCTAAATAAAATCATAGAAATACAATTTTAAAATCAAAGTATGATTTAAGATATAAATAACTATATTTTGAATTTCAATTTAACAATTCAAATTCAAATTAAATCACAAATTCAATTTAAAAATTAATATAATATGTACATATAATTCTAACAAATCCATTTCCATTTGTATATATTAATTCTTTTTAAAATCAAAATATTTACAACACAATTCTTATTATTGTTTAAATAACTATTTTATTAATTTTAATTAATTTATTAAAAAGATTATTACATTTAAATTAGGTTTGAAATTTCGGAATATCACATTCCTCCCCCCTTAAAAGAATTTCATCCCCAAAATTTAAATAAAAGATAATCCAAAATTTTCATTTCATTTCAACAATTCAAGCATACATTTCATCCATACATAAGAAATCAACAAACCAAACATCCAAACAACGATTCATCCAATACAAACATCATTAGCTATCCGGACACATATCTAGATAAGCTTTCCTAAAACTATCCAGAGTCTCCTAGGTACAGTCTCTGGGATCCTCACTCCACTGGACTTTTACAAGCTTCACTATCTTGCTTCTGAGTTGCCTCTCATCTTGATCAACAATCTGAACAGGATGTCTGACAACTGATAAATCTGGCTCAATCTCTAAGTCTTCCTGCACCGCTGGTTCCACAATAAGAGATGGATCGTGCACGTATTTCCGTGGATGAGATACGTGGAAAACATTGTGAATTCCAGCCATCCGGACTGGCAATTCAATCCTGTATGCTACGGCACCAATCCTCTCGAGCACTCGGAATGGACCAATGTATCTCGGGGCGAGTTTCCCTGTCTTCCCAAATCTTACTGCTCCTTTAATAGGGGAAACTTTGACAAAGACAAAATCACCAATCTCGAACTCCAATTGTCTTCGTCTTTTATCTGCATACTTCTTTTGACGAACCTGAGCAGCTCTCATCCTTTTCTTGATAAGCTCAACTTTAGTAGATGCTTCACGGATCAGATCTGGTCCAAGCACAAGACGGTCTTTCGACTCTATCTAACAGGCTAGGGATCTACATGGATAAAGAGCTTCTAGGGAGCCATCTTAATACTTGCTTGGTAACTGTTGTTATAAGAGAATTTCACTAGATGTTGATGGTATTCCCATGATCCATCAAAATCCAATACACAGGCTCTTAGCATATCTTCTAGAATTCGATTAAGCCTTTTCGTCTGACCATCTGTCTGGGGATGATATGTTGTACTCAATCTCAAACTTGTTCCCATAGCCGATTGCAAAGCCTCCCAGAATTTGCTGGTGAAGATAGGATCTCGATCACTTACTATACTAACTGGAACACCATGCAATCTGACTATCTCTCTCAAGAAAATCTCTGCCAGAGAAGCTATAGTACAGGTTGCCTTAACTGGTATAAAATGGGCGCTTTTAGTTAGGCGATGCACAATTACCCATATTCCTTCATTTCCCTTCTTGGTTCTAGACAATCCGTCGATGAAATCCATCGAAATCATCTCCCACTTCCACATCCGGATTTCCAAAGGTTGCAACAAACCGGCTGACTTCTGCTGATCCCCTTTAACTTGTTGGCAGATAGCACAACTATTAACGAAAGCAGCTACATCTTTCTTCATGCCCGGCCACCAGAAAATCCTTCTCATATCCTTATACATCTTTGAGATTCCTGGATGGATATTTAATCTGGAGCGATGACTCTCAAATAAGACTTCGTGCCTCAATCCGTCTATATCAGGTACACACAAATGACCACTAATCCTCAATGCTCCTTGATTGTCTATCTTGAAATCCGAATATCGACCATCCTTGGTTTCAAGAATCAGTTCTTCAAAAGATCTATCCTCCATTTGCTTGCTTATGATTCTTTCCTGGAGAGACGAAACAACTTCCAAAAGAGACAGAACTGCATTCCTGCTAAGAGCGTCTGAGGCTGCTTCCACTCCAAAATAGTCTCAACCTTCGCTAGATCTACCGAGATGCCTTCTTGAGAAATAATGTGCCCCAAAAATTTTACTTCTGATTTTCAAAAATGGCACTTAGAGAACTTCGCCTTCAAAACATGTCTTCTCAGAGTTTCCAATACTATTCTCAAGTGTTGCTTGTGTTCTTCTTCCGACATAGAGTAAACCAAGATATCATCGATGAACACCAAAACGAACTTATTCAATACATCATGAAAAAATCGGTTCATCGGGTCTATAAAGTAGGCAGGAGTGTTAGTTAACCCGAAAGGCATAACCAACCACTCATAGAAACAACTAGGTCTCCTAAATGCAGTTAAGGGAATACTGTCCTCAGCTACCCTTAACTGATGGAAACCTGATGTCAAATCCATTTGAGAAAAGACTGAAGCTCCATGTAGCTGGTCGAAGAGATCATCAATACGAGGATACAGATACTTATTTCGAATGGTCACATTGTTCAACTCACGATAGTCTACGCAGAACCTTAGTGACCCATCCGACTTGGTGACAAACACCGCAACCGAACCCCAACAAGAAAAACTGGGCCAAATCAATCCCTTCTCCAACAGATCTTGAGTTTGCTTCACTAGTTCCTCCCTCTCCCTAGGAGCCATACTCCTACTAGGCTGAATTACGGGTACTGCTCCTGGAACCAAATCTATGTGAAACTCTATTTCTTGGTGCGGAAGTAAACACTTGACTTCCTCGAATATGTTTGAGAATTCCTGGACCACTTCGATATCACCAACCTCCTCTTGATAAGTCTCAACTCCATGTAAAAGACTACTCAAGTGTATTCCAGAGTTATCACACAATACTCTAGCAATCCTACCCAGATCAGTTTCCAACGAAACCGTTCTCTCATCACAATTTAGGACAGCCTTATACTTATCAAGCCAATCTATCCCCAAAATAATGTAAAACCCTTAAAATACAACACATAAGGGTCATAAGAAAAACTATGGGATAGGTAAGAGATTTTCAAATCCTTACAAATCATATCTAATTTGGTTACTCCCCCTATAGGAATAGATACACAGATGGGATTGTCTACGGTAATAGGGGTAAGAAAGAACTTCTCTACAGACTCTAGAGAAATAAAGCTCAAAGAAGCGCCAGAATCAAACAAAACTTTAATATACTTGCCGTCTAAAAGTAATGTACCTTCCAATACTCCTTTGCCCTTAGATGAGGTTGATGGCGCACCTTCCAAAGCAAATACCTTATTCTACTGGACTTTATGAAGGAGCGGGCAATCCCTGATCATATGACCCGGTTGATGGCAGTTGAAGCAAAGTGATTTCTGAACTAAAGTTAAACCCGGTCCACTATAATGCGGCTGCTGCTGCTTTCTTTCTTGAGGACACTGATTTGCCAAATGCCCGACTTGTTGACAATTATAGCACTTGCGAGGTCCATAGTTGCTTCCAGACTTCTTCTTGTTCTGTCGGTTCCAATGGGATTGAATTTCCTCTTATTTGGGTTGGAAAATTTTCCTCCCGATGCAGCTACTCGTGCCACAGATCTCTTATTCATTAAATCCTCATATCTTAACGCCATATCAATTAACTCCACAAAAGATCCTTTCAAGTGCGCTGTCATCCTTTCACGAAACTCTGGCCTCAATCCTTGCACAAACATCTCGTTCTTTTTGAGAGGAGTGTCTATAAGCCCTGGACCATAGCAAGATAACTTATTGAATTTGGTCTCGGACTACGCTATAGTCATGTTTACTTGCTTTAGATTCAGAAAATCCTGATAAAGATGAGTTTTCCCTGCTATCGTCATGAATTTCTCCTCAAACAATTCCTAAACTCTTTCCAAGACATATCATCTTCAGAGACATTTGCTGTCACTGCATCTCACTAGGCTGCAACACTTCCTTGTAATTTCCATGAAGCCATTACCCTATTCTTCTCATCCGATAATTTCATGCTCTTAAAGATTTTCTCACAAGAGCGTAGCCATGGTTGGACCTCAATTATAGTCACTGATCCTTTAAATGGTTTTCCTCCAAGGTTGATGAAGTCCTTGCATAAAGAAGCAAAATTGACTGGAGGCGGTACTGGATTAACGGCCTCATTATCAGTCTGTCCTCTCCTATCATTGGTTGATGTACTTCCAACAATCCTTCCCCTTCTGCCTCTAGAACTCATTCTGGCTACCTGGACAGGTAACCCATCCAATTTAGATAGGGATATAGTTATATAATAAAATTACAAATACGCACTCTCAAGATAGATACTACTCCAGATCCTTGGTGTTTCTCAACCTATTCTCTGATACCAACTATGATGACCCGTCTTTCAATCCACAGAAAAATGTATCATTAACCAGAAAGAAAGAGATAGAAATAGAAAAGATAGAAAGAAAAGAACAACAACATCAGAATCTCACTGCGGAAACGGAACAAAATATAATATTACACATATCCATTACATAGTTTCACATATCAGAGTACACAAAATAATATGAATTCATTACATTAGACATTTATAAGAGTCTGCCAATCCATACAACCCAATATACAACGTCAAAATGTCACTACAGCGGATAGAGATAGATAGGTATGTCTGGACTCCAGATCAAGCTCTAAACATTTGTCAATCCCAACCAGATCACTTGGCCACTCTTAAAAATTTGAGTACCCAAGAGTTTATGAAAAACAAAATAAACTCCGGGTCAGACATGGGTCTGGTGTGAGTAAACAGGTTAAAGTTATTTAATTTTAAAATCATTTGAAAACATAGGGTATCGCGTAAGACTCCCCACACATAAACATGGGTAAGTTTTTACTTTACACTAACCAAAACATTTGATAGGAAATCTAGTGATATTATAATAGGGTCCAGGGTTTTCAAAATGAAATACAGAAATAGCTGGAATGCTTACATCTCACGTTCCAACATAGTTGGGCACAATCAAAACCGTACAAGTACTTATTGGAGTTTGGATTCCATACAATGGCAGGGCTCCTGGGGTACCGTCCGTCATAGTATGGGGCCTAGATCACCATACCGAGGAGCCACCCTAACTCCCCTGCAACACAAGGCCGGAACCATTCCTTACTGGACAGCTCCGAACAAGACAACCCCGCAGTTGTGGCCAATAACTGCCCACACAGCCGAAATAATAAGGGACTTCTAGACAGGGGAAAATCTCGTCCTACTTGGGCATGACCCACTTAGCATTGCTGCACCTCCCATGTTTTAGCCATTCCCGGTTGATGAGGCTTGAGGCTACGATTACCTTAATAGAACACATCTCTTAGAATGCTCATCGTCCACCTGACGATGTGTTGAAAGCATTCAATCCATACAAGTTCGTTCCGGGTTCGAATGAAACCGAAGGCATTATTTCATTACACTCATTTTGGAATCACCCTCAGAGTTAACGACAATAACCCTTCCACTCTAAAACTCCATCTCGATCTTCACCTTGAGATGCCATGACCTAACGTTTAACTTGGATCGATGTGGTTTTCGAAAAATCATACTTGATTCCCAATCCCGGTCTTATCGAAATCCAAACGCCATCTTAAACATCAAGTTGTTTAAAGATTTAAACAATCCAATTCAATTTTAAACATTGAATTCACACAGCATTATCCATAGATAATAACAATCATCTAACACAGATATATACAATATCTCATCACAGAATATCTCAGACTATCATCCAATAGATATCAACCAAATCTAGACGTTCAATTCAAAACAATCATCCATAAGCAAGCATATCTCTAATTCAAATTATAATTAATTTAATTAATTCAAATTAAATTAATTACTTAAGAATTAATCACTTTATCTTGCTTAACCAATCATTATTAATTAATCACAATCATTTAATTAATTAATCACTTCTTAATTATCCTTATTACCAATTAATAAATCTTTAATTAATTAATTATCCTTTAACTATTAATTAATAATCTTTAATTATTCATTATTAAATCTTGATTAAAAATTAATCACTCCTTAGTTGATTACTAATTAACCCTTAATTTACAATTAATTAATCTTAATTAATTGCTTAATTAATTTATCAGGTAAATAGGCACAAGGAAGAAGTTGCAAAAAAAATTAGTCTAAGGGACAACAAGTTTGCTTTTTAGCCCGAAGGACACTTTTTAGTGTAAACTGAAAATGATAGCTACAACTATCATTCTGTGATTTACACTAAAAAGTGTCCTTCAGCCTAAAAAACGAACTTCTTGTCCCTGAAACTAAATTTTTTTCTAACTTTTTCCTTTAGCCTAAAAACCCCTTAATTTATCTTAATTACTTAATTAATTATAATTAAGTAACCTTAATCATTTAGTTAATTAATTCTTAATCATTCATTAATTAACTGTTAATTACAAATTAATAAATGTTTAATTACTTAATTAATTAATCCTAATTATTTAATTAATCAATTCTCAATCATTAATTAATTAATCACTAATCACTTAATTAATTAATCACTAATCATTTATTAATTAATATTTATTTAATTAATTATCTATTAGCTATAGTTTAATTTAATTCCTAATTATCAATTAATTAATCCATAACTAATTAATTAAACCTTTATAGTTCAATTAATATAAAATTATTAATTAATTTAACTTTAATTACTTTATTAATTAAAGTAATCTTTCTTCCATAAAAACTTAATTAACTTTTAAACAAATCAATTTCATTAATTACTTAAAATTATTAAAATTTTAAAACATTCCCATTTTTTTAACTTAATTACTTTTTAAAAGTTAAATTTAAAAGAATACAAAATCATTTCAAAATTAGTTATCAAAGTATAAATTTCTTTAAATTAAATAGTTTAACATTATCATAAAGTAGTTTAAATAAATTTTAGATTTTAAAATTCAAAACAAGTTTTGAATAACCTTTTAAACATCACTTGCTTGGGTTCGACCGACCCAAACTCGAACAAACTCGAGTTCAATCCTCTTCTTCCTTTCCTATTTCTTTTAGCTTAAGTTAAAAAAAAATTAAATTCATGAATCTAGAAAGAAACAACATACCTCCGATCCCTGGCATGAACAACATCATCATCCCGTGCCCAAACGCGAGAAAAAACCTACCCTACTCGATCGTTACTTCGAGTTACCCCCAAACACATCCCTCTTTGACACACTACTAACACCGTGCACGTGCACGACACACCAACGCCGCGGCCACCACCAGTGACACCGCGCGCAAACTCCCCATCGGCCACTGACACGACTCCGACCCTTGACCAACCATCGCGCGGCCTTAATCAAAAACGATATAGCTCGCACCCATCACCTGGAACAGCACTTCGCCTGAAAATCCATCAATCTCACGATGTCGACCACGGTTCATCAAGAAATTTCGGCCACAACACCACAAGGCCTTCACGCTACTAATCCCACAATCTTGCGCTACTCGATCCACTACAAGTTCCCAGACACCTCATCTTTCGAACGCGACCAAATCACCGTGTTAAACCCTAATCCCCCCAAATTCAATTCCCACAGCGACCGATCACTTCTTCCACTATTTTTCTTAGGTTCGCCGATCACCATACATGCTTCAATCCAAGCCACGACCTTCTGAATCCACCCAGTCACTTAAATTTGATCAAAAGGTCATTTCTAGTCATTATCAAAATACTGCCCCAAAACCCATTCTAAAATCATGATTTTTATTTTAAAAATCATATTTCCCAGAGTTGATTCAAGAAATAAAATTGAATCAACAAATTACAATATTTGATTTTATCATGTTATTAAATTTTTTTACTGTATCATCTTGTTTCAGAAGATATTCAAACCAATTTTATCTGAATAAAATTTTAAACTTTAATTTATGTTTAAATAAACATACAGTGTTTGTAATTCAAAGCCTAACAGTGATTTGTTATTGAAATTTTGAATTTTTGTTTTAGTTTTTACTCTGTAACATGGGAAACAGAGAGTATCAGGCAGATTCAAACATGCACAATTCAATACAGCATATATACAAAGATTTCACAAGTATATATACATGCAAGACATCAATCATCTCAGAAATTCACTTGCACAATTTTTTCTAAAACTTTTCTAAATAAAAATTTGCTCACCAGATTGAACAGAGACAGGTTTCTTCTTGTTTCCTGAATTTGACTTTGATCTAAAGCTTAATTGTTGAGTTGCTTGAAAGTTGAATGCTCAGGTTGAAGTTGAAATTTGAAACTGCTACTAGAATTGCAAGCTTGCTGTTAAATTCTTGTTCAGGTTTGAATTTGAGAATGATTTCTTTGCTGTTCTTAAGTTACAGACTATTTCTTATTTTTTAGAATGTGAAGATAGGAAAAAAGAAAAGAAGTGAATAGATATATGTTTATATAGATTAAATTTAGTTTTTATTAAAGAAAATAAAAATAAAATGACACTTGTAAAATTTTCTAACATTTGTCACTAAACATGGCTATTCTCTTAACACATGTTATTAGAGTGCTTCATGAATTAACATATGTAATTCTCATGCAAAATGGATTTTAAATGTTTTTATAATTAATTTTCTAATTTTTAAATACATTTTTAATTTATATAAATCAATTCTTTTTAAAAGAAATAAATATAAATTTTATATTCTAAATAAAATCATAAAAATACACTTTTAAAATCAAAGTATGATTTAAGATATAAATAACTATACTTTGAATTTCAATTTAACAATTCAAATTAAAATTAAATCACAAATTCAATTTAAAAATTAATATAATATGTACATATAAGTCTAACAAATCCATTTCCATCTGTATATATTAATTCTATTTAAAATCAAAATATTTACAACACAATTATTATTATTGTTTAAATAACTATTTTATTAATTTTAATTAATTTATTAAAAATATTATCACATTTAAGTTGGGTTTGAAATTCCGGAATATCACAGTTTTCTTTCTTTTACCATTTTTTTTATATCTATTATCTGTGATATTGCTCTTTCAGAACAAGGCTGGTGCTTTCAAATTCAAACCAAGATATTGGTCCATTTTTTGGGTCAACGGTTAAATCTTAATTAATTAACTAGTAATTAAACCCTAATCAATTAATAATTAAATAAATAATTAAAATTTAATTAGATAATTATTAAATAAAGTTTAACTAAACTTGATTAAATATATATTAATGCTTAATTTCTCTTCACTCTATTAGTGATTAATTAAAAGCTTCTTGATTAAGTTAATTTTAATTAACTTATTAATTAATACTTATGTACTAATTATTTTACTTAATTACTGTTTATTTACTAATTACTCTTAATTGATTAATTAATTAATTGTTTATTTGTTAAGCTCATATTTATTACAAAATAATTAACCTTTGTACTTAATTAGTGATTTGAAAAAGTTTTCCCAAAACAGTTAGAAAAAACACTTTTAAATTTAGAAAACATTAACTTTTCCTAAGATAAATTTATAGCGACTATCGTTGTGGATACCATAACTTCAATAGTTCTTTTTCATCTCAAATATTCCTTTAAGCCTTTATTTTTCCTTAACTTACTTTATAAATATAATATAAAGTTTTTGAAATCTAAAAGGTAAATTTTTGGAACTAAAAATAATGTTTAAAACTTGTAACTTTTCTAGTAAAACACTCAAATAAAAATTAAGTTTAATGCAAAGGATCTCGATGTCATGACAACCATAATTCAATTGTTAACTTTTTCTTCAGTTCACTACATTCACACATAAGCTTTTATATCCAAACATATGCCATAATCTCATATACAAAGTAATGATCATAACTTTAAATATCACTTTATATTTCTACTTCATTTCCAAAACCATAACAAGCATTATCACTAATTCACATATACGATGATCCAAGCAAACCACTTTTAAAAACAACAACTAGCGACAAATTATTAATACTAAATTAAAGTTTTAAACTTTGATTTTAAAGTGAGATTTACTCACCAAAAATCAACTGAATCAAACCAAAACTTGCGCAAACTCTTCACCAACACTGGATCTTAGATTTCCTTTGTAAAAATTGGATTTTTATGGACCTAAAGAGGCCTAAATGGTTTGGTCATGGGGAGATGTAGCTCGGCCTTTGGTTGAAAAGGCAGAGATGGGTCTTATTTTGGTAGGGAATTGGTGTAGAGAAGAAAGCTAAAGTTTTAACTATTTTTGTTGGGAAAATGGAAAAAAAAAAATTAATTTTAGAAATTCATGGAAACCATGGAAATTTTTAAAGAAGCTTGAAGAAAGATTAAAAATGGGATATTGAAATGAAAATGAGAAGAAAACGTTAAGGGTTTACTTTTATGCAAAGTACATTTGGCAAATTACTAAAACGACCTTCCTTACATACCCTCCACTCAAAATTTTCCACATCACCACATCATCCTCTCATTCTACCTTGCTCTACACATTACCACAAGACCCACTCCTTTATCCGCCATATAAAACTCTTCCTCGTGCTAAGATGTCATGTGAATGTGACATCTCATATCTTTCTTTTTATTTAAATTTAAACTTTCAAAATTATCGCATCATACTTCTTACTTAAGTAAAAATATATTTTTATCTTTACTAATTTACTAATCCATACTTATATGAATTACAAGTGTATATATGTTAACTCAAATGTGCATAAATGTGTTCACAAAATTTCAAACAATTTTTTGATGGTGAAAAATTGAATTTTTGAAAAAAGCATTCCAGTCACATTTTCTATTTTCCTTTAAACCGATTATTTTTGTAAACACATTTTAAAAATAATTTGCTATCAATAATTAATATTTAAAAAGGGGTATTTTGAATAATAATATCCTTATAATTTTTTAAAAGTATATTACTTTCCATACTTAAAGTGAAAAATTTCGAGTTGTTACACAAAGTCTTGGTAACAAACCATCCCAAGTGCATTTTGTTTCTTTCACTAATTCGTTCTCTTCCGACGTAACAATAAGGATTTGAAGACCTTACCTTTTCAATGTAACTCAGCATAAATATTTATTTTATCTCAAATTATTCATTCATTCAAATATCAGTTAGCATTATTCCGTTTCTAGAGTCCTACTTGTACGATATTTCCAACTAAAGTTTTCAACCAAGGGACATGCAAAATAGGATGTATCTGTTTCAAAACAGATAATCTCCTTGTATAAATGTTTAAACTAGGAAAATATGAGTAACAAATTTCAGCTTTCATGTTTATTCTTTTTTCCCACGCTATAGCTGTAACAGGATCGAAGCTAGTTGGGTTCCATATAGAGCATCTAACACCTCAGACGTGCAGTTTTATGTCTTATTAGTGAACTTATGTATTATTTAATTCATTATCCTCTTCACTTGATTCTTTGAGGTAGAGTTCTGGCTTTGCCTCTACCATATCAACTTAAAAAATAAGGCAGCCAATATATTAATTCTATTTAAGTCCTCGAATTGCTAAATTCAGTTAGAAAAAAGAGCATCGATAAGGGTTAACAGTCAAGCATTCTACATGTACAACTATTTTCAAACCGGTATGGGAAATAGACTAATGATTCAAAAATGGTAAAATTACCAATTGTAAAGGAAATCGGGCAAGATTTTGTCATCCTCTTCTAGAAGCATCAGATCCGGGTGAGAACCAAAACGCGAATGGTAGCATACAGGAAATGAGGAAACAATAGTGAGATTAAGTAGCTCCTCTGTCACAATATAAGTCGCCCAACACAAAAGAATCACTACCCTTTGCGTCTATTTCCATTTCCATTATCTATCATTCTTTTTGTTTCTCCTATGTTTTCTGTCTAAGCATTGCGCGATCTGTGCCCTGCCTTGCCTTGCCCGGTGTCGAGGGTCTGCAAGCATTGGAAGAAGTCCTCTAACAATTAGCGATTGCCTTACCTACCAATTTTTATTTTACAGTATAATGTTATTGTAAAACATATATAGTACAAGTATTCACAAACAAAACTGAAAAAAGGAAGAAAAAAATTATTCACTTCAAAAGCTCTAGTGAAACTCCATCGTACTTGATTTGTTTTGAGACGAAGAATTACTATTGATAAAACAAGGTCTACACTTGGAAATTAGTCTGCATATTGATTCAAAGGCATATAGGGCTCATTATTCTTATAAAGAAATTATTTCAAATAAATTGAATTGTATTTTTAAAGGCGTGTTATGAAATAGTAATGCACTACCTTGCTGCTTTTCTAAATGAAGTGAAGTCAATGAAAACAGAAGCTTTAACTTTAAGTGCAGCGCGCATCTACAGATAATTACTAGCATAATATTGAAATTAAGTCACAAGAAACATCAGATGTCAGACTTTTAAAAACGATACTACAACATGAAAGCTTAAAACAAGAGTGTACATAACTCAGAACACTTATATTCATATATTCAGAATATATGAAAGCTTAAAACATATGTTCACAAGACTTAAGCTTTCCTAACAAGATTAAAGTTGAGGATCAGCATGTTCAAGGTCAAACACAATATAATTTAGACATAATGTGGACATAATAACATAATTGAAACAAACCCACCTTTTCAATCCTCAGAAGTCGACACTAATACATCCACGGTATTCACGTAGCAAACAACCAAGTATTAGAAAGAAAGATGGTTAAGGGAAAGAAGAAGAAAGAAGACAAGAAGAAACCAACAACATAGAATCTCACATCGCAATGAATAATCTATAATATAACAATGATCTTTACAAAAGAAAATTTCTGTGCACATACACGCATCGGAGTACTAGCATATCATCCACCTGGAAAGTCATAACACCCATCCTTATAATTTCTGATAAATACAATAAAGCCATGCTAATACCAACACATATCAAAGATGAAACTTTTACAAAATGGGTGTGAGTTTTTGCTCACCAAACTTAAGCAAATCTTTCTAAAACTTGAAATTTGCAATCATTTGACTTTTCCCATGCAAACTTGATCTTTTAGCCGAAAGGAAAGGTAAATGGGCTCAGCCATAGTACTATGGGCTAAACCTAAGGTTGATTAAGGCTTGGCCAAAGGATGGTGGAGGGTATATGGGCTTGTTTTAAGAAGAAGGAGGTGCAGGAAATGAAAAGAAAGAGTTTTAAACAAGTGTAATAGCTTTTAGAGTGAAAATGCGAAGTTTTAAAAAAAAATTAAAAATATGGAAGCAATTAATAGGATGCTGAAAAACTTAGAAAAGAAAAGGAAGGTTTAAAAAAAAGAAAATAAAATGAAGAAGGAGAGAGAGAAAGGGAATTAGTTTTATAGAAATGTACTTATTAAAATTATCTCAATGCCCCTAAGTACCATTATCCTTCACTAAATTGATGCCACATCTCCACATACTTATCCTTTACTAATTCACTCGTTGCCCCTCATGACTCACCCTTATATCCACCATGTAAAGCCCATAAGTGCACTAGGATATAGAAAGGTAATGTGGCATTACATAATTTACTTTTATTTAAAATTCTAAACTTGAAAATTGTCACATCACTTTCTTATCAAAAGTAAACATATATTTATACATATACACACTTAATTAAGTACACATTATTTACAGAAGTGTATGGTTAAATATACTAAGGTGTTTTACAACTTTTTAAACAACTTTTAAATGATCAAAAATCGAGCTTTCTGAAAAAGATTTCCGATCACATTTTGTAATTTTATTTGAACTAAATACATTAGTAAGAAAAATTCAAAAATGGATTTTCTATCATTGGTTATAAATTAAAGAGGTTTTTTTAATTATAAACCATTAATTAAATATTCATCCATCAAAGTGGTAAAATGTGGGTCATCACATTTTTTCCCCATTTAAATAGTTTCCTTTTGAAATTTCATCACATGAACACCCAATACTTTTCATAAGTCTGCATGATGTTCATAGATCATCCATTTGAAAAATCTTATTCAATCTTCATTCGATCGCATAACTTTACTTCCAAGCTAGTATTGCTCACCCAATTCACCAATGCGCACTCCGATCAAGCTTCTTGATTAGAAACCTCCGTCCATCGGACTGAGGATGATAAGCGGTGCTAAAATTAAGCTTCGTTCCCAAAGCTTTTTGAAGACTCTTCCAAAATCCACTAGTAAACAATGGATCACGATCACTAATAATAGAAGTAGGAACTCCATGCAATTTAACAATTTCTTTGATAAAGAGTTTGGCCAAAAGAGGAACGGTTCGATTGGATCGAACGGGAATAAAATGGGCGGATTTAATAAGTCTATCGACTATCACCCATAAGCTATCATGACCCGAACGAGAACGGGGAAGGCCGTCTATAAAATCCGTGGAAATTTGGTCCCACTTCCAAATTGGAATTTCTAAAGGTTGCAATAACCCACCGGGCCTTTGATGTTCGGCCTTAATGAGTTGGCAAGTCATGCAACACTTAACAAAGTTAGCAATATCAGATTTCATTCCCACCCAATAATAAAATCGCTTCATGTCCGCATACATTTTACTACTACCGGGATGAATGGTAAATTTAGAACGATAAGAATCTTTTAAAATGTCTTTACGAAGATTAGTAATATTTGGCACGATAAGTCTACCAAATTTTTGAATACCGCCACGAGAATCAATATCAAAGTCTTTCAAACCTTCAATATCAATTTTATCCCTAAAATTTTGGCCAAGAAGAGCCAATTCGGGATCTAGCTTTTGAGCTTCAAGAATGCGGTCCAAAAGAGAAGGATGAGCCTCAAGGCTACATAAAACAAGAGATGAACATAAATCGAAAACACGATCTCGAATTTCACAAGTGGATAGAATTCCGAGATCATTCCACTCGGATATCATCATAGAAACAACTGCTTGTTGCTTACAACTAAGTGCGTCCGCAACACGATTTCCCTTTCCGGAAGTATAAAGAATATCAAGATCATAAGCTGCAAGAAATTCGAGCCAACATTGTTGATGCAAATTAATTTCCTTTTGAGAAAATAGATACTTCAAAGATTTATGATCGGTGTAAAGAATAAATTTTTCTCCCAAAAGATAATGACGCCAAATACGAAGGGCAAAAACAATAGCCGTGAGTTCTAAATCATGAGTGCATATCTAGTCTCGGCTGGCTTCAATTGTCTAGAAGCATAAGCAATAACACGTTCTCTTTGCATAAGAACGACACCCAAACCAACGCGACTAGCATCGGTATAAACAATAAAATCTTGGTTTACCTCAGGAATCACAAGAATAGGAGCATCAGAAAGAAGTTCTTTTAATTTCTGAAAAGAAGCTTCACATTTGTCCGACCAAATGTATTTAATTCCCTTCTTTGTCAAACTAGTAAGAGGCACGGAAATTTTTGAAAAGTCTTTTATAAAACGACGGTAATAGCCCGCCAGTCCAAGAAAACTACGAATTTTCGTCACACTTTCCGGTCTCTTCCAGTTTTGAATCACTTCAATCTTTGAAGGATCCACGGAAATTCTGGATTCAGAAACAATGTGACCGAGAAACTTCACATGAGATTGCCAAAAGTGGCATTTAGAAAATTTCTCTTTTAATTACTCCTAAGAGTTTCTAAGACAATCCGAAGATGTTTTTCATGCTCATCCTCGGTTTTTGAATAAACAAGAATATCATCAATAAAGATGAGGACAAACTGATCGAGGAAGTCTTTGAAAACTCTATTCATAAGGTCAACGAAATAAGCCGGAGCATTCGTTAAACCAAATGGCATAACAAGCCATTCATAAGATCCATAACGAGTACGGAAGGATGTCAAAGGAATGTTATCCTTTGCAATACGAAGCTGATGAAAACCGGTAGCTAAGTCTAATTGTGAAAAGACTCTAGCACCACTAAGTTGATCGAATAGATCATCAATCCGAGGTAAAGGATATTTATTTTTGATAGTAAGATCATTAAGCTTGCGGTAGTCAAGGCAAAGCCTAAGTGTACCGTCGGATTTCTTCACAAAAATAGCCGAAGCTCCCCAAGGCGAGGAACTAGAGCGAATAAATTGCTTCATCTCCAATTCGGATAAATGTTTGCGCATATCCTCATTTTCTTTATTGGACATGCGATAAGGAGGACGAGTGGTAGGTTGAGCTCCAGGGATGAGATTAATTTTGGACTCAATTGCTCACTTAGGTGGTAATCCTAAAACGAGCTCAAAGATGTCGGAAAATTCACGAACAACGTGAATAAGAGAAATAATATCCTCTTCATCATAAGGATTTAAAGAATATAAAGATGCAACCAAGCAGGAATCCGAATCTTTAAGGTCGATAGAAATCTGCTTAACAGATTGAGGATGTTGAAGATGAATAGTCCGCTCGGGACATAGGATTTTGTCTTTATAGCGGTTATGCCAATCCATTCCTAAAATCATTCCAAAGCCTAAGTAGCGCATAACATGCAAATCGGCTCGGAAAGAAAAATCACACAAAATAATCTCAACATCTTTACACAATAAACTAATTATTGCGGATCCACCAACCAGGTTCGCAATTCTCAAAGAAGTCATTGAACACAAAACATCCAAAGAAAAAGTATCAACAAGTTCTTTTGAAATAAAAGAGTGGGACACACCCGTATCAAGAAGAACTCGAATAGGATGATCACGAAATAAAATAATGCCATCAAGGATAGAATGAGAAATACCTTGACCACGAGATGTGTAGCCAGGGGCTTGAGCAACATTAAGCTTTCCCTCCTTCCTGTTTTGAAGTTTGGGACAAGAAGATAAATAATGATCCGGGCTTTTGCAATAGAGACAAGCTCGGGGCTTTGAACACTTGTTTGCATAATGGTCCTTAGAACCACAGCTGTAGCATTGCCCACCACTTGAGGTAGAAGTTTTGGTTGTCGGAGAAGCTTGCTTCCCTTTCTTATTGTTGGGATAAGGACCTTTGAACTTATTAGGCCTTTTCTTGTTGGTGAAGTTTGGTTTAGCACTCCCAACCTCAACATCACTTACTCTATCAGTCTCTTCAAGTCGAAGAGCGATATCAATGAGCTGATCAAAAGAAACTTCTAATTTTAGAAGTAATGGCTTCTTGAGATTTTTATTCAAGCCATAGACAAATCTTTGGTTTTTCTTCAATGGGGCGTTTATGTACTCGACCCCATATTTAGAAAGTGACTCGAATGATGCGATATAGTCTGTCACGGAAGATTCACCTTGAACAAGGTTAATGAAATGGCAAGCCAAAGTCACCTTCTCAGCTTCTGGCACAAATTTTAATTCGAAGCGTTCCCGGAATTTCTCTCAAGTAAGATCCGCTTCATTTATTTCAGAAATCAGAAGCTCATACTAATCTAATGATCTTACTTGGAGCATACTAGAGGCCACCTGAACACAGTGAAGATCAATATGATTCATGCGAGAAAAGATACGATCGCACGTTCTCAGCCAAGCCTGGACTTCAATAATAGTTTCAGATCTTTTGAATGGCTTCCCACCCAAATTGGTATAATCGTTGCACAAACGTGAAAATCTAGACTTAGGGTGAGTAGACTCCGGATTAGATCCGGCTGCTTGAGTATTCCTTACTAGATCAAGAAGCTGCTGGGCAGACATAAATACTCCATCTTGGGGAGTAGCATGAGATTGACCGGCGTTGGGACGGCCAGGTCTAACCATTTCTCTTCCTTTAGAAAGAAAGAAGAATGATAAGGTTATTCACCAGATGAATATCAAGCAATCTTGATAGATAAACAAGGAATCATAAAGAAATTAGGATGAATCAGTACAAAGACTCGAATTAAATCCTAAAGCACGACTCCTAAAATGGACTTAGGACGATGATCCTTGTTAAATTATTCTACATTGTCCCGAAGATTGGCTCTGATACCAAGCTGTGACGCCCCACCTCTACACCCACGCTAGCCGAGGACACTACGGGGTAATGCCGTCAACTAGCACGGAGAATAAGGCTGTTGAGGAGCGACCATCCGCATAATTGCTTTGTGCGAGCAATGATATGTCAGATAGTACAACATGCATTTGGTTTAAGGAGGAAATCCGACATACCAATACAAACTCAAAGCTACTACACAGTGGCTATATATATTCTTCAGAAACAAATATAGAAATAAACATAACACAAATCAGTCACAGACATCCATATCACAAAGGCGGAAATAGGTATGAATATATAACACAAGAAAGTGTACATCAAAGTAGTGGTCAAACAAGTCCACAATGTCACAAAAGAATAGCTACAAGTGCTAGATAAAAGGATATAGATACATCAATGAGTCTATATCTTAAATGTATACAACAAAAACTACTAATCTAAGTAGTTAGCCAAAAGTCAGGGTGATAATCCTAGATGTGAAGTCAAGCAGAAGCACCTGTAACATCTCGGTCTGATCCGAGTATTATTTAATAAGAAAATAATAAACGGATCGGTCTAGCTATAAATATCAGATGAAATGATATAGAATAAGAGATATGACAAAATAGTATAATATAACCAAAATGCCATACAGTGATAAGTATGCAATTGGAATCAACTAGGGATTAATTAATATCATAAGAATCTTCTCAAAGATCAAAAGGAATGTCATACTCTTTATTTATATTCACCAAACCATAAATATGGAGTGGCGCGACCTAAGGAGTGGCGCGACCTAATGGGTGCGAGATATAGCAGGTGCGACCCAAGGTATGGCGCGACCTAATAGTGCAAGCAGGCCGAGCGACCTAAGGGGTTGCGACCTAAAGAGCTAGCGGCGTAACATGGCCGAGCGACTTAAATGAGACCAATGGCGCGACCTAGTGACGCGACCTAGCCGAGCGACCTAAGTGATGCAAGCGGCATAACAGGCCGAGCGACCTAAGGAACGAGCGACCTAAGGAGATAGCGGCTTAACATATGGCCGAACGACTTAAGTGGTGCGACCTAAGGGGTGAAGTAGGCCGAGCGACTTAAGTGGTGGAACGACCTATCCCATGACGCGACCTAACTTGTCGCGACCTAAGTTGGCAGGTGCGACTTAACACGGCCGAGCGACCTAAGGTACTGGGGAAATGGCGCGACCTAAGGGGTAGAGAAGGCCGAGTGACTTAAGATGGAACGACCTACCTTGTCGCGACCTAAGGGGTAGAGAAGGCCGAGCGACATAGATGGAACGACCTAACTTGTCGCGACCTATTGCGTGCGACCTAACAGGTCGAGCGTCATATGTGCAGGCCGAACGACCTAAGCAACAAAAGGCCAAAAACTCTCTCAATTTGCAACCGATCGAGCACGGACGCTAGGGGATTATTTCCATCGGCTACCCGGTCCTATTGGCTCCTCGATGCATCACCAAAAATGTGTTCAAACATCAAAGTTATGATTTTTAAAGATTTGAACCCAAAACACTAAAAATTGGGATTTCCACCAATTCAATCCAAACCAAGAGCAAATGCATATGAAAAGGAATTCATAGCCAACAATCAAAGATAGTTATAGACAAAGATGTGAGATAAAAATCTCACCTTTACACAAAATCAATGAAGAAGAAGCTTGAAAGCAAAGGAAGAATCAATGGCTTCTCTTTGAATTTGGAGTTAGATGTTGGATTTGCAAATGAACCAGAGCTTGGATTTTTAATTTTCCATTCCTTCCTCCATTTTTGATGAAGCTTTAGTGTTAGGAAATGAAAGTGAAGTTATGAAGGGAAGAGGGGGTTAAGCTAGAGCTAATAGTTTAGGCTAGTGGGCTAAACCAAACCCAAAGCCCAAAGTGAAAAAGTGGCAAAATTCCACTAACTCCAAACATTTCAAAGTTTATACTCAAAAAGATCGCAAACGTCATCTTGAACTCAATGGGGGCGGTCCCGAGTCCTAATTCGACCGTATGCAAGAAGTAACTTTTCGGACTAAAATCCGACTAACGATAAAATATAAAAATAAAATATAAAAATATTCAATCGTAAAATATGCGGGTTGTTACATATTTCTTCTACAGCTATGAGATTCTGTGTTTTTTAGTTTTCTTCTCATCTTCTATCTTATCTTCTTACCCCTAACAATCCACCTGTAACGACCCGCTATTTTGGACCATTCAAATCGACAATAAAACCATACATATCTGACTTGAATAATTCAAAATACCGAATTGTTAATTAAAATTTGGCAAAACTTAAAATATACAGTAAATAAATCAATCACAGATCACAGTAATAAAACGGAGTGGAATAGATAAAGAATAGTAGTTCATGAAGCTACTATATACATCGGAGTTAGAAAAATACAACCGAATAGTTCAAACGCAGTGAAGTCTCCAATGCAACAGATGATTTCTCTGAACCAATCAACTGGAAAGGCTGAAATCTGAATCGATAGTTGGATTTCCAAATGAAGCTCTGAACTCCAAAGGTGAGTCTCAAACGCTGTATCACTCAGTCTGACCCGAGCGTAAAGCAAAACACAAAACACTCGAGTCAGGATTAACATTCTTATATCAATAAATCCAACTCAAGTGAAATATCAACTGAAATACAAATAACTTAAAGGATTTTTGGGTTAACCATCCTCTAAGGGTCCATGGAACTTTCAACAAGGTAGAAATATACACTATAACACCGTGGTCATTTCAGCTTAATTTATACTTCAAAACCAAATCTCATTTTCACTTCAAATATCTCTATATTTCCCAAAATAGTATTTATATATTAAATAATTTATACAGTAAAGTATTTTAAGTTGCCTCAACTTAACAAATCGTTCCAACATCAACCCGACCTTTCATTCAAATTAAATTCAATCTCAATTTATCAATTTAAATTCAACTCAATTTCTAAAATAACCACTTAAATTTTATCAATCTCAAATTCGGATTTATAATCACAAATACCCTTTTATATTTCCATATATTTCAAAACTTTAAGTATTCAACGTTTCATCTAAATTTTCATTCAATTTAGTTTTCTAAATAATAAATTCAAATTTATTTCAACCTAAATTTTCATTTTAGTTCAATTTAATTGCTAAATAACAAATTCAACTACGTTGATTTCAAATACAGATCCGAATCTCAACATAAACCATTTAAATTCCAATATAGTTCAAGGCTTTAATAGTTAATGTTCTATATAACAGTTTCATATAGATCACGATTTAATCTCATTATTATTTAGTCTTTAAATACTCCCTTATTAGATTCAATATCATTTAAGTAACCTTAAATTGCATTTTACTCAATATTTTCTTTAATTTATTTAAACGTGAAATATTCATTAAATCACTTAAATCAAAAATCTAGTTATAAAATCATACCTTTTAAATTTCCCATTCAAAAATTTCAAATCGATTTAATTAAATAAATCCTTATTTAAATACCATTTTAATAAACCCAAATTTATCTTCCAATCTTAATTCTTCAATTTATTACAAGATAATCTATTTGAAATATAGATTTACATAAACACTTAACCATATTATATGTATTAAATCAATCTAATTTAAATCAAATATTACTACTAAATCTATATATACAATTTTCATTTATATAATATCTTAAGAATCAAATTTATTAAACCATATATTTCTTTCCAAAATTATATAAATTATTTTCAAAATATTTATATGGACCAAAGGTGTCTGTATATATTTCCTATCATATAGTCAAGTGCTACGGCTATTTATCATTTCAATCCGTATACTAAATATATATGGGTGGATATCATTTCAACCCGTAATCCCAAATTCAATTAAATGAAAATCGCTTGGGTCTATCATTTCAACCCATAACGAAATTCTCCTATTCTAAAGTCCGTTCGGGTATGTATCATTTCAACCCATAGTGAATTTTATATTAATAGGGAACTTGCAGCGTGATAACAGATATGATAATAATATAACAACAGGCATATATCATCAGAAATTAAATAAAGTATAAACAATAGGATATGATGTCATATCCCATAAGTGAACAGTTACAGGTAATGGGATATATAACAATTTAAATGACTATAGCATCATATTTCAATTATCGTTTCAATTAAAATCAAATTTAATAAATAAAACAATGTTAATCGAGAGTGATTGCTCACCTTTCGAGGCTAGGGAATATAGAAGGAGACACGGATACGCACACTGATAAAGACACTGAAATTAAATTTCAAATGCAAGCAAAGCAAAATCGGCACGAATTCAACGATCAAAGCTGATTGGCTCGAATTGATGAAACGGATAAGATCAGAACTGGAATGATGAAGATAAATGGTATAAGCGAACTTTTATAACCACCTATAACTATATATACACATATGAAATTTATATTCTAAGTACAAACTTCACAAATTTAATTTACATGTTTTTCAAACATATAAATAAATAAATAAATCAAGCTTACATTTTTTTTAAACCAACATACACTTAAAAAAAAAAATATATACTAACACCTTTATACCAAACTTATATAACTAGTATATATATATATATATATTCTCAAAACGATAAAATAAATGTTTAAATATGAATACCTAAAAGAAAACTTTTTTTCATACATAACTATTTCTATATATATTAAATGTTATATATATATAATTTAAATCCATCCATATTTTTACATTCAATAACATATTATATTCAACCTATATAAATTTCCAAATTATATATGTGTATTAAAATAATTTATAAAGTAGAGTATTTATAGAATCATCTTAAATCCAAAATAGTATAAATATAATACTGTACATAACCTATATCAACCAAAAAGAACAAAAGTTGACTATTGTTTCTAAAATATAGGCATAAACACAGACTGCTCATGTATAAACTGAACTAACTCTTATATAACCAGAAACATATTATAGTTATAAATATACATATACATATATATATATATATATTCATACGCGCTTAAAAAATTTCAAAACGTCAATAAAACTAACTACTTACTCACAACATCCTATACAACCAGTTGTATAACAAATATATGATATATACTCATCTTAAAATAGTAAAATATAGAATGACAAAACAAAACAGCCTGGATATAATATATATATGTGACGCACCAAATGTTCAAAATACAGCTATCTTAAACTCATATAATATAAACTTTACATATATAATAACTCGTATTAACATATATCATGAAATTTTATATAAACCTTATAGTATATAAATAACTTACTTTATATACTAAATAGAACCTATGCAAGTTAAAATATGTAAGCTAATATAGGTTGCGGCCAAAAAAAAATTCAAAATACATTATATACTTAAACAAAAATAAATTATGTACACAATACATATTAAAAATTAACTTAGTCTTACTATACATATCATCATATAATGATAATATATATAAAACAAAAACTGAATTTATATAAACAGACATATTGAAGAATAACATATCAAACTTATGTAAACTTTATATGTACACAAAATGTCATTTCTACTAACATATATACACTGTCAAACTCATATATTACTAACATTTACATTGGAAAACTGACATAAGTCATTTATACCAAAAATCCTTTTTTTTTCATAACATATTTTATAAACATAACATACTAAGCTGTTAACAAAACATATTTTGTATAAATATATACTCTTCCAAAATATATAATAATACTATAAAAGCTATATATTTTATATGCAGAAACCATATAGCCTGCATATAACTAACATAAACAACTAATATATATAATAATTTGTACAACATAAACTTATCCAAATATGCAGAAATCATATATACATACCGAAAAATAAATATGTGTTATGAAAATCTATTTCAAACTTATAAATAAAAACTTAAAATAACCAAGCAGATTATATATATATACGCTCTAAAACCAACTCACTAGGATACTTGAAATCTTGTATAAAATAAAATATACATATAAACCTATGTTTTAACAAACCTTTCGTATGCTTGAATATATATAAAGCTGCAAGTATAAGAAATAGATATAATATATAAAGAAATACTTACATATAAAGAATGAAAGAAGAGAGGAAACGGTTGTGGGTAATCAAGCATGCGGTTAACGCGTGGAGCAAAGAGAAATGAGGGGAAGAGTTTTTTTCCAGAGAATGAAAATAAGAAGGAGAGATATGCTTATCATGGGCAATATATATATATATATATATATATATATATATGCGTTGTTCTTATATATTTTTTCATATAGTTAGTACAAGATACGCTAAATTTATACAAAAAGTAACGTATCTAAATTTATACGTTACTTATTTATTCTCTACCTATTAATTTATACGTTACTTATTTATTCTCTACATATTAATTTATACGTTACTTATTTATTCTCTAGCTATTAATTTATATGTTACTTATTTATTCTCTACCTATTTATTTATACGTTACTTATTTATTCTCTACCTATTAATTTATACTATTTATTCTCTGCCTATTAATTTCTACTATTTATTCTCTACCTATTAATTTATACGTTTTATTCTCTACCTATTAATTAGACGTTTTATTCTTTACCTATTAATTTATACTATTTATTCTCTACCTATTAATTTATACGTTACTTATTTATTCTCTACCTATTTATTTATACTATTTATTCTCTACCTATCAATTTATATTATTTATTCTCTACCTATTAATTTATACTATTTATTCTCTACCTATTAATTTATACGTTTTATTCTCTACCTATTAATTTATACTATTTATTCTCTACCTATTAATTTATACGTTACTTATTTATTATCTACCTATTAATTTATACGTTACTTATTTATTCTCTACCTATTAATTAATTAAAATTTATTAAAATTTTGTGGGTCGTTACACTCTTCCCCACTCAAAACTTTTCGTCCCCGAAAAGGAAGGAGGTTGGAGAATAGAACAACCAGAAATAAATGTAGATTGAAAGTCAGGGGTGAATAATTGATTTAACTATATAAATTTTACTTGAGATATTCATACTTTTCAAAACCCATTTGTAAAACTTCTTACTTCCTTTATAAATACCATTTATATGTTTAAATAACACCTTTATAAGTATATGAAAACTATCTGAAACAATTATTTACATCATTAGTTATATTTAAAGAAGCTATTTGAAAACATTAAATCCATAACTCATGAAAATTTTAATTTATCTCAAGATACTTTTTAAATATTATCAATAAATTAATAATCATTTTCTTTAAATATGTTTTATTTAACTAATAACTTCAAAAATATTTATACCACTAAAATTTTCTATTAACCAATGTAGTATACAGATAAGCAATATTTAAAAGATTATATTCAAAAAGGAAAGGAAGGTAGATTCTGAAAATGGAGTACAGGTGAACAACTAAAGCTGAGAAGATAAGGTAGATTCAAAGAATAGAATCAGCCACGAATCGTAAATTTCAAACCATAAGAGTTTCAATCTCAAATATTAACACAAAATTTCTTTGTTGGGAAAAATGCTTTTATAATAAATACCTTTATAATAATACTTTTATAATAAAATGCTATTATATCGAAATAGATTTTCCTTTCGAAAATACTTTTATAACTCGATGTTTCAACAAGTTTATCCTCGTTCTTGCAGACTCTGGCCATGCGTTGATCAGGCGCAAAGCTAGAATTCTTTAAGTACTTAGTAGACTTGTTTCAACACCCAGTGAAAATACTTGAAAAACCTTTAAAACAGATATGGAAAGTACAATCCAAACAAAACAACCAAACCAAAAACTTTGTCCGACCATGGTTCGCAGATACACAATGGTTATGCCTGGATCCCCCAGGAAACAATCCGTATCCGTAAGCTTTCTCAGCCCTGCGAGTTACGCCATGATGACTAGTAGAGTGCAGGATACACAATGGTTACGCCTGGGTCCCCCAGGAAACAATCTGTACCCCTAGGCTGTCTCAGCCAGGCAGTTTCGCTACTATTCGCGACGTACACAGATTGCAGGATACACAATGGTTACGCCTGGATCCCCCAGGAAACAATCCGTACCCCTAGGCCAGACTCGCCAGGCAATTGCGCTATGCAGTTGCGAGAGGAAAAAAACCATAGGTTACGCCACGGTGGGAACACTCGAGTATTACATACGGAAAACCAAAAATCAGAGAGAATAATATCGATAGAATGAATCCACGATGTGGCCACAAAGCGGATATCAAGCAGAAGGCACTTTCCATATCTTTACTTCGAAAATATATATCATATAGTACCTTTTCAAATCACTTTCAAATATCGTACTTATATAAAGTCCATATATATAGGATTCCATTTTTCGCAAATCGAATACTTTCCAAAATCAATAGTAGATCAAATCATTCTTATATAGACTTCGATTATATAAAATCTCTTTCCAAATTGAGTACCTTTCAAATCAATAGATTTCAAATCAACTTCATACTTATGCAATCCATTTTATATAAGTTCGACCACTCCCAAATCAAGTGCTTAATAATATAAGGTTCTCAAATTTCAAATCATTTCAATATCAATTCAGTTTCAAAATCATATATGATTTCACCAAATTTTCTTGCAAATTAAATATCTAAATTTCAAAGTTCCCAAAATAATAGGTTTAGAAAATTATCCCATTTTCCAAATTAAAATAATTCAAGTCAAACAAATTCATTTCCAAAATCACCATATAAGTACTGGTTTTTAATTCCAATTAAATTTCAAAACCAAATATTTTCCCAAAATCAATTATACTCAAAATGGTTTCCAAATTTATAATTATCCTTTTTTTTAAAACTTTTAAACTATCTATTTCTATGTGAAATATCCAATTTACCTTTCTGAAAACCATTATTCAACTATTTTTTTTTCAAAACATTTCAAAACTAAATTTATATTCTTTATCAAACATTTTATACTCTTCGAAATTTCTTAGCTTTGAAAATTTAATCTCGATTTGGAAGTGTTCGAACATTCAAAATAGTTAGGGAAATCAAATTTTCAATTCAAGAGTTAAAAATCAACAATAAATCAATAACTCAATTATTTAATCCGAAACTCGAGGACTGAACACCGGTCTCATTTTAAATTGTTTCAAATATATACTTATATCTTTCTAAATATCAAATTATACTTCGGAATTTGAAATCAAAAACGGTTTTACAACATCACTTGCATAGCGAAGCTATTAAAGTGGCCTCTCCCCCACTCTGAAACTCGAAAATCAATGTCGATGATGCGTGCACTCATCACCGAAATTATTTTCCAACGACATAAGTGAGTTCTGGACTTCTATTTTCTTGAAAACTTCTTTGAAATTTCTTCAAAATTATTGGAATTCATTTGAACTCATTTGAAACATTTCTTATTCGGAAAAATACTTTTAAATCGTATTATTTTTATATATTTTCCAAAATCTTAAAACCAATTTAAAAATACCGAAATTCAATTCTCGAATTTCAAATTTAACTCTACAGTTATAAATCATTTTTATATAAATCAATTTCTTATAATTTTTCAAAATTTCAAATCCTTTCAAAACCTTTTTATATAGAATAACATTTCTTATTTGCGTTATATATATAGGTATATAATCCTTATCGAAAACATTTTCACTTTTATATATAAAAAAAAATCATAGTTATCAAAATAAAATTTCGGTATAAACAATTTCAAAAATACAAACAAAACCCGATTTTCAAAGGATGATTCAAGAATTGATTTCAAAACAAAGATAGCGATTTAATTTAGAGGAACTCCAATCAATAGAATCCTGATTCGAAGATAGACTCGATCGAAGATGAGATAATTAAATTACAAAATAGAAGATGGATATACTTCTATAAATCGTGGGCGACCTTTACCGGTCAACCGTGATTCCAAAATTAGAACGGTGTAGAATTCTAAGGCAATTCGACATTCGATCGCCAGAGATATAGAATTCGGCATAACAAGATATAGCAGCATCGTAAACCGAGGATACAGAAATCTTCGGTGAGTCAATGCCAATTGAAAGGGAGTTTTCACCCCCTTTACAAATCATTCAGTGGAGTCATGGGATACTCCAGAATCAAACGAATATAAATAGGGAGAGACAGAATGAATTTCGGAACCGAGGGACATTCCAAAATTCAAAGGAAATCGAGCCAAAAGGAAGAGATTCAACTCGAGCGAAAGTGATTCTGTAAATAAATTTACCATATATGCTAAGTTTTGCCTAGAGCCAAAGCTCTGATACCAACTGTAACGACCCGCTATTTTGGACCATTCAAATCGACAATAAAACCATACATATCTGACTTGAATAATTCAAAATACCGAATTGTTAATTAAAATTTGGCAAAACTTAAAATATACAGTAAATAAATCAATCACAGATCACAGTAATAAAATGGAGTGGAATAGATAAAGAATAGTAGTTCATGAAGCTACTATATACATCGGAGTTAGAAAAATACAACCGAATAGTTCAAACGCAGTGAAGTCTCCAATGCAACAGATGATTTCTCTGAACCAATCAACTGGAAAGGCTGGAATCTGAATCGATAGTTGGATTTCCAAATGAAGCTCCGAACTCCAAAGGTGAGTCTCAAACGCTGTATCACTCAGTCTGACCCAAGCGTAAAGCAAAACACAAAACACTCGAGTCAGGATTAACATTCTTATATCAATAAATCCAACTCAAGTGAAATATCAACTGAAATACAAATAACTTAAAGGATGTTTGGGTTAACCATCCTCTAAGGGTCCATGGAACTTTCTACAAGGTAGAAATATACACTATAACACCGTGGTCATTTCAGCTTAATTTATACTTCAAAACCAAATCTCATTTTCACTTCAAATATCTCTATATTTCCAAAATAGTATTTATATATTAAATAATTTATATAGTAAAGTATTTTCAGTTTCCTCAACTTAACAAATCGTTCCAACATCAACCCGACCTTCCCATTCAAATTAAATTCAATCTCAATTTACCAATTTAAATTCAACTCAATTTCTAAAATAACCACTTAAATTTTATCAATCTCAAATTCGGATTTATAATCACAAATACCCTTTTATATTTCCATATATTTCAAAACTTTAAGTATTCAACGTTTCATCTAAATTTTCATTCAATTTAGTTTTCTAAATAATAAATTCAAATTTATTTCAACCTAAATTTTCATTTTAATTCAATTTAGTTGCTAAATAACAAATTCAACTACGTTGATTTCAAATACAGATCCGAATCTCAACATAAACCATTTAAATTCCAATATAGTTCAAGGCTTTAATATTGTAATGTTCTATATAACAGTTTCATATAAATCTCGATTTAACCTCATTATTATTTAGTCTTTAAATACTCCCTTATTAGATTCAATATCATTTAAGTAACCTTAAATTGCATTTTACTCAATGTTTTCTTTAATTTATTTAAAGGTGAAATATTCATTAAATCACTTAAATCAAAAATCTAGTTATAAAATCATACCTTTTAAATTTCCCATTCAAAAATTTCAAATCGATTTAATTAAATAAATCTTTATTTAAATACCATTTTAATAAACCCAAATTTATCTCCCAATCTTAATTATTCAATTTATTACAAGAGAATCTATTTGATATATAGATTTACATAAACACTTAACCATATTGTATGTATTAAATCGATCTAATTTAAACAAATATTACTACTAAATCTATATATACAATTTTCATTTATATAATATCTTAAGAATCAAATTTATTAAACCATATATTTCTTTCCAAAATTATAGAAATTATTTTCAAAATATTTATATGGACCAACGGTGTCTGTATATATTTCCTATCATATAGTCAAGTGCTACGGCTATTTATCATTTCAATCCATATACTAAATATATACGGGTGGATATCATTTCAATCCGTAATCCCAAATTCAATTAAATGAAAATCGCTTGGGTCTATCATTTCAACCTATAACGAAATTCTTCTATTCTAAAGTCCGTTCGGGTATGTATCATTTCAACCCATAGTGAATTCTATATTAATAGGGAACTTGCAGCGTGATAACAGATATGACAATAATATAACAACAGGCATGTATCATCAGAAATTAAATAAAGTATAAACAATAGGATATGGTGTCATATCCCACAAGTGAACAGTCATAAGTGAACAGTTACAGATAATAGCATATATAACAATTTAAATGACTATAGCGTCATATTTCAATTGTCGTTTCAATTGAAATCAAATTTAATAAATAAAACAATGTTAATCGAGATTGATTGCTCACCTTTCGAGGCTAGGGAATATAGAAGGAGACACGGATACGCACACTGATACAGACACTGAAATTAAATTTCAAATGCAAGCAAAGCAAAATCGGCACGAAATCAACGATCAAAGCTGATTGGCTCGAATTGATGAAACGGATCAGATCAGAACTGGAACGATGAAGATAAATGGTATAAGCGAACTTTTATAACCACCTATAACTATATATACACATATGAAATTTATATTCTAAGTTCAAACTTCACAAATTTAATTTACATGTTTTTCAAACATATAAATAAATAAATCAATCAAGCTTACATTTTTTTTAAACAACATACACTTAAAAAAAATTATATATATACTAACACCTTTATACCAAACTTATATAACTATTATATATCTATATATATATTCTCAAACAAATAAAATAAATGTTTAAATATGAATATCTAGAAGAAAACTTTTTTTATATATAACTATTTCTATATATATTAAATGTTATATATATATATATAATTTAAATCCATCCATATTTTTAAATTCAATAACATATTATATTCAACCTATATAAATTTCCAAATTATATATGTGTATTAAAATAATTTATAAAGTAGAGAATTTATAGAATCATCTTAAAGCCAAAATAGTATAAATATAATACTGCACATAACCTATATCAACCAAAAAGAACAAAAGTTGACTATTGTTTCTAAAATATGGGCATGAACACAGACTGCTCATGTATAAACTGAACTAACTCTTATATAACCAGAAACATATTATAGTTATAAATATACATATATATATATATTCATACGTGCTTAAAAAATTTCAAAACGTCAATAAAACTAACCACTGACTCACAACATCCTATACAACCAGTTGTATAACAAATATATGATATATACTCATCTTAAAATAGTAAAATATAGAATGACAAAACAAAGCAGCCTGGATATAATATATATATATATATATATATATATATGTGTGTGTGTGTGTGTGTGTGTGTGTGTGTGACGCACCAAAATGTTCAAAATACAGCTATCTTAAACTCATATAATATAAACTTTACATATATAATAACTCGTATTAACATATGTCATGAAATTTTATATAAACCTTATAGTATATAAATAACTTACTTTATATACTAAATAGAACCTGTGCAAGTTAAAATATGTAAGCTAATATAGGTTGCGGCCAAAAAAAATCAAAATACATTATATACTTAAACAACAATAAATTATATACACAATACATATTAAAAATTAACTTAGTCTTACTATACATATCATATAATAATAATATATATATAAAACAAAAACCGAATTTATATAAACAGACATATTGAAGAATAACATATCAAACTTATGTAAACTTTATCTATACACAAAATGTCATTTCTACTAACATATATACACTGTCAAACTCATATATTACTAACATTTACATTGGAAAACTGACATAAATCATTTATACCAAAAATCCTTTTTTTTCATAACATATTTTATATCCATAACATACCAAGCTGTTAACAAAACATATTTTGTATAAATATATACTCTGCCAAAATATATAATAATACTATAAAAGCTATATATTTTATATGCAGAAACCATATAGCCTGCATATACCTAACACAAACAACTAATATATATAATACTTTGTACAACATAAACTTATCCAAATATGCAGAAATCATATATACATACCCAAAAATAAATATGTGTTATGAAAATCTATTTCAAACTTATAAATAAAAACTTAAAATAACCAAGCAGATTATATATATACACTCTAACCAGCTCACTAGGATACTTGAAATCTTGTTCAAAATAAAATATACATATAAATCTATGTTTTAACAAACCTTTCGTATGCTTGAATATATATAAAGCTGCAAGTATAAGAAATAGATATAATATATAAAGAAATACTTACATATAAAGAATGAAAGAAGAGAGGAAACAGTTGTGGGTAATCGAGCATGCAGTGAATGCCTGGAGCAAAGAGGAATGAGGGGAAGAGTTTTTTCCAGAGAATGAAAAGAAGAAGGAGAGATATGCTTATCATGGGCAATATATATATGCGTTGTTCTTATATATTTTTTCATATAGTTAGTACAAGATACGCTAAATTTATACAAAAAGTAACGTATCTAAATTTATATGTTACTTATTTATTCTCTACCTATAAATTTATACGTTACTTATTTATTCTCTACATATTAATTTATACGTTACTTATTTATTCTCTACCTATTAATTTATACGTTACTTATTTATTCTCTACCTATTTATTTATACGTTACTTATTTATTCTCTACCTATTAATTTATACTATTTATTCTTTACCTATTAATTTATACTATTTATTCTCTACCTATTAATTTATACATTTTATTCTCTACCTATTAATTAGACGTTTTATTCTCTACCTATTAATTTATACTATTTATTCTCTACCTATTAATTTATACGTTGCTTATTTATTCTCTACCCATTTATTTATACTATTTATTCTCAACCTATCAATTTATACTATTTATTCTCTATGTATTAATTTATACTATTTATTCTCTACCTATTAATCTATACTATTTATTCTCTACCTATTAATTTATACGTTTTATTCTCTACCTATTAATTTATACTATTTATTCTCTACCTATTAATTTATAAGTTACTCATTTATTCTCTACCTATTAATTTATACGTTACTTATTTATTATCTACCTATTAATTAATTAAAAATTATTAAAATTTTATGGGTCGTTACACCACCATTTTTTTTAATTTTATTTGACATGTACGGTTATTTATTAGCTTAGAATGTACATAAAAATGGGTCGTTATATTTTTGTATCAAAGCTTAGGTTGGCGATATGCCTAGACTTTGGTGAGGGTTACTCATTAGAGATGGAGTCAGTAGTACTCTAGAATAAGTTTGAGCGTATTAGTAAATATGAGCATGTATTATTGAATATAAAATGTTTTATATTGTGTTGACTTATCGATTGAGTGATTATGAATTTTCGTCGGTACAGAAAGTACAACCACATCGATAGAGGTTTCTAAACTCTTAAACAAGGTAAACCGATGCAGAATTATTTTGAAGAGGGTAAATGGAATAATTTTACCCAAACTATATTTTTGATATAAAAGAAATAATTTATGAAATTATTATATATATATATATATATATATTTGGATGTTTGGTTGATATTATTATAATCTAATCAAGACTATGAGAATTGAAATGGTTTATGTAACCAAATGAAAATTGTATAAGAATGATTATACATTCAAGTTGTAACTAAAATTGGATTAAACCCAGAATTTAAATCCTGGTAATTTTAAGAAATGTTCTAAGTGGATTTGAACTAAGTAGTTGGGAATTCTTCAATCTTAGAGATTTTGGAAAATTTTCCAAAAGTGGTTTATGGAGAATAATGATGGTATTATTTTGGAGATATTTCTGGATAAAAATTGTTTTGAAAAGGATTTTGGAAGTAAGGAAGCACTGAACTCACTTCAGTTGCTGGAAAATAAATCTGGTGATGAAGGCCGCATCATCAACGTTCATTTTCGAGTTTCTAAGTGACGGATTGCTACCGTGGTCATTGTTTTGGATTCTATTAAGAGAAAAATAATTTTGTCTTTGGAATCCAAGAAGGGAGATGTTTTGTGCAAAACCAAGTTGTTTTAAAATTACGAAAGTACGATTTGATATATATAAAAGTGGATATATGTATATTTATGATCTTGAAATGTTTTGAAATAAAACCGAGTAATTGAATTCTTGGATTTCCATTCAAATGATTTGTGAAGTCTGGATAAAATTAGTTATTGAACTGATAATTTTGAGTGATATAGATAAGGAAGGATTTGAATTTAATCCAAGATAAGTAAAAATAAACTAAATTGGATTTGAATTGAATTGAATACAAAGTTGAAATGTAAAATGATTATATAACTATAAGTTATGACTATTTAATAGAATGGAAACACTTAAGCTATGAAGTGATATATATATATATAATCCAGAGTTATGATTATAAGATGTGAATGGATTTTAAATAAATAAGTTCTTGAACTTATGAAGTGAAAAATGCAATGGTAAAGCCAAAATGAAAATGGTTTGATATTGTGGTAAAGGAATGGAAATTCAAAATTTTGAATTTTAAATGGAAGGTAAATTGAATATAAATATGAATTGCGAAGTTATTATATAACTATATGTTATAAATATAGAATGTAAGTAAACTTAAGTGGAAATTCAAGGAATTGTGAATAAATAAGTTTGTATAACTTATAAAACTAAGGAAGTGGAAAAGAATGATCAAGTTAAATTAGTTTAAGTATTTAATAACAAGAAATGGATTCAATTTAAGAGACAATAAATTGAATATGATTTTGGAGTACGGATTAGATAAGTTTGAGTGTGAACTTACGTTTTAAAGCTGAATATAACTTAAGCAGCGATATGGAATGTTTACAGTAAACTCTGGAAATAATTTATGAAATGGTTTATAAATTAGCATGAAAGATTCCAAAATTAATAAAATGGATTTGAACATAATGGATACGGATATGAATGGAATTCGAATGAATTGATTGTGAATTAATTTGAAATTGAATATACATTGATTGGAAATAGATAATTGAATGATTAAACCTTGTACTTATTACGCATTCAAAATATACCTGTTATAATATGTTTGTTTCATGAAAAACATGTGTTTAAGTTCGTTAAGAAATGGATTGTTATAAAAAAATTCATGGTTTTGAAAGTTATGAGTTTCATTTGAGTAAGTATAGGTACGGAAAGCTGTTTGGATAGATTTTGGGTGTGTGGTTGCAAATAAATTTAGCAAGCTCGCTTAGTAACACTAATATAAGGTACGTTTATGTGCATTCATTAAAAGCAAAAATGAATTAAATATTGATACATATTGTGTTTTCGACCGTGTAGGTCGAGAACATTACATTTATTATATTTGTGATATTGTAAAAGGCTCTCCGTATAGTGGAGACTCTGTCGAATTTTTTTTGGAAATTTAGGGGTTAGAAATTTTTTGGAAAATCATGTCAACTAAATTTGGTTTGAAATCATAGTTTAGAATGATGGAATTTGATGAATAAATAGAAATCAGTGGATTTGGGTGAGACTAACAGACTTAGGAAATGGTAAAAACAGAATTTTAATCAAATGGGTTTCGAAAAGATTGGGTTTGGAGCATTTTTTTCTACCTTAGTTATTTCGGGGACGAAATTCTTCTAAGGGAGGAGGAATGTAACGACCCAAAATTTTAGTCGTTTGGTTTTGAACATTTAATTTATTTTTAGATGTTGACTTTGAGATGTTAATTTATTTTGGATATGGAAATTTTGGTTAAATTAGTAAATGGTTTAAAATTTCGAATATAGCAATTAAATAGATTTGGTGAATAGTAAATTTAATATTTGAAATTTGGGAAATATGTGAATCTGGAGTTAAATGTGAATGAAAATGGTTTCTTAGTTGATTTAACCTCTATTTGAATTAGAGTAATGATAGTAGACTTTTGAATTGAATTAAAAGCCGAAAAATTGAAAATTGGGATTTTATATATATTAACTTAATAGTGAAATTTAATATTGGAATAGCATAATTAATTGTATTCATGATTTTATATGAATCAAAATGGTTTCTAATATGAATATAAATTCTGTTTGAATCAAAATTGAGTTAGTAAGTTTTTAAAGTTTGAATTTCAAGTAGTTTCGTCGATTTTAAAAATCGCTCGATTTAATCACGCGTTAAAAATAAACTTACGGGGTAAAGTCTCGGAATTTGACTAAAATATTTCCATTGGATCCGTAATGGTGTCTTATTATCGGATTTTAAATTTCGTAGCAGTTGGATTTATCATTTGATCGTGGGAGCTGAAAACGTGCAGAAATTAATTTACAAAATTTAATTTAAAATCAATCGTTGTCGTAACTCCCGTATGCTTTCGAATTAGGCTTCAAAACATTTTCCATTGTTCTCGGAATAGAGGTAAACCATTATAAGTGCCAGGCGGCACGTTTTGTTTGGAGGTCTGGAATAATCAAGTGTGAACGGGGTTTTTAAATAGTGAAATATATGTAAAGACACACACACCCCTAACCTTTCCAAACCCTAACCCTATTATATGGTCGTCACCATCCAAATTTCAAAGGCCAAATCATCAAAATTTCCATCCTCAAATCCTCTCAATCCACATCCTTTCACGCTTTGAGTTCAACATGAAAGTCGTAGAGCTTCCCAAGCTCTACAAATCTATATGTCGATGATTGCGATTGGCTCAGCGTGGAGGGAGATTTCTGGCCACGTTCATCATGATTTTGAGCATGGAATTCGAGATATTAGGCATGTCGAGCTCGTTTGTTTTCTGACCGAAGGTGAAGGGCGCGTATGGCTTTCATACGATGGTGGTTGATCATCCTCTAGGGCGACGTGGTGGTAGTGGCGATCAAAAGAACGAAGGCAGCCAAGGATTTCTCATGCATGAGCAACTTGGAAAACATATAAGATGATATCAATGGCCTTGACTCCAGAAGAAAGAACGTATGGCTTAGATAATTTTTGGTATAATAAAAAAAATGTAAATGTATTTTATTAAAAGTCATATAATCTTATATTGTGAATAAATTTTCCATACAATGTCAGAAATGGCCAAAACAAGCGGCAGTGGAATCATAGCGACGAGAAATACGTTATGGAACCGATTTTGAGTCGTCTGGAGATAACTAAAATTTTAGGTTAAATCGAACGTTATTCGATTTGATTTAAAATTTAAAACTCAAGGCGAGTTAAACTCACTCATTTGGTAAATCAATATTGTTTATAGCAAATGAAATTTATTATGTTGTTTGGATGGTTGAAATTGATGATTGTTGGAATTAGCGATTGTTGAAAATATTTAGGATGATGTTATAACACCTTGAAATTCTATTAGATTGGTTGAACTGGATCTACGATAACAATATAGCAACTCGAATATCTATTAAACTGTTTATGTCTATTTTTAAGTTTATATCCATTATTAATTCATATATGTGTGAAATTTGCTGAATGGATTGTTTTTGAATTACGTTATTTAATTATAATGTAAATTGAGTTAGAATATATTGGTGTTATCTATTTGGCTAAATAAACACTGTCTGGTATTAATGGAAATGTGGTTTGAATGATACGTTAGAAGCAGAATAATTTTTTTATATGACATGACATAAAATGTGGGGCAAATGTTTATTGTTTAGTCAACTAATATGGAATAAGTGACATTTAACAAATCATTTGTGAATCATGGTTTTGGATGTATATATTGATAAATGGATCATGTGAATATTGACTATTTAACTTGGATAGTTGAATTGAATATAATGCTTGCCTGTTTAAGTATCATTGGAGCGATTGAGCTTGTTTTGAAATTTGGAAGCTTTTCGATTACCACAACTTGTTCCTCTTGACCCTCGAAAATCAACACAAATACGCCACTGTATAATATGTCGACGATCAAGTTCCGAAAAAGACAGATAGTTGAGGGAAAAGAAAGAAGATAGAAGAAAGAAAGAACTAAACAAATAACAGAATGTCACAATCGCAGCGGAAAAAAAATATAATAGTTAATAACAGATCTTTACACAAAAATGAAAACTATATCTGTTTTATTGATTACATCATCAGAGTATAACAAACAAAACAACAATTACCAGCCTGGCAATTTCAAAAAATCACAGCAGCGGATATAAACATCTACGGGTAATACGTCTTGGCCTCTAGCTCCTCTCCTGAGCTCCCAAGCGTCTTATCATGTATTTTATAATACTTGGTCTGACCCGAGCATTATCATAAAATAACACCCGAGACATTCTGGAATACCAGTGTGAGAAAATACACTCAAATTGATTATTAAAGTTTCACAAATCCTTTGAAAATCAAAAGCACTCGTAAGGCCACGCCATAAATAAACCTATCGGATTTTTACCTTACGATTGCTAAAACATTTCTTATCAAAATCCTCTGATATTATAATAATGTCTATATACAAATACTTATTCAAATAGCTGAAATTGTTGCATTATTAAATTCCAGCATACTAGCCACAAAGTGAGTTCTACAATCAAAACCGTAAAAGACACGTAGGGAAAATGGATTTCCAACGAATGACTAGGCATTAGGGTACCAACTATCACAGTACCAGGTCTAGATCAGCGTACCGAGGATCCACCCTAAATCCCCTGCAACACAAAGCCGGGACTACCCCTTGCTGGATAATCTCGAGTAAGATCACCCACGGTTGGGATCAGCAACCGTCCACTAAGCCGAATAAAAAGGAACATCTAGACAGTGATGACCTTACCCTAATGGGCGCGACCCACTTAGCCTTGCTGCATAACCCCTGATTTTCGGTCATTCCCTTTGATGAGGCTCGAGGCTAAGCGTTACCATTTTAGAACATTTCACTTAGAATGCTCACCGTCCTCCTGACGATATTCTGAAAGCATTCATCCATACAAGTCCCTTCCGGGTTCGAACGGAACCGAAGGCACTACTCCTACTGCATCCATTTTCGAATCACCCTTAGGATTAGTAGCGATTAGCTCTTGCACTTCACTACTCCATCTTCGACTCCAAGCTCTTGTCTTCATCACGAAAACGTACTCATTGGATCAAAGTGGTTTTCAGATCGCAAATCCGATCTCGGTCTCTTCGAAACAACGTTCGCTATTTCCCAGTTAACTCAACCCCGGTTCTTTAGGAAATACACAAACGAAAATAAGATTGGAGTTCACCCTGTAACCATGGACGGATTTCCTTACCAATGTCCTAGAAGAACGAATGAGTTTATACGTACAGTATAGCACCTCGAACGGTAACTGTACCATATAACTCTCGTACCTCTTCTAGATATTTCCAAAGTTATAGTTGGGTCCAGATTTGATAGTCAGTTATTTAACTATCAAATAAACAAACAATTCAACCAATTATTTTATTTCAACTGAAAACACCAAGTCTTTCATAATTTAGATTTTTACACAATTTAAATCATTTTCAAAAATATTCCTTAAACAATTAAAAATAAAACTACTTAAATCACTTTATTCAAAATAATAATTAGGAAATTATAAAATAAATTTCCATGTAAAATTTAAGCTATAAACTCTCTAAAATAAAAGTTTTATATAAAGTATAAATATTAGAAATTTCCTTTTAAAAGCATAATGTCAACTTAACCTTTAAAATAATTACTACTAAAATTAATATGAAAAAATTTACTTTAAAATTCTAAAGCAAAATAATAAATTTCTCTAAAACTTTCTTTTTAAAACAATTTTTAATACTTAAACTAATAAATTCCTATGAAAAATATAATTGGCTTTCAAGTAAATACACTTCCATTTTAGAATAAACCAAAGAACCCTTTTATAAATTCTGCTTGATTTATCTCAATTCAAATTTACGTCTTAATCCCATAAATTTCTTTCAGCGCTTTAAAAATAAAACACCTTTTATTTTTAAACACATTTCCCATCTCCTGGAAATCACTTCCAAAATATATACTTAACTTATTTAAAATAAGTTACTAAATTCTTTATTCAAAATATACTTTTGAAAATCTACAAGAGTTCCCTGAGTAACTTAAATCAAAATTTTCGTTTTAAGATAAAGTTATCATATCAAAAATGTATGTTAAAAATTCCTTTAGAAAACATAATACTAATTTACCTTTAAATACTTAAATACCATAATTACTTAAATAAATATTTTCTTTTCACTTAAAAATAATTTAAAATAATAATTTTTCTAAAACATTCTGAAAACTCATTTTTAAACTTCTAGTTTATGCTTCGAAAGCTTTTCTTTGGAAACATACTTAGTTTTTCAAGAAAAATACACTTCCCATCTTTTAAAAATAACCTCACTTTTATTTTTAAAACGATTTGTACCTTCTTATAGAAATTCCCACCGAAAATTTATACTTTCAAATTTATCCACTGATAAATATTCCACTTCATTTATAAACCTAGTTTATAAATTTTTATTCCTCATTTCCTTCCTAATCACAGTTTCAAAAACACTTAACAATTCTACCAATTTTCTGAATTTAATTCCCTTAAATTCATTACTTAAAAATTCCTTTTCATTTCCCTTTTAATCCGAATTTATTTTATTTATATTTTAAAATACCATATTATACTTATCCAACCATAACACAACAAAACAGAATTCCCAAATTAATCTATCCAGGATATCAATAAAATACATCACAGATTATGAAGATAATTTCTATATTGTGCAGAATCTAGTTAGATCCCTCCAACTTGTTTCCCCGCATCCACATATGTTAGCACATAAATAAATATCGATCCAATCTGATAATAATTTTCATATTCAACCAATCATTCAATCATTTAAATATTAACTATTTAAATTAAATGGCATCCAGATGCGAGTTAGATTAACTCACCATGAATTCGTCGAGCCTTCCAATTTTAAATTAAATCAAACACATTCGATTTAATCCAAAGTCGATTCCAGAACCATACCACGGCGGGATGCTCGTCGTCGCGATTCCGACGCATCTACTTCCATCGGAATCTGATCATGCATGTAAAAGATATGTCGTTTTAAAAGATTATTCGATTTTTAATATAAATATTTTCACATTTTATCATTTTTAAAACAAAACTAACATCGGGCCATTAGATTTGGCCTCCAGAATCAAGGTCGCACAGTAAGTCTTCTTCTCCCGCTCGTTCACGAACGCAAACACCCATCATGCACAAACGTTGACCGATGCCGCTCCTTATATCGTAGCATTTGGCGATGATCCAAGCCTCCCCGTCGATGCCCATCGGAAGCTCTACCTTCGGCCAAAGCCCGCCTCAACTCGGTCGATCTATGCTCTGAAACAACAAGCTCGAACGTCGTCCACTAGTATCCAAAATTCTCCCTCCGTCGATGACAATAGCACGAATCACCCGTTGAATTTAAAGATCACGTTTCCCTCTATGATTTTCTAGTAGAAACCTTTCATTAAAGATCTACGAATTTGAAGGAAATCAAGGGAAAAAATGGGAAGCTGTCGGCCATTGGAAAAAACGACAACGGCGGCCAGACGAAGAAGAATAGGGTTTCTTAGCTTATACGTACATATATATACATTTATATATTAAAATAGTAATATATCCATAAATTACTTAACCTTTTAATGAATTCCAATTGAAACATGTCGACAAGTGATTTTAATGTTTTAGCCGCATTCCGAACAAAATGGAACGTGTTTCGGAGGCTAACTTGATTGTATGTGGAAGATAGCCTTTCTGAATCGAGTTTAAATATTAAATTTCCAATTAAATTCCAATGTGTTTCTCACCCGCATGAACAAACGACAACTCCAAACGCAATGAAATTTGAAATCCAATAATAATTAACTATTACGGATCCAATGGAACTGGTTTCATCGCATTCCGAGACTGTCCCCCAGATGGCTATTTTAACTCGTCGATTAATTCGAACGATTTCCAAAATCGTCGAAATCATTTAAAATTTCACTATTAAAATTTTACTATCTTGATTATAAATCATACAGAAATCATATTCATATTAGAAATCATTCTGATTCATTTCGAATCAAAATCTGATTATTTGCATTATTACTATATATTAAATTCCATTATTAAATTAATATAAAATTCCAAATTTAACTTATCGACTTTTGATTCCATCCAAAAGTCCTATATTATAATTCAAAATTCAACTAGACTTAAAATAAATTTTAGAAACCATTTTCATATCTATATACAACTAGATTCACCAATTATCCCAATTTCAAATATAAAATAATTATTTATCCAATTGAATTGCCATCTTTGAAATTTTACTAATTTTAACGATTTAACCAAAATTTTATTATTTCAAATCAAATTATAATTCACATTCAACATTTAAAATGAATTAAAATTTCAAAATCTAACGACCAAAATTTCAGGTCGTTTCATTCCTCCCCCCTTATAAAAGTTTCGTTTCCGAAATTTGTTAAGGTAGGAAAATGCTTCTACCTCATTTACTTACCCAAACTTACATAGTTAAAAACTCACATTCATTTCACCAAAACTTTTGGCTCAGTTCCTAAAACATTCGCTTTATTTTATCTCAAAAGATTTGTTTACAACATCATTTCAAAAACCAACTTTTCTAGTTACCCAAAATTCTCAAAATCCCAAAAATTTTCTAACTCCCAAAATTTTCAAAAAAATTTGACAGCGTCTCCTTTGTACGGAGAGTGTTTCACAATATCACAATAGACATGAATATATATACATCGACCCACACGGTCGAAAAACAAAATATACCACGATATATTACCATTTTCAATTTTATTGCGTAGGCGTACCTTTTGATTAACATTTTAAAAGCAAGCACTAATTAATATTGCATTTACGCGCTCCAACTCTATCGATTGTCTCTCGTACCTGTACTTACTCAAACAAGCACATAAGTTTTCAATAATATGAGATTTTAACAACCTTTCATTCATTAATCTTAGCTAAACACATCAATTGCACAGCCCAACCGATAAATTTTCATAATTCAACATGTTAACCATCTTTATAAGCAATCACAAGTTTCCAACACTATTTCAATTTCCTTTACAAATCCATATTTCATTTTACTCTACTCAAAAGGATTTACAACCAAGTTTGCTACATTCAATTCATATTTACCACAACCAACTCGAAATTACTTCAATATGATCAACAAGTGCCTACTTTTATAAACTTACTTCTATGCAATTCCAAATTGATCCCCAATCAATTTTATCTCCAATTTAATTTATTTGCATCATATTCATAATTCACTTTCATTTATATGCAAATCCACTAAATTAAATTCCATCCCATTCCAATTTATTCAAAAACCAACTTTATTTTCTTCCATTAATTTATTAACTTTGTTTACGACAAAACGACAAATTTTCTATGCAAAATTTAATGTTATTCATACAAATAACAACTACTTAAACTTATATCCATTTTAAATTAATTCCAACACAAACTGTATTAATTTACTCCATTTGGAAATATTCACAACCCAAACATTCTTACTTCATTTCAATTATTAAATTAAATTCCTATTCTCACACTTCAATATCATTATCCATACAGGTTCATTCAAGTCCATTACATAAGCTTGACAACAACCATTTCACTGTTTTCTTAAGTTATCTCAACTCCATAATATCTCCATTTCTTCTTACATCAATTTTATTTCCATTTTAATTAGATTCTCATCTAGTCAAATTCCAATCCATTACAAATTTTAATTCAATTAGTTTACTTACTCAATCCACTTTAATTTTAATTCACCTTCTCAATTCCTTTCTGAATTTATTTTATTAATAACATGACCATTCCAATTATTCTATACCCAAACAAGATTTTATTTTACTTTCAATTCAATTCTTTTCCAAATTTAATTCAAGTTCAACTAAATTTTAGTTAGCCAACTTAAATTCATTCCATTTCCTTTACTAATTTAAATAGGAATTCATTCCATTCAGTACTACTTATAACACAACTGAATTTTGATTTTTACTTCAATCCAAATTTAACTCAGTTCCTTTAATTTAAGTTAAATCCAATTCGATCCAATTTTATTTCTCCATTCAATTTAAATTTTTATTTTCCAATATATAAGTCCAAAAACTTATTTGCTAACTTAAGTCCATTCATCTTTTATATTTCACTTTGCCTTACCTCACTTACATTTCATTTAGGATTTAAATTTTGAATTTCCCATAAAATGCTAACTGTTTTATTTGGGTTTACAATTCCATTTCTTATCCATAAGTTCACCAACTTATTTAAAATCTTATATTGTTCATTTGTGTCCATTTACATCTTATAATCACAATCCCAGATTATATATATAGCACTTAATAGCTTAAGGATAGAAATTTTCATTACACAATTATATAATCATTTTACATTTCAACCTTAAATCCAATTTAATTTAATTTTAAATTTATTTAACTTATCCTAAGTTAAATTCATATATATTTTCACTTCCATATTAAATTTTAATTTCAGGATTAAAATTTTCATTTTCCTTCTTAATTAGATCAACTTCACTTTATAAGTTCAATAGTTGATTCATCTTAACTTTTCACATTATTAAAATAGAATTCTCAGAATTCAATTGCTCGGTTTTTATGTTAAAAATATTTTGAAATCATAAATACCACATACCTACTAGGTGTGACAAATCAAATCTCCGGATTTCAAAACAACCTGTTTTTACCAAAGCAAATTTCCTTTAGAAATTTCTAGTACCGCTTGTATATCAGAAAAGTCCAAACAAATGTGATAACCAATTGCCTCAGTAGCAATCCATCACTTAGAAACTCGAAAATGAATTCTAATGATGTGGCCATCATCATCAGGATTATTTTTCAGTGACTGAAGTGAGTTCAGTGCTTCCTTACTTCCACAAATTCCTTTCAAAACAATTTTCATTCAAAAATATTTCCCAAAATAATACTCTTACTATTTCCTTCAAATACTTTGGAAAACACTTCAAACATTCCCAAGATTTTAAATTCCCAAACCTTTTTTAAATTCATTTAAAACACTTTTCAAAATTTCCAGGATTTAAATTTTGGTTTAAATCAAATTTTAGTTATACTCCTTTGGATAAGTCATACTTATAGAATTTTATTTGGTTATAAACCATTTCAAATTTTAAATTCTTATTTTATTATAGTATTATCAATCAAACATCCAAATATATAATAATTTTAGAAAATTATTTCTTTTATATCGAAATATAATTTTGGGTAAAATTATTTCATTTACCCACTTTAAAATAATACTATGTTGGTTTATCTTGTTTAAGAGTTTAGAAACCCATATCAATACGGTTGTACTTCTCGTACCGACCAGAAATCATAAACACTCAACCGATAAGTCAACACGGTATAAAAATAGTTTTTATATTAACTAACAAATACGCGCTCATAGCTATTGATACACTCAACTCATTATAGAGTACTATTGACTCTATTTCTAATGAGTAATTTCCCCCACCAAAGCCTATTTTATCACTAACAACATGGAAATATTTGTGTAACGACCCGATTTTTCGATGCCCGAAAATCGAACCATTAGGGTTAAAAGAAGGAGGTAGAAGAAGAAATAGAAACAATATAAGAATCTTACCAACACTGCGGAATAAAATATAGTAGATGATAACAGATCTTTACACAAACAAATTTTATCTGTTTTATACATACATCACCAGAATACATCATCAGGATTCAACAACATCTATAACATACAACTAGACAGCTATATAAACTTGTCCTCAAAACTGATACACAGTGGAATGATAATCAAGTACGAAGTACGTCTCGCCATCCAGCTCGTCTCTAGAGCTCCACATCATCATATCATGTATCCTATAATACAAGGTCTGACCCGAGCATTATAGTTAAATAACACTCGAGTCAGTCTGGAAAACGAGCGTGAGAAAACACACTCAATTGGATTATTAAAGTTTTCAAAATCATTTGAAAATCAAAGGTAACTCGTAAGACCATGTCGCAAATAAACATGTCGGGTTTTTACCTTACGATGACCAAAACATTTCTTATAAAATCCTCTGATATTATAATAGTGTCTATATACAAATACTTATTCAAATAGCCGAAATTGTTACATTATTAAATTCCAGCATACCAGCCACAAAGTGGGTTCTACAAACAAATACCGTAAAGGCACGTAGGGAAAATGGATTTCTATCAATGACAAGGCTACTGGGGTACCGCCCGTCATAGTATGTGGCCTAAATCACCGTACCAAGGATCACTCCCAATCCCCTGCAACGCAAAGCCGGAGCTACCCCTTACTAGATAGTACGAATAAGTTTACCCTATGGTTGGGAACAACAACTGCCGTACAGCTGAATATATAAAGGGACATCTAGATAGGGGTGACTTTACCCTAATTGGTTGCTAGCCACTTAGCCTTGTGTGCACTTCCCCTGTTTTAGCCATTCCCGATTGATGATGCTCGAGTTATGCGTTACCGTTTTAGCATACATTCGCTTAGAATGCTCATCGTCCTTCTAACGATGTTCTGAAAGCATTCGTCCATTCAAGTCCGTTTTGGGTTTGAACGGAACCGAAGGCACTACTCCTACTACATCCATTTCGGAATCACCCTCAGGATTAGTAGAGATTAGCCCTTGCACTTCACCGCTCCATTTTCGACTCCAACTCTTGTCCTCCTCATGAAAACGTTCAAACCGGATCGAAGTGGTTTTCGGAAAATTAATCCCAATCCCGGATTCTTCGAAACGATCAGCGCATTGACCAATATTGATAGTCGGTTATTAAACTATTAAATAACATTCACAAATAATCATCAAGGCATAAAAATTTCTCCCAAATTATTTATAATCCTCAAAATATCTTCGCAAGATATATTTCCACTTTTTAATCCATTGAAAACAGTTTCAAAACATCTTTCTCTCGTGGAATAAATTCCCCAAATATTTTCTATTTCCACTGAAATCACTAAGTGCAAACACTTTAGATTTTTATAATAATTTAAAACACTTTATTATAAAATATACTTTAAAATTTTATATTAAACTACTTAAACACTTTATTCAAAAATATATGCTTTACAAATATTTAAAATAAAACTACTTTATAAAATATAAAACTAATTTTTAAAATAAAAGTTAAGCCAAATTAAATTTAAAATAAGAGTTACGAAATTCTATATAAGTTTTCAAATAAACTTACCCAAGCTATTTTTAAAATAAAATTACTTTATAAAATATAAATATTAATAATTATCTTTTTGAAACATAATACCAATTAACCTTTAAATAATTACTACTAAAATAAATTTGAAAAAATATTTACTTTAAAATTTAAAACATTTAAAAATAATAAATTTTCTAATACATTTCCTTAAAGCCTTTAGCTTATACATAAAATTCTCCTTTAAAATATACTTGGCTTTCCAAGGAAATACACTTCCCATTTCCGTACCTTTAAAAATAAACCACTATTTATTTTTAAAATAAACTACCCATTTCTTTATAAATTCCCATCGTGAATTTATAATTCCAAATATCTACAGATATCCATTTAACTTTATAAACCCAGTTTCTAAATTTCATAGTCTTCTCTCTCTTTAAAATTCCAATTTCAAACACTTAAATCAATTTTCAAATTTATTTTCATAATTTTCTCCATTTGAAATAAATTTCTTTACTTACCTAATTTTCATTCAAAATTCATTAAATTCAGATTTAACTTCTTTATTTTAAATTCAAAATCTTATTTAAGCTGAAATACAAATCTCATATTTTTCTCAAATTTCTTCTTTATCTTTTCCTAATTTAAAACTTAAGTTTGAAAATAATTTCTTTATTCCTCTAAATAATATCATTATGTCTACAAAAAAAAATTATGCTTCTTTATTCAAAATATACTTTCCCTACCCGGAATTTAATTATTTAAAATTTAAAAATCAACTTTTATTCTTCAAAATCATTTAATTATCCAAATTCCTTATAATTATTTTATTTAAAATTACCTTTTTATTTACTTTAAAAATACAACTTCATATATATATATATATATTTCAATTCTCAAAATTTCAATATATATATTTAACCAAGCCAGAGTATTCAATAAATTCCAATTCCCAATATGATCAATATAATTCATCACAAATCATCGCATAATCATTACGCTGAATATATAAAATAAATTCAAACGTTTTGAGGAATCCAATTGGATCCCTCTGACCTGTTTTTCCCTGCATCCACTGATGTTAGCACAATATAATAATAGTACCAACTCCACTTCGACGTGGAATATCGCGGTATATGGGATCATATTATCTCCGCTATTATGCGGCGCATAGGGTCTCATCCGCTATATAATGCGGGAAATCAATCACTTCAATATATATATATATATATATATATATATACACACTACTTTATATAGTATACCACATCCAATCAGTTCAATTATTCAACCAAAATTTAAATTTCACTATTTAAATTTAAATAACAATCCAGGTGTGAGATTAACTCACCTTTGATAATGCATGCAACCCATTTTCAATCCAGCTTGATCCTCCACTATTTAAGACCTTGTATAACAATTAAATGATTATATTAATATTTGAACTAATCTAAAGTAAATTACCAATTAATAAATTTAATTAATTTATTTGTTCGATTAAAATTTGCTTTTAATTTTTTTTTTAAAGTGCTTTAACCGATTAATTTCCTCCTTTGGAACCACCTTCACTTACAAAAATAATTTATATAAGTCTCCAAAATCTAAATTAAATATTTTTTTAAAAATTCGTTTCTCAGTTCAAATTTACATATATGTGTGTGTTTTTAAATTTAAATTGAAACATATACTTACTGGTATTATCATTACTAACATCTATATATATATATAATTAAATAAAAAAATGCATACGAAAATACCTCACTGCCGTAGTCCAGAGACCAACATCGCCGCACCTCCCACTAACGTATGCCAACCCATTCGAGCCCTTGGCCAAAGCCTTCGACTTCACCAAAATGCCCTCTATGGTAGCCACGACCCAACCTGCCACCTTGCTCGCCTGTGCGCATGAGCTTCCATTGTGCGAACCCTAGCCGAACTTCCTCGAATACAACACCAGAAAAAATGCTGCGTCGCTCGATCACTTGTTGTCAGAACGCGAGCTTTCGCGGCTCACGAATCGAACTTCCCTCTCTCGCGATGCAGATTTATGGCGATCCCCTCTTTTTTTTATTATACGAGTTGCTCAAATGAAAGGAAAGAGGAAACAGCTTGAAATGATTTAGCTTGGAACGAGATTTATAGAATGGCCATGGATTTTCCTTTAAGGAGAATCGATTGATTTTAATTTGGAAACGAGAAAAGGTGTTTGTATATTTTTATTTTATTTTACAATGCCCGGCTAAAACAAGGAAAGGACATATAGTAAGAAACTAGAGATGGTAGAAGACGCGTGTACAAGGGAATGGAACATGTTAAATTTGTCGATTGAATAAATACATATATTTAATTTAAACTTAAATTCAAATCGTCTTGATTACCGCAACTCAAAATATCGATCTCCGATCGAGGCGTGCCGCTAGACGTTTATAGGGTTAAACCCCTATTCCGAACGCAATGGAAAAGTTTCAAGACCTAACTCGATCGTTTGGAGAAGGTAGCTTGTTGAACTCAGTTATAATATTTAATTTTCGATATGAATTTCAACGCATTTATCTACCGTGCACTCACATGACAACTCCGAAAGCTATGAAAATTGAAATCCGATAATAGTACACTATTACGGATCCAATGGAACTGGTTTCGTCAAATTTCGAGACTCTGTCCTGGAAGGCTATTTTTAAATATCGATTTAAACGATATAAATTCAAAACTGAACAAAACATCCTCAAACTCAAATTTAACACTTCTACTATCTCCAGTAAAATTAATATAAATTTTATAAGCCTTTGAAATATTTTTAGCAAGCACGAAACTGAAGATTCAATATTTTACCCAAACTTTCAATAGTTGAACTCAATAATTTAATTTCCAAATAAATAGTGATATTTGAAATTCAAGCTAAACTAACTTTGAAATATTTAAAATAATTAAATATTTCAATTTCAAATATCCAAAAATTCCGGGTCGCCACAATCCTCCCCCGTTAAAAGAATTTCGTCCCTGAAATTTCTTGTTAAGAGGAATGGTCCTATACTCATCTACTATTTTTTTTCCAAACAACAAGATTTTAACCACTTCCCAAAACCAAACGGTTTATAACAATACCCAAAACATTCTTTTTATAACAACACTATTACCCTTACTAACCTTTCAAACCTATCCAAAATTTCCAAACAACATTGGTAACTAAACTATTCAAATTATAATTCAAATTCAAATTTTAAATTATCAAAAAATTTCCAAAAATTTTCTAACTCCCTCAATTTATGAATTTTTTTGCCAGCGTCTCCTTTGTGCAGCTAGCTCAGTACAACTACAAAATGCCTCTACGGGCTCTTAAATTTCAAAAGAAAACAAAATGCCAAGTGGCTACACAAGAAAACCATCAAATTTCATACAGAATTTTAAATACATTCCTTTTGTTGCAATTTCCTTTATCTTCTGAAATAAAAAATTCCAATTTCCCTTTTGCTTTTTAAACACTTGAATATTCTACTAGGCCATAATATTCAATTACAATATTCAAAAATGCTTTACACATTTTTTTACAAAAGTTTTCATATCTATTTCATTTACATCGTATGACGCACATATATCATCCGTATGCAATACCTAACTCGATCGCTTACTCGATCACACAATTTCACTTCTGAACTAGTATCGTCCCCCCGACTTCCTTGTGCGGACTCAGATCTGGTTTCTTGATCAGAAACCGTCATTCTCCTTGCATAGCCACAAACTATGATAGAGAATTTTCAGAATCAATCAAAAATCCATATCCAGGTTCACCGTTGAAAATCAAGTGAAATATCCCAACTCGGATTGGTATGACTACCTCGAAATTCTGTGCTCAAATCTGGATCAAATCGCTATGTGAATAAAACAATATACGTACATCCTTCGTATTTTGCCCCAATTTATTATTAACTATATCAGTTTTCTTTTATTCACATTTACTTTGATTTCTATTCACTTATCCACAATTATCCTATCTACAACTTTACTTAATCTTCATTCTAAAATTACTTAGTATATTTCCAATACCAAACTTACTTAAGAATTTCACCATTCATTTCTTACTTTAACATATATACTCTTATATTATTACTCTACCACTTTAGCATTTATATCCACCTATTTTTAAACTGGATCTCCAATTCCATATGAATTCAATTTACTAGTTAATTTCAAATATTCTTTCCCAATTTTCATCCACATTTTCATTTCAATTCTACTAGAATCCGATTCATTTTCAAATTCTGAATATTGAATTTTATCACCTATCTTTCATTCACAACTGGTTCATATCATTATTTAAAATTATTTCCACTTACTAATTTGTTTTAAATCTCAAACAATTTCTTATTTCCAAACTTTTATGATTTTGGTTTATTTCGAATTAATTCTATAACTTAACTTTATTTTACACATTTTAAATTAAGAATTATCCAATATATAATTCCAATACATTTTTTGCCCTCTTGAATCAATTAGTTTACTCACTAATTTTATTTCAGTTCTTACTTTATTTAGTCCAATCCTGACCATCTTCCATTACACACAATTCAAACTAATTCCCAATATTCAGTTTCTATTCTATTTTCTTACAAATGAAAATTCATTTGTCTATCTACGATTTATTTCCATTCCATTTACCAATCTCCTTTAATTGGCTTGTCTATCTAACTTTATTCTCTAATCACACTTACCTTTATTTGACCTCTTTCAAGTTGAATCTTATTCCACAAATTTCAAATTAAAAAAAAAGTTTATTTCTAAACTTTTACTTCCTTTAGTTTCTTCGAACAAATTTACAATTTAATTCTATTGACACAATTTAAATTGATTCCATTATTCAACTTTAATTCAAATTCTATTACTTACAAATTCAAATAAATTTGTTCCCCCACAAATTTACTTCCAATAAAATAAATTTTTACTTTTATTTACTCGATTCAATTACTTCCATTTTAATTCGAATTTTTAAACTTTTAAGTTTCCAACTTATTTAAATTCCATAAACATTTTAAATAAGATTCTAGAGTTAAATCATTTCTCGCATTTAAAAATCTCCTTTGAAATCAACAATAACCAAAATCCTTCGGTATCAATTTTTTTTTCATTTGCCTTCGGAAATAAAACCAAAATTTGCAAACAACCAACTCAAAACATTTAGGTAGCAATCCTTCTCTTGGAAATTCAAAATTAAACATCGATGATGCTGCAGTCATCACCGTAGTTATTTTCCAAAGTCCGAAAGAGTTTAGGGCTTTTACCTTTTTAAAACATTCTCCCAAATATTTTTAAATTCTAAATCTCACCAGATTTCTAATCCAATTCAAAACATTTCACAAATACTATCACCATTATTCCAAAACCTTTGAAAATCATTTCCAAACTCAAAAGGGATTCAAACTTTTCTCAAAATTCCGAATTCCAATCCTGCCAATTCATATTGAAATGTTACTCTAGAATTTTATAAATCACATTTACAGTTTACATTTTCAAATCCCATTTTTATATGAATTTATTTTCCCTGTTTTAAGTAATGATTTCAATTTCTTATACAAATTTTACACAACAATGATAATAATCTAATATTATCACTTCCTAACAACCAAGCAACCATATATAACTGCAATAATTTACTGAAAATTATTTCTTTTATACACAAAAATAATTTAGGTAAAATTATTTCATTTACTTTATTTAAAACAATACCGTGTTGGTTTATTTTACTTAAGTGTTTAGAAACCCCTGTCGATCATATGGCGTCCCATATATCGACCAGAATTCATAAACACTTGACCGATAAGTCGCCACATTATAAAAACAATTTTTATATTCACTAACAAATATGCGCTCATATCTATTAATACACCCAAATTCGTTCTAGAGTACTATAGATTCTATTGAGTATCCCCACTAGAGCCAAGGTTCTCGCTTAACCTTCAGCTCTAATACAAATGTAACGACTCGTTTTTTCAATGCCCGAAAATCAAACCATTAGGGTTAAAAAAAGAAGGAGGCAGAAGAAGAAATAGAAACAATATAAGAGTCTTACCAACACAGCGGAATAAAATATAATAGATGATAACAGATCTTTACACAAAGAAATTTTATCTGTTTTATACATACATCACCAGAATACATCATCAGAGTTCAACAATGTCTATAACATTCAACTTGACAGTTATATAAACTTGTCCTCAAAACTGATACATGGCGGAATGATAATCAAGTACGGAAGTACGTCTCGCCACCCAGCTCGTCTCCAGAGCTCCGTAGCATCATATCATGTATCCCATAATACTGGGTCTGACCCAAGCATTATAGTTAAATAACACCCGAGTCAGTCTGGAAAACTAGCTTGAGAAAACACGCCCAATTGGATTACTAAAGTTTTCAAAATCATTTTAAAATCAAAGGTATCTCGTAAGACCATGCCACAAATAAACATGTCGGGTTTTTACCTCACGATAATCAAAACATTTCTTATAAAATCCTCTGATATTATAATAGTGTCTATATACAAATACTTATTCAAATAGCCAAAATTGTTACATTATTAAATTCCGGCGTACTAGCCACAAAGTGGGTTCTACAAATAAACATCGTAAAGGCACGTAGGGAAAATGAATTTCCATCAATAGCAGAGCTACTGGGGTACCGCCCTTCACAGTACGTGGCCTAGATCACCGTACCGAGGTCACTCCCAATCCCCTACAATACAAAGTCAGAGCTACCCCTTACTGGATAGTCCGAATAAACATTTAAAATGAATTAAATGTTCAAAATCTAATGACCAAAATTCCAAGTCGTTACATCGATTGTCTTTAACTTCAGATTTTATAATCTGAAGTATAATGTCTATTTGGTGAAAATATACAAGCATTTTGGTTAAGTTATTATTTATAAATGATTTGAAAAGTGGTTTGTAAAGAAAAATTAGTCATTGATTTAATTGTGAAAGAACCATTCGAGATTTTAAGTGGTATTATTTATTTATATGGTAATATAATTATTTGATAAATGGATGGTAAAATGTCGGTTAGTTTGTTTAAACTATATTGTTTTAGATTGATTACCTAGGTGGATTTTTAAGAATTAGTTTGAAGTTATTATAATATATTATTTGGTAATTCTTTATAAAGGTTCAAACTATATATTATTATCATTATAAAATGGTCTAAGGTGAAATTTTATGGAAAAGAGGAGCTTTATAAATGGGTAGGAGATTTGGAAAGAGTATATTCGTAAATAAATGAGAAGATTTATAAGAAGATATTTTAAATGACAAAAAAGGAATGGTTGAGAGAAAGGGTATTTTAGAATGTTTATATTTTCGTTTTAAAGGATACTTGTGTTTAACCATTTTAATATAATCTTGAGATAAGTAAACCTTTCTAGATAATTGATTAAAATATTTATACAATTTTGTAAGTATTTGTGAAAGGTTTCTTTAAGCTTCAAAAGGAATGACTTGACAACATACTTATATTTCTAAGTTAAGAACTTGGTTTTATTTTCTAAGTATTGAAAATATTTCGTTTTATGATTATACTTATTTTATGAGATAAGCATATGGAATTGATTTCCAAGTTTTTGAAAAGTGATTTCAAAATTTGATGAAGGTGAAGCCCAGTGGTTTCCAAGGGAAATGAAATGTTTATATTCCCTTGCCAAGAAGGGTGATACACAAGAGAAATGTTTTCCGTCTGAACACATTTCCAACCCTTTTTTAGTTATTTTTGAGCCGCTCAAACTAAGTAATATAAATATCTTTTTCAAATGCCATATGAAACAATACTAAATACATTTCTAAAATATCTATTACCAACTTTATGTTTGCTTAAATTTGAACTTGTTCAGATCCTATAGTGATAAAGAGAATAATTTAATAAGTGCATTACAACATTCGCCTAAACAAACATTCGATTGTCACTTAGAAGATTATTCAGATCATCATAAAATAAATCAAAACTCATTACCCAAACCAATCTAAAGAGAATACTTCTTATTCAAAATTTCCATTCCCAAAATCTTATACTTAAACCAAAATACGTTCAACTAATACTATTATTACTTTTCTCGAACCTTGAAAACCATTTTTTAAAAGCACTGCGAATTAAATACTTAAGTTCCCTATATAAATCCTTTTATTTTAAAGATCCATTCTTACAGATCCATGTTAGAAAATCATTTCTTTTATAAAATCATTCTAATATTTTAACTTTCTTGGAATAAACATCCTTTATTAAACAAGTTTTAACCCAACATTAACACCGAATGCCATATAATCAAATTGTGAAACATAATTCACAAGGTGCTCGTTTCAATGTTTCTCCATTTTCTATTTACCCAACGCATGTTTAAATAAAGAAAGCTACCTATAACATTCAACAATGGTCAATACTCAAACTAGATCAGCATGACTAAACGAAATCCTAAATGATAATAATAGAATATTATCATTTCCTATTCCATAAGCATCTCAAAGATACTATACTATTTTTGAAAATCATTTTTGTCTATATAAAATATATTCCTAAGTAAAATTATCTCATTCACTAATTTTAAAAGAATAGTGCATCCATTGATCTTGTTCAAGCGTTTAGAAACCCCTATCGATAATATTGGTACGACACATTGATCAGAATTCATAAGCTACTTAACAGATCAATTAACACAATATAAAACATTTTTATATCACTAACAAATATGCGCTCTTATATAATACACTCACCTTAACCTTCACCTTGATACCAAACGTAACAACCTACCTTTTTGACCTTCGGAAGTTGACACTAATACATCCACGGTACTCACTTGCCAAACAACCAAGTGCCTGAAAGAAAGATGGTAAGGAGAAAGAAGAAGAAAGAAGACAAGAAGAAACTAAATAATATAGAATCTCACATCGCAACGAATAATCAATAATATAATAAGGACCTTTACAAAAGAAATTTTTTGGTACACATACATCCATTAGAGTACTAATCTATCATCTGCCTAGACAGTTATAACACCCATCCTTAAAAAAAATTATAAATGCAAAAAACCCATGCAAGCGAAAATAAAGAAATACGTAGATACGTCTTGGTCTCCAGCTAGTCTCCGGAGCTCCAATACATCCAAAGCTAATATAGAAAATATGCTCGGTTTGACCTGGGCATTATAGGAAAACAATGTCTAGGTTAGTCTAGTAAAACCAATATGAGAAACTCAAATCACAAGGAATTCTGTTTATTATAATCCTTTAAAATCAAAGGTATATCATAAGACCACGCCACATATAATCTTGGATGGGTTTTTACCCTACGATAACTAAAACATTTTTTATAGAAAATATAGTGATATTATAATAAAGTCTAGGAATTAAAGTATTTAGTAACCAAGTAGCTGTGGTGCATATACATGACAACAATAATAGATAGACAATAGAAAACTTAAGGCACTTTCTAGAGAATGGATTTCCATTCAATGGGAAGATAAAGGACTACCTTTCGAAAATCTTTACATCTCTAGATAAAATGTATATTGAGATTGAAAACCATATGACCTCACCAACAGAGGACTAGCCTACCCTTGAATTGGGTAGTATGAATATTATCACCCTATAATGGCTCACCTCCTCGACCCTTAGAAATTGACACGAATACATCATCGTTATTCACATGCCGCAAATCCAAGTCCCGGAAAGTCGGATTATCATGAGGTAAAGAAAATAAAGATAGAAGAAAAAATAAAATAGAATCTCACGTTGTATTCAACATTTAATTATACATATAAGTAGTACATGAAATTACTCCAGATTGCTTCATCAGAGTTCTAGTAAGTATTGATTCAGCTAGGATGGTTATAATTATCTATCCTTATAAGTGCTGGTAGATATAAAATACATATATATATAGTAGAAATAATAGATAACTTCTACAAAGAAGACATAATGCTCCATACTCCATGCTCCTTGCTCCTTGCTCCTTGCTCCTTTCAAAATGCTCCATACTACCAACTACATGGGTGCTCGAAATTGGGGTACCCAGAGTTTAAGGAAAAAATAAAATAAACTTTTACCTTGTCTAAATGACCTTTATAACTTTTACCTTGTGTAAATGACTAATGTACATTGTAACTTCTTGTATGTGTATTTATTTGTATATGTGTGTTATGACATGTATGTATGCATATATATGTCATATGTGACAACCCATGGTACAACCTTCAATTACAACTTCCGTTTGACAAACCGTTGCGAATTTGGGATCCAATTTCCGATCATATTTTTACTTCTCTGTAAAACTATATATATTTGTAAACATACATTGGAACTATATTTCTTATCATTTTATAATAATTAAAACGTTCATTTGAATTTTTAAACCATATACATCAATATTAAACAAGTGTTTATAAAAAGTGCCGTGGTAGCGACAAAACGTTATGAATTTTATTATATTTTTAAAAACAAGTATATATCTTTATACAACTATTATAAATGTTTTATCATCACTATATAGCTTATTAAAACGAATTATTATCATTTTAAAACAATTACTTGATTATTTAAGCTTAATTTAAAATTCCAAAAATATATAAAAGTGATGATATCCCTTATGATGTCATAAATATATTTTATTTTCAAAAATAAAATAAATAATTTTAATTTTATATTCTTTCTTAAATGGATTAATAAGTGTATTTATCTAGTTTCATTCGCTTTTATATTGGGAAAATCTCAATTTTTCGAAAAACTAATTTTTCGTCTTTTTTTGATGAAAATCCCAAATATCTATATTTGTTAATATACTTCTAAAACAAGTTTCAAATATAAATATAATTTATCAAAGTGATAAATTTGCGGGTCGTTCAGCAAGTGATAAACTCCTTCACCAAGTAATGGCCAATCCCCTTCTCCATAGTGGCCGAACCATACTTGTCATGGCCGAAACTATTTTGGCATCCAAGGCCACCAAATCTTCACTTTTCCTAGCTAAAATTAAAGGTCTAGATCCAGATCAAGTCATAATGTAAAGTTGTTTGATTTGGTATCTCTTTGGTGAGTAAAGATCCCTCCTTTCCATTAAGTTTTTAACTTTAATTTTCATGCTACTTGGTTGCTAAGTTTGATGTTTGTTTGAATAAGATAGATATTGATTTGTATGTATATGTGTATGCTTGAAAGTGATACTGTTTGGACTTGTAAATAAGAGTTAAAGTTAGTAAAGCGTACAAGTTATAATCTTTATTTGGTTATGAACACTTTGTTACGTACACATATCGTGATAATTTTGGACTATGTTATATGTTGTATGCTAGAGAAATTAGGACTCAAAATCGCTCGTTTGGGCCATTGAGGTCCTTTGATATATTTGTTTCTTTACTTACTTTACTTCTAGAAATTTTTTGTAAAGTTTTAAACTTTATTTTTAGTTTCAAAACTTTATTCAAAGTTGTAAAAGTAAATTAAAATACAAGATAAAGTTCTGAAAGTCATTTGGAACATAAAACAAGTTTTGAAATTTTGTTTTATAGCAATAGTCGTTATAAACATAGTTCGTAAAAACGAACTCTTTTTGCAAATTAAATGTTATTTTCTTCTTGGACATTTTTCGAAAGTGTTTTCAAACTTATTTTAAGTAATAAAAAGAAATTATTATTTATTTAATTAATCATTAATTAATTAATTAAGTTAAGGTAATTAGTATTTAATCACTAGTTAATAAAGAAAATTCATACTTAATTATGAATTAAGTTAATTATAATTAGTTAATTAACTAAAGATTAATTATTATTAAATAAAAAATTAAAGGTTAATTATTATTTAATAAACGGTTTTAAATATTTAATTAATTTCTAATTAAGTCAAGATTTAATTTGGACTTAATTAGGATTAAATTATTGCTAAATAAAGGTTTAATCTATGGTTTAATTACAAATTAAGAGAATAATTATTTATTTAATTAATTATTTAAAGATTAACTATCATTTAATTATTTGTTTAAGGGATAATTATTATTTAATTATTTATTTAATAGTTAATTATTGTTTAATTATTAACTAAAGGTTTAATTATTAATTAAAGGTTTAATTATTAATATAAAGGTTTAAATTTTATTTAATTATGAAATATAAAATTTGAAAATTTTAAACCAATTTATTTCTGAAGATTGGTTTTGTTTAAAGTAACTTTCTTTTAAAAGAATATTTTTTGTCCAAGGGAATTCTTTGTTGATTATTCTTAAGTAATCTCAATTAAATTTGAATGTCAACGACATCTATTTAGCAGAATAAATATCGTTCTGCTAATTAAGTATATTGGACATCTATTTGGTAGAGTAAATCACAGTTCTACATAATTTCCCATGTAGATTATGATGATATCTATTTAAGCAGAATAAAAACACATTTTTCTATTATATTAACTTGGACATGTGTTTAGCAGAACAAATCCCCATCTGCTATTTTGGCAACTTGAACATTTACCTATATGATTGATTGTTATTGGTTGATTTTTCTCTTTACATATCTACTTGTTATGTAGATACCCATGTTATAACTTGGATAAGTTAAACTCCATTAGATGAACCATTTTGGTCACTAAGTCTCTTTTGATTTTGTGAAGTCAAATAGTTCAATTTTCCTTTTGTAATGGTCTAAAGTTTATTACCATTTAAAATAAGGCATTTAAAGGATGGTTAAGCAATGATTTTATATAAGGTGTTTTTAAAGTAATTTAACACTTTTTAAATGATTGTTTAAAACCATTATTTTGTTAATGCGGTTCAAAGACAAATTTAATGAAGAATGTTTTTAATTGATAACTTGTTTATTTAAAGGTGTTTTTGAATAATTGGTTTTATCAAAGGAACTTAATTGATTAAAGTTTATTTAAGAAGTTTTTTTAAATAAGGAAAGTTTATAAAAAGGAGTTTATAAATTGAAAGAGATCTTGAAATTTGAGAAAGAGTTTTGTAAATGGTTTTGGATATTTATAAATAAATTTTTATAAATGGTTTTGATTTTTATAAAGAGTTTCGTAAATAAGCTTGAAGATTATAAAGTTTTTTGTAAATGGGTTTGAAATTTAAGTAAAGAAGATTTAATAAATGAAAGAAATTTGTTAAAAAAAGGATTTATTAAAGAAAATTTAGAAAAGAATTTGGGATTTGGATTTCCCTTAATTGACCTTATTAAGTTTTGTGGTGTGGAACTTCCGTTCCATGCTTAACATCGAAGGAATAGTGTGGGTTATTCTTATCTCTAATTGAAATAACAGTTGTTTTGATCCTTTTAAAATGATTTTGAAATAAGAAATCTTCCATAATGTTTTGTGAAAATACTTATGCCAGTGAGGAAAATATATGAATAATTTAATAAATATTTTGGGAAGAGATGTAAATAAATGAAAGCTTTATTTTAAGGCTTTGTGATTGCTATAGGTAATTATATCTCTGAATTGTTTTTTTTTTGATCGCGTATTTGATAACTAAATAACCGACTTCAAATCTTTACCTATTTTAACTCATGAAGTATGGTGCGTATATTCGAATTTCTCAACGAGGACTTGCATACTTCCAAAGAACTGGAATTGAGTTAGCCGGGAATCACCGATAAGTTTGGTGACACCGATTTTTGGATTTATCCGAACCACTCCAAACTAATAACGTTCATGATAGATCATTAGGAAATATGCTATGAATCTTAATGTTCTTTCTATGGGTGCTTCCGAAATGGAAGATAGTAATTGCTGAATGTTTGTTAAATCTCAAAAAAAAAAAACTTGTATGGATGAATGTTGGCACTGCATTGCTACCTAGAGAGCAGTGTTAGCATTCCAAGTAGGTTTACTATGTAAAAAGGTAATCGTACCACAAGTCGCATCAACCGAGAAATAATTAAATCAGGGACATGGGGTAAGGCTATGTGGGTCGCTTCCATTAGGGTATGATCATCCCTTACTTAGAGTTGATATCTATCTATGCTTCGAGGCCCATTATGGTTGTTGATCAACCAAAGAGTGATCATATTTAGCGCTATCCAGTAAGGGGTAGGCCCGGTTCTAAGTAGCAAAGATGCAACATGTTGTAGCCCCCAATACATTTTATCTAGAGGTGCACCCGATTCAGTGGGTTGACCCTTCCTCTTTTATAGTTGGAATCCATTTTCCAATACAAGCCTTCAGACTTGATTGTATACCTATTATGCTAGAATTTAATAATGGAACAATTTCGGCTATGATTATTATGTATTTGTATCCTGGACATTGTTATACTATCACTTGATTTTCAATACAAAATGTTTTGGTCATCATAAGATAAAACCTCCTCCGTGTTTACGTGTGGCGTGGTCATATGAGATACCTTTGATTTTAAAGGATTTTACAAGTTATAATAAATAAAATTCCTTATGATTTGAGTTTCTCACGTTGGTTTTACCAAAATGACCCAGGCGTTGTTTTCCTATAATACTCGGGTCAGCTCGAGCATAATTTCAAGATTTAGTTGGATGCTTTAGAGCTTTTAGGAGACGAGCTGGATTCTCCAAGATGTATTCACATACCTTATATTCTTCCGCTGTTTTTTTGTTTTGTTCTTATCTTTATTTATCAGCAATTATAAGGGCATGCTGTTAAACTGTCCAGAGCTGAAAATAGGTCAATGCACTCTGTTTTGTGTTATATATGTATAATAAGGATGATTTTTTATAAAGATCTTGTATATATTACAGATCTTCTCATCACGAAGTGAGATTCCATTATGTCTTTTATTTCTTTAATCCCAACAATCTACCTTTCTGGCACTTGGATATTTGGCACTTGGATATTTGGCACATGAACACCGTGGATGTATTAGTGTCGATTTTTAGGGATCGAAAATGTGGGTCGTTACATAATTTCTAAGTGTTATAAATTAGTTAATATTTGTTAAATATTACTTATATAAAATTTGATTTTGATGTGATAAACAAATATTATTTAAATGTATTCATAATAGTTATAAGTATATTAATCAATATACGATATTAATACGCATTTAAATTGATTTAAATGGAAAATAATTTTTTGGGTCATAAATGATTTTAAAGCCAATAAAGGGGTTCATTTTATCGGCCACAATGAGGGTAATTGGCAACTTGTGATGGTGCTAAAGAGGCATGGAAGTGGAGAGACAAGGGGAAGTAGAGAGCCAAAAAGAATTGGTAAGAGATGATGTAGTACCTTGATTCTAAAATATCTCTAACTTCTCCTCTATATAAACATCTCTATCCATACTTGTTTTAGAACATCTAGAGTGTAATGACCCAAAATTTTCGACCCCAAAAATTCAACTTTAATATGTTCACAGAAAAAATGTCGAGTAATCTAATGCCGGAAATCCCAGATTGTTAGGGAAAAGAAGAAAAAGGTATAAGAAGAAACAGGAAACAAAAAACAGATTCTCACATTCGCAGCGGATCAAATATAATATCGAATAATAGCATTTATACAAAGAAACCTGTAAGTGTTACTTTACAACATTACATCAGAGTTACAACCATATACAAATAAATTGGACAGTTAAAACAACTTGTCCTAGATAAACAACAATAATATACTCAGCGGAATACACTCCATACGTTCCTACCATCCAGCTCGCCATCTGAGCTCTAGAACGTCCTAACCTGAAAATCTGTAATACTCGGTCTGCCCCGAGTATTACATCAAAGTAACACCTGGGTCAGGCTGGAAACCAGCGTGAGTAAACCCATAACATGAAATTCTAATGCACAAAACCTATTTAAAACCCAGGGTAACTCGTACTTATCTATAAGTTCACAACTTGTTATAATCAACACTTATCTCACAAATCAATCCCTAAGTATCTTTACTTAGTTTCAAAGGTCCATATTATTCCATTCCAACCTATTGATTTCACATATCAAATATATATAGACTTATTGTAGATTACAAATCGAAGTGGTTTCGGGTATTTACTGATAGCCGACTCCGGTCTCTTCGAATCCCATGTCACCTTAACCCAAGTTATTAAAGTGAATACAATTAAATTTTAAATACAGGATGCCAACTTTTGCACAGTAATTCATCATCAATAGATAACCACATTATCACTGTTCAGACCAAACATGTCATATCACGAAACATTTCATATCAGTATCATAAGCAAAATTAATTAGTCACACTATTTCTAATTAATTTAAATAAATTAAATTAATTACTTTAATCATTTTTAATCGTGCTTACTTAACAGTAATTAATCACCAACCATTAATTAATCATCCCCTAGTTAGCTTCTCTAATTACGTTAAGTAATCAACCTTTAATTAAATACCCAAATTAATTTAATTTCCACCCATTCACATTAATTACATTTATCCTTAATTAATTACTCACATTTATTATCTGATAATCACTTACATTGATTAATTATCCATTAATTAATCTCATTCAATAATTACTAACCCTTTAATTAATCTTCTTAATTAATCAAATCTTTAATTATCCATAATTACTTCCATTAAGTAATTATCCCATTATTTAATTATCCTCAATTAATTAACCTTTAAGTAAATTAATCAACCCTTAACAGTTTAATCCTTACATTAAGTAATTATCATTCAATAAATCACATTTAGTAATTATCCATTAAATACCCTCCTTAATTAATGACATTAAGTAATTATCCTTTAAATTATTAATTAATAAACCTTAATTATTAATTAACCCTTTATTACCAATTAATCAATCTTTAATTTCCAATTATTTAATCCTAATTACTTAATTAATTAATCTTTAATCATCCAAAGTCTTAATTATCCTTAAGATAAACCATTTATTATTATTAATTACTTAATTACAACCATTTATCTTACTTTAACAAACTTCGATAATTAATCGATAATTATCATATATATATATATATATATATATATATATATATATATGTTATCTTAAGCTTGATTAATTTAAGCTTAACCCACTAAATTTTATACTAGCCATTTTTTCAAAAAGTTTTAAGACGGTTTTAAGGTTAAAAATTACATTATTCAGTTATACTAGTTTAGTTTGTAATTTTATTTGAGAATTTGTTTTTAACATTACGAATAGAAGGCCCAATCCGGCCCACTACCCATTCACTGGTCAATCCTATCCTCTAGTGTTCCTTCTTAATTCCAGCAAGTTCCCTCTTTCTCATGTGTACACAAATCTGTGCACAGAATCGTGCACATGCACCCGCCCTCCGACCATCAATTCTCGCCGCCGAGCAACCCCGAATGTCACCCACATCTATCGCAACCTCTCAGCCTTCTCCAAACAGCGTCAACCATCTGAACCCAAAATTTGAGCTTCCCTTCCAAAATTGGAACACAACAGTGCTCCAACTTCATCGTCTTCCCCAGCACATCAGCACACCATCGATCAATAGATTTTGGTCCCAGCTCCGGTACCCCTTCCTTCACCAATCCCTCACTACGCCCACGCTTGTAACCCACCCACATCGCCATTTTCTCTTCGAAACCCAACATACTGCAAACTGTCCCTGAAACCCTATTCTTCCCTTGACCAAGCTCCATGGCCATCTATCAACCACCGCTCCAATTTTCCAGAGCTTTCCATTCCTCATTCCTCCTCTTCATCGGGTGCGATGCCTTTAAATCAACCCAGCCCTCTAAATTTTCCAATTTACCCAAATCCGTTCAACCTAAAGTTTCACTAAATTAATAAGCTTTAAAATTAAAATTTGATAACCAAAAATCATTATTTTTAAAAATGAATCAGGTTTATATAATCAAACATGAAATTCGAGCAACCCATTACTGACTAGAATTTGATCTTTATTGTAAATTCTTGTTTTTTTAAATAATTTCTTAATAAATTCATTTTCCCTCCTTTTAAAAAAATAACATGTCATGTTTAAGATCACAATCACTTAAAGTAGCAAAACATGAAATCGATTGAGTGAAGAGGTATAGATTTTTGAAAGGATTTAAATATGTAAACCAAAAGGAAGAAAACAGGGACATGCAATATACATATACACAGCAAGTTAAACATTTATACCAGGCAATTTATTTCATCCATACAAGCAAAAATCAAGGCATTTTACTATCAATTCTTACAGGCACACATATATAAGAAGGTTTACTTTCAAAAGATAAGTTTACTCATAAACATTTGTAACAAAAAAAGAGGAAACAAAGTAGTTTACTCACAGTTAAAATGTTTGGACAGAAAGCTTTAAACTGGAAATGCTAGATGTTTTGATCATGGAAACTTGAAACTGGAATTTGTTCTTTGAATATGAACTGAATTTGCTTGTTTTAAAACTAAGATGAACTACTACAAGTTTGAGATGACTAGGCTTGGATGTTGAAATGACCTTCGTTGATTTAATTTGAAGTTGAAAACTTGTTTTGAAAAGATTATTGTTTGAATTAATTTTCTGGTTTTAAAGATGTTAACAGGTTTTGATTTCATAGCCTTAACAATGAGGATAGAAGAAAAATTTAGTAGAGAATGTATAGATATATTTATATATTTTTTATGATTTTTAAAAAATAAAATAAAATTAAAAGAAATCATGACACTTGTTGAATTAACTTACATTTGTTAAAACTACATGATAATATTACAACACTTATACTATGCATGTGTTAAAATGTTTTTATAAAACTTTTATATTTAATTTCTTTTTGGTAATATATTTTCTCAATTTATATTTATAAAATCCTTTAAAGAAAATAATATAGAACTACTTATATACTAATAAAAATCAAACATACATTATTTTTAAATCCAATTTACTTTAAGATATTTATCTTTGGATTTCAATCTCAAATTCAAATTTAATTTAAATTGACTCATATATATATTTAAACAAACACACATTAAATTTGTTTGAAAATAGTAATTTTACCAATTTTAAATAATTTTATTTGGAAATTATCAAATAAATATTTATCCAAGTATAAACATTTATCATCAGATTTATTTGTTCAACTTATAAATCAGTGTTTTTATTGATTCAATCCAGTTAATTATCAATTTACAGATGCCCAAAAATCCGGGTTATTACATTCCTCCCACCTTTGAATCTTTTCGTCCTCGAAAAGGAACGAAGCCAGAATTCATTCAATGCTTAAAATCAGATAAATTTTTCTTTGATCATTTTTAAAACACTTTTAAAATCTATATAATATTACCAAAATAGCTTTATAAAATTCTTTTTATAACTCGATGTCTCAACCAGTCCATCCTTGTTCTCACAGAAATTCGGTCATACGTTGATAAGGCGTGAGATTGAAAATCTATAAGTACTTAGCAGACCCATTTTCAACATCCAGTGAAAATATTTGGAATTTTTTTTCGAAAACTTTATGAAAATATAGAAAACATTTTTTAAATAGAGAAAATATCTTTGGTGAGAATGCTCTGGAAATCATCACCCCCTCCGTGGTCGTAGTTAACCCGATGGCTACGTTGCCATCCCGGCAAAGTCCATAGATAACTATAGGCACTCCACACCCCTCGATTACGCTATGGAACCCGCCATAGATCGTAGTTACATCCTAGGTTACGTTGCCATTACAACAAAAGTCCGTGTAGCTCTAGGCATCAGCGCCCTCGATTTTCGCTGCCTAATGAAACTTCACCACTCCCACAAAGGTCGCAGACTGCATTAGTAAAGTCCCAATGTAGCTTTAGGCTCCCTTGGCCTCTCGACTTTCGTTATGTCACCATAGATCGCATTCTACCGATGTAAAATCAAATGTAGACTGTTGGCTATCATGGCACACACGATATTTGCTATGGTCCACAGTAGATCGCAGTGACATCGAGTTACACTAGCGTCACAGCGTAACCCAAATGTCTCTGTAAGCATCAACGCCCTCGACTTTCGCTACCAACTACACATAATCCTCAGGAAATTCAGTTTGTCCAGACTTCCTCACAAGATCAACTTTAGAGCCTCCCACTTATGGCTTAAGGCAGACCCATCCCATGGATCTCCTAATGAAGTTCATATCAATGGAAGCGCCTTTTTCCCTAGAGCCAATCTTAAAACACTTTATACATACACTTATAGTATCTTTCAAATCATACCCTTTATGATTTACACAAATCTCCTTTACACAAAATCAATATCTCAAATCGACGGTTCCAAACTTGACATTCCAAATTTCCAAAATTTGATTTTTCAAAAAAAAATCAAAAGCCTTTCCAAAATCCATAGGTTCCAAAACCTTTTCCAAATCATTCTCAAAAAACATTTGTATATATAGATATATATACACACACACACACAACTTATCCTTTCCAACTTGAAAATAATATTTGGATCACTTATATAGATTGCCCTTTTATACTTCAAATATTTTCAAAAACCCTTCTTCTGGCTACAGATTCATCAAGAGGTGTTTATCATATTACAAATATATATAACTTTATTTATCGCCAAATCAAATATTCAAATTTTATTTCTTTATAAAGTTATTCACTATATTACTTGCTTTTTATAAATGAGTTCTAATCAGAGAAATATCCAACTTCCATTTTATTATATCATTTATTTATCAAATATACACCCTTCCATTTCAAAAAAATCATTTTATAGTTCTTATCCAAACATTTTCAATATCTATTTCATTTAAGCACGTATGATGCACACATGTTATACGTACGCAATATTAATTTAGTCGCTCACTCGATCACACAATTTCTATTCTGAACTAGTATTGTCACCCGACTTCCTAGTGCGGACTCAGATCTAGTTTCTTGATCAAAAACCGTCATTCTCCTTGCATAGTTACAATTATGATAGAGAATTCCCAGAATCAATCAAAAATCCATATCCATGGTTCGCCGTCGAAAATCGAGTGAAAAATCCCAATTCGGACCGATAAACTATCTCAAAATTCTATGCTCGAATCCGGATCAAATCACTACGCGAATAGAATAATATACGTACATCCTATGTATTTATCTTCGTTGTTCATTAGCTAAATCAATTCTCTTTCTGTTCACCTTCATTTTGATTCCATTCACTAATCCACAACTGCTTCCAATTTCCATTTGGGTTAACACTTCAATTCTCACCTCAATTGGTATTCAATTATAGACAGTTTGCACTCTGACTAACTTGTATTAAGAAAATAGCTTGAATTTTTTTGAAATAGATAAGTAGTTGTAAAATAGTTATTAGTTGCAAATAGTAATAGAATAGTTAAGTAATTTTAAGATAGTTGTAAAATAGTCAAATAGTTGTAAAATAGTTAGATAATTGCAAAATAGTTGTAAATAGTAATTAGTTTATAAAATGGTTGTAAAATCGTTGTAAAATAGTTAAGTAGCTCGAAAAGTAGTTGCAAAATAAGTATGAGATAGTTTTGGGTTTTAAAAAGAAAAGTTGTATAGTAAATAGCTAGGAAAAATAGATTTAAAAACAGCTATATTAAAACAATTTTATTTGAAAAATATAGTTCAGAGCCAAACTGTTCTATTCTTAATTTCCATTTCAAATCAATTTCCAATTTCCACATCCATTTAAATCGATTCAGTTTCAATTCAATTTAAATTATCTTCAATTTCTATCCCACATTCAAATCAACTCTCATTTGAAATTCAAACTTATTCAACTTCAATTTCACTTCAAATTAATTCAATTCGAATTTTTCCTTTTGAATTTTATGCTTATCCATCTTCAATCATAATTCCAATTAATTCACATTTGAACTAATTCTATTCAAATCTCTACTTAAAACCATCTCGAATTTCATAAATTCGAGTTAAATTTTAAACGTTGATTTAATCCTTTAAATTAAATTAACCTTTACTTTTAAATTAATAACTTAAATCTTTAAACCATTTGATCCTGAGTCCAAATTTCAAAATTCCGTTTTAACTTACCTTTACTTACTTATTTCAAAGTTCTAATATGAGTTCAAAAAATAATTTAAATTGATTAAATCTTCAAAAATCCAATTTATTACCCAATTTTATCTTCAAAACCTATTCTTAAATAATTTTAGTTTGCAAGTTCAATTTTAGCATTTGAATCTTGAGTTCAAAGTGGTTCCCTTTGTATAAGTTCAAATCTTATTTCTATTCTATTTCAATATTGGATGTATATTACCTCAATCCATTTCTTAATTCATTTAAATAATCCAATTCATAGTTTCATGGATTATTAATAACAATAAGATGATTTTAAGATAAGTTATAATAAATAAACATCCAAGTTATTTAAAACATCCATCCATAACATCCAATTCAAATCAACCTTTTAACTTCCCAAGTTAAATCTCAATTTCATCTTGAAATTTCCAATTTAGGTTGTTCACTCTAAACTTATTTAACTCCCTGTGAGTTAAATTTAATTTAATTTGAACAATCCAGTCAACTTTACCCAATTTGATTTCCATTTCAAAATTTAAACTTCTTATTAATCATCTTCCCACTTATAAGTTCAAAAACTTATCACTTTAGGTTTTCATATCACATTCCAAGGAAAAATTTAAAACTCATCACATAAAGTTTATTTCAAATCTTCTTTGATATTATGTATATCCCTCATATGTACATATTTATTTCCTTTTACACACCAAGTTATACCTTAAATTTTTAAACCACCTTTGGTTTTAATTCAAAACAAATTTCCTTTTTAAATTTTCAAACAACATTTGTTTGAAACATGACCCTTTTCATTCAAATAATAATAGTTATTATTTCTTTTAGCACTTTGAAACAAATTCCAAATTTTTTGGACTTAGATTTAAAACTTCACAATTTAAATTATCTTCAATTCAAATTTGTAAGTCATACTCACCTAAATGTTTATTTCCCTAAAACATTTCATTTTCGCTTAATCATTAACAAACATTTCTTTATCAAGATACAACAAACATTTTAGGATAATAACCAAGGTTACCATATATGAAAACCAATTCACTATATATTATCTTGTTTTAAAAAAACTTCTACTAATTCAGGATTTTAATTTCAGTTTGGATCCATTTCAAACTTATCTTCATTCAATTCAATTTGGTTGTATTCCTATTACCACTTAATTCTTATTATTATTTTTTATTTCCAATAATCAACAACCAATTACCTTAATAATTAGAAAAACTACTGCTTTATATCAAAATATAAACTTATATAAAAACTAATTTTAAAACCGTTTTAAATTCTTTTTATAAGAAAATAACAAATACCCCCTCATATATACTACACTCAACTCATTCTAGGGTACCATTGACCCTATCCCTAATGAGTAATCCCACCAGAGCCAAGGTTCTCGCTTAACATTCTGTTCTGATACCAAAATGTAACGACCTGAAATTTTCGACCCTGAAAATTCGACATTAATATTTTCATAGAAGAAATGCCGAGTAATCGAATGCCGGAAATCCTAGATTGTTAGGGAAAATGTAACGACCCAGAATTTTATTTAATTAAAATATGAATATTTAAATTAATTTTAAATATTAATAAGTGAATTTATTAGTCGAATAAATTTAATTTGAATAATTGGATTTAATTAAATAATTAAATCGATAATTTAATATGTTAAATTATGGAAATAATTGAAAATTGGGTTAAATATGATTGAAAATGATTTGTAAAATTTTATTTTATCATGTTGGAGTTAGAATGATATTTTAGAACTTTTAAAATTGAATTTAAAGTTTATTTGTGAAAATTGAATATTTTAATATTAAATCGACTAGTGAAAATAGTCAATTTTTGAACAGTCTCAGAATTGGACGAAACTAGTTCCATTGGATCCGTAATAGTTAGTTATTACCGGATTTCAATTTTCGTAGCAATCGGAGTTATCGTTTGATCGTAGCAGCTCGAAACGCATCGAATTATTTTTAATATTAATTTGGCGAGTTAAAATAGCCATTTTTCAAACAGTCTCGGATTTCGACGAAACCAGTTTCATCGGATCCGTAATGTGATATTATTGTAAGGTTTCAAATTTCGTGTCAATTGGATTTACCGTTTGTCCGGTACAAGCTAAAACGCCTAGAAAATCGTTTAAATCGGTTTAATTTAAATTGAACGTTTATTGCCATAACTCGCACAGATGACCGAATTAGCTTCCGAAAACTGTTCCATTGTGTCCGGAACGCGGGATAAACCCTAGGAACGTCAGTTTTGGCGCGTAAATCGGAGTTTAGAAAACCCAGAATGAATGGTGTTTTGAATAATTTCCTATAAATAACCCTCCTCTCTTTAGAAATAAAAAAAAAAAAAAATCAAAACCCTAGCCGGCCGCCACTAACAGAACCGAGGGCTGAAAATTTTCCACCTTCTTCCTCTAATTTCTTTCAATCCACTCAATATCATTGAAAACTTCCAACTAACAAATTGAAGAGCTCGCCAAGTACTTCACATCCAACGGTGGATTTGCGTTGAAGTGGCTCGGATTCGTTGTAATCGACCAGGGAAGAGCGCGTGTTCCATCACGTTTTTCTCGATACACGTGCAGCCGAGCTCCATGTTGCTCTGGCCGAAGGTAGGCGTGTCGATGGTGCTTCGTATGGCGCATCCTGATCGTTGCATAGCTCGTTGTGGTGGATGAATAATTTAAACCTAGTTTATGAGATATGGGTTCTTGCGCGTATATGTTACCTGGAGACGTGAACGAGATGGAAGAAGATGGGGGCGGCCAGGATTCATCAAGGGGAAATGTACGGCCCAGATTAGATTAGGTTTGAAAATAAAATATATGTTGTAAATTATAAGTATATAATTCGTGTAAACTTCATAAAATCATAACCTTTTCATACGAGGTCGAAAACGCGCGAAACCAGTTGCGTTGGAATCGTATGGATGAGCACTACGCGATGGAATTGGATTGAAGTTGTTGGGAGTTAGTGAGAATTTCGGGTAAAATTAAACGTCCGTTTAATTTTATTCGAAATAAATCGCTAAAATGAAATTGAAATCAAGGTGAGAACTTCTCACTCAATCGAATCGGTTTCGATTTTTTTTTAAAAATAGTTAGATTTAAAATATTTGAATGCATTTTTGAATGATGATTGTTATCTATTGATTGTTAAAATAGACATTATGCGCCGTTAGTAAGCGGATGTTATTTATTAAAAACATATACCGCGAATATTTCATAAACAGTGAAATTGGTATTATATATAATAGCAATATATATATATTGGCATATGTATATATTGCAGTTGTTGATTCCCCGCATTTTTTAGCGGATGAGACCCTATTGCGCCGTTATTAAGCGGATAATATTATAAATCCCATATACCGCGATAATTTCGTACTGGAGCGAAATTGGTATTGTGCTAATGTTTTTGGATGCAGGAAAACAGGTTGGGGGGATCCAACTGGATTCCTCAACAGTATTTATTTGAATTCAGATATTTTGATATTTGATGGATTATCATATTGATATATGATATCGTTGTTGTCGTGATTGACTATTTGGTGTGTAGCATCATTGGACCAAATTTTGGAATTTTAAAATGATTTTTAAAGTGATTTTTGAAAATATACTATATGTTTGGAAATTGATTCATTTTAAATAAATAAACGATATAATTTTTAATGTTATAAAAATTATATTTTTGAGAAATATAGTTAAAAACTGATTTTTGAAAATATGAGGCTAATGATTTTATAAAATAGTTAAATCGGGATTTTTGAAATTATTGTGAAAAGTTTAAATATAGGATTTATGAAATTTAATTATTTTATAAATCAGAATGATGAAATTATAAAGGAGATTAAAGATGTTTTAAAAGAATAATATAAATTGATTTATATAAAAAGATTTATAAATTGATAATTTATAAATGAAAATATTTGAATTATAAAACGAGTTTTTATAAGTGTTTGAATGAAGTGAAAATGGATTGCACAAGTGAATGGAATTTATAAAATTATAAATGGTGAAGTTATAAATGAAATTTATAAATAGTAAGATTTATAAATTTTGTGAAGTTATTAAAGAATACATTTGGATAAATAATTGAATCTTATAAGTTATAAGATTTATAATTATGAAGTTTAAAAGAACGATTTTGTAAAATAATCGTTTTATAAGCATTTAACTTATAATGTGAACTTTTGGTTTATAATTGAGTTATAAATCGAATAGGTTAATAAAGGAGATGTATAAAAAGGAAGTAGTTATAAAACAAATAGAAATAGAATTTATAAACGTTGTTTTATCAAATTCGCAAACGACTTATTTTGATAAGTAAATTGTTATAACTTATTTATGGAGCTATATTCACGTTTTAGACAGTGAATAATCCTTTAAAATGAAATGTATAGAAATGATGAAATTGGTTAACGTAGTATATTCACGTTTTTGGATAGTGAATAATATGTTAAAGAAATTGTTTTGAATGTGATGTTTTAAATAGAATTAAAACGATCTAACGATTGTTTTAAAAGCATTAAGATTCGAAACCATAGATTTCAACATTTATTGTTGAAATAGACGTTTTCGAGAAATAAAAGGAAATAGTGGTTGTTATAGTAAATGATTTCCGAAAGGAAATGTTTTGTACAGATTTGGGATTTATATATCTATTTTAATTTCGAATCCCTATACTAGTGATTTTGGGTTGTCGTAACGATGTTTACATAACATTCGTTTTGGCCCAAATAAATATGTTTAAGAGAATGATTTCCTTAAAGAACGAAATATATACTTAATCTCGATTTAAGTATATTGAATATTTTCCAAAGGTTGAAAATAAAAGATTTGTGAATTACTTATTAAATAAGTATGGAAATGTTTTCCAATATAAAGTGAATATTTTGAGAATTTATCTTTTTGAAGATAAATTGAAAATGGATATTAGAAATCGAATTGAAGTCGTATATTCATGAATATTTTGGAATGTAAATTCACTATTGAATTTATAAAAGGAAGTGGAATTTGTTTAAAAATAAATATTGATTTATTTTTGAAGTATTGAAATAATATATCTTGTAAAGATGTTTTGGAAAATAAATAATTTGGAAAATTATTTGGAAACTGGTGATGTGTGCATATCCATGGATAGTTCAATAACCGACTATCAATATTTCCCTTTGAATGGGTAATTGACGTGATTTGTTTGAATTTGAATGCCACACTTATTTTTGAATAAGCGCTCACTATTCGGGTTAACCGGGAAAGGACCATGGGGTCGTATAACCCATTCCGAATATGTGATACGTCGTTATGAATTGCATTTGAAGACCGGTGTTGAAGACTGGATCTTTTTGAAAGCGAAAGGACAACTCGTCGATTGTCTTTGCACCGAGTAGCTACGGTATAGAGACTCGTCCGGACGTGATTAGAGATTATCCGGATTGCAAGGACTTCTTTGTAAGTGCCTTCGGTTCTGTTCGAGCCCGGAACAGACTTGTATGGATTGTATGTCTGACGTTACAAATTGAGATATAAAGCAGATTTCTTTCAAATATATTTCTGTTGGTGGCGGAGAATTTATTCTTTTAGCTTAACACCCTTCTCTGAGACGTACGAGCTCAGAGGTTATGTAGTTGAAGGTTATCAGCGATATATTCCCAAATTTGGTAATGTGACATGCTGAGTGTTGCTGTGAAATGATCATTGTGTTGATTATTTGTGATAGGATCATTTGTTTGATCGTCTATCTTGGTGATCATTTGTTGACCCAAAGCATGGCTTTTGTATAAAGTATGTTTTTGTGGACGAGACTTCGTCGAGCCTCACAAACCGGTAATGGTCGAAACAGGAATTGTGCGGCAAGGTTTTCAGGGATCGCTTCCCTAGGGTATGACCATTCCTTCTGGAAAAGGGTAGTATCATGGTATGGAGCCCAGATACTTACTCATGTTGAAACACTTATTATTATGGTGTGATGTTGGTTAGAGAGCTCTCGTTTAAAGGTTCCAAAGGACCGGGGGTGGCATATCTGAGGGTTTGTAATATTCCTTGGGAAAAGGGTTCCCGGCTTTGTTTAGCGGAGAACGGTGGTTCTCGGGGCGTCCTTCGAGAGGCGTTTCCATGTGGCAATGGGAAGTTCCTTGGCCTGACAATTCGTTGGAAAATCCATTCTTCAAATACGAGCCTTGTACGGTTTTAGTTGTATAACCTGTCATGGAATATGGCGGTAACCCGCTATTGAACATGGTAGCTATAGTAGGCATACGATAATGGTCGTATGTTGGCTAAGATTTATATCTTTACTTTCGAAATGAATTTCCTCTACACTATGCACTAGTAATAATATCAAATGTTCTTTTTAATGCGTATCAAGCATCTTTGACTATCATAAGGAGAAATCTCCTCCGATTCTGCGTTTGCATTGTGTGTGTGTGCGGGAGGCCTTATGGTAGTCTCATTCTTAAAAGCATTGCGAATTGACTTTAAAAATATTCCTCTATTTTTATTTTTAAAGATAAATAAACTGTTTTGAGTTCTCACACCAGTCACATGACTGAATCGGAGTTTATTGTTTTCCTTCCTAAACTCTGGGTGCCCACCAATTTCCACACGGGCAGTCAAGAGTTAAGGTTTATCAGGATATTCTGGAATTCAGGAGTTGCAGGAGGCAAGCTGGATGGCATGGCGTATTACTAGTATATCGTATTTCTTTTCCGCTGTTTGTTGTTGTTTGTTGTTGTACACTCTGATGATATGATGTAATGTAATGTGATGTAATGTAATAACTGATATAGTTCTTTGTTTATAGATTATTCATTTATCTATTATATGTTGTTCCGCTGCGAATTGTGAGATTCTGTTATTGTTCAGTTGTTTTCTATGTTCTATTCTATCTTTTTCTATCTTCTTCTACCTCTTTCTTTTTCTTAAACCATAACATTTCGGGTTTCCGGCCTTCGATTTCTCGGCAGTCGATAAAGTGAGTATCGATGTTGAATTTTCGAAAGTCGAAAATTTACGGGACGTTACATTTGGTATCAGAGCATATGGTTAAGCGACAACCATGGTTCTGTTGGGTATTACTCATTAGAGATAGAGTCAGTAGTACTCTAGAATGAGTTGAGTGTAATAATAGCTATGAGAGCGTATTTGTTAGTGAATATATAAAATTGTTTTATATTGTGATGATTGGTTTGTTGAGTGGTATATAGATTCTGGTTAATACGAGTAATTAACGTTGTTGATAGGGATCTCTAAACACTTGTACAGAACAATTCGACACAGTATTGTTTTAAATTGGGTAAATGAAATAATTTTGCCTTGATTATATTTTTATATATAAAGAAATAATTTTTCAGAATTATTAAAAGTGTATATAAGTTGATTGTTTAGTTGTTTGAATAATCTAAATAAAAGAATAATTGTATAAGCAAAAGAATTATAAGAATTGAATTATAATTAAAGTGATTTACAATTGTGAAATAAACTTATATATATAAGAAGTGAAACTATATGAATATATTTATGAATATGAGTTGTAAATAAAAATGAATTTAAAGTTAAATGGAATATAACTTAAGTGATATTGAATGAAATTGATATCGGTATCAAAGAAAATTAATAAAGTTAAGTGATAAATGTGAACTTAAGTTATGAAATGAAATTCAACTTTTGTAATCGAATTGAATAAAAGGATTGAATATTAATCAATTAAAAGAAAATAATTGATATGAAATAATGAATATAAGTGTAATTCATTAAAATTTAATGTTATTGAAAGTTGAATAGTTGAATAGAAATCAATTTAATTAAACCAATTGAAAGCAAAGAAATTTGGTTGTAACTAATATACATTGGTTGATATATGAAATTGGAAGCTAAAGTAATTAAAATCCAATTGGAAGTTAAGTGAATCTTGAATTGAATTGAATTTGATTTGGAAGTGAACCAACTTGAATATGAATTAGTGAATATAAACTAATTGAAAATGAATGTTAGTAAAAACATCCACTGTTAATGATTCAATTGTGATTAAATTGAAAACCATTTCATTGAATATTAATGAGAATATGAATGAATATTTATTGGTTATGAATGCTAGTTGGTTGATGGTTGAATATATTGCTTTTGTTTCAATTGCTGTGTTGACATATATAGTTATTATGTTGCTATATGTTGTATATTGATACTATTGTCTATATACATGGTTCTCATGTTGTTTGTTGAGTGTTTAGTAGGTGCGGATCGCGTTTGCTTCGCATTTGGAGCTCGCTTTCGTGCTATATTAGCCGTATATGCTTGCTAATAAAATATAAGGTACATATCTCGGATTAAATATCGTACTTTTATACCTTTTCCCTTCGGGATGCCTCATTACTTGATGAGATGTATATTTGTGATATATATACTGTCATTTTTTTTTCCGGACCGAGCCGCGCAAAGGAGACTATGGCGAATTTTTCCGGAAATTTAAGGCGTTAGAAAAAATTTGAAAAAATTGAATTTTTTTTGAAAACTATAACTTTAATTTGGAGTTTAAAGTTAAACAATAGTAGTTGTTTTTGAAAAGATAACTAAGTATGATTTGAAAACTTAGTAAAGTTATTGTAAGAAGTTTAAATTTGTTTTGGGAAAGTTAATGGATTCTGTAACTTTTCTTACTTGTTAATTTCGAGGACGAAATTCTTTTAAGGGGGAAGATTGTAACGACCCAGAATTTTATTTAATTAAAATTTGAATATTTAAATTAATTTTAAATATTAATAAGTGAATTTATTAGTCGAATAAATTTAATTTGAATAATTGGATTTAATTAAATAATTAAATCGATAATTTAATATGTTAAATTATGGAAATAATTGAAAATTGGGTTAAATATGATTGAAAATGATTTGTAAAATTTTATTTTATCATGTTGGAGTTGGAATGATATTTTAGAACTTTTAAAATTGAATTTAAAGTTTATTTGTGAAAATTGAATATTTTAATATTAAATCGACTAGTGAAAATAGTCAATTTTTGAACAGTCTCAGAATTGGACGAAACTGTTCCATTGGATCCGTAATAGTTAGTTATTACCGGATTTCAATTTTCGTAGCAATCGGAGTTATCGTTTGATCGTAGCAGCTCGAAACGCATCGAATTATTTTTAATATTAATTTGGCGAGTTAAAATAGCCATTTTTCAAACAGTCTCGGATTTCGACGAAACCAGTTTCATCGGATCCATAATGTGATATTATTGTAAGGTTTCAAATTTCGTGTCAATTGGATTTACTGTTTGTCCGGTACAAGCTAAAACGCCTAGAAAATCGTTTAAATCGGTTTAATTTAAATTGAACGTTTATTGCCATAACTCGCACAGATGACCGAATTAGCTTCCGAAAACTGTTCCATTGTGTCCGGAACGTGGGATAAACCCTAGGAACGTCAGTTTCGGCGCGTAAATCGGAGTTTAGAAAACCCGGAATGAATAATGTTTTGAATAATTTCCTATAAATAACCCTCCTCTCTTTAGAAATAAAAAAAAAAAAAAATCAAAACCCTAGCCGGCCGCCACTAACAGAACCAAGGGCCGAAAATTTTCCACCTTCTTCCTCTAATTTCTTTCAATCCACTCAATATCATTGAAAACTTCCAACTAACAAATTGAAGAGCTCGCCAAGTACTTCACATCCAACGGTGGATTTGCGTTGAAGTGGCTCGGATTCGTTGTAATCGACCAGGGAAGGGCGCGCGTTTCATCACGTTTTTCTCGATACACGTGCAGCCGAGCTCCATGTTGCTCTGGCCGCAGGTAGGCGTGTCGATGGTGCTTCGTATGGCGCATCCTGATCGTTGCATAGCTCGTTGTGGTGGATGAATAATTTAAACCTAGTTTATGAGATATGGGTTCTTGCGCGTATATGTTACCTGGAGACGTGAACGAGATGGAAGAATATGGGGGCGGCCAGGATTCATCAAGGGGAAATGGACGGCCCGGATTAGATTAGGTTTGAAAATAAAATATATGTTGTAAATTATAAGTATATAATTCGTGTAAACTTCATAAAATCATAACTTTTTCATACGAGGTCGAAAACGCGCGAAACCAGTTGCGTTGGAATCGTATGGACGAGCACTACGCGATGGAATTGGATTGGAGTCGTTGGGAGTTAGTTAGAATTTCGGGTAAAATTAAACGTCCGTTTAATTTTATTCGAAATAAATCGCTAAAATGAAATTGAAATCAAGGTGAGAACTTCTCACTCAATCGAATCGGTTTCGATTTTTTTTTAAAATAGTTAGATTTAAAATATTTGAATGCATGTTTGAATGATGATTGTTATCTATTGATTGTTAAAATAGACATTATGCGCCGTTAGTAAGCGGATGTTATTTATTAAAAACATATACCGCGAATATTTCATAAACAGTGAAATTGGTATTATATATAATAGCAATATATATATATTGGCATATGTATATATTGCAGTTGTTGATTCCCCGCATTTTTTAGCGGATGAGACCCTATTGCGCCGTTATTAAGCGGATAATATTATAAATCCCATATACCGCGATAATTTCGTACTGGAGCGAAATTGGTATTGTGCTAATGTTTTTGGATGCAGGAAAACAGGTTGGGGGATCCAACTGGATTCCTCAACAGTATTTATTTGAATTCAGATATTTTGATATTTGATGGATTATCATATTGATATATGATATCGTTGTTGTCGTGATTGACTATTTGGTGTGTAGCATCATTGGACCAAATTTTGGAATTTTAAAATGATTTTTAAAGTGATTTTTGAAAATATACTATATGTTTGGAAATTGATTCATTTTAAATAAATAAACGATATAATTTTTAATGTTATAAAAATTATATTTTTGAGAAATATAGTTAAAAACTGATTTTTGAAAATATGAGGCTAATGATTTTATAAAATAGTTAAATCGGGATTTTTGAAATTATTGTGAAAAGTTTAAATATAGGATTTATGAAATTTAATTATTTTATAAATCAGAATGATGAAATTATAAAGGAGATTAAAGATGTTTTAAAAGAATAATATAAATTGATTTATATAAAAAGATTTATAAATTGATAATTTATAAATGAAAATATTTGAATTATAAAACGAGTTTTTATAAGTGTTTGAATGAAGTGAAAATGGATTGCATAAGTGAATGGAATTTATAAAATTATAAATGGTGAAGTTATAAATGAAATTTATAAATAGTAAGATTTATAAATTTTGTGAAGTTATTAAAGAATACATTTGGATAAATAATTGAATCTTATAAGTTATAAGATTTATAATTATGAAGTTTAAAAGAACGATTTTGTAAAATAATCGTTTTATAAGCATTTAACTTATAATGTGAACTTTTGGTTTATAATTGAGTTATAAATCGAATAGGTTAATAAAGGAGATGTACAAAAAGGAAGTAGTTATAAAACAAATAAAAATAGAATTTATAAACGTTGTTTTATAAAATTCGCAAACGACTTATTTTGATAAGTAAATTGTTATAACTTACTTATGGAGCTATATTCACGTTTTAGACAGTGAATAATCCTTTAAAATGAAATGTATAGAAATGATGAAATTGGTTAACGTAGTATATTCACGTTTTTGGATAGTGAATAATATGTTAAAGAAATTGTTTTGAATGTGATGTTTTAAATAGAATTAAAACGATCTAACGATTGTTTTAAAAGCATTAAGATTCGAAACCATAGATTTCAACATTTATTGTTGAAATAGACGTTTTCGAGAAATACAAGGAAATAGTGGACTATAACACTGTTGTTATAGTAAATGATTTCCGAAAGGAAATGTTTTGTATAGTATTAGGATTTATATATCTATTTTAATTTCGAATCCCTATACTAGTGATTTTGGGTTGTCGTAACGATGTTTACGTAACATTCGTTTTGGCCCAAATAAATATGTTTAAGAGAATGATTTCCTTAAAGAATGAAATATATACTTAATCTCGATTTAAGTATATTGAATATTTTCCAAAGGTTGAAAATAAAAGATTTGTGAATTACTTATTAAATAAGTATGGAAATGTTTTCCAATATAAAGTGAATATTTTGAGAATTTATCTTTTTGAAGATAAATTGAAAATGAATATTAGAAATCGAATTGAAGTCGTATATTCATGAATATTTTGGAATGTAAATTCACTATTGAATTTATAAAAGGAAGTGGAATTTGTTTAAAAATAAATATTGATTTATTTTTGAAGTATTGAAATAATATATCTTGTAAAGATATTTTGGAAAATAAATAATTTGGAAAATTATTTGGAAACTGGTGACGTGTGCATATCCATGGATAGTTCAATAACCGACTATCAATATTTCCCTTTGAATGGGTAATTGATGTGATTTGTTTGAATTTGAATGCCACACTTATTTTTGAATAAGCGCTCACTATTCGGGTTAACCGGGAAAGGACCATGGGGTCGTATAACCCATTCCGAATATGTGATACGTCGTTATGAATTGCATTTGAAGACCGGATCTTTTTGAAAGCGAAAGGACAACTCGTCGATTGTCTTTGCACCGAGTAGCTACGGTATAGAGACTCCATATGTGATGGGATGTCCGGACGTGATTAGAGATTATCTGGATTGCAAGGACTTCTTTGTAAGTGCCTTCGGTTCTGTTCGAGCGCGGAACAAACTTGTATGGATTGTATGTCTGACGTTACAAATTGAGATATAAAGCAGATTTCTTTCAAATATATTTCTGTTGGTGGCGGAGAATTTATTCTTTTAGCTTAACACCCTTCTCTGAGACGTACGAGCTCAGAGGTTATGTAGTTGAAGGTTATCAGCGATATATTCCCAAATTTGGTAATGTGACATGCTGAGTGTTGCTGTGAAATGATCATTGTGTTGATTATTTGTGATAGGATCATTTGTTTGATCGTCTATCTTGGTGATCATTTGTTGACCCAAAGCATGGCTTTTGTATAAAGTATGTTTTTGTGGACGAGACTTCGTCGAGCCTCACAAACCGGTAATGGTCGAAACAGGAATTGTGCGGCAAGGTTTTCAGGGATCGCTTCCCTAGGGTATGACCATTCCTTTTGGAAAAGGGTAGTATCATGGTATGGAGCCCAGATACTTACTCATGTTGAAACACTTATTATTATGGTGTGATGTTGGTTAGAGAGCTCTCGTTTAAAGGTTCCAAAGGATCGGGGGTGGCATATCTGAGGGTTTGTAATATTCCTTGGAAAAAGGGGTTCCCGGCTTTGTTTAGCAGAGAACGGTGGTTCTCGGGGCGTCCTTCCAGAGGCGTTTCCATGTGGCAATGGGAAGTTCCTTGGCCTGACCATTCGTTGGAAAATCCATTCTTCAAATATGAGCCTTGTACGGTTTTAGTTGTATAACCTGTCATGGAATATGGCGGTAACCCGCTATTGAACATGGTAGCTATAGTAGGCATACGATAATGGTCGTATGTTGGCTAAGATTTATATCTTTACTTTCGAAATGAATTTCCTCTACACTATGCACTAGTAATAATATCAAATGTTCTTTTTAATGCGTATCAAGCATCTTTGACTATCATAAGGAGAAATCTCCTCCGATTCTGCGTTTGCATTGTGTGTGCGTGCGGGAGGCCTTATGGTTGTCTCATTCTTAAAAGCATTGCGAATTGACTTTAAAAATATTCCTCTATTTTTATTTTTAAAGATAAATAAACTGTTTTGAGTTCTCACACCAGTCACATGACTGACTCGGAGTTTATTGTTTTCCTTCCTAAACTCTGGGTTCCCACCAATTTCCACACGGGCAGTCAAGAGTTAAGGTTTATCAGGATATTCTGGAATTCAGGAGTTGCAGGAGGCAAGCTGGATGGCATGGCGTATTACTAGTATATAGTATTTCTTTTCCGCTGTTTGTTGTTGTTTGTTGTTGTACACTCTGATGATATGATGTAATGTAATGTGATGTAATGTAATAACTGATATAGTTCTTTGTTTAAAGATTATTCATTTATCTATTATATGTTGTTCCGCTGCGAATTGTGAGATTCTGTTATTGTTCAGTTGTTTTCTATGTTCTATTCTATCTTTTTCTATCTTCTTCTACCTCTTTCTTTTTCTTAAACCATAACATTTCGGGTTTCCGGCCTTTGATTTCTCGGCAGTCGATAAAGTGAGTATCGATGTTGAATTTTCGAAAGTCGAAAATTTACGGGACGTTACAGAAAAGAAGAAAAAGGTAGAAGAAGAAATAGGAAACAAAACACAGATTCTCACATTCGCAGCGGATCAAATATAATATCAAATAATAGCATTTATACAAAGAAAGCTGTAATTGTTACTTTACAACATTACATCAGAGTCGCAACCATTTACAAATAAATTGGATAGTTAAAACAACTTGTCCCATATAAACAACAATAATATACTCAGCAGAGTACGCTCCATACGTTCCTGCAATCCAGCTCGCCATCTGAGCTCCAAAACGTCCTAACTTGAAAATTTGTAATACTCAATCTGACCCGAGCATTACATCAAAGTAACACCTGGGTCAGGCTAGAAACCAGCATGAGTAAACCCAAAACTTGAAATTCTAATGCATAAAACCTATTTAAAACCAGAGGTAACTCGTACTTCTCTATAAGTTCGCAACTTGTTATAGTCAACGCTTATCTCACAAATCAATCGTAAGTATCTTTACTTAGTTTCAAAGGTCCATATTATTCCATTCCAGCTTATTTATTTCACATATCAAATCTATATAGAATTATTGTAGATTACAAATCGAAGTGGTTTCGGGTATTTACTAATACCCGATTTCGGTCTCTTCGTAACCCAGTCTCCTTAACCCAAGTTATTGTTGCGACTTTTCTATTGATTAGAAAAGCACAAATTTTAATAAATTCTGCAAGCGCACAGGCGTGTAGTATGCAGGTCGAACACAGGGAATTGTATTTTAAAACAATTAAAATCCATAGTTAAATCTTAGGCGTGTTAAACGAATTTGACGGTGAATTTTGAACAGAAAATAAAAACAATAATATACTCCGAATCGATTTCCAAACTAATCGAAATTGCAACCAAAATATAGAATTGTAAAAAAAAATCAGAACAGAAATTGAAATTGCGGAAAAGAAGATAACGGAGCAAACAACTGAAATAATTATTAACTAACTGAAAAGAGTGCAGAAAATAACTAAGAACAAGAATAAATAAATTGCTAAATCTAATCAACAATCCTACGTATTCTGTTCGAAAATAAAAACAGTGCTGAATTTAAATCTAAACTTGAAGAAAAGTGATGAGGTAAGAGATGATTTTCCATTTGCATTCCTCTCTCTATTTAAAGACTTCAGCCTCCACAAATAACCCTATTATTTAGGTCCATGTGCTTGATATTAGGAGAAAAATAAGGTCACCTCACTTTGAATTGGTCTTTGCTTTGTTATTTGATTAACAAGTGGCCTTGCTTTGAGAGATTTTCAGGTCAAACTTTGAATGTGTATTTTCAATATTTGCAATTGATTTCTTGCATGAATAGTACACATGTTGGTGACGTGAGATGCATTTCTTCATGAACGATATGTACTTTCTCTTCGACGGTATTCAAAATGTTGCACTTTGGAATCTATAATCTGCAAAACCACAAAAAAATACCCGTATAATACCACTTTATTAAAATAAAAATATATGAAACAAACGGTTTAAAATGCAGAAAAATTTGTTCATCAAATACCCCCACACTTGAACTTTATTCGTCCTCGAATAAAGAAAAAAATAAAAACTAACTAAATCCTTTTTCGTAGGAAACACGATTGCATTGAGCGTATGCAACAAGCCGTTAAACCTCTAGGTGTCCCTAGTAGGACGAGTGGTGTCTCGTGAGGGTTTTCAGCGGATACTACCCACAAAATCCAAATGCATTATGTGATGATTCTAATTTACTACATGAATGCAAAATTCTACACAAATGGAGACTCGATTTACGTCAAAATAGTTGCAACAAAATAATGTATATCAGTTTTAGTCAACTTCTTCAAATTTTTGGTTCCTCACTAATCACAAATTTCAATGTAACTCAAGTTTTCATACATTAGATTCTAGTTTGGCCAGTTGTTTCGGTCGATAACATAGTGCAGCCATGAAATAAATTCTTCACTGTTGATCACAGTTTTTTTCAAAATGGTATTTTTCATTTCCATTTGTATAACAAGCCAAATCAACAAAGTCAAGAAGTGTTTGGGTTTCAAAGCTTAGTCTCTCTTTACTAGTTTTTTTTTCTTCTTCTCTTTTTTTTTTACACCTATCCTTTGGACCAAGGTATACCACCCATGCACTGCCTCGCGGGCTTACGTGAGAGTTGGGACAGAGCTTGGCGGATTGTGCAAACCGACGCTGACTATGTCAGAAAAGGTCGGTAATCCTTAGGTGATTATTTATTTAATTATTTATACACCTAACTCAGAATGCTGAGGCCAGATATACCATCCATGCACTGCCTTGCGGGCTTACGTGAGAAGAGTATAGAGCGTGGCGAGTGCACACACTTTCACAAGTGTGCACACCTATCGACTGTAGGTGTTTCTTATTAGTTTTTTTTTGTTTTTGAGAAGAGCTAAAGAGTGTTATGCAAATCAACTTAGCACCACTTAACTTTAATAATTTTAGATGTCAACGCAAGTACTTTAAATCTACCATTTTTTTAAACAAAGACTACAGTTTTAGAAAAGATTTCATAACCATCACCTATGAATCCCCCTATATACTAACCTCACTATTATCGCTTGTAATTCAACTTTTCATTATATTTTACATTTGAAATTAGTGATTCACAAAAATCTTCATCAATTGACTTCAACTGCTTACTTTCTTTGTCTTGACTAATTAAAAATAAATCGAAGTCCTAAAAATATTGGGAAATGAAAAAAAATTGAAAAGAAATTTGAAAACAAATAATGAGATGATTTTTTTAAAAAAATGATGCTACACTATGAAATATGAACAAACAGAATGAGATATGCGTCCCCCCCACACTGGAATGAGACAGTGTCCCAACTGTCAAATAGAATGCAAATGCAAAATAGAAGGAAAAAAAAACTGAAAAATACAACCTGATATGTGCAAGATAGTGAGCGGCTCATGCCGAATAGCTAGGTTCGTGAAGATCCACGAACTCATCGTCCTCGTGCTGTTCAAACTCTAGAAATGGCTTCAAGCGTTGTCCATTGACCTTTGAAATGGAACCGTCCCTAGGATTTTCAATTTCAACTACGCCATAAGGGTATACTGTTTTCACAATATATGGACCTGTCCAACGGGATCTCAATTTTCCCGAAAATAAATGAAGTCTGGAATTATATAAGAGAACTTTCTGACCTACTTCGAATGTCTTACGAAGTATGGATTTATCATGATAGAATTTGGTTTTCTCTTTATAAATCTTTGCATTTTCGTACGCTTCATTTCTTAGTTCTTCTAATTCTGACAATTGTAATTTACGATGCGATCCGGCTTTTTCTATGTCAAAATTAAGGTATTTGATTGCCCAAAGTGTGCGGTGCTCGAGCTCAACGGGTAAATGGCATGCTTTTCCAAAGACTAATCGGTATGGTGACATTCCTAGATTGGTTTTATAAGCTATGCGAAATGCCCAAAGGGCGTCTATCAATTTAGATGACCAATCTTTTCTGTTGGAGTTAACCGTCTTTTTAAGAATTTGTTTAATTTGTCTATTGGAAATCTCGACTTGACCGTTGGTCTGTGGATGATATGGAGTAGATAGTTTACGAGTGATAGAATATTTCTTAAGAAGAGATTCAAAAGCACGATTACAAAAATGAGAACCGTTATCACTTATAATGGCTCGAGGTGTGCCAAAACGGGAAAATATGTTTTCTTTCAAAAATTTGACAACAACTTTATTGTCATTCGTTTTGGTAGGAAAGGCCTCAACCCATTTGGACACGTAATCTACTGCAAGTAGGATGTAGAGATTTCCAAAAGAATTAGGAAAAGGACCCATGAAATCGATGCCCCAAACATCAAAAATTTCGATGACAAGGATCGGATTTAGGGGCATCATGTCACGTTTGGAAATACGACCTGTTTGTTGACATCTAGCGCATTTGGAGCAAAATTCGTGGGCATCACGAAAAAGAGAAGGCCAATAAAAACCGCACTGTAACACCTTGGCAGCAGTTTTCTTTGCTCCAAAATGTCCTCCACATGCTTGATTATGTGAAAAAGAGAGGATGCTATGGAATTCATGTTCTGGGACACATCTGCGAATGATTCGATCGGTGCAATATTTGAAAAGATAAGGATCGTCCCAGTAAAAGTTTCGAACGTTGGAGAGAAATTTTTGTTTATCTTGTTTTGACCAATGGGAAGGTGTTTCATTTGTGACAAGATAATTTACGATGTCCGCGTACCATGGTGCACTAGAGAGTGAAAGAATTTGTTCATCGGGAAAATGATCGTTGATTTGAGAGTTATCATAGTTTTCATGCACTATACGAGAAAGATGGTCAGCTATGACATTTTCAGAACCCTTTTTATCTCGTATTTCTAGGTCAAACTCTTGAAGAAGGAGAATCCAACGGATTAAGCGGGGTTTGGTATCCTTTTTCGTGAGTAAATACCGCAAGGCGGCATGATCGGTGTAAACTATGACCTTAGAACCTATGAGATATGATCTAAACTTATCGAGGGCAAAGATAACTGCTAAAAACTCTTTTTCTGTGGTTGAGTAATTCAATTGAGCTTCATTAAGAGTTTTGCTAGCATAATAGATGACTCGAGGAAGTTTATCGATTCGTTGACCTAAGATGGCTCCGATGGCATAATCAGAAGCGTCACACATTAATTCGAAAGGCAAGGTCCAATTTGGAGGTTGGATGATAGGTGCAGTGGTCAAGATCGATTTGAGGGTTTCAAAAGACGTTTTACATTCATTGGAAAATTCAAATTTGACGTCTTTAGCCAGAAGATTTGAAAGAGGTTTTGAAATTTTTGAAAAATCTTTAATGAACCTCTTATAAAATCCTTCGTGGCCGAGAAACGAGCGAATGTCCTTTACGGACCTTGGAGGAGGAAGGCCCACAATAAGATCAACTTTAGATTTGTCAACTTCTAGGCCATTTTTAGAGACAACATGACCTAAGACTATTCCTCGCTTAACCATAAAATGACATTTTTCCCAATTAAGAACAAGAGATTTCTCCTTACATCGCTTTAAGACACGTTCTAAACGAAGGAGGCATTGATCAAAAGATGACCCATAGATTAAAAAATCGTCCATGAATATTTCTAAGAAATCTTCCACCATATCAGAAAATATACTCATCATACATCGTTGAAAGGTAGCGGGAGCATTACAAAGACCGAAGGGCATGCGACGATAAGCGAAAGTTCCGAAGGGACATGTGAACGTTGTTTTATGTTGGTCCTCTAACGCAATGGGAATTTGATTATAGCCAGAGTAACCATCAAGGAAACAATAATATTCATGACCGGCTAAGCGTTCGAGCATTTGATCAATGAAAGGGAGGGGAAAATGATCTTTTCTTGTTGCTGCATTGAGTTTTCGATAGTCGATGCAAACACGCCATTTTGTTTTGACCTTTGTCGGAACAAGTTCGTTATTCTCATTTGTTGTCACAGTGATTCCAGACTTCTTTGGTACAACTTGTACCGGACTTACCCAAGTACTGTCAGAGATAGGGTAGATAATGTTATTGTCTAAACATTTGATAATTTCTTCCTTTACCACTTCTCTCATATTAGGGTTTAATCGCCTTTGAGCTTCGCGAGTGGGTTTAGCCTCGTCGACTAAATGTATTTGATGTTCAATAATTGATGGACTAATTCCCTTAATGTCAGCGATTACCCATCCTATTGCCTCTTTATTTTCCCTTAAAATTTTCAAAAGTTGTTCTTCTTGGTCCTTAATGAGATCGGATGCCAAGATTACAGGGAAATTTTCCAAAGAATCTAAGTATGCGTACTTAAGATCGTTTGGAAGAGGTTTGAGGTCTAATTTAGGGCGTACTTCTTTTGAGGCTTCAGTAGACATCAACTGATTGAATTCTAGTGAATTATGAAAAGAGCATAGCATATCATTTAATTCATAAATGTATTCATCTTCGTGGAAGTTGAAAATAAAATGATCTAGGCGCATGCTAAGAGACTCCGTAGTATCACTAAAATAATTTTCAACAATTGTTTGGATCACGTCAACTTCTTCTGTTTCAAAATCCCTTGGTTGTCTGTTAAGATTGAAGATATTTAGTTCAATGGTTAGGTGCCCAAAGGAAAGTCGGAGTTGACCATTCCTACAATTTATGATAGCATTTGATGTTGCTAAAAATGGACGACCTAATATCAAAGGAATCTGACTATTGGGATTTGAGACAGGTGCAGTCTCTAGGACTATGAAATCGACTGGGAAATAGAATTGCTCGATTTGTATCAAAACATCTTCAACTGTGCCCAATGGTTTTTTGACAGATCGATCAGCTAGTTGAATTGTGATGTTTGTAGGTTTTAATTCCCCTAGTCCAAGTTGACAGTACACAGTATAAGGCAAAAGATTCACACTCACTCCAAGATCGAGTAAGGCATGACTAATGTGAGTGTTACCGATTTTACAACCGATCGTAGGACAACTGGGGTCCTTATACTTGATTGGGGAGGGATTTGAAAGAACAGAGCTAGTGTTTGCAGTTAGAAATGCAGTCTTAGGAACATTAGTGGCACGTTTTTGAGTACATAGCTCTTTCAGACATTTGGCATATTGAGGAATTTGTTCGATGGTATCAAGAAGTGGAATATTGACTCGAACTTGTTTGAAGATTTCAAGAATTTGGTCAAAATTAGCGGGCTTCTTCTTTTTGTTGAGTCTATGGGGAAATGGAGCAATGGGTTTATAGACTTGTTCGGAAGTTTTTTCATTCAAAGAAGAAGGTGTTATATTAGAGGGTGAAGATAAGGGAGCTGGAATGTTGGGGTTGCCAACATCAGAAGGTGAAGAGTGGTCGGGATTGCCAACCTTAGATGAAGAATTAGAATCGTTTTGATTGACAACCGTGGTTATCGACTGAGTTTCAGAATTTGGAACATGGGAAGATTTAAGAAGGATGTCGGGGTTGCCAACATGGTTGTCCACCTTCTTTCCAGACCTTAATGTGGTGACAGCATTAACCGGATTTACATCTTCGTTCTCACAAAGATTTACTCCTCGAGAGTTATACTTTGGATTCACTTCGGTTTGACTAGGCAATTTACCTTTCTCATTGATTTTCATGAGATCCTTCATCATTATCAACATTTTTTCATTTTGTTTGGTGATTTGCTCAATTCTTGCATCTTGGTTGGTGATTTGTTCATTTTGTTTAGAGAGTTGTTTTTCCAATCGAGAAATTTCTTTTGAAGGCTGAGAAGGTTGGGTTGATGGATTGAAATTAGGATGCCTGTATGGTTGATTCGAAGGTTTTGTTTGAGGAGCGGGTTGAGAATTTTGAGAATTAGAGGTTGGGGCTCGATAATTCGGATTTGGTATCATTGGATACATATGTGGTGGATTAGCCATGTTGTTAGGATTTGACCATGAAAAATTGGGATGATGCTTCCAGTTAGGATTGTATGTGGACGAATAAGGACTATTTTGAGCTATAGCATTGATTTGGTCTTATGTGTAGTAATGGGGTAGTCCTTCTCCTTCTTGAGGAGTTTGGGTATCTATAGGAAGATGTGATGGGTCAATGGCATGTACTCCTCTATTTGGAGCACGAATTGGAACACGAATTGTTTCCCATTGCATATCCTTTTCCGAATACTCTTCTAAAAATTCCCAAGCTTCCTCGTCTATTTTTGCCATGAATTCTCCTCCGCACATTGATTCGAGTTGGGATCTTGTTTGATAGTTAAGCCCTTCATAAACGATTTGGCACAAAACGTGTTTAGGGATTGCATGATGTGGGCAACTATATAACAATTGATTGAACCTTTCAAAATATTTTGAAAAAGTTTCTCCTTCATTCTGAGAGAATTGGTTGATTTCAGTTCGAATTTTAAGAGTTTTGTGGAAAGGAAAAAACTTTTTCAAAAATATAGTAACGAAATTGTCCCAACTCTTAATTGAATTTTTAGGAAGAGAATTAAGCCATCTCTTCGCACTTTCTAGAAGTGCGAATGGAATAAGTCTTAGCTTGATGGATTCATTAGAAAGTTGTTGCATTTTAGTTGTAGAAGCATATAACTCAAATTCACTAAGAAATTCATATGCATTTTCAGACCCAGTGAATTTTGGTACCCCTTGGATAAAAGAATGTTTTAGCTCAAAATTATTTCCTTCGGCAGGTGGAAATGAAATAACCGAAGGTTGAACAGTCCGTGTTGGATAACATCGGTCTCTAAGGGATAATGGTCGGTTCTCATGAAATTCATTATTTCCAACATGTGATTTAGGTGATAATTTCGGTGAACTGTGTTGTGAACCGTGTTGTGAACCGTGATTGCTCATATTTGTTTGATTTGAAATTTCCGTTGATTTGTTTAATGAAATATTTTGGCTTTCTAAACGGTTAAAATTATTTCTTGCCCAAACGCGCATAAACAAATCAAGGTGTAACAGGCAAAAGTAAATTAAATCAGTTTTCAGTTGGGCACCTGTAGAGTTGAAAATTACTTACAGAGGTGTATGATAGCCCGTCCAATGCAGCTGAGTAGCGCTAGCGGATCAAACTCCAAAGTTTGCGGTTGCTATGCTGTTACTACCTGTCAGATATCTAAGAGATGATAAGCTTAGAAAAAATTAAACTGCAACTGTGTATATATAAATGAAACGTGATTTTTGAAAAACGAGAAAAAAAAAAGTATTTTTTTTGTTACGTGGAAACCAAAATAGCAATGCAACTAAATAACGTGTAGCAGCAGTAAGTTGACACGCAAAAATGAAAGGAGAAGTTCACGTATATGTGACAGCTAGTAATGCTTAAAATGAGATTATATGTGATAGCATACACATGAACGTGAGAAACAAAATTTAAACTAACGTAAGCTGGGTATGTGAACAGAAACCAACTAAATGAGTTTTAGCTCACATGCAAAATGTAACTGTGGAAGCAAATGCAGCGAACGAACAAAATGCGATTTTTTTTTAAGTAAAACGCTACTTTGGTGAAGGGAACTGAAAAACGAAAAAAAAAAACGATTTTTTTTTTCGAAAACTAATACAAAAACAAATAAATTAACACGAATAGACTTAAAAACGAAAAATCGAAAATTTCAAAATAGCAACTCCCCGGCAACAGCGCCAAAAACTTGTTGCGACTTTTCTATTGATTAGAAAAGCACAAATTTTAATAAATTCTGCAAGCGCACAGGCGTGTAGTATGCAGGTCGAACACAGGGAATTGTATTTTAAAACAATTAAAATCCATAGTTAAATCTTAGGCGTGTTAAACGAACACAGGGAACAACCTCCACTTTTTGAAGATAATAAATTTCCAAACCATGTATACAAGTTAAAGAAAGCTCTATATGGTCTAGAGCAAGCTCCTAGAGCCTGGTATGAAAGACTAAGATCTTATTTACTTCAATCTGGTTTTGAAATTGGTAAAGTAGAAACAACACTTTTTATTAAAAGAAATAATCAAAATATTCAACTGGTTCAAATATATGTAGATGATATAATCTTTGGATCAACTAATAACATAATGAATAAAGAATTTTCAGATATAATGACTAAAGAATTTGAAATGAGTCACATGGGAGAATTAAGTTTCTTCTTAGGGCTTCAAATTAAACAACTAGAAAATGGAATCTTCATAAGTCAAGAAAAATATGCTAAAGATTTAATCAATAAATTTGGTTTAAGCACCTCTAGTGGGAAACCAACTCCAATGTCAACAAATGTAGGTTTAAGTAAAGAAGATAAATCAAAAGATATTGATCAAACTTTATATAGGGGAATGATTGGTTCGCTACTCTATATAACAGCGAGTCGTCCTGATATTATGCATAGTGTTTGTCTCTGTGCAAGATACCAATCACAACCTAAAGAAACTCACTTAAAAGCTGTTAAAAGAATTTTAAGATATGTAAAATACACTTTAGATTATGGTTTATTTTATTCTAAAAATAATACTTTTGATTTAATATCATATTGTGATGCTGATTATGCTGGTTGTAAATCAGACTGAAAGAGTACAAGTGGAACTTGTCACTTTCAAGGACATTCACTGGTTTCCTGGTTCAGCAAGAAACAAAATATTTCCTTGTCAACAACTGAAGCAGAGTATATATCTGCTGCTCTGGCCTGTTCACAAGTCATATATATGCAACAAACTTTAAAAGATTTTGGAATTAACATAAGTAAATCACCAATATATTGTGATAATACTAGTGCAATAAATCTATCTAAAAATCCAACTCATCATGCTAGAACTAAACATATTGATATAAGACATCATTTTCTTAGAGATAATATAACTAAAGAAATAATAACTCTAGATTATATAAATACTGAAAAACAAATTGCTGATATATTAACTAAACCATTAACCGAACAGAATTTTACTAAATTTAGAAGAAATTAGGTATTTGTTCAAAATTTGAAATATAAAATAATATATTATAATAATCAATAAAAATTCAAAATAAAAATTACGCTTTTTTTGAAGAACATGTCGACATGCGCCATCTCATGATGTCGACATACCCAACAAAAATTTGAAAATTGAATTTCCCTCCAAAGTTAGTTATTTGGTTATTTATCTATTTATTTCTTTTTCTCTCCTCTTTCTTCACTATATTCTCTGTAAATAACTTCTGAAACAATAAAATAATGGCCTCCTCTTCTACTAATGAACCCACTTCACCCACATCTCCTCATTCTGGTCCATTTCGACAAACTACGTACGCTCGAGTGATCAAATTGCAAGAGAAGATGAAAGATATCCTTCAACTGATGACTGAAATTCAAGCAAGTCAACTTAGGATGGCAAGGGAACAACAAAGGCAAGGGAATATTATTAGGAATGTACAAAAATTCCTTATGGATAACCATACAAATCCTATTAATATTGAAGACTCTTCACAAGCCATGGAATCCGAGGAAGAAGAACCTATGGAAGAACCACAAGAAGACCAAGAGGAAGATCAACCTTTACCTCTACCCGAAGTCCCTATGAATACGGACGAGAGCGTTATTTGCGTTGGTGAGATCCTTGTTGATACTAATGGAAACATAATTGAACAACGTGGAAACTTTTGTCTCCACTACCCCATTTGCTCGATACATAAGTCTCCTATAGTTAAGGATCGCCATTAAAGCGTACTTTCATTTTATTCTTTGTTTTAAATTGTTTTGTTTGTTCGTGTTTATGTATGTTCTTATATATGTTGTAATAACTAAAATGTGCTCACTTATACTCATTGTTTCATACTTGTTCTATACATATTATTTGTTCATACTAATCATTCTTGAATTCTTAAGTAGTTAATAGTTTTTGTTGATGACAAAGGGGGAGAAAGTTATAAAAATATATGTGCTTGGTGTAAGAGGGAGTCATGGAGTAAGGGGGAGTTGTAGTTTTAAGAAGAAATCACGGAGTAAGGGGGAGTTATGGTATGGTAAGAATATTTTATAAATAAAGGTTGTCATTATCAAAAAGGGGGAGATTGTTAGGAACTGAGTTGATGATGTTTTGATGACAACAACCTTATATAGTTATTATACTTTACTTTATAAAATGTATACTAACATTTCCATATATATATATGTATATAGGAAGTATATGCAGATATCATCGAAGACTGATCAGTATAAAGACTCAAGCATCAAGATGAAGATTAGAAATTCAAGATTCAAGACTCTAGAGAATCAAGATTTCAAGATCTCAAGATAAATGTCTAGTATTTTGTTAAAACTTCATAATAGCACTCTCATCCTTCTTCCAATTTTCTTTTGGGATGGAACCCAATTTCTATCAAAACCAGTGGCTTACAAACCCACGACAAGTAGCTTACAAACCTACGACAAGTGGCTTACAAACCCACGAAAATCAAAATCATTTAAACTACTTTGTACAAGTTCTCGAGTCCTATGGAGGAGCTCTGTAGGAAGATTCTTGCAATTTCAGTTTGAATAGATTTTTCAAAACGTTTTTAAATCTGTTTTCAAAATGTTTTAGCTTTCAAAATCATGTTTTCAAAAATATTTTCAAACTTTGTTTTAGCCTTGAAATATTCCTCTATTCTGATTTTAAAAACTTCTATTTTTAAAACATCAAAAGTTGTTCTGATTTTAAATATTACTTATATAATTGACGGTCTATATCAATTATATATATATATATATATTTAAAATAATGTTTTATATTCATTCTCTATCTCAAAATATTGTTTAAACACTTTACTTGGCTTCAGAGAAGTTTCAACTTGTTTTAAATTCAATTGTCTTTACAAAACAACATCTCTATAATTTTGAACTAAGGGATGTCGACATAAGGGGATACCCCATGTCGACATGGTGACAGTTGGATTCAAAATTCAATTTTCAAAAGAAGTGTCCATTCGTTCGAAAACCTTTCGCCAATGGTTATGACTGTTGTGCATCTATATAAAGGCTTCCAAAACGAATTTTTTTTAACAACTACTTTCTTATTTTCTTCACTCTTTGTTCTCCACCATTCCATATCCATAAAACTTCATATTTTCAAGATCGTGCCATCATTCTGCCAAATTCTCAATAGGAAATCATTTAGATACTCTCTCTATTTGATTCTCCATCATTCTACTAAAGATCAAAGTGCTATTCGGAGTTATAGGATTAATTTGTATTCAAAAAGTCCATAGAGTCTGTCCATTCAAAAGGATTGTTATTAAGAAGTATTAGGGTGATCTTGTGTCCCGTAAATCAAGAGAGTTTACCCCAGACTCGGAGATAGGAGGGTTCCTCAAGGCCTTTAGAAATTGAGGGTTGTAATTTGGATATTGGCTTATAAAAATATGTACAAGGATATTGCCTTGGTGCAGGACTGGATGTAGGAGGATTCCGAACCAGTATAAAATCCGGTGTGTTCTTTCCTTTTACTTGCTTTACTTTACTATTTGCATTTGTTATACGTTCTGTGATCATTCTGTGTTAGAATTCTGTTTAGATTTGTGTTGAAAGTTTTAATTTAGTCATATAGTTCATATATTCTTTAAAACACTATTCACCCTCCCTCTAGTGTTATTTCTGCCTTAAGATCCTTAATCCGCATCCCTAACACTTAATTCTAGCAAGTTCCTCCTTTCTCACGCGTACAAAAATCTATGTATGGAATCGTGCACATGCACCCGCCCTTCGACCATCAACTCTCGCCGTCAACCAACCTCGAATGTCACCCACATCTACCATAACCTCTCAGCCTTTTCGAAATAGCGTCAACCATCTGAACCCAAAATTCGAGCTTCCCTTCCAAACTGGAACACAACAGTGCTCCAGCTTCATCGTCTTCCCACCATGTCGGCACACCATCGATCACTAGATTTTGGTCCCAGCTCCGCCACCACTTCCTTCACCGATCCCTCACTATGCGCACGCTTGTAACCACCCACGTCGCCATTTTCTCTTCGAAACCCAACCTACTACAAACTGTCCCTGAAACCCTACTCTTCCCTCGACGAAGCTCCATGGCCATCTATTAACCACCACTCCAATTTTCCAGAGCTTCCCATTCCTCGTTCCTCCTCTTTGTCGAGTGCCATGCCTTCAAATCAACCTATCCCTCTGACTTTGCCAATTTACCCAAATCTGTTCAACCTCAAGTTTCACTAAATTTACAAGCTTTAAAATTATAATTTTATAACAAAAAATCATCATTTTTAAAAACGAATCAGGTTTATATAATCAAACATGAAATTTTAACAATCCATTTCTGACTTGAATTTGATCTTTACTGTAAGTTCTTGTTCTTTTTTATCAAATAATTTCTTAATAAATTCACTTGCCCTCCTTTTTTAAAAATAAGACGTCATGTTTAAGATCACAATCACTTAAATCAACAAAACTTGAAATCGACTGACTGAAGAGGTATAGATTTTTGAAAGGGTTTAAGTATGTAAATAAAAAAAAGAAAACAGGGACATGCGATATACATATACGCATCAAGTTAAAGTTTTATACCAGGCAATTTATTTCATCCGTACAAGCAGAAATCAAAGCATTCTACTATCAATTCTTACAGGCACACATATATAAGAAGGTTTAACTTTCAAAAGATAAGTTTACTCACAAACATTTGAAAAAAAAAACAGAGGAAAAAAGTAGTTTACTCATAGTTAAAATGTTTGGACAGAAAGCTTTAAATTAGAAATGCTAGATGTTTTGATCTTGGAAACTTGAAACTCGAATTTGTTCTTTGAGTATGAACAGAATTTTCTTGTTTTAAAACTGAAATGAACTGCTACAGGTTTGAGATGATCTAGGCTTAGATGTTGAAATGACCTTTCTCGATTTAATTTGAAGTTGAAAACTTATTTTGAAAAGATTACTGTTTGAACTAATTTTCTGGTTTTAAAGATGTTAACAGGTTTTGATTTCATAGCCTTAACAATGAGGATAGAAGAAAATTTTAGTAGAGAATGTATAGGTATATTTATATTTTTTTATGATTTTTTAAAAATAAAAAATAAAAAGAAATCATGACACTTGTTGAATTAACTTACATTTGTTAAAACTACATGCTAATATTACAACACTTGTACTATGCATGTGTTAAAATGTTTTTACAAAACTTTTATATTTAATTTCTATTTGGTAATACATTTTCTCAATTTATATTTATACAATCCCTTAAAGAAAATAATATGGAACTAATTATATACTAATAAAAATTAAACATACATTATTCTTAAATCCAATTTACTTTAAGATATTTATCTTTGGATTTCAATCTCAAATTCAAATTCAATTTAAATTGACTCATATATATATATATATATATATATATATATATATATATATATATATATTTAAATAAACCCACATTAAATTTGCTTGAAAATAATAATTTTTTCCAATTTTAAATAATTATACTAGGAAATTATCAAATAAATATTTATCCAAACATAAATATTTATCATCAGATTTACTTTTTCAACTGGATTAAATCAGTATTTTCACTGATTCAATCCAGTTAATTATCAATTCACAGATGCCTAAAATTCCGGGTTATCACATGGAGCCTCCATATCCTTCCTACATCTGGCTGAACTTCCCTTTCCATCTCTCTAATTGTCTAAAACCAAATCAAATCAAGTACTATCTGACAACCGGCGGTCATCATTTCTTGGACTAGCAATCTTTTGGATTGGAAATCAGTTCGTAGATCAGATCTCATGGTTTAAACGTGTACTTATATGCTTTGGCTATTAGGCATGTTTCTAACATGGTTGTAATATAAATATAAATATACATACACAATGTTTATTTCATACATTATATTGTTAGTTAGGTGACGATTTCAACTTATAAATATATTGTCACAATATTGACTGGTTGTATGTATATATATGTTTTATATTAAAAAAAGTTTATGTACATATACATATATGCAGCTCGGCTCAATAATAAGATAAACAGCTTTTCTATTTTAAATAATTTAATATACAGTACCTATAAATATGTATATGGTTTATAAGTTAAATACTACATTATATTATATAAAATGTGGAAATATAATTTTATACATAAAGTTTAATGGGTATAATAATTTCGGCAGGACCAAAAAATAATTTTTATATGTTATTATTTTTGAATAATATTGAAATCGATTAATTATATATAATTGTCTTACTACATATGTTTATTATAATTATGTCTTATATTTTTTAAAATTATATTAATGCATATTATACTTTTTGCAAGAAGGAACAAAAAACATTTTTTAATATTTTAAGATATTTAAATATAAGCCGAAAGGTGAAAATTTGATTTTTAATTTTCTTTTAAGTTATAAAATTATATAATAAATTTTAGAAATTCAAAATTATCATTTATTATTTTACTGGAAAATTAAAACTCAATTTTAGTTTCGAAAAATTATTTTATTAATTTTATAATAAATTTTATATGGCTATTAATTATAAAATATATTTTAGAATTTAAAAAAAAAAATCCTTTTTTAGTTTTGCGCAAGACCAAGAAGTGATATACTTAGACACATACATACATACATACATACATACATACATACATACATACATATATATAAAAGAATTTAATATGTTCATATATGTACATGCACATACATAAACTAATATAAAGCACGTGCTGTGCAGATTGCATGAATGCGAAATATTTATTGAACATAATCAATGGTGTTATATGTAGGTTGCATAAGTTATTCGGGTTGAGATATCTATTTTTCACCTAAGAGTGTGAAGGAAAATATTTTGTTATGAAATTAATCCCTATGAACAAATAAAGTCATTGTGTACTGTAGTAAAGTTAATTGAACACACAACACCTAAAGAAAAAAACCACAATGTTCATCGACATGCTTGTTTATTAAACCTTTACAGCACCTGTGTAGATAAAATGTTGGAGACCACCAATGTAGTAGCTTTGCTGTACACCGTGAATCATTACATGCACTATATTGAATTAAAATGTTATCATACTTTCAAATGACATAGTTTTCTACTAAATTATAGTTTCAACACAGTTGAACTAATTAACACTACATAGCGTATAAAATATTTGTATTCCATAGTTAGATCATGCATAAATTCAACAAATAAATAGTATATCCATTTCATAGCTATAATTTTCTGTAGCATGAATGTGTCATAAAAAGAATCACAGATTCTTACCGTTTAAATTTAAAGTATAAATATTTATACTTTTAAAATTTTAAACTATCCAGATATTAAATCCCTTGAATTATATGTAATAACATGTTAAGAAAGTGTATGTTAGAAATTATTTGATTTAAGAGGTCCCGCAAACTTAATAATGCTCACCATTTTGTCCTAACCTTTGACCATATAATAAAGCATTTTCCCTCATGAACCCGATATTTTTCTGTTTAATTAAAGCTATATTATTGATTGACTATTTTGTAGTTGTAACTTGCAAATATTTCAATAAAAGCAAATAAAATAACAACATTATCTCAGAGTATTAAATATCATACAACACCTACGTTTAAGGAAACTAACATAAATTTTTTGCAAATTAAATGCACTCACACCTGGCTATTTATGAAGCAATCTTTAACCATTTATCGCTATGTGATGTACCAAAATGATAATTGATTAACTATTCTTCATAGGGAACGGATACTTCGGATGCGGATTTTTTCATATCCATATCCGCATTCGAAATCATTTTAGCATATCGGATATTCATATCCGCTTAATTTTCGAATATCGGATATCCATATCTGCTTAATTTTCGGATACAGACAGATATAGGATATTTATCCGCTCCGTCAATAATCAATAAATTTAAAAGTATAAATGAAAAGGTTTGGATCAACATAAAAAAAAAATTGTACTAATATTCATAAAAAACAAAATAATAAAAAATGTGGTGATTAAACATTGTTTTATACTAATATCCGTCTGCATATCCAAAAATATTCAAAAATTAAACACTAAAACCGTCTGTTTTCACTAAAAATGAGCAAAAAACCATATCTAGTAATATCCAATGGTTAGGAGATAGTAGGAAAATCATATATTAATTAAATATAATTTTAATCATATATGCATATGTACATATATACGTATGCATGTATGTATGTATTTGTATGCATTTGTTAATCAGACTAATATTTATCGAATATGGATACCACAATAACCATATCCGTATTTGAAAAGTTTTCCGAATATCGGATATCCGTACCCGCTTTTCGGATAACGGTGGGTAACTGATATTTTTCATATTTTCGGATATGGATTCGGATGGATATCAGATTTTTGGGGTACCCATTGACATGTCTAATTATGCATATGAACTTATGCTCCTAAATTTAAAACATATGACTGTTATTCCACTTGTTTGAGAAAGAAGGTACAATAAATAAAAATAGGCACACACATGCCATGTAGGGGTTTTCACACATGTATAAATCCAACAGAACTGGCTATGTTCAGGTAGATATTAGGTAAATCAAAGCAGTAAGAGGAAAATATGAGAAGTGCAAGGTTCCAAGCAGCAAGTACTAGCAAAATGCATTCAAAAGTATGATTTCCAGTCAGCACAAATATTGAACAATGACATAAAATTCAATAATGTTATAATATATGTAAATATAAAAGTGAATATGCTTTAGTGTTTTTCTATTTAGTTCCTTATCATGGGATATGTCCAATCTCATGCTCCAAGGTCTACATATAAAGGAGCATATGTAATGTAATTGAATCAGTCAATCTCTATGTAACTGATATCAGTGTGAATAACATTTTCTCTTCTTTTCTAATGGCTTCTTATCTCTTTTTAGTTTATAACACCTTATCAGCATGGTCTCTACAAAAAAATCATAGATCTACTATAATATCCCGGAATTTTGGACAATTTAAATTTAATAATCTGGGTTTAAATTTAAATTGAATTAATGATTTTTGTTAATAAATCTGATTGGATTTAATAATCTTCTTTATTTAAATATTTAATTTGTGAATTTATTAATAAAATTGTTTTCTATTTAATAATGTATATGTATTTATATATATTATAAATAGATAAGTTTTTAAATTAGTTTTAATGTTTTGAAATTAGGAATTGTGATTTATTTTTAATTTAAGCTTTTCAAAAATATTTAGTAAAATAATTATATGATTTTTAAATATGTAAGATAAATGTTTTAATTGGTTTAAAATTCATTTTTGACTTAAAGATTGAATATTAAAATAAGTTACAAAATGTTTGTGTTAATTCTTTTTAATTGTTGATTGATAATTTTGATTTGTAAATGTAATTTGAAATTTAAAATACACTTTAAAATATGAACATGTATTCATTAAGTTTAATTTTCTTTAACACTTAATTAAATAACAAAAAAACATTTAAGATACATGTGTAAGCATAATAAAATCCTAAATGAACATGTGTTAAATTTTTAAGTGAGTAAATTTACATGTATCTATTTCTTTTACAAGTGTCAAATTTATATCTTTTATTTTTTTTTCTTTGTTTTTAATAAATCATAAACTAGATTTTAAACTTGCATACTCATTTCTTTTCCTCTTTCTCATTTTTTTCTAAATCAAAAATTCTTTCAGTTGAGAAAAACCATTTTTTTTCACCTCTTCATAATTAAACTCTTCACTTCCTAAAATCTGTAATAATATGATAATCTGCAAGTTCAATTCCTCAAAATGAAAAATACAAACCTGCATATGTGTAAACTGAGGCATGCATTCATCTTTCAAAACTCTGGAAATAAAACAAGCCTGCATTTTTGTTTCCTACAATCTACAACCTGGGGGGGGGGGGGGGCATTTGCATCTGCATTCATGAATCTTCAAACTGGAAATTGGCATCTGCATCAACATTTTAAAAATCTAAGGTCTGCATCTCTTTAATCTGGAAGCAACATTCAAGTTTAAAAAGTATTCAAGCATGTTGCAAGGGGTTATGCATGCTAAAAAGAATCTGGGAATGTGCTCTGCAATTTTTGAATCTGTGAGTAACTTTCTAAATTTAAAGCTTAAGTATTTTTAAAACCTGATGCATGTTCATGTTTTCAAACTTTAAATGATTTCTGTGTGATTGCAGTTTATTCTTTGAATTTATGTGATGGGTATGAATACATCTACTATGTATAATTTCTGCCAGTATCTAGTTTTTCTTTTGCAGTATGGATTTTTGTTAAAATCCATTTCCATTTTTAAAAAAAATCACTTTTGCTCAATCTATTGATTGTTAGTACTAACCATATAAACAAATTATGTTTGGGTGAGTATAAAGTAAATTTTAAAACTTAATTCATACTAAATTAAGTAATCTGCTCTGGAAAAACATAAGGACAGTTTAAAATTTCAATACAAGTGTCAAATTCAAACATCATGAATTATCAATTCAAGTTTACAAACTGATTGCTAAATCAAATTTAGGATTTTTAAAACTCAAATCATATTTTTTAGTGATAGAATGAATGGGCATTGCTGTGTTGAATGGGAAATGGGTTTTGGTCAAGATAGGGTGGTCGGAAGCACTGGGTTGATCGGGGTTTCTCGAGGAGATAGAAGGGCTTATGGGGTAGCTAGGAAAAATATTGGATCAAAGAATTAAGCTATGTGGATTTTGAGATTTGGATTTAAAAATTTTAAACCTAGTTTTAAAGCAATGGTGGAAAATTGATCACCTCGCCCTCTATGTTGATTCGAGTGTTCCGATGCTTCGGGGGGTCGAAGTTTGGGTGATGTCGAAGTCGAGGCCGGAGGTGGAAGCGTGCAGATGGTCGGAGTGCTGTGGAAACGGCATGTTGACAGGTTTGGTTTGGTTTGGTTTGCTGACAAATGTTCCTGGTTTGAAGTCAGTGTCTCGATTCTGATTTCTGGTATGAATGGAAGTAATAGGTGTATGGATGGACTGTGGAGTTGAGTGACGACCATGGGAAGGGAGCGTGGTTGGCCAGAGGTGGCCGGAAGTGATGTACAGGTGCACGGCACATGGGTGGATACTGGTGATGTTTGGTGGATTGCAGTTTTAGTGCCTCGCATGTGTCTCGAGAAATTTTGGGTTGTAGCTCGAAGTAAAGGTGGAGTAGACTCGAAGTTAAGTAGGGGTAGCTCGGGTTAGTGTTAATGGTTTCAGGGTTTTAGTTTTGAGCAGAAACTTGTTTCAGGTTTCTAAAATTTTAGTGAAAGTAGAAATGCAAACAAAATCTGGAAATAAGTTTAAATCTAGAATTGATTTTGAATTCAATTAAGTTTTAAACTTCAGATTTTTGAGTTAAATTTGAAATGTTTTTAAAATCCAAGTTTGGCTTTAAACTTAAAACAGAAACTGTTTTTCTGTTTTGAAAATTTAAAAGAAGAGTTTAAACTTAAAGATGAAGTTCAATCTGAAAGTGTTTAAATTCTGAAACTTAAGTATGAAATCAAATATTTAAATCTTGGATTTTTAATCATTTTTGAATTCAAACTTAAGTGGTTAAACTAAACATGAAACTGTTTTTCTGTTTTATGTATTAAATTGAAAGGTAAATTTTAAAGGGTAACTAAATTTTAAATAAGTTTAAATCTGGAAAACTGAACTTTTGAGTTAATGAACCTGAGTTTGAATTTAAAACTGGAAATTTAAATTTAGATTTTAAACTTTACAGTATTAAGGAACCTTGGTTTTGAGTTTGAACTATAAGTTTTAAATTTATGAAATAAGGTTTAAATAATTTTAAATTCAGTTTTGAAAATCTGGAATTTGACTTTAAGTCAGTTTTTTTTTTAAATTTAAATAAGTTTTTAAATTTAAATTTGGTTTTACTATTTAGAAAGTTTAAATAAATTTGAATTTGGAAATGAAAATGGAGATGTAAGTAAAGTTTTAAATCTTTAAGTTTGAATCTAAAATAAAAATTTAATTTGTAATTCAGTTTGAAATTTAAAAGAAATTTTAAAATGAATTTTTTAGTAAAGTGTTTAAAATAATTTTGTATTAAGAAGAATGTTCTTAATTTAGAATTCAAGAAATTGGTTTCATTTAAATTATTAAGTTAATTTAAATGGAATATTAATTATTTAATTAATAATGTTGATGTTTAATTAAGTAATTAATATTATTTTTATGTTAATTAATTAAGATTTGAGATTAATTAATTAAGGTCAATTAATCTATAATTAAGGAAGGTTAATTAAGTTTTAATCAATGAAAAAGATTTACTTAATCAAGTGATTAATGATAATTAAGATTTTAATTAACACTTAATTAATTAATAATTAGAGATTAATTAAATGATAATTAAATATTAATTAAATGATAATTAATAATGATTAATTGAAGTTAATTCTTAATTATGTAATTAAGAAATGTTAATGAAGGTCATTAACATAAGGTTATTTAACAATTAATTAATATGATTAATTTTTGATAATTAATTAGATTAATTAATTAATAATAATCAATTGTTTATATTAATTACTTAATGAAGTAATTAATGAATTAATTACTTGGTGTAATTAATTTAATTAATGTGATTAGTTTAAATTAATTAAGTTTAATTAATTTAAACATTGATGGATTATTGATAATTACTTTATGTAATTTATGGATTTGTAATTACTTAGAGAAGTAATTAATTAATAATTACTGAATGTAATTAAGGATATTTATTTTAGAAGTAATTTGGATTTAAATTACTTTGAAATTAATCATGGGATTAATTTAAATAATTAATTAAGAGTAATTAATTTATGAGGTGAGTAATTAAAGTAGTTAATTACTGAATGGTTATTAATCATGGGTGATTAATATATATGGTTTTAAATTGTAGATTAATTACTTATGTAATTAATTATATTTAAAGATTGATTAAATGTAATCATTAATTAATTAATTAATGATGTAATTTGGAATTGATAAATCAAGGTATAATTAATATTAAATGCTAATTACTTATTATAATTAAAGATAGATAATCAATAATGATTAAGTGAAATGAATATGAGATGATGATTTATAAAATTGATTTGCAATCAATTGAAGATTAAGATAAGCAGGATTTTAATGAGGAAGTAATTAATTTAATTTATTTTAAATTAATTAGAGATTAAGTAATTAATTTAATTCATTTTAAATTAATTATAAATGATGTGATCATTAGATAGTTGCTTATGTTTGATGATTGGTATTGGTTGTCTGGTATGGATTGTAATCTCAGTTATGAGATGAGTTGTGTATGTGATATGGATGCATTGGTTGCTTTTGGATGATAATAGTGATTATCTGATATGAATTATCTGTTGATAATGATAATGTTAATTATCTATTGTGTTGTGAATTATCTATCTGTGTATATTTGGATAATGAATTGAATTGTTTTAAACTTAAAACAACTTGGACCTTAAAAGACACGCTTTGGTTTTCGATGAGACCGGGATCGGGTTTCCATATATGGAATCCGAAAACCACATCGATTCCAAATAACGTTAGGTCGCTAACCCAAGTGGAGCGAGTGAAGACTCGAGGTGTAAGGGCTATACGTCAGTATAACTCTGTGGGTGATTCCGTAATGAGTTTGACGGAATAGCACTTATAGATTCGAGATGGTGATTCAGAATGCAAGGGTTATTGTCCTTAACTCTGAGGGTGATTCCAATATGAGTGTAACGAGATAATGCCTTCGGTTTCGTTCGAACCCGGAACGAACTTGTATGGATTGAATGCTTTCATAACATCGTCAGGTGGACGATGAGCATTCTAAGTGATATGTCCTATAAAGATAATCGTAGCCTCAAGCCTCATCAACTGGGAATGGCTAAAACACGGGAGGTGCAACAAAGCTTCGTGGGTAGCACCCACTTGAGAGCAAGATTTATCCCTGTCTAGAGGTCCGTTTATATTTTCGGCTTAGTGGTGCGGTTGCTGATCACAACTGCGGGGTTGTCTTGTTTGGAACTGTTCAGTAAGGAACGGGTCCGGCATAGTGTTGC